>VBSM01000529.1:12252463-12262548 GCA_008086735.1 Cheirogaleus medius | reverse complement strand
AAAAAAAAAAAAAAAATTAGTTGTGAGTTTGTTATATAATGGCCTTTATTGTGTTGCGGTATGCTCCTTCTGTACGTAGTTTCTTAAGGGTTTATTTATTTTTCTTTATATTCTAGTTTTCACTGGTCTTTGAAGGGGTTTATTTTTTAAAAATGTGAAGGAATAGAATCTCATGTATTGAGATGATCATGTGGTTTTTGTCCTTCGTTCTGTTGATGTGATATATCATGTTTATGGATTTGCCTGTTGAACCATCTTTGCATCCCTGTGATAAATCCTACTTGATTGATCATGGCTAGTGATTTTTTAAATATTCTACTGGATTTTGTTTCCCAGTATTTTGTTGAAGACTTTTATAGTTATGTTCTTCAGTGATAGTAACCTGTAGTTTTTTTTTTTTTCCTAGTGTCATTCTCCTTGTCGAACATTTGGATTAGGGTAATGATGGATTTGTAGAATGATTTGGGAGAAATTTCTTCCTCTTCTGTTGTCTGGAAGAATTTGAGGAGAATTGATATTTATTCTTCTTTAAATGTTTGTTGGAATTTAGCAGTGATGTCATCAGGTTATGATCTTTTCTTTGATAGAAGACTTTTTATTACTGATTCAATCTTATTATTTGTAATTTGTCTGTTGAGGTTTTCTGTTTCTTCCTTGTTCAATCTTGGTAGGTTGTATATGCCCAGGAATTTATCCATTTTTGTTAGGTTTTCCAATTTATTGGTGTATAATTTTAACAGTCTCTAATGATCCTTTGTATTTCTGTGGTATGAGTTGTAATGTGTCCTTTTTTGTTTTTGATTTTATTTATTTTATTCTTTTTTCTTTCTGATGATTTTGTTTATCTTTTCATAAAACCAAGTTTTTATTGATCATTTTTTCAAATTTCAATCTCATTTATTTTTGCTCCGATATTTATTACTTATTTCTACACATTTTTGGTTTGATTTGTTCTTCTCTAGTTCCTTGAAATGCATCATTAGATTGTTTATTTAAAATCTTTCTACTTTGAAGATGTAAGGATATATTGGTATAAAACTTTTCTCTTCATACTGTTTTTCTTGTATCCCATAGTTTTTAGTATGTTGCATCTCTGTTGTCATTTGTTTCAAGAAATTTTTGAATTTCCTACTTAACTTCTTCATTGACACATTGGTTGTTCAGGAGCATGTTGTTTAATTCTCATGTATTTGTACGATTTACAAAGTTCCTCTTGTTATTGATTCCTAGTTTTATGTTATGTCATCTGAAAAGATAGTAAGATTTCAGTTCTTTTAAATTTATTGAGACTTGTTTTGTGGCCTAACATGTGATCTGTCCCAGAGAATGTTCTATGTGCTGATGCAAAGAATGTATGTGCTATAGCTGTTGGATGAAATGTTTTGTATATGTCTGTTAGGTGGTTTAAAATGGAGTTAAAAACCAATGTTTCTGTGTTGATTTTCTCTCTGGATAATCTGTCTAAGGCTGAGAGTGGGGTGTTGAAGTCCCATCCCCAGCTATTATTTTATTGTAATTTATATCTCCTTTTAGATCAAATAATTTTTGCTTTATATCTCTGGGTTCTCAATTGTTGGATGCATATATATTTACAAGTGTTATTTCCTCTTGTTGAATTGATGTCTTTATATAATGACCTTCTTTGTTTCTTTTTAGTTTTTGACTTATAGTCTGTTTTATGTGATGTATATATAACTGGTCATGGTCAGTTTTGGTTTTTGTTTGCTTGGAATATATTTTTTCATCTCTTCACTTTCAGTCTAATTGTGTCTTTATAGGTGAAGTGAATTTCTTGTAGGTAGCATATAGTTGGGTCATTATTTTAAAAATTTATTCAGCCAGTCTATGTTTTTTTAAGTAGGGAATTCAGTCCATTGCATTGAAAATTATTATTGATGTGTACTTACTCCATTTAGTTTGTTGTTTTCTGGTTGTTTTGTATATCCTTTGTTCCTTCCTGTCTTATTGTTTATCATTGTGGTTTTCTGTAGTGATAAGGCTTTATTTTACGTTTTTGTCTTTTTCCTTAATGTATCTGCTTTACTAGTGAGTTTTATACTTCTCTGTGTTTTCATGGTGGTGATTATTGTCTTTTTGCTTCCAGCACTTTCTTTTTTAAACAGTTTTATTGAGGTGTATTTGATATATAGTATTTTAAAGTGTACAGTATGGTAAGGTTTGACATATGTATGTACCCACTACAATACTTCACTGTAATCAAGGAAATTTCCGTATCAATTAGTTTAAAAAATTTCATTGTGCGTCTTTCTAGTCCTTCCTTCTCACCTTTTCCCACCATTGATCTGTTCTCTGTCATTATGGATTCATTTATATTTTTTAGATTTTTATATAAATGGGATCATGCAGTATGCACTTTTTTTTTTTACTCAGCGTAATTATTTTGCCATTTATCTATATTGTGTGTATCAGTAGTTTGTTCCTAGAAGAAAATGTTAAATAACCCTTAGGGCTATTTTAATCACATGTTCTATATACTATTTTTCCCTAGCATTAATGTTTGGTTTTCAGTAAACATAATTTACATTACAATGATTATACAATTTGTTAATTTTCTTTCTTTATATAACATTATATTACAAATGATTTTTCATGTTATTACACAGCATTTATAATAATTACTTGAACAGCTTAAGTAGCTTTGCAAGGAAGCGAATCATAATTTACATGACTGGTAGGTTTATAAGCTAGTGTTAGGCTTAAATCTTTCCTCTTTTTAATTTTCTATTTGAAATAACTTGGTGATATATACATATGTATATGTGTGTATATGTATACATAATACATATACATATATATGTGTGTATTTTTTCCTCTATTTAAGATTATTTCCATAGAGTACAATTCCCATAAACAGAATTAGGTAGAATATATACACAGTATATGTGCATATATTAATACATACACATGCTAAAATACTTCATATTTTGACATATTGTTCAGTTATGGCAGCCTGCAGTACTGTGAGTGCTATAGGAGTGTGTCCTTTTCACTGTTTTGACAGCTTCAGATTTTCACATTTTCAAACATTGTTAATTTTGTAGGTCAAAAGTGATATTTTATAATTTACAACAGAGGAAATTAGGTAAATCAATGTGGAAGTATGTTTAACATTGATAAAATATTATATTTTGTTTATAAAATTAGCAAAGGTTTACTCTTTTCAGTTTTGTAAGAACATAGTAACTAGGAAATTTTAAAGGACTTTTTTAGCCTTTTTAAAAAATCATTTTCCTTTTTAATATTTTTTAATTATTCAGTATGGAAAAGTTATGAAATTTTCTTGCTTGTTATGCCAAAACAAATTTAGTTGTAAGAAGACTGTATATATATAAATTATTATTGTCATTTCTCAAATAGCATTTAAAAATCCAGATTCTTGTATGTGACAAAAATTTAGACACTGCTATAATGTTTACAAACTCAGAATTCTCCAACCATTTGAAATGATGTAAGTCAGTGTTTTTCAACTGGAGGTGATTTTGCCCCACCGGGGACATTTTGTAATATCTGGAGATGTTTCTGACTGCCGCAGTTGGCTGGTGGCTGGGGTGTCCAGGTATGGGGCGAGTGGAGACATGTGAATGCTACTGACATTTAGTAGGTAGAGGCCAGGTATGTAGCTAAATATCCAAGTACACAGAACAGTCTTACAGCAAAGAATTATCCAGCCCAAAATGTCAGTAGTGACAATGTTAGGAATGTCTGACCTAGATTTTTCTTTAGTGTTAGATAAAACTATTAAGACTAGTTAATATTGTTAACATTTATTTGTCTAGATAGTATTTGTTAAATATTCTCTATGGTATATACTAAGTGCTGGTAGAAAAACATGTGAATGTAAAAAATAGTAAAAATTGTAGTAAGTGCTTAGAGGACAGAAACAGGGTTTAAAATTGATAATAGTAATTTCTATTTAGATATGAGAGTAAAGCCTGAGAAGGTGACATTTTAGGTGATACCTGAACCATGAAGAGGTATCGGCTCTCTTCATGGATGAGGATGAAGAATATGAGCCTTCCAAGTACATGTTGCAGTGGCGCCAGTGCTTTCAGGTGGGAGATGCTCTCCTGGTAATTGGAGGCTCAGAACCATGCAGTCCAGTGGAAACATGGCTGTTGAGTACTTGAAATGTTGCTAGCTCATCTGAGGGAACTGAATTTTAAATTTTATTTAATTTTCATTAATTGAAATGTAAATAGCTGCATATGGCTACAGAGCAGTTCTAGAGGGTTACACAGTGTCTAGGTCATGATAATATTGTAAGGATCTGATAAGGCATTTGGATTTTATTTGATGTACAAAAGGAACTGTTGAAGGGTTTCTGGTATGGAAATGACATGATAAGATTTAAATTATGTAAATACTTTGATGTTTGTTATATTAGCAGATGATTGGAGTTTACAGGTTACTTGGGGAGCAGAATCTTAACAGTGGCTAAGTGGCTCTGGAATCAGATCAAATGGATTCAGATACTGGTGCTTCCACATAGCAACTGTATATGTCATTGGGCAGATTTCTTAGATTCTTTGCACCTCAGTTTCCTTCTTCATTAGTGAAGTGGAGATAATACCACTCATCTTTAAAGGTTATTATGAAAGTCAAATGAGACAAATCCATTTAAAACTGCTAGAGCCTGGTGTATAATCATGACTCATATATTTAGCAGCAGCTGCCACTACCATCACCACTCTACTTTTACAACTTGGATAAGGAAACTACTAACTACTCTTACTGTTCATTTGAAACTCTATCTGAACAAGCTTATTGTGGTGTTAGATAAAATGCTTATGTTTTTCATTTTGATAGTGTTGCTTTTAAAATGTTATTTATCATAAATACTTATGCAGTGTCATCTTTGGAATGTCTAATTTTATTACAATAGAAAAATAAAGCCCTGTAATAAACTAATAAAAATACATCATATAAAACTTCTAAAATTACAGGATAAAAGACTTGTAATATAATTACCCATGTGTTAAATATTGTTAATATTTGTTTATATGTCCTCTTTTTACTTAGCCATAGCCATATAGTTGGACACACTGCTTTGTTTTTAATATTTTCATACAAAATATTTATGTAGAAATGTATAATTTTGAAGAGTTGCTCCAATATTATTTCAGTTATAGATTACTGTCAAATTAATTTTAGAAATTACTTCTCTTTGATTTATAGGAGAAAGTAGCATTTGGGAGATAAACTCTAGTGCTTTTTAAATGCCAGATTTTGCAGATGGTAGCAGTGGATACAGTTTTTATCTTTGGAACCTTCTGTGGAATGTGAGGACTGCATCAGATTATATGGGTTAACATGTTTCTTATATTAGATCAGTCATTTATTTTGGCTACTGAATCAAGCTAAAGTGAATTTTCAATTTATTCTTTATATCTCGTATGAATTTAATTAACAAGTTTTGAAAATCAATCAGTTGCACTTATTACGTGCAAGGTAATATGGGGTGGTAGTGGTTGCTGAAGTATGCCTACTGTCAGGAAATACAACGAAATAGAGTAAAATGACTTTATTAGACAAATATCAACTAACTCACTTTCAAATTCTTCAGTAATTTCTTTTGACACTTGTAATAAAGGTTCAGTCTATATATTATTAATCACTAGTTATTTATGAATTATTCTACTGTCAAGAATCTTTTCTGAATGTCAGTTTACTTTTGATATTGTATAACTGCCCTCTCTCCACTTTTTGAGCTGTTTTAATTTGTTATTTGACATTTCTGAAATTTAATAAAAGTATGTTATGTTTGTTTTTTATTTTATGTTTATGCATACATATTTGGCTCTCAAAATAGTAGGTAATAAAGTTCTTTTCATTAAGGAATTAACTTTTTTTTTTTTTTTTTGAGACACAGTCTCACTCTGTTGCCCGGGCTAGAGTGCCGTGGCATCAGCCTAGCTCACAGCAACCTCAGACTTCTGGGCTCAAGTGATCCTTCTGCTTCAGCCTCCCGAGTAGCTTGGACTATAGGCATGCGCCACCACGCCCGGCTAATTTTTTCTATATATTCTTAGCTGTCCAAGTAATTTTCTTTCTATTTTTAGTAGAGACGAGGTCTCGCTCTTGCTCAGGCTGGTTTTGAACTCCTGACCTTTAGCAATCCTCCCGTCTTGGCCTCCCAGAGTGCTAGGATTACAGGCGTGAGGCACCACACCTGGCCAAGTTTTTAAAAATTAATGGTTAAAAAGGATGCACTTACACCTACACCATGAACTACTATTTAACAATTTAGAATAATTAAGTAAGTATGTGTATGACTTAGATCTTTATTTTATTTTATTTTACTTTTTTTGAGACAGAGTCTTACCCTGTCACCCTGGGTAGAGTGCGTCTGCCTAGCTCACAGCAGCCTCAAACTCCTGGGCTCAAGCGATCCTCTTGCCTCAGCCTCCCGAGTAGCTGGGATTACAGTCATGCGCCACCATGCCCGACTAATTATTTCTGTATATTTTTAGTTGTCCAGCTAATTTATTTCTATTTTTCTAGTAGAGATGGGGTATCGCTCTTGCTCAGGCTGGTCTTGAACTCCTGAGCTCAAACGATCCGCCCGCCTCGGCCTCCCAGAGTGCTAGGATTACAGGTGTGAGCCATCTTGCCCGGCCTAGAAAGATCTTGTATGTGTTGATAAGTGAGGAGGAAAACGTCATAGAATTATTATTGTATTGTTTCATTTATTTATAAGATAAACATTTGTAAATGTACAGAAAGGTTTGGAAGAATATATTTTAGACTACTAATGGTTTTACCACTAGGGAATGGAGTGGGATTTGAGGGCTGAAGTGGGCACTACTTCTTTTACTTAAAACCAAGAAACAGCAGTTTGGAGACCAGCGGCAAGGAGAGGTGGAGCAGTTAACTTTCCCTCCCTTGCATCTCGAACTGCTGGCGGGCTCCCCAGCCGTTGGAGAGACCTGCGGACACCAGTCCAGAGACGGCCGCCGCCAGCGAGAGGTAAGCCTGTAGCGGACGCGGCACCAGGGTCCCAACTCCCTCGGGGCACCTCCGTGTGCACAGACCTGACCGTGCGCCAGGCGCCATATTGCTATACTCTCCCCTCCACCGTCCCTATCCGCAGCTGCTGAGAGAGATAATATAGCCACCAGCTGGAGGCATCTCAGGGAACGGGACCTTCCGTTTTGGGGCCCTACAGCGGACTGAGGGGTACTCAGACAGGGAGCTCCCTACCTGCCAGCCCTCCCAGGTGCTGCTGGCCCGGTGATTCCGGGAGAACGGGGCAGACTCTGAGGCTGAGAGTCATCGATCCAGCTTGGGATCCCCGTGGGGGAATTATGGCTGGCACTCCTCTCCCTGGTGGGGTCAGGGATTGAACTCCGAGGCCCAGAGGTCAGACCTGCAGACCAGATCCCATGCACCCAGGTCTTGCATTGCCTGGGGCACAAAAGGGATAATCGGAAGGAGCCTACTAAGGCGTGTTTGCCTTTAGGGGCGGATCAGCGTGCTTGAGGGCAACACCTGCTCCCAAAGGGGGGCCGTGTGCCCATCCCAGGCGGCGACCCAGCGCAGGGAACCTCCCGGCCTGCATCACAGCCAGGGGAGACCCGGTGGTGTGACGTCTGGCCTGCTGGCAGAGGCTCAGGAGAAGCCACAGAGTTGGGGAGGGTGGAAAGGAGCGAGGCCTGCTCCGACTGCAGGTCTCAGATAGCCCCACCCCCCGACATGCAGACTTTCTGACTGAGTGGGGCCATCCTAGCCCCTCCCTGACATCTTTTGCTGGAAGCAGAGAAAACTTTGACCTCTGCTAACAGCATTTGTGGTGCTTGCGGGCAGGCTTACCTAACCCAGCTCCGCCCAGACTCACTCCCAGACCAGCCCTCACTGAAGTGGAGAATAAGGACACACCTGGAAATCCCAGGGCCCCACCCACCACCTGAGGAACAAGAGCTGGTTACAGGCCCCCAAAACAGCAGTGTAGCCTGCTCCTCTGAGCAAGCGCCACCTACTGACAGGACATTCTGCATACTGTTTTACGGCATCTACTGACTCGTACAGGGTGTGGTCGAATTTCACCCACAAACACCACCTACTGGCTCAGAGACTAAACAGAGCGTGTCATTATCTGAACAAAAACCTAAAAGTAAGAAGCAATAACTGATCCAGATGGGAAGAAATCATCGAAGGAACTCTGGAAATATGAAGACCCAAATGGAAATCACACCACCAAAGAGGAACCCCAGCCCCTTAGAAATGGACAGCAACCAAAAACAGACCACTAAAATGACAGAAGAATTTCGAGGATAGATCGTAAGAAAATTCAATGACTTGCAAGAACAACTGTATAACCAACACAAAGAAAATGCAAAAAGATTCCAGGACATGGAACAAAAATTCACTAAAGAAATTGAAACAATGAAGAAAACTCTAACCGAACTCCTGGAAATGAAGAATCAATTCAGGGAACTACAAAACACAGTGGAAAGCCTCAAGAACGGTAGATCAAACAGAAGAAAGAATCTCAGAGATTGAAGATAACACCTTCCAATTAAATAAATCAGTCACAGAGATAGAGCAGAAAAACAAGAGAAAAGACCAAAGCCTACAAGAGATGTGTATTATGTGAAGAAACCTAATGTGACTGTTATAGGGTTACCCGAAGGGGAAGAAGAAAACACTAAAGGGTTGGATAAGCTATTTGAAGATATAATAGAGGAAAATTTCCCAGGCCTTGGTAAAAATCTCGATATGCAAGTTCAAGAAGCTCAAAGGACCCCTGGGAGATTCAATGCAAACAGGAAGATGTCACGACATGTAGTCATCAGACTGACCAAAATATCAGCTAAAGAGGCTCTTCTACGAGCTGTAAGACGAAAGAAGCAAGTAACATACAAAGGAATGCCAATGGGAATAACGCCAGACTTCTGTACTGAAACTTTGCAAGCAAGGAGAGACTGGGGCCCCATTCTCACTCTTCTGAAACAGAATAATGGCCAACCTAGAATCTTATTCCCTGCAAAACTAAGTTTTGTATACGAAGGAGAAATCAAGACATTCTCAGATAAGCAAAGACTGGGAATTCACCAAGACAAGACCAGCTCTCCAACAAGTACTCAAAACAGTGTTACCCATGGATCAGCACAATAAATACTCACGAATGTAAATCTACTCAAAAGCTAAAGATCAAAGCCCGGATACCACAGTGGCTCAAGAGAGAAAACAAAGCAACAAAGTTCAACACAACATAATGAACAGAAATGTGCCCCACCTACCACTTTTCTCAATAAATGTGAATGGCTTGAACTCCCCACTCAAGAGACATTGACCGAATGGATAAAAAAATACAAGCCAAGTATCTGCTGCCTTCAGGAAACACATCTAACCTGCAAGGATGCAGTTAGACTAATGGTAAAGGGGTGGAGAACAATATTTCAAGCAGACGGAAGCCAAAAGAAAGCTGGCATGGCAATGCTGATTACAGATAACTTAGTTTATAGATCAACAAAAGTAATAAAAGACAAAGAAGGTCACTATATAATGGTGAAGGGTACAGTTCAACAAGAAGACATAACAATTCTAAATATATATGCACCCATCCTAGGTGCACCCAGATTCATAAAGCAAACTCTACTTGATCTAAACTAGTGGGTAAACAACAACACCATAATAGTCGGAGACTTTAACATCCCACTGACAGCACAGGACAGATCCTCCAAACAGAAAATTAACAAAGAAATATGGATTTAAACAGGTCTCTAGAACAAATGGGCCTGACTGACATTTACAGGACATTCTACCCCAAAAGCACTGAATATACGTTATTCTCATCAGCTCATGGGTCATTCTCTAAGATTGACCATATCCTAGGACACAAAGCATGTCTCAAACAATTTAAAAAAATAGAAATTATACCATGTATCTTTTCAGATCACAATGGAATGAATGTAGAAATCAACCCTAACAGGAACTCTCATTTCTACACAAAGTCATGGAAACTAAACAACCTTCTACTGAATGATCACTTCATAAACGAAGAAATCAAAATGGAAATCAAAAGATTCTTTGAACTGAATGACAAAGGAGACACAAGTTATCAA
>VBSM01000529.1:12214599-12226745 GCA_008086735.1 Cheirogaleus medius | reverse complement strand
GCCTCCCAGAGTGCTAGGATTACAGGCGTGAGCCACCGTGCCCGGCCTGCTTTACTTTTTTATTTGTGTAGGAAAATTTTCTGTATATAAAAATTTAATTATTCATCCATTCTATTAATAAGCAGTTGGATTATTTCCAATTTGGTTATTAAGATAATACAGCTATGTATATTTCTTTACATGTACCTCGATACCTATTTTCATTAGTTTCTCCAGATACATCCCTAGGAGTGTGATAGCTGGGTCATAGGGCACCCCTATTTTAATGCCCTAGCTTACTAACTAGCTAATGCCAAATTGTTTCCTAAAGTGGTTGTACTAGTTTGTATTTCCACCAGCAAGAAATTGAGAATTCTGAAAGCTCTATGCTGTTACCAATGCAAAAATATAATATCTTTAAGAAATAAAGTTTCTTTGGCATATTATCTTTTAAATTGAAATATACGAGACACAGAAACACATGGTTGATTTTGCTTAGGATTAATATTATATAAAAGATAAACAGTATTTTTGCTTTGGAATTGGTTAAATAGTTGCCACATTCAGCTATTCTACAACTCTGCTGCCTGCCTCCATAATTGAGATGATAGTATTAATAATATCTTTCAAATAACAGGAAAACATAAATTGTTTTCTTTGTATGAAAACTTCTTGCCACTACCTTTGAAGGAGCTGAATTTCAACAATATGACCTGGAATGGAACAGCTTAGCCAGAGAGTAGAGGATTCACTAATCATTAATTTAGGACTATTTTGAAAGTAGTATTCAATTTTAGTGTGAATTTTATTTTTATCCACAACAATTTTATTAGCCCTTGTGCCATTTCTTTAGTATTATTTAAGATTGTGTTAACTATTTCTTTTCTGTATAATTTCTAATTAAAGATGGTATACCTTTTTCCCTGGCAAAGACATTAAGCTCTGTACTACACTAAAAACAAATATGTAATACCTAATAGAGTGTGACACTTGTAATAGGTGCTCTTTTGTTGTTGTTTTTTCTTCTTGAGTCAGGGTCTTCTTCCCCAGGCGGGTCTGGAATTCCTGGGTTCAAGTGATTCTCCCACCTTAGCCTCCTTAGTAGATAGATTTACACATGTGTGCCACTGTGCCTGGTTTAAGGGCTCTGTTTGAATTGAATATAGCACTGTGAAGCTCAGAGATTTTTATTGTACGTAACAGCTTGTTTCTAGGAAAAATTTCTTAGTAATTCTAGTTTGTGTATTATTTTGATACAGATTTATGTTCTTTGGCCTGCTTTTGTTAGTAGAAATCCTGACATTTGGCAGGAAGTGACCTACTAGAATATCCAGTACCAAATAATTTCTGCAGTTTGGCATAACCATTTAGAAGTAGCAAAGAATGCACACCTTAGGTATATGCCTATGAAGATTGTTTTTCATTGGTGTTTCTTTTAAGGAGGTTTTTAATATAGCAAGAGCATAGCAGGTTGGCTTTGGCAAATTGCCTTTTCTCAAGCTTTTTTTTCTTGGAGACAGGATCTCACTCTGTTTCCTGGGCTAGAGTGCAGTAGTGTTGTCACTGTTCACTGCAACCTCAAATTCCAGGCCAAACATTTGTGCTTTATGGGACAATACAATAGTTAAAAACAGTCCTTTTAAGTAATTTTCAGAAAAACGTATGAACATTAATGTTTATCTATAATGATTTACATAGTTCTTTCATGCTTTGTCATTATATAAAAGTACCTCTTTCCAGTTATAGTGTATTTTTTTCTTTTTGTATTCCCGATTATTTCACATATTTATTTATATTGATACTAGTCTATATTTTTCATGTCTTTAGTTCACTTATGTTGCTTTATTTCCCATTGCTCGTTATTTCTACCTTTTCTTTGCCATCTTATGTAGTATTGATTTTTATATCTTTAAATTCCTAACTTTTGAGGTGAGATTATTTCCTTATGGTATATACCCCAATGTGGAATAATGTGAATCAGTTGTGACACATTGATCTATAATTGTGGGGACACAGTAAACAATTCACAGTCTATGTCCTATTTCCTTAGATCTCTGCCAGTTATGGGGTGAAGATTTTTTTAATTTTGCTATTTTTAGTTTAATTGATATGCATGTAGTAATATATTTTAATGTTTATTTTTTATCAATAGCATTTAAAAACTTTTATACGCTATGATTTATTGTAATAGGCAGAGTTGATATTTGTTTTGTCAGAGTGTGCTCGCTTCGGCAGCACATATAGTAAAATTGTTTTGTCAGAGTAAATTGCGGAATTGATCTAACATGAATTTATACTGTTAACTTTTTTCTTTTTTTTTTTTTTATTTGAGACAGAGTCTCTGTCTGTTGCCCGGGGTAGAGTGCCATGGCGTTAGCTGCGCTCACAGCAACCTCAAACTCCTGGCCTCAAGTGATCCTCTTGCCTCAGCCTCCCGAGTAGCTGGGACTACAGGCATGCGACACCATGCCCAGCTAAATTTTTTTTATATATTTTTAGTTGTCTAGCTAATTTCTTTCTATTTTTTTAGTAGAGATGGTTCTTGCTCTTCCTCAGGCTGGTCTCGAACTCCTGAAGACCATCCTCTTGCCTCAGCCTGCCAGAATGCTAGGATTATAGGCATGAGCCACCGCACCCAGCCTTTAAGTGTATATACTTCTATGAGTCTTGACAAACACAGAGTCATGTAATTCTCACCATAATCAAGTTACAGAAAAGTTAAATCACCCCCCAAAATCTCCCTGTAGTCATCTTCTTCTTGCAACTATTTCTCTCTTTAATGTTTGTTTGTTTTTTTTAACAAAATGGCATCATACATTATGTAGTTTCAAGTCTGGCTTTTTTCACTTAGTGTATTTTTCCTTTATGGTTTTTGGTTTTGAGATTATGCTTCAAGAATCTTTTCTCAAACTGATGAGAATATTCATGTGTATTTTTTCAAAGTATTTTACTTTTTCAGTTTTGAAAATTCAAGCCTTTATTCGGTCTTATACTTATTATGAGACAGAAAACCCACTTTTAAAAAATTCGTTCAACAATATTTATTACGATTGAGTGACTAATATGAGTTACTAAATATTGATTTCTTAACAGGTAACACAAGTAGCAAGACAGCCGGGACCCCCAACCCCTTCCCCTTATTCAGCACATGAAATAAACAAGGGGCATCCAAATCTTGCGGCAACGCCCCCGGGACATGCATCGTCCCCTGGACTCTCTCAAGTAAGAAAAAAATATATATATATTTTAAACAAATTTTTATGTTAAACCAGCATTTTTGTTTTTCTAAAGTAGACGTTTAAGCAGTATTACAAAATACTACGTGAACAGTAATTTCTGTTTTGTCTTATTACTCCTTATTACTTATTACTTACTCCTTCAGAGTAATTAAAAATTAACTGTCAGCGATACTTAGTTTTCCTTTTTATTGTTTTAAGAAATTAAACTATGATTCTGAAATTCATTAAAAGAAATACCACAAACTACTGATTTTCTTTTTAGTGCTTAATCTGCTATAGTCTCCCACTATGTTTTGGTAAAGTGTTGCTGATTATTTTCTTTTGTCAATAGTGGATATCTTCCCCCATTGAGTAACTTTAGTGGGATTTTTTTTGTTGTTGGTTTGGTTTTTTACTTTGTAAGTATGTTATTAGAATTTGGTAGGCTTAACTTTTTGTTAAACTGTTAAAGAATTGTGAACCTCTTATTGTATTTCTACTTAATAGGCATGACAGACACTCAGACACTATTTCCAAAAGATGTTTCTATGATTTCCTTGCATTTTAAGCTGTTTCCCAAGATATTGTTTTGAGTGTACCACCCCACCATCGCAAACTTGTTTGCATTTCCTTGTGGTTAAGTCCTTGCTAGAGTTATAAAGTCCCTTGTTGGAATGTGGAGTAAGTCAAACCAATAACCTTGATCCAACTGTTTGTCAGTATTTACATGTAAGAGCTCTTTTTGATAATGAAAATTATTTCCATAACATTATTTTCAGTTTTGGCCTCCATATTTTAGGTCTTTTGGAGCTTGAATAATAGGAGAGATAAGGAATTACTAAAAAGCATGCTAAAGGTGATGATTATAAGTTAGGGGCTGATTAATGATAGTTTAGACTATATAGAATGTTTGGAAAAAGAATATCCAATTTTCCAAACCATGCCTGAAATAGTCCTATTAAGGAATATATAAATTAATTTGTCATGGATATAGTGTTGTGCCTAAACTTTGTCTAAATCATTCCTATACAATTTTGAGTTTTAAATATTGAAAACCTGCAAAACAGACTTCTAATTGTTTAAATGAAGTTCTTGTGTTGGTTTTCTTAGCCGTGAACAGAACCATCCAACTTAAAATTAAGGTGTATTAGTCTGAGTTTAATCAGAAGAGAAAAATTGTGCCCTAATTTGGATAGGGAGAATTTAATATAAAGGATTTCTAAGTTTATCAGGGGATTGGAATAATGAGGGATTGGGAATCAAAAAGAGAACTCTTAAGAATATAAGAATATCAGATATAAGCAACACCTTTTTCTCCTAGGGCTGAGATAGAACACCCATGGAACAGCCTTTTTCTCTAGGGCTGAACCCAAGGTTGTGGCCTACATCATGGTAGAAAAGTCACTGTGGTACTGCACCAGTAGGACTTGCTGAAAATCCTTCCTCTGGAACTTGCTCTGTGGGGTGTTGGGGAAAGCTTTCTTCTCCAGTACCAGTCTCCTGTAGCCAAGAGCTGCTGCAGGGTACACTGGCTAAAGGCTCCTTACAGTATCTCTGTTTACCACAGACAATGCAAGTAACATTGGATCTGCTGGATCATAAATCCCAAGTGGTAGAGCAGCTTGGCCTGCAACCTCAACTTGCTACAGAACCTTCTTTCATTCTGCTTCTCACTCAAAATTGGAAACTTCCCAGGTTACTCCGTAGGCCAGTCAAGGTAGCACACCCAAATGTAGTATACATTGCCTCTAAAATCCAAAAAAGGCTACCAAACCTTGTTCCTCTTTTTTCATGGTATGAGTATTAGGTAAGAGACTGCTCCACTCACCCTGGGCTAAGATCTTTAGACCTTGTCACAGAGGCCATGGTGTGTCTTTCCAAACAGCAATGTGTCGTGTCAATGAAACTTACCGAAAATCCATTCTCTGGAACTGGTGAAAATTCTGCATTTTAGGGTGCTGAGGGATAGTTGTTCATAGGAAGGTTTCTTTACTATGTAGCAGAACTCCCTGAGAGAGTACCAGAAGTAACTGTTGGCTGCTGGGTACTGCTGTCTGCTGTGCATTGCAGCTGAAACTTGTCATTGAAGAGGCTGTGCCCACCGGAGGAGCTGGTCATTGGAAAAGCCAAAATTTAGAGAGGCTATCTGGGTTGCAGGAACTGCATAGGAACTGAGAAGCAAAACTTTTTCCTCCTACAATAATCCCTACAGTGCCCTCTACTGATAAAGTTTAACATTGTGCCTGCTGAAACGTTAAAATATTATAGAGCCCAGATCCATTTTCATATTACAGGCAAACAGGTTGAATTTTGACCTGAAGGCAAGCAGTTGATGACTGGCACTTAAGGGAAAGAGCTTAGTTTTACACTTGAAATTCTTACCATTTTAAGTTATGACTTGACCTAAATAGTTGACCTAGAGCACTTGTTTTCTGATAGGGCTGCTTGCAAATACATAGTTTGTATTTAAGAAAGGATGGTCTCCTAGTGGTCTCACTTGTTGAGCCCACAAGAGCGGTTATGTATGCCATTTTATCAGTTGCCTTTAAAAATCAGGGTACATTAATACCAGGTAGAAGGGCCCCCAAATATCATCTTGCATCCTTTTGTGGTCTCTTTTGCTGTCGTTTTGCCTACTCTGATGAATGAACCCAGTAAGTTACACTTGGGTCACTGCCCTCTTTTTTTCCCTTCTCCTTTTCAGACAGAGGTAGGCTTATATAGTCACTGCCCTCTTTTTTTCCCTTCTCCTTTTCAGACAGAGGTAGGCTTATATAGATCCATCTGTCACCTAACAGTATCTTAACACTTGTTGATGAGGTGAGAAAGTTTTTCTAAATTGGCATACCTAGAAAAAGGGAGAGTTTTGTGGGAAACTCAATCTTAGGTTTAACAGTTCAAGCAGTTTGTAGGGGCAGAGGGAAGGTCCTATATGAAGGGTCACTGAAATGACTGACAATAGACAGATTAATAGGGGGAAAAGGCATAGGAATTTATTAACATGCACGGACTTTAGAGTCCTGCAAATGTGAAATTCAAAGAAGGGGCAGATGGTTGAGCCTTAAATAACCTCTTCATAGAGGAGTGGGAAGTGGGGGGGCTGTAGAGAATTTTAGAGAAGTAGTAAATAATTTTTAGGTGAAATGAATGAGCCCAAATTACAATGGCCTGAGACAAAGTTCCTCTAAGTTCCATGGAGGAATTGAGAAGGTCGCTGTGAACAAAAGTTGTCTTATGCAGATAAAGTCTCCCAGGGTAATCTCTTAGAGTTGCTCACAGAAGAAAAATGAAAAGTCTGTCTGGATGTGGTGATTGCTTTAGTGTCTTCTCTTCTCTGTGGTTAATCTTTACTGGTTATTTGAGCAGATTCCTCCGGAGAGAGTCTTAAGACAATTGCATTTGTTTTGGAAAGAAATTTTCTTAGTCATATCTCTGCATCCCAACAAGTTCATGGATCATAATGGAAAGCAGAACCTTCAATATAAAGGAGAAAGGATTACAGGCGTGCAAACAGGCTTAGTTTTTAGGGCTGGGTTTGTCACTTTCTGGTTATATGACATTGGGTAAATTAATATTTCTAGAACTTGGTTTCTTCATCTGTTATATATGGGAAAATTAGAATTTTGCTACCCTTTAAGAAGGTCTTTATGATGATTTTGTAAAGTCCTGCCTCACCACAGAATATGCTAAATTTAATAAGTGGCATTATAATTTTCATGCTTGTCAGACTTGGTTCTTCTCAAGATTTATGTATATGTGCATGTGCATATATCCTTGCCTGCTACCTGTTTTGTATTATTTTGGCTACCTGTTTTGTATTATTGTGAAACTCAGAAGCTATCCCCGAGCATTTGAGGTATCTTCTATGCCTTTGTCTATTCTAATATTAGGGGGAAAGTGAAGTTCACTTTGATTATTTTGTTAGCAGTGATGTTTTATTTTTGTGTACAAAACTGTTAGATTGAGCTCAGCTGAGGGTAAGATCAAAGAAACTATTTTTTAGCCACATGTCCTTTTTATGTGATAGTCTCTCTCCCCTTCTGTGACTTAAATAATTTTGTCTAAAGTGGCTACCTGTGTCTTGCTGTGACTCAATGTTTGACATTAACTCATCCTATTAGGGTCTAAGTGAAAAAAGCTAAGGTGAGGAAAAATGAATTTCATAGCTTTAAAACATGAAAGAGGGAAAATGTAGAAAATTGTTTCCAACCTCTTTACGTTATTGGTGACAATCTTATCATCTGCTTCTTTCTCTTTAACATAGGATTTTACACATGGATGTGCTTGCCCCTCACTCATGTGCATGTGCCAAGTTTAAGGCTTATGTGTGTTTTTCTTTGTTACATGAATTGTAATTCTTTCTAGCCCCCTCCTTCCTGATTTTGTTTAATCAAAGTTAAAGACATTAGACTATGACATTTTCAAACTATGATAAATTGGTGAGACACAGAGTTTATGTATGGATTCTTTTCAGTTGCCATGAAATGGCAGCACTTGAACTTGAACAATCTCTAAATCCCATAATGTTCTTACTCTGGGAATGGTTAATAATTTGGAATTGAAAAGTATCTTTTGGGGGGAAGATTTCAATGTAAATCTTTCCCATAGAGGAGATTTAGAGTCCCAGCCCTCCCAGTAGTGTCTTAAAGTTCAACCTTGTAGAAGTTCCTGTTAATACCCGGTTTTCTTTTTTGTAAATGAAAGGTTTGTGTTAGACGAGATTGAATTCCCTTTAAGATCTCCATGGGTTTTTGAGACTAGCTTTACACAAACTCTGCATTGTTTTATTCTGTATCCTTTTATTTTGTTTTGTAAATAATTTATTTTCAAATATTATAAATTTACAGAGAAGTTGCAAAAAGATAGTACAGAGTTTTATAACCTTCATACAACTTCCCCGAATGTTTTTTTTTTAATTCCAGCTTATTATGGGGGTACAAATATTTTGGTTACATATATTGCCTTTGCCCCACCCAAGTCTCTGTATCCTTTTTAAAAAAATTACTTGACTTATTTTAAATTACTTGTTAATTTAAGTAAAAACCAAAATGACTTCTACTTATTGCTTAATTGGTAATACATATTTGCCTTAACTTAGTTAATTTTCACAAAATTAGCAGTTACAAAAGTGACTAAACTGGTACTGATTATCAGGTTCAACATCTAAGTTTTTTTATTTTTTTCTTGTTGTCATTCTCTAGACTTCTCAGCTTTAGGAGATACATTGACAGTGAGAGGATATGCTCAGAATAATGCCATAGAAGTAGGTTGATATTTGTTTTCTGTTCCCTGGTTCCTCTATTTTTTTCTGAAAGATCCTTTTGTATAGGTCCTGTATTATATAGATCCTATTATATTCAGTCCTATTATATAGTGAACTGAGATTGTGAAAGGTATATGATCCACTGGTTAGATTCTTTGTTGTCTCTGGAAATACTAAGCACAGGACTTCTTCACTGAGGATTCGTGATTGATCCTGATATTTATTTTAACACTACAGTTTTCATTGTTAGTAAAGGATGAGCTTCAAATGACTCATGGTTCCAACAATCTTTTTTGCTTTCCTAACTTTCAAACTTTATTTCAGTGGTCTTGTTTTACTAAGGAAAAATTTTCTGTATTGCCTTATAATTGTTCATTGACCATTCCAGACTTTGTAAGCTGGTTTTTCTTTATTAAGATGAGGAGAACTAGTGATTTTACTTTCTGCATGCACATTTTTATGCTTTTATGCCTTTTGTGAAGAAAATAAATTCTGAGTATGATAACTCTGAAAAGCAACCTTTCTAACCAGGATAAAGTAATGGAAGCTTTGAAAGTATCCTTTTAAAAAAAATCACATTTCATTGTTGTACTATATGAGTGTTGTATTTCCTTAAAAAAAGAAAGCAAAATTTATGTTTTTGATACTCTTCATCCTCCCACCTTGACACATGTGGCCATCTGAGGCAGTCTTTACAATGAGTGGTGTTTGGAAGCTGTATCCACGGCACAGGGGATTTGGTATGGGCTTGGACATCTTGCAGTGCTTGACTGTATTTAGTTGTCACTGTTAGTATCAAATATTCTGGTTGGTTGGTTTTTTGTTGTTGTTTTTCATTGATAATATAAGCTCTTAAAAATTTACTTCTTGTTGAAAATTTCTTCAACAAATAACACTTTACAAATAACTGCCTTTCTTTGCAAATGTCATTAATATAAAAGTAAGTTATAAAAGTCTATAAATAATATGCAGACCATTTATATTTGTGATATGCTGAAGAACTGTGGTAAGCTCTCCTAGTCATTGAGATTTATTTTAATTTGGTGATATTAGGTTAGAGAATTTTAGCTCTTTTGTCATGTTTTGTTTTTATTGACAAAAACAGTTGCCACCATATTTATAAATGGAACTTCACCAAGTATTTTTCTATTTGGTGTTTCATCTTTGATGCAGATTTGTAATTTACCTTGAAATGTGCCTAAATCAACTTTTTAATGTATATTTGATTATATTTTTCTTGTATTGCATATAGGTAGTATAATGTTCCAGTAATTAAATTTTTTTCTGAGGTTTTTAAGTGTTGCTGCAAGAACAATAGTTGAGTGCAATTATTTTTCAGAATATTCACCTTAAACCTCAGGTGTTAGGTTCTGTTCTGTTTGGTGAATTCACAAGGCTAGAACCCATATTTTAAAATTAATTCAACAGTTTCAGAAAGCTAAAGGATATTGTAAGAACCAAACTGATTGTGATTTTTGTAAGCATTCCTTTAATTGATCTGATGTAAGTTCAGTTTTTTGTTGATGATGTTCATTTTTATCTAAATTCTGTCAGGGAAAAGGTTTAGGATTTTGTCTCTTTTACATTTAAAGAGCTGTTTTTTGGATACATCCTGGGAGACTCTTCTTGATTTCTCTGGCTACCTCTCATCTAGTTTAAAACGGGTCTTAAAAAACCTCTGTCAGCATTTTCCTTGCACTTTTACCTCTTTGAAATATCACATTTCACTGATTTCCCATAGATTTGGAAGGGAAACTCACTTTAGTGCTTAAAATATTTATTGTTTGAACCTTTACAGAAAAAAATATGCCAACCCTTGAGGTAGACCAGCTAACTTTAACTGTAAAGGCCAAATAGTACTGTAAGTATTTGAAGCTTTGTGGGCCAGATGGTCCTTTGCGAATTCTTTTTTCAAACAACCCTTTACATATGTAAACACCTTCTCAACTAGTCTTACAAAAATACATGCCAAGGGCCATTGTTTGCCACTTCCTGATATGGATAAGTGACACAAATAATAAACTGGTTTTAATGTATATATTAGCACAAGGACAGTATATACACATATATATAGAAATAGAAATTTTATATACATTCAACCACCATTAAAAAAATAGAGGTTTAGAACATCATGATTAACAAACTTTAAAAGTATATGGAGAACTTTTTACTCACCATCTGAGAGATAAAAAAAGGATTGATGATTTGAATGACAATTAATAAATGTTTTAATAACTTTTCTCACTCAACTAAGACTGCTTTTTTCCCCCAAATATTCATGGAACATTTACAAAATTTGATCATATATTAGGCTACATTTCCAGTCATATTTATATTCTCTCTCTTATTTTTTTGGAGACACAGTCCTGCACTGGTGACCTGGCTAGAGTACAGAGTCATCATAGTTCACTGCAGCCTTGAACTCCTTGGCTTAAGGGATCCTCCTGCCTCAGCCTCCCAAGTAGCTAGGACTGCGGGCGCGTGCCACCATGCCCAGCTAATTTTTCTGTTTTTTGTAGAGATGGGGTCTCACTGTGTTGCTCAGAGGCTGGTCTTGAACTCCTGGCTTCACGTGATCCTCTTGTCTCGGCGTCCCAAAGTGCTAGGATTATAGGCATGAGTCCCCATGCCCAACCCATTTAACTTCTTTTCTGAATATACTTCTACAGAATTAGAGCTTAACAGCAAAAGAGTAACAAAATCTATTTATTTAGAAATTTGATAAGATCAGAACTGAAAATATGTAGTAATCTTTAGAAATGAATGACAGATGGTACTTTGTATCTGAAATTGTGGGATGTGAATAAGGTGTTACTCAGAGGAAAATGTGTATTCTTAAAAGCATATATTAGCAGATGTGGAAAATTGGAAATAAACCAGTGATCTCAATGGAGGGCTGTCACTTTGTAATTTGAGGATTGTAGGTTTTAAGTCATACACATATTTGGTGTACTGCTTGTTCTTATGGTCTTTTTTTTTTTTTTTTTTTTTTTTTTGAGACAGAGTCTCACTCTGTTGCCCGGGCTAGAGTGAGTGCCGTGGCATCAGCCTCGCTCACAGCAACCTCAAACTCCTGGGCTCGAGCAATCCTCCTGCCTCAGCCTCCCGAGTAGCTGGGACTACAGGCATGCACCACCATGCCTGGCTCATTTTTTCTGTATATTTTTAGTTGGCCAATTAATTGCTTTCTATTTATAGTAGAGACGGGGTCTCGCTCTTGCTCAGGCTGGTTTCGAACTCCTGAGCTCGAGCAATTCACCCGCCTCGGCCTCCCAGAGAGCTGGGATTACAGGCGTGAGCCATCGCGCCCAGCCGTTCTTATGGTCTTGATTGTAAACATTAGCTGTAAATGCCACAGTGCTTTGTATGTTTTAATACAAGGAATCAAGAGCTTTTATATAGTAACTAACTTCCCTTATAGTACCTCCAGCTTTGAACTTGCCAACTCGTGGACAATCATTCGGAATGTGCTCCTTGATGATAGCCAAATAGATGGTGGTGTCAGAAAATTCGTGTGTGTGTGTGTAAAACATTCACATGTCACTAATGATTAGAAAAGTGCACATCTTTTCAGGTGCTTATTGACCATTCGTATTATCTTCTTTGGAAAAATGTCTGTTCAAAGTCTTTTGCCATTTTTTTTTAATTTCAGCATATTATGGGGGTACAAATATTACGGTTATGTA
>VBSM01000529.1:12161910-12208106 GCA_008086735.1 Cheirogaleus medius | reverse complement strand
AACGATCCTCCCACCTCGGCCTCCCAGAGTGCTAGGATTATAGGCAGGAGCCACTGCACCTGGCCAATAGCCTGTTTTTTAAAGTTATTGGTATAGCTGTGTAGTCTTCTTAATTGGATTTTAAAGTCATTTCCTAAGATGATAGAAATATATTTGCATCTAGCCCCTATACAATTTCAAATTTCACATTTCAATATTTTAATCAATCTGGATTGGGGGGGGTTGAGATGAGGGGATTAACCACCTTTTCCCCTAAATGATTTAATCTTCCCAACATAATTTATTAATTTTGGTATTTTACTACTGATTTGAAATGACACTAATACATTCTGTATATCTGTGGGTTTATTGCAGCATTCTCTCCCAGTATCATTCATTTCATATCATTAAATATTCTGGATTTTACAAATTACTACAGAGGGTTAAACACTGGCTAAGTAATGCTGCTTACATCTATCTCTTTATTGATTTAATAGTAAACTTCTTAAAGATTAAAATAAAAAAATAATCTGTCTTAGGCCTCAGTTATGCACATAGCCCATAGCCTATCTTCATTTTGCTAGATTTCAGTAAATATTGTTGATTCAACTTTTATTCTGATTTATGAGATTTTAATTGTGTTTAAAAATTATTTAGAACTTTGTAAAATAGCAGACCTCCTACTGGATTTTCTGGTTTGCTTTGCATTTTTTTATTCCATGTAGGGAGGAACTGAAAGATAGAGGTTGTCTTATTTTTTTTATTTCTTTTTAAAGAGACAAGGTTTCGGTGGTCTCACTCTGTTAGCATGCTGGAGTGCGGTAGCACAATCATAGCTCACTGCAACATCAAGCTCCTGAGCTCTAGCCCTCTTCCTGTCTCAGCTTTTCCAAGTAGCTAGGACTACAGGTGTGTGCTACCACATCTCACTAATAAAAAAAAATTTTTTTTATAGAGACAGAGTCTCGCTGTGTTGCCCAGGTTTGTCTCTATCTCTTGGCCTCAAGCAATTCTCTTGCTTTAGTCTCCCAAAGCGATGGGATTGCAGGCATGGGCCCTTGTGCCTGACCCATCATATTTTTATTATAAAAAATAATCTTCTTGGCCGGGCCCAGTGTCTCACGCCTGTAATCCTAGCACTCTGCAAGGCCGAGGCAGGAGGATCCTTTGAGCTCAGGAGTTCAAGACCAGTCTGAGCAAGAGCGAGACCCTGTCTCTACTAAAAAATAGAAAGAAATTAGCCAGACAATTAAAATATATAGAAAAAATTAGCTGGGCATGGTGATGCATGCCTGTAGTCTCAGCTACTTGGGAGACTGAGGCAGGAGGATCACCTGAGCACAGGAGTTTGAGGTTGCTGTGAGGTAAGGCTGACGCCACGGCACTCTAGCCCAGGCAACAAAGTGAGACTCTGTCTCAAAAAAAAAAAAATAATAATAATCCTGTTGATCCTTGGAAAGGAAAAACACATAATATAGAAGCATATAGAAATATTTATTTAATTGTAAAACCTACAAATTTCATCCTTTACCCTCCTTCCAATCCCCATTCCTCTGAAGTAGCCAATGTTAAGTTTGCTGTATATCTCCCTAAGACATTTTATCTTTATATGTGATATGCATACTATGTGCATATATTTTTTTAAAAAACTATTAACAGGTATGGTTCTTTTATACTTAAAAATTCTATAATTTATATTTGTCATTTAATATTATATTATAGTCATCTTTCCATGACAATGTATGTAGATTTCTCTGAGAGAGCTGAGTGATGTATTGGTAAATGTCTTCATCAAGGGCCACTGTTAAACATTCCATATTGTTGACGGCACAGTGGCATACATTGTGACAGAACAATTACTTGCATGTGTGGCTACGTCAGATATCATGCTTTGCATTTAGATGAAACTGCTTGTGTACAGAGTATGAATTAGCTCTTGGCATTATATACAATGTAAATATACGAACAAAAAATACTTGCTTTTTAAAAATCTGTTTAGAATAGAAGGCCTAAGCTATGAGAGAATAAATTATTTGTTTTATTAATAATCATTTGGGGAGCAATGATACAGACTGGAAAAGGCACATTGGGAACAGTATTGAGAGCCCCAGCTATTTGTGTGGTCAGGAGGAGTGTTGTTACTGAATAAAAGAACTTTGTCTCTGAACACTAATTCATGTGCTGATTTTTCAGTTGGTTGTGTGTTGTCTTCTTTGCCTCATTGTTGAAAATATTGTTAAAATTTTGAGAGAGGTCAAATATGGCTGTCATGTGTATTTTTAGCATGTTCTGTGAAAAACAGTGGATTACTTTTCCGTACTATAGTACAGCTGCTACGAGAGAGCAAAGTGCTCACCTAATTCTTTGAAGTATAGAAAGAGATAACATTTCTTCATGTTTTATTAAGTGATATATTTCAATGTTATATTTAGTATTAATATCTTGACAGCTAGAAGCTTAATGCTTGAAAATAGCACCACCTTAAATGTTGAGAATAAAGCACCAAGATATATCTAAGTTTAAAGAGCCTCATTACTGAGTAATGATTTTCTTTAATTTAACGAAGAATGAAATTGATGCTATATTTTAAGACTGTGTTCAAATGCTTTAATAGAACTTGAAGAAATATATTCCCAATTTCAATGCTGCCAGAATTGATAAATTCATTCATCATTTTTTCTTAAGTTGAAATAGTCAAACTTCTACCCTTTAGGTATTTGAGTGTGATACATATGTGTAAACTTAGTGTCTGAAACAGTGCTGAAAATAATCTTTGAGAAACCTTTTAATAATTTTTGAGTCATGTTTGAACCAATTATTAACTATTTGCTAACACGAGATACTTACTGTCATTATTTTTCAATTTGCGGGCCAGAATTAGGGAACTAAAGTAAAAAAGGAAATCAACCTGATGTTGAACCTTAATGTCAGTCGTAGAGATGACTATATAGGTTACCATGTTGAAACCTTGCCAGATGTCCTCTGTGTCTAATATGAATCGGTTAATTTTGTTTTGTTTTCATTATTTTGAAAGCTATGATGAATCTTTTTGAACATTTACTTTAAAATTTGTGATCACAGCTGAACGTTAATTAAATGGTCATCAGATCCCCAAAATTGTATAAATCCTTTTTTCTTAAAGCAAATTTATAATACTTTCTAGATATATCATTTACCTAGTTATCTTAGGTAAGACACTGAAATTTTCTGGCCCTTGATTTGCTCATTTGTAGAACTGGGATAGTTGTAAATAAAAGTGATTGCTTAGTAATTTTTATCTCTTTTAGTCTTCACAAACTGCTTTGTGAAGATTTTTTACATTCATGGGAAAGACAAATCAGTTGCCCAAACTAACAACAGTAGTAAAGTAGCAGTGGTTAGGATTTGAATTCAAGTCCTGTGGTTCTGTATCCATTGCCCTGGGGTAGTATTTCATTTTAAATATGTTATAAATATGTACTTTTTTAAATTCACTGGTACTCAGTTATTAGTCTGTAACATTTAACCTGAATGCATAATGAAAAGCTTACATTTTTATTTGCAGAAAACCAATGGTAAGTTAGTATATGTATTATATTATCACTTATTCTAGGCTTTTATATAAAGTTATTACTGATTGTTGATTTTTATGGGATCATGCAAAAGGATTAAGGTATAAGTTTTGGCAAGATTATAGCATTAGTAGAACAGTTGACTATGTGGAATGCTAATTGTGTCTTTGAGATGTCTTCCTTAAGGAAAGCACAGTACAGCAGTAATAAGTTCTCTCAGCCGTGTTTGATTTTGTTTGTGGTTTGGGCTGTCCATTTTAGAAATGAATTGACTGTAGGTCCTCTTTGCGCTTACGATTTCAAATAATTGTACCTACTCTTTCTGCCATCTTTCTATACCACCAAAATGGTGTGTATGAATGTCCTGCCCTGCCCTGCCTAATGCTCTTAAAGAGCATCAGCAATGCCCAAAAGAGAGGCAAAGGCCATGTTCTTATTAGGCCATGCTGCAAAATCATCATCTAGTTTCTAACTGTGATGATGAAGCATGATTACATTGGCGATTTTGAAATTATTGCTGGGAAATAATTTCACAGAGCGGAGAAAATGGTTGTGAACCTCAAGGCAGGTTAAACAAATGTGGAGTGATTAGCTCCAGATTTGATGTGCAACTTTGAGTTCAAAGATTAGAAAAATGACAGAATAATCTACTCCCATCCGTCAGTTTGGTTTCATTCTTCTGACAACCTTAGCTGGCATCATGGACCACAGAGAAGCAAGATGAAAACATGTAGGGGGAAATATCCTGGGATTATTTTCCTAGGGATGTAATACGTATTTACAAATAAATTGCCTCAAAAGACCAAGAAAAAAACCAATAAAATAATAATTGCACCTAGACTTTGGTTTGCTGATGTCATTTTATCAGGAGGTTTACAATAACTTTAAAAAAATGCTTCTCTAATTCTGAGTTACTGAATATTGTGATAAAGTTTAATATTTTTTATAGATCTGTAATACACATTAATAACCACTTCTATAAACTTAAAAAAAAATCTTTAATTTGAGTTCCCAGTTTTTTAAAATATGATATTGTTCTTGCCATTCTTTGACAGACCCCTTATCCCTCTGGACAGAATGCAGGTCCAACCACATTGGTATACCCTCAAGCCCCTCAGACAATGAATTCACAACCTCAAACCCGTTCTCCGGTAAGTAAGCAGAAGCTTGTTCTAGATACTGTTCTCTACCTATGTTTGTGTGTATAGTAGCTTGGGTTCTTTTGGCAGATATTTTTACTGGATTTTGGAAGTTTGTTCCAAAGAAGATTTTTTATTATTATTAATAGTACTATTATTGGATAGCTTTGCATTTCCACACCATACCTATAGGAATAATTTAAATTAAGAAAAAAGTGAGGTGGAGTTTGTAATCTTTTTTGGTGGAGTTTGTAATCTTTTTTTACTTTTCTGTGGCTTGATTTTCTTTTTAAAGTTTAGTAGCATTCAAGTTTACTTCATTTCAGCTCTTAATTTGTTAGTTGTACTGTTAATTCAGAAGAATAGTGAAGTATAATGATTATATAAGTAAATTGAATTTTACTAATTAGACTTTCAAATTCCAGTGGTTTGAGAAGTAAGACTTCTGAATCAGTGTCACTAGATCAGTTCTAACAGTTTGACAGTGTGGATATCTGCATGACATATACCAGTGGGTATATTCATTTCTTCAAGTGGTAAATAAATTGTCACACAAGTGTAAATGCTGTCATTCTCTTTGTTCATCCTTTGTATGAATTGCAATAAGTACTACAAAGATTGCGAATTTACTCAAGGTTCATCCTTCTGTTTTCACAAAAGCATACAGTGGCTTCAGCTGTCCATTCCTTAGAACGTCGTTTCCTGCCCTGCATGATTACCTTTGGCTAGAAGGTGCTTCTGTAACATCTCACATTGTATATCTCACATCCCTCTTTGTACCTTAGCTCTGTGTATTCTTCAGAATACAGGGATCTTCTTTTTTGTTCCCTACCCCTGCTTTTTTGCCTGGAGTGCAGGAATACTTCATTGCATTAGCTCCTCCTGTTTATTTGGTTTTATGCATGAACTTAGAATTGTTGAAATGCACCATAATACTTAGTCAAAAAACTAAGAGAACATAGACTGTACCAAAATGTAATCTCTTTCTTACCCTTACCCTATCTTTCTTTTCCCTGTCACCCTGTTCTCCAATACCTGTTCTTAGATCCTGGTTCTCCCCAGGGGGTGGAAGAACCATTTTAAGGAGGTGGGACTTTGGTCCTGGTTGCCTGTTTGCTTGTGTCTTTTTTTGCTTAAATGGTCAACAAGATGTCTGATGCAAGTTTTGTTCTGAGAGTGGTTTGGGGATGTGAACACTTGAGTACTTGGAATGGGCCTGAGATCTCACAGATCAATTTAGATAGGCCCCACTTCTAATCATTAAACATGGAACAGTATGGTAAGCTCTTATTGCAAAGAATTCTTTGGCCCTCTTCTCCCACCCCCCAACCCCTTTTCTAATTATTGAAAAAAAGAAAGAATTAAATTTACATGGTTAGAACTGGCTCAAAACCTGACTGAAGAGCTGCATCTCTAAACCAGTTTTTTTGACAGCCCAGCAGAACAGTGCCAATACATTGCACAGACAACTGGAAGAGGAGGAAGGTTTTGGAACAGACTCCCGTTTACAGGTCCTTGGCTGGAAGAGGCTGGATAAAATACTGCATTGTAAGCAATATAACAAACTGTACTTCTTGCAGGCAGTGGTGCCTCTGGCACTCATTATTTTTGACCACATCCATTTATTGGCTGATGAACAGAAATGCATTGATTGCTTCCTCTCAGAAAGTCTAACCTAGCATGGCAGTTTCTGCCAGGCATAGTGGGAAAAAGAATAACAAATTGGGTGGGTCTTCTCTATTGGGAATTAGATAGGAATAATTTGGGGTTTAGATTTTTCTTTATTTTAAACTTGAAGTGAGTTATCCCTTTCAGATAAATTTGAATTCAAAAGATAAATTTCAAGGCTTCTTTTTACCCCTTTCAATTTTATAATTGAATATCAAAGGGGAAATTGTCTGTAGTTGTCAGCCATTTTTCTGTGGTCATAAACTCTTCAGATACTATCCTCTATGCAGTTTTGCCATCTGCTCTGTTAGTGACCATTACCACCCCCATTACTAAAAACCAAACACATAACATTCCATTACATACCCCAAAACAAGTGCAAGACTAGCAGACCCCAGACTACTCTTGCTTGTTGTTTTGGGTTCGATTCTCTTTATTTCATTTGTGTTGGTGCTGGGAGGGTGAAGTTGGGGTATGAAATTTGGCAGGATTGCATTTTCTGTTTACATCCCAAGTTGTCATAGTCTAGTCTCATCCATCTCACAGCTGTCCCAACTGGTGAGGAGAGGTAAGGTGTTACACTAAGGAAAGGCCTCTTCCTGTGGCTTTGTAGAGCAGCTAAAGCTTACTCCATTCTATTTCTGCATTAATAGGCCATTGGCAATTGCACAGTTTAGGCTTTTCTGTTCTTCCCTGGACAGCTGCCTTTGCAATCCAACTGGCTTCAATGGCCCCCTTCCCTGCTTCAGGTTATCTCTGTGCCTGTTTTTCTATTTGATACTTAGTTTCTTAGTTAAATTCATAATGTGGAAAGAAAATCTTGTTAAAAAATAAAAAAAAATACTAATAAGCTTCCTGTCTGTTCCATTTTCTTGTTGTAGTGGAACTTTTTAAACAGTTTATTTTTAAATAGCTTGTCTTAAATAGTGAAGCCGTTGAATGCTTAATTGGGAGAGGGGGACAGTTTGGCTTTTGCAGTAACTATAACCTTTGGTTAATTTCATATTTTGTGGTGCTAAGTGCCAAAAATTACATGAATGTTATGTTGGCCATGCTCAGTTAACAACTGTGCACAAAAAGGGTGAGTGAGTGAATGGGTGGGTGGCATTAACATTGGATCCAAGTTCACAGAAGGCTGCTTTCCTTTATATCTACAGTCCTCACCATCTTAAAGATCCCTCTTAAAAAAAAAAAAGAAAAGATGAAAGAAACAAAAGTTTCTATTGTTAATATGAGCCAG
Source organism: Cheirogaleus medius (assembly GCA_008086735.1). Lineage (NCBI taxonomy): Eukaryota > Metazoa > Chordata > Mammalia > Primates > Cheirogaleidae > Cheirogaleus > Cheirogaleus medius. The sequence goes on along the minus strand of VBSM01000529.1, from coordinate 12,200,529 downwards.
CAGCGACTACAGTTTGTTCTGTTGCTTACAGCTACCCATAGGATTAAGACTGTTCTCATTTCAAACGAAAAACTCAATAGCCAATGGTGACTAGTGCAAAATAGACTAGGGTACTTTCCCAGGGCACTTTCCCACTAACTTAAGTTGTGATTTTGTTTTTGGTTTTGTTTTTACATATATGTATAATTTTATAAGGTACTCCTCTTATTCATAGAAAGTTCTCTTTTGACTGGAACATTCTAAATGTATAAAGTTTCATCTTTTATTTTAGAGCCTTAGAAATGGGACCTTTCTGTGGAACAGTGATAAGACAGGTACTGCTGTACTCAGGTTAATTTTTTAACATGGCCATTCTCTCCCATTTTCTTCAAAAATGTCACAAAGAAACATCTCACACCCCCTACTTTCATAGCACATGGGTGGTATTGCCTATTCTTGAAACTTGATGTCCGTAGTAGAGGTATGATCTATTTCTTATCCTAATTGGAAAACTAAAAATTTAAGACCTCAGTTTCTTTGAAGAGAAAATTTTCTGCAAAAACCATAGCCACTGATTATCATCATTCTGAAAAACTGTATTACAGTGATTAGCCAAATATGATGACTGACCTAACTAACATACCCTAGGCATGTAAGTCATTAAAATACTTTTCATTACTTGAACAGTAGGTGACATTTTAGCTTCCACGGTGAATTCTTGATAGAGCTGTCTTCAGCTGTCTCCTACATTGTGGCCATGTGATCTGCAATTTGTTGAAATTTTAAAATATGAAATAATGGCAATTGAGGAAATAATTCCAAATCTCTTGCAAATCACTGTTGTACATACTTTAAATCTGAGCATGAGGGATTATTTCTTAGTTAATCTTTAATTCATCTGTAGTGATAAGCTGACAAAAGGAAGGCTATATAGAGGAAATAAAACAACTGAAGGATATGTATTTTAGTTCCTTAAGTATATTAAATAAAAACTCTGTATGGTTTACATTCAAAACTGCTTTCTTAATACTTTCTTTTCACTATTCAAGAGGGTGGTTTACATTACAGTAGTTAATGTATTAGTAGCCAGTTTATGGCTCTACATACCTCAATATTTTTCTCTGTCTTCTTTAGTTAAAACGTATTGGGAGCTAAATTTTGCTCTGATGAACCATATATATTTGATCTTAGAGGTTTGGCAATGAAAATTTCATGGGTGAGAAAGCTTTTTCTTCCATTCTGAGTTAGGGGAAGAGTTAGGATTTAAATTATCCACTTTCAAGTATTCTTTGAGTTACGTTTTGTTTTGCTTTTATTCTCATATAACAATAGATACTTTAGTACAGTGTTTTGCTGTTGTCTATAAATAGTAATTGAGAGATTTGACTTATTGACTCTTCTTTTCTTCCTGAGCCTATCATAGTACCACTTTGATTAATTATGTTAAAGACTGATGTTCTTTACTAGCTGTTTGCCATGACATGCCGGTATAAAACTTTACAAGTTATGCATTTAAACTCAAATATATATATATTATCGTAAAATTTTATTCTTTAACTCTAAGAAATAAAGGAAGATATTGAAACTTCCATTTCATGTGTAAGATGTTCCATTTAACCTAAGAAAATGTGCAGTTAGTCCTATTACATTTGTTATTTCCTGCTGGACTTTATAATTATCTCCTGGCTATTTCTTGTAATGTAAAAACATTTCTCATTTCCTCCAGTTATATCAGTTACAGACAACAAATTTGATTTTCATATGTTTGTATTAATTTAACCCCTTAGTGTTTCAAACTTGTTTTTGCCTTATTTTAGGGTTTTGTTTTTTTTTCTTAAAATATTCCTATCAGAATGTGCCCTATCTGCCTAACAGCTTAGCTGTTTTTCTCCCAGCTGATAAATGACAAACTATCCTGGTAGTGGTGTTAACCTGTTGAATCTTAGTACCTGTCTGTCACTGTCCTGCAGCAAAGCTTTGACTGTTTTGTGTTTTTTTTTTTCCTCTTGTGGGTTTTTTTCTTTTGGCATATTGTGTGACATTTTGGTTTTTGTTGTGGTGTTTCTGACTCTTTGTGCCTTTCCTTTTGTGTTTGTTTTCCCTCCTTTTCTCAGTTTGCAGCGGGGCCTCGACCTGCCCATCATCAGGTACTGTACCCTTGCCCCTTCACTATCACCCTTAACTAATTAGGTGGTGGGGGCTTTAGTAGCTGCTGACTCTTAGAATGCTGCCATCCCACGAAACCACTCAAATTTCTCTTTTCAAGTGTAGCTTCTATCTGATATAATTCAATTCCTTTTGTCATTCACTAATTTTACTGCATTTTGTTATTAACAAACCTGTTTGCTTCTGTTTATAGCACAATTTAAAAATACTACAGTTTTTTCTTTCCAAAAAGAGATTGCTTTGTAATTTTATAACCTTAAAAAATTTAGATACATTAAGTCCTTACAGATTTTGTGGATATCTGTATTAAGTTTAATTTTAATTGAATGGAGCAGGCAACATTCTAAGGGTTTTCTGTTAACATTATGACTTAACTTGTATTGATGTATATAAAGTAGCATTAGCATTTCTAAAACCACTTAATCTCAGTTACTAACTTAGAGCTAATAACGAATTGATTAACGATAATGTATATTCATTTGATGAATAGAATTATCTTTATTCTTAGGATACATTGAAAATAGGTATCTCATTATATTTAGCGTATTAGTTTTTTAAAATGAAGTAATTGTATAAATTAAAAATTTAAAAATATATATGCCAACAGTACACTATTTAGCAAGAATCTACTACAGGTGGCAGAATGGGAGAAACAAAGACTTGCAGGGTCCCCCAAGTCCCCAGTAGTTTTTTATGAAGTGTTATGAAACATTTTCTCCTGCTATAATAGAAAGAAAGAGCCTTGGTTTAATGTCTGACAGATATGTGTTTGGATCACCAGCTCTACCATGTAAGCAGCTGTGTTAAGCAGTTCTTTTTCTGAGCCTCAGTTTCTTCATATGTAAAATGGGGGAAATACCCACTACACTAGTGATAATGTATGTAAAGTATCTGACACAAACTAAGTAGTCAATAAATGGTAGCTGTTTTTAATATTATTGTTATGCAACACAGTATTTACCTGTGGTATCATAATTAGAATTCTTATTTCTTCGTAAATGGATGTTGTTTAATTGAAGGCTTTCATTTTTATCTTGAGTGATTTAATGTAAGACTCTGTTAATTAAAATGTAGTCCTTCCAGTTTGGAAGATGTAAATCCAGAGCAAATTTTGAGTTGCTAAAAGTACTTTGCAGGAGAACTAACAGCTGGTTATGTGAGTTAGATGGCTATTCTTTGGATTTCATAAAGAAATAAAACTCAGAGGCACTTTTTAGTATTGAGAGATAGTATTGTAAAGTGCTTTAAGAGTTTATACTTTGGCATCAGCTAGACCTAGGCTTGATTCTTTGTTATTAACTTGGATAAGTTATTTACTGCTCTCGGTCTCAGTTTTGTCATCTGTAAAATGAGATGGGACAGTAATGCTATAAAAACTGATGAAGAGTAAATGAGATAATGCAGATAAAATGATTAGCAGAGTGTTTGGCGCTCAGTAAGAATCCAGGATGTATGATTACTACTACTGATAATAAAGAATAGTAGTCCCTTAAATTAAAGAGTGGTTATAATTAAAAAAAATTAGTCAAGGGCCATAGAGGCTTAAATTTTAATCCACGGTCAAGCCAAATATTCCTAAGAGAGAAACTTGGAGGAATCTCGAGAAGCAGAGCAAGGCTGGGCACAGTGGATCACGTGTGTAATCCCAGCACTTTGGGAGGCTGAGGCAGGAGGATTGCTTGAGGCTGGGAGTTTGAGACCAGCCTGGGCAACATATTGACACGCTGCTTCTACAAAAAATTTTTTTAAAAAATTAGCCAGGCATGGTGGCATGCACTGGTAGTCCTAGCTACTTGGGAGGCTGAGACAAGAGTATCACTTGAGCCTGGGAATTTGAGGTTAAAGTGACCCATGATGTGCCACTGCACTCCAGCCCAACCAACAGAGCCAGACTCTGTCAAAATAAATAAATAACTAATTGAAAAGATGCAGAATGAAAAGAAACTTTTTTTGTGAAGTAAGTGCTAGTAAGGAATTAGGGGGAAAAATGTTTTCTGAGTTCCTTGATATAAGACTCTCTTTAATGTCTTTGTTCACTTGCTTGTGTTTTTTAAACTTTGTTTCTTTCATAAATAATTTCTGACAGTTTAAGGCAGACTATTAGTAGAAGAAATTAACATTATCTTTGGTCACAGTTATTTTGACAAATTGTCTGCAGTGTAGACTGTTGGGATGATGGGTGAAATTTGAAGCAAGAGCCATATTACTAAATAGCCCAGTCCCCACTTCTTATTACAAGTAGCCAGTCTCTTAATGACTGTTAATCATAAATGTTCTTAAAAATGTAGCCTGAACACCACTTGTGTTCTATAGCAATGGTACTCAAATTAGCGTATTGTATATAAGTATTTATAGTCAGCTTTAGGAAATTCTGTTTTCTAAGAAAAACTTTTTTATGAGCCTTAAAGACATGTGATACATTTTGTTTTTCCTTAATTCCAGTAATCAAGGAAAACTTTGAGAAATCTTTGTGAGAAAAGACAATGATTTCAGTCCCCAGTGTTCACGTGTAATATGCCTCTATACAGTGTTGGCAGATTGGTCTTTCTTTCAGCTGTAGGATGATGGTAGTGAAATTATGGCTTGTTTTGATTATTTAAAAAATAGAAGTATAGATGTGTCTTATAGTTATTATTTATTGATTAGTAAGAAAAATAATTGCTTTCTGACAATAGTTCTTGAAAATGAATTCTTTAGATGCAGCATAAATCCAGGGCAATGATTTTGAACACAAAAAATTAAGGTCACTGACACCAACACCAGTTAAATTCTTTTCATCATACTACAGAGAATTAAGTGCGTAAAGGTGTTTGTACTCTTGGCTGAGGTAGCAACAGTAGTTATGTTGGAGAAATAGAGGAAGAGAGAGACATGGGGTGGAAGTGGCTCTGCTGAGCAGGAGGTAACTGAACTGGCATTGTGTATGGTATAGGGCAAATTATTAGGAAGAGGTTGCTGTTCTACATCCATGTGGGACCAGTTTGGTTTGTTTCATTATGGAATAGGTACTAATTAGCATTTCGGGTGGGATAACCAGCTATGAAAAACTGCCCTGTAAATTGCAGTTCATTTAGTAAGCTTTGGGCTGTAAATGCCAGTAGAATTCCCCCAGTGACAGAGACTAAAACAACTTGTGCATACATTTCTAGATACCCTCCATGGAGGTGATACTATTTCCCATTTGGGAATGACTGACTGAGTCTATATTTCAGAGGATCTTCTCTTCAGATGTAATTTAAGGAGAAGGAGATGCTCATATTATAAAACCGGATATAGAGAATTGTGTAATGAAAACCAAACAGTGAATAACAAGCATTGAGTGGTATACAGAGAATATACTTTTAAAGGGCAAACATCTACATCCTGGAATATTTTTGATTTGTTGTGCTTATGACTTAAAGTTGAATTGAAGGGACAAATGTTTTTTTTCATCTATGATTGCAAACGTTGGCCAGATAGAATTATTAATAAATCAAGGGTTAGAATTAGCTTTGAGACTAGTGAACAAATTTCTCATCATTCTGATCACTTACATCCTTTCATGCTTTGATCTAATTTTTTAAAAATAATTTTATATTGGATGGTGTTTGCTATGATTGTTGTTTCTAAAGTTCACTAGCAAGTATATAATTTTTTGTGGATGCTCAGTAAAATATGCAAAGTATGTTCTGTAAACATTGCAGAGAATATCTGTTATTCAGGTAGGCTATTTGAAGGTAATTGCTTGTGAAAGGAAAACATCATTCAGGTTAGTAATCTAGAGCCTGGATGTTTTTTTCTATATAAAATGAGGCTATCTGAATTAAAGTGAAGCAAAAATAATAAGATTTTTAAATGGCAAACGTTTTCTTTGTTCTTAATAGAACCAAGTAACTTCTGTAGAGGATATGTTTCTTGGAACTACCTTTATTTAGAAGATTTTTAACTTTGGTGAGCAAGCAGTCCCTGCAAATCAGGAATATTATGCTCCAATTAGGATTGTGTCAGCCACATCTTCCTTACTATTAGTTTTTGTCTTTTACAGGGATTCTTTAGGTTAATAAAGATGTTTTCTATTCTTTTTGTATTTTATAATCTGAAGAGCTCTCAGAATTACAGTTTTCTCCAAAGGTAAAACAAGAAATGCTAAGTCATTTTATATGTAAAACACTCTTGGCTTTAGAAGTATGTCAACTATTTTTGCATTGATGTTTGAATATCCCAAGGTAACTAGAAACTCAGAGAACTGAAAGTACACTCAATTAAAACAAGCCACTTGGTATAATTTAGACTGGCTTATAGTGTTTATTTCATGTAGTTGGTCATTTGAATTTGTGTAGTTTTTACTAAATTATTTCTGTTCCTGTCCATATTTTACTTTTGGGTTTCACAGTGGAGATCAAGTGTTGGTTATATGCTATGACTGAGTAGTCTTTTCATTATGAGAAATACCAGGGAATTGATATTTAAAAGTATTCGTAGGCTAAAGACATGCTGCAATTTGTTGATATATGATTTTAGTTCACATAGTTTTCACAAATGCTGAATAATGTGTTGTATTCAAAGCAGTTGGATTTACCATAAACAAATAATGAGCTTCATAAAACTAGTATGTGGTAGCGGTAGTGATGGTAGCAGTAGGAGGAGGAGGGGGAGGAGAGAGGAGTATGTATCATCAAAGAATATGTTACCTGGTGGCAAGCATTGAAACTGTGCATGTTTTCCTGTTGCAGTTTGTTTCTTTTTGCAAAAAAAAAAAAAATTTAAAGAGAACAACTGATTTATGTTGATTTTATTTTTTTCATTAAGACCCTTAAAGTTTTCTCTACTGAAAGTTTTGCTGTTACATTTCTGATTCAGATATATTTGTATTGCTTTAGGCAGTTTCTTAGATTTAGAAATTATAAAATTAAGGCTTGAGGCTTGCCTCTGGGGCCTGACCTGACAAATCAGAGTTGAGTGGACATGAATAGGAAAAACCAGATCAAGCATCTATAGCACCTTATGACTAGAACTCATACATTTTTTGGAGGTTGATGAAAGTCAGTGATGGGCAATTTTATCTGGTATCTTGGTCACAAGTAGTTGAGGAGTGGCAACATAGATAATGAAGAAAATATATGTTGGGAGCTAACAAAACTAGAATTCAGTTTCAGCTTCACTAGAAATTATCCGTGGGCCTCAGCTTTCTTATCAGTACAATGGGTAAAATATGCTCATAATATAATATTGAGGTGTTATAATAACAACACCTATTTCCTACAGGTGTTATGAGGATAAAGTACTGGCGTATCATAGTGTCTGGCACATACCGTGTTTCCCCCAAAAATAAGACCTACCCATAAAATAAGCCCTAGCAGGATTTCTAAGCATTTTGCGCAATATAATCCCTACCCCGAAAATAAGACCTAGTGTTGGGCGTGGCTACGCAGCGTATCTGCACAACTCATGCATTTCCTCGTGGAGCGATAAGGACGACGAGCAGCCCTTCTCATCTGCCCCATGAGAGCTCTATTGCTCGACATGAGAGATTGGGGCCAATGGATCTAAAGGAAATAGAGTCGCAAGAAATTCAGGATGGAATTCGAGGTTTGGAGAGTTATGATGATGTTCCAGAAGAAGACGCCTTAACTATATTTTAATAAATGTAGATTGTCGTACCATACTTAAAACAAATAACATATCCCCTGAAAATAAGCCCTAGGGTGTCTTCTTGAGGAAAAATAAATATAAGACCCTGTCTTATTTTGGGGGAAACACGGTAGTAAAAACCTGGATAAGTGTCAGTTTCCTTTAGCAGTAAGATAGCCTGGCTTTCCCCTTTTCCCAAGTATTTTCTAGCTATGAATGAAGTAGTCTACAAAGATGCTTGTTTCCCAGACTCTCTTTTATGAACCAACATAATACCTCTTGGTTCCTGACGTAATCTTCTAGGGCAGCACTGTATGATAGAACTTACTGTGATGATGGAGATGTTCTGTACCTGCACTGTTTAATTCTGTAGCTCTACTAGTCACATGTGGCTATTGAGTGCTTGAAATGTGGCTAATACAGCTGAAGAACTGAATTTTTAATATAAGTACTCAAATATGGCTAGTAGCTACTGTATAGGACAGCTCAGCTCTAGGACTTACATCTCCTGATTCTTAGTGAAACCTAAATTATATAATATTGACACCTGCAGGGAAATACAGAAAAAATTAGACTGGAATAACCTTCATTATAATTTTCTTGTGAATCAGCAGACTATCAGATTGATGCCTGAATGATATCTCATGATGTGGACTCCTTACATCTTGGCCCGTTGTAACTGTTCAGAGAATCATAGTACTACCATTCAAGAGTACTTGAGACTTTTAAAAGATATTCACCAAAAAAAAAAAAAAAAAAAGAAATTCCTAATGCAAATTTTGCTGTTTTTCTTTCTGTTAGGCTTAACTATATATTGGATAAAGCTAGGGATTTCAGAAGCATGTTTTTGATATGTTTTTTATTATTTTACAAATTAATAAGTACAGGCATACCTTGGAGATACTGCAGGTTCAGCTCCTGACTATTGCAATAAAGCAAATATCTCAATAAAGTGAGCCACAAATATTTTGGTTTACTAGTACATATAAAATTTGTGTTTCCTCTATACTGTAGTCTGTTAAGTGTACAATAGCGTTATGTCTAAAAAAAGGTATGTACTTGAAATAAAAAATACTTTATTTCTAAAAAATGCTAGCAATCATCTGAGCCTTGAGTGAGTTGTAATTGTTTTGCTGGTGGAGGGTCTTGCCTTGATGTTGTTGGCTGCTAACTGATCAGGGTGGTGGTTGCTGAAGGTTTGGGTGGTTGTGGCAATTTCTTAAAATAAGACTGAAGCTTGCCACATCCATTGACTCTTCTTTTCACAAAAGATTTCTCGTTAGCACACAGTGCTTTTTGATAGCATTTTACCCACATTAGAACTTCTTTTAAAGTTGGAGTCAGTCGTCTCTAACCCTGCCGCTGCTCTGTCAACTAAGCTTATGTACTATTATAAATCCTTTGTGAACACAAGCTGTGGAAAAATGGTGCTGATAGACTTTCTCAATGCAGGGTTTCCACAAACCTTCAATTTGTAAAAAACAGTGTCTGTGAAGGACAATAAAGAAGCGAAGTGCAATAAAGTGAGTTATGCTTGTACTCAGAGTTTTTTCCCCACATGGGAAAAGCAGATATGATTGAATGGGATTTTTCTACTTGCTGAAAACGAACAAGTCATTTTCAGAGAATTTCTGATTATGTAGTTTGTTAGAGATGTCTGTGTTTCGATGCTTTCAGTGAGCAAAGTCATGAAAAATGATATAATTACCAGCATCTTTAAATACCATTTATTACCAGTGTTTTTGACCAGGAAGCTTTGGGTAATGGTACAAATTACTACATCTGTATGATTTTCCAAGAGGCTTTTCTTCTAGCTTCTTGAGTATTCCTTGGAAAGTAAGCAATCATGAGTACCCTAAGTTCAGCCTCTGTTTTAAATGTATCCTAGCTCTTTGGATCTGCCCAAAATACTACCTTAAATGAGAGCTGTCACCTTCCCTTGCCATTTTCCTGGCATACCAGTAGACTATTGAAAGACAAAAGACATAAAACAAATTGAAATGAAGTTTAGGAGATGATTCTTACCTTATGCATGGTTCTCTCTTTTCTGTCTCCCCCTTTACAGCATTTTGATCTGTGATTCGTACACATGACATTTCTGTCGAATTTTCTGATAGTCATGTAGTTTGACATTGCATGACATGGTCAAAATCTAAAAAACTCTGTGCAGTCCGAAATGATGGATTGAATTTAGCCAGATAAATTTGCAAAGGAACAAAATACAAAATGCCCTATATGAGCTTCAGAGCACAACTGTAAGAGTTAACACACAGAAGTGAATAGCGTGGCTTATTTAGCTAGGTTAGGTGTGAAGAAGATTGAAAAGTTTTAAATGAGTATAACTCCAGTACCAAGTAGCAGTAAAAATATGGCTGATGTGAAAGAGCTACTGTGATTCTTAATTTCATTAATGGAATCATAGTTGGCAAGAATAAGAAAGGTATATTGTCCTTTCATTCAGCAACAAATATTTTTTGAGTTAGTGCCAAATATGTTCTGGGCAGACCTCACCTGGTTATTTGTGTGTTTTTTTAAATTTATTTTATTTTATATATTATAGTTCATGAACCACTGTTAGCCCTGCTACACAATAAAATCTTGATACTTTGATTTTATTTTATTTTTTATATTTTAAATTTTTTTATTTCATCATATTATGGGGGTACAAATATTGTTAAGGTTACATATATTGCCCTTTGGTTATTTGTGTTTGATTCTCTATTTAGTGAGACTGAGCAATGGGATCAGATTGACAATGGTCTGAAAATTGGCAGTGATGGCAATCTTCAGATAACTTAGAGGTCTATCACTTATGGAGAACAATTTGACTTCATTGTGGTTTTAGGGATAGACATTGGACAAGTGGTAGGTGATATAGAGAGAAAAATTTGGGACCAGGAGAAGGAATACTTTTGCAGTATCAGAACTCCATTTAACTATGAAAAAGATTTGTGCCTTGAGTTACTAAGTTTCATGTCTCTAAGGCCATATTGTAAAAGGCATTCAAACTTTTAGGCTGTTGTATAGACTAAGTGGCTTGTACTGTCCTTCAGTCCAGGAGTTTGTTAATGATTCTTCACTACTCAGCTGAGAAGAAAAGGAATTCAGAAGGATTACAAGCAGTTTGGGAAAGCTCAGTCATACATTCTCTTTAATATTGTGTGGTTTACTGCCATACCTGCCCATCTGAGAATCTGAATTTCTTACACTACCGTTAAATCTAATTATGCAGTTTCAATTGAGTGGTTAGGAATGAGTACAAAAGATAATTCATCTATTTTTAATTCTTTGCATTTCTAGCCATTACAGCTTTTCTAAACTTGTAGATATTAGAGTCTGTGCTGGTATATGTGTGTGTGTGTGTGTGTGTGATGCTGTACTTTTAAGAAGATAAAATAATTTCCAGATAGTTTGCTTGTCCTTGTAAAATTATTAATGCAGTGAAGTTGAGTAAAAGTAGGTCTATAAAATGGTGTGTCAAGGATGTAAAAGCATATGAACAAGTTTTAATTACTTTAAGGGAGATAAAGAATTAGTCATGTAAGTGGAACAAACTTGTGTTCTTAAATGATAAACACGAGTTTCTGAAGTAACTGGTGGAGCATTTTTCTTACCAGGAATCAGTTATGGTTGAGGGATGTGCTGCCCATTTAGTATAGTTGGATAAAGATTCCACCACATTCCCTTCAGCCTTTCTAAAGAAAAGATTTCTTTTGACTGACCATACTTGATTGAAAATATGGTGATATTCCATTTCATATGAGGCAGTATATTTAACAGTTAAAAGTACATGCCTAGAACCTGTGTTTAAATTACAGATGGGGGACCTTCAGCAAGTAATTTAATCTCCTTTTTCCTCAGTTTCCACATACATCTGATGGCGTGTTAATAATAGCACTTGCCTTAGAGGTTGGTTGTGAAGATGAGTTAATATATATGTAAACTGCTTAGGGTGATGCCTGGTAGCTAGTAAGTGTTATATAAAACTTTACTGTTGTTATTTAATATGCCTGTGTAAATACATTTCTCGCTAGCTTCAAAGCTGAAATCTTAGTGTATAAAAATTATTGTATGTCAGTGTAACCACAAATTTTGTGTTGTACTGGCTCAGCTGTATGTTAATATTAGGAGTATCATTAGAAACACTGTTTCTGTTTCAAAAATCATTGAAGAAAAGTTTTATACTATTCAGAAACCTCCTTGAATGAGAGGTAACCTCAGTTACTCTGGACAGACTGCTTAAAATTCCCACCAGAACAGATGGAAACTAGTGGTAGGAAAAGTCCTCACATATAGACAGACTATTTAAAATTGTGGGAAAACTTTGCCTTTATCTGTTTTTCTTATTTTATATAAGTTACTGGGTTAGTTTTCTCTCTTCTCCCTTCACCACCATATGACACCATATCTCTTCAGGCAATATATGAGTGCTTTGGCGTAATTTGATGATAATATAGCCACAGTAGATTATCACCTGTGTCCGTTTGATACTCTCCGTGTCTTGGCTGCCCTCTAGAGTTGATGGAGAAGGATCTTTGTATCCATTGCATCTGACATCTAGTAATGTTCAATAAGTTGAGCAGATGAGTGACTCTCCTGTCCTTTAGGCGTATAACATTTTTGTGGCTCCTTATATGTTAACCAGGTTATAAAAATGGTTTTTTATCCCTGAAACGTGTTTACAATTCACATAGATTGATGTATAATAGATTCTGTCTATTATGTAATTAAGAGAAGTGAGTCCAGTAATGGGAGGTTTACTGCTTCAGTGTTCTGTTTGCAGCTGACAAAAATTGTTGTGTCACCAAAACTGGTGCAGTGGAGATAACTACTATAAGACTGTTGCTGTAGTTGTAGCCCTAGCTCAGGTTCCCATGTTATCAACTTTGTGTCTAGTGCTTTCTTTTATTCTCTATCAACTACTCTCTGTGGCCACATTGGATTCCCCCATTCACTCCATTCTTCTGCTATACCTTTCTGTCTGTTGCTTTTCCATGACTTAATCTCTTCAGGGCTTTCTTTGCCCTGGGGTATGAAGGCTGAATGGAGATGAGCCTTGGACATAGATCCCAATTTTCCCACTTGAGCAGAAGATGAGAAGTTACTTACACCATCTGTGTGGGTAGCTTGATGCTTAAGAGTAGGATAGGATAAGAGCTGAATGGGCCCAAAGGTCAAAGCTTGCCTTTATTTGGACTGGTAGCAACACTCACATCTGAATTGGGAGACAATTCAGGATATTTTGGAGCTAGACCATATTTTAAGATTCTCTGTTTTAGAGCTATAAGTGGCTTCTTACATGCCTGATTAGTTGAAAAGAGCAAGTTTCTGTCATGAAGAGTCTGATATGTATTGAAAAGACTAATTATCTCTCAGGACTTTTGCAAACTTCAGAATAACAAGTGACACTGTTATTAGTAAGTCTTATCTCCATTCAAGATGGAGAGTAGATCATAGAGATGCTAAATAATGCCAAATCCTATAATGGGTGTTCATGAGAGGCAAGAATAGGAATCTGTAGTCTCAACTGTACTTTTGCCACCAAACAGACATTTCATTTCACACTGCTATAACTTATGGCTACTGTTAGAAGATTTTTTTGGCACTCAATTTATTTATTTTCAATTAAATGTAATTCTTTGATCCTATGTGTGCTTGAATTCTCAAGTGGAGAATTGTCATTCTAATTTTCTAGTTGTCTTTCTTCTCCTATTACTACTCAATAGAAAGATATTTTTGTTGAGCTGCATGCTATACCTACCCCTTCCAACTGATCTGTAAGCTTTTCCATTGGCTTTCTTTCTGTTTCCTGCTGCTTTCTTGCTTCATAATTGAAGGGAGGATTCAGACCCATCCAGGTAACAAACTACTGGTTCTGCATGGCCTCTTTATTACTCTGTTTCCTTATTATTATTACAAGGAGATTGCTGATTAATTGGTACATTCACACTGGAAACTTACTATTGGTATATTGTTTCAAAGCTTTTTTTTTTTTTTTTTTAAGCCTGCAGTGGGAATGTAAATAACTACAGATAGTGGTTGCTATTTGGGAGATTTGATCCCTGCTCATTCTAGACCATTCTTGGGCCTGTCTCAATTCTCTACTTTTATTGCAAACTGTTCTAGAAAGCAAAATTGGGTTCAGTTTAGTATGGAATTGTGCCACGTTTTTGAAAAATAAGGCTTAGTTCAGCATGTGACAACCCTATAGATGGTTTTCATTTAACTTGACCTTGATGACTTGGATGCAAAATTTTATGTTCAGAGAGATTTCTTGCTCTTTGAAGTATTTTATAAATTACTTGTGGTAGTTTTTTAGGGGACTATTTTTAATTTTTAATGAGTTGATAATGAGCCACCTACTTTTTATGAAAGAGCCAATGCTTTTATACAACAGAAAAAGGTTTAGAGAGACACTAGCTACCCTTTTTGTTCTATTTCATTATACATTTTTAAATTACTATTAAATATTTTTGGTACAGGATTTTAAAATAGCTGAGACTTAGTTCAGATTTCCCTACTATTTTCAAATGTGTGATGACATTGATCAGAACTAGACCTAGTATGATGTATTTTTGGGGAACCCAGCCATAGGTAATTTATTCTCTTTTCATGAATCCTGTATTTATAATTCAAGTTGATCAGGTTTTTGTTAGCGGGGAAAAAAGGAGAAAGCTCAAGATAGTAAAATTTATATATTCCCCTTTGTAAAAAAAAAAAAAAAAATTTCTTTCTCCCCTTCCCAGTTTTTCCAGAGGCCTCAGATACAGCCTCCTAGAGCTACCATCCCAAACAGCAGTCCTTCCATTCGTCCTGGTGCACAGACACCCACTGCAGTGTATCAGGCCAATCAGCACATCATGATGGTCAACCATCTGCCCATGCCGTACCCAGTACCCCAGGGTCCTCAGTACTGTATACCACAGGTAAGTAACTCTTGGCCTGGGTGGCTTAATAATAGAGTGGGAATTAACCCAGATTCTCATCAGAAGGAGCTAGGGGGAGGGTGGGTTCTTGGTGATGTGTGAACTTTCTTGTTGGTTTTAAGTTTAGTTATTTTGTCATTTTCCAAAATATTGTATAGAGATATTTCTAAATCTCTTTATTTAAAATTTTCTAAGATGATAGAAAAGTTGTTTTCATTTCCTAGCTTTCCCCCATCCCTTCCCCACAACCAGCTTCTCTAAAATGAATTCAGTAATTATCCTGTTCCTGTGATATCATTTAATGTAATTGTAAACTACTGACCTGATATCATTTTACAGTGAGCTAATGTCTGCCTGTGCACTGATTTGCTGTATGGCTTTACCTAAGATGAACCTTTTTCTTTATCTTCATTGCATCTTGATTGCTAGCATTTTGAATGTGTTTAATCCAGTGGCTTTTCCTTATTTAAATGATTCTTTTACCCGGAGAACTTTATTTTTGGTAGTAAGCTACTTTTATAATATTGATAAATGTCTATACTTTCTTTTTTCTAGTACCGTCATAGTGGCCCTCCTTATGTCGGGCCCCCACAACAGTATCCAGTTCAACCACCAGGGCCAGGTCCTTTTTATCCTGGACCAGGACCTGGGGACTTCCCCAATGCTTATGGTAAGTAGGAAAAAAAGCAATTTTTGTTAGTTTATTGTGATTATTTAATTTTGTTGTTTGGTGGGTCAGTTTACACAATGAGATTTAGTGGTAGGAAGGATTTTTAAATAAAATGTTACCATGGCTGTCTTTAAAGCTACGTATTTATTTATTTTTTTTTAAGAGATGAGATCTCCCTGTATTGCCCAGGCTGGCTTTGAACTCCTGGGCTCAAGCAGTCCTCCCACCTCAGCCTCCTGAGTAGCTGGGACTGTAGGTGCACACAACCATGTCCAGCTTTGAAAGTTACTTTTTAGAGAGTGGTTTATAATGATAAAGTATTACAGAAATATGTAATGTTTAGTTAATGACAGATTCTGAAGGAGCTGGTAATTGTACTGGAAAGAGCCCGTGTGTCAGAGTTCAGACTTCTGCTACCAACTCATTATTACCTAGAGTTTTACTGATGGCATAAATATACCTTATCTTCCTCCAGTGATTTCTTTTTCTCCAGGCATTTACTTTACATCTTAGAGATTTTGTTAGTGTCTCTCTTTCCCACTAGAATGTAGTATCCACAGAGGGTGAGGATTTTTGTTTGTTTTTTTTTTCACTGCTGTATTCTCAAGACCTAGATGGTGACTTGCAGGCACTTGGAGAATATGCATGGGATAACTGAATATAACTCAGTGAACCTGTGGTTCCTTATCTGCAAATTATGGTAAGACCCATGCCAGGGAGAGGTTTTAAGGATTAGTTCAAATGGAAATGCCTTGAAAATTTTAATTTCGAGAAAAAAAACACCAAGCTTATTATATTTTGGCATGTGAGCGGATGCTGAACTGAGAGGTAATGAAAATTACTTATTTTATTCAACAAATTTCTACTGCATACTACACTTAGTTTATTACCTAGAAAGTGAATTATAAGGGATAAAATCATTAAATATTGGAAAAATTAAGCTTTAAGATTCAATAAGCATTGATCTCTTCCACTGCCAGCAAAGCAAAGACATTAAATAATTTTAACTGGTTTAAGATGGTAATCTATCCATTAACCAATTTGCTAACATTGGGATTTAGTAGCTCAGTTAAGAACTTTTACAGCAGAACTGATGTATTAAAATAGCCCAAGAGGCTGGGCATGGTGGCTCACACCTGTAATCCTAGGTCATTGGGAGGCTGAGGTAGGAGGATCACTTGAGGCCAGGAGTTCTAGACCAGCTTGAGCAACGTAGCAAGACCTTGTCTCTGCATGAAAGTAAGAAAATTAGCTGGACATGGTGACATGTGCCTGTAATCCCAGCTACTTGGAAGGCTGAGGCCGGAGGATCACTTAAGCCCAGGAGTTTGAGGTTGCAGTGAGCTATGATGATGCATTGCACTCTAGACCAGGCCATAGAGTAGGACCATATCGCAAAAGAAAAAAAAAAAAAAAAGGCCCAAGAAAGTTTTTCTTAGCTTGTGAGGTAAATAGGCAAAACAACCAAATATTATCTGGCTTTGCTTTTAGGTAACAGAAATACTTTCTGTTACCTTGGTCAGTATTGCCTTGTGTAACTGCCATTTCAAAGTGATACATACTAGTTTCCTGTTATCTTTGGAGAATACATTTTAGGACCCACAGTGGATACCTGAAACCGTGGATAGTGCTGAACCCTGTATGTACTATGTTTTTTTGATCTTATAACTAAGAGGGCTACTAAGTGACTAATGGGTGAGTAGCATATATAATGTGGATACACTGGACAAAGGGATGATTCATGCTCTGGGTGCAAGATTTTGTCATGCTACTCAGAATGGCTTGCCATTTAAAATTTATGAATTATTTATTTCTGGAATTTTTAATGTAATATTTTTGGATCCTGGTGGACCACAGTTGACTGCAGGGAACTGAAACTGTGGAAAGCATAACCATGCATGGGGGTGTACTATATTTTATAACCTCATTAAATGTCTCAAATATACATGTTTATGTGACTCACTTTTTCAGCTGTATTAATATTTTGAAAACAATGTTACGTATATGTTAGTTTTGAAGTTAAATGATATATAGCTGTCACCTATTTTGGGGTTGTTTGTTTGTTTGGGGTTTTTTTGAGACAGAGTTTTGCTTTGTTGTCCTAGGCTGAAGTGCAGTGATGCGTTTATAACTTGCTGCAGACTTCAACTCCTGGGCTCAAGTGATCCTCCTGTCTCAGCCTCTGGAGTAGCTAGGACTATAGGTGCATGCCACGATACCTAGCTAATTTTGAAATTTATTTTGTAGAGACTGGGTCTTGCTGTGTTCCCAGGTTGGCCTCAAACTTCTGACCTC
This sequence comes from Cheirogaleus medius, assembly GCA_008086735.1. Taxonomy (NCBI): domain Eukaryota; kingdom Metazoa; phylum Chordata; class Mammalia; order Primates; family Cheirogaleidae; genus Cheirogaleus; species Cheirogaleus medius. The sequence goes on along the minus strand of VBSM01000529.1, from coordinate 12,182,883 downwards.
AAGTGATCCTCCACCTCAACCTCCCCAAGTGTTGTGATTACTTGTGTGAGCCACTTGCGCCTGGCTTCACCCAGTTTTTGATATAGAATATTGCTAGTGCTGTTGAAGTGTTTATTATGTATCCACTTGAACTTAGCTTTAAGTCACAGTTCATCTAATTCTAGTGCCTTCTTATTGATCCTTGTTATGAAAACTTAAATCCAAATAAAATTATCTTAAAGTGTAACATTGGCTGTTCATATCTAGAATATTTTTGAATAGAAAAACTATAAGATGAGATTCTGAGATTTTCAGTCAGAGTATACATGCTAAAATTAATAGTATTTCTCTTTCAGTTCCATATTGGAATGCAGTTGTGTCTTCTAATTTACAAAATCTTTTTTAAAGGTGTCTCACTGAATTCTAGGCTGCTGTTTACTTAGAAATTATGTAAATCACTTTTCGACTAAGAAAATTGTCATCATTAAAATTCTTAAGTCTGGCAGCTCTCTTTATTGCTCTTAATACTACTACTGCAGTATGTATAGAAACAATGTAGATGAGTTTACTAGAAGGAAAATAATTTGTGGATTTGAATATACAATATTATAGCATTTTGGCTTTATTTTGTTAAATATATACCATTTTTGTTCATTTTTGTAAAAAAGCAGTTTGTTGAGGTGTAGTTGTACCTCAGATATTATTGATGTCTATTCTCTTTGATAGATATTCTTTCTTCTCCAATAAATTATTTTATTTTTTAATTAAAAAAAATTTTAAGAGGCAAGATCTCTCTATATTGTCCAGACTGGTCTTAACCTCCTGGCCTCAAGTGATCATCCTCTCTCAGCTTTCTGAGCAGTTAGAATTATAGGCATGAGCCACTGTGCCTGGCTTTCCCCAGTAAATTTTAGAGCTCCATTAGCCATGGAGTGGGCAGATTATTACCTATACTAAAACAGCATTTCCCTAGTTTCCTTAATATTAGAAAAATGATCTTAAGATATTTTATTATAAAAGTAGCCAAGTTAATCATAAAAATTCAAATAATATAAAGTACATAAAGTTGAAATAGTTTCTCTCCCTTCCCACCCTTTAAAGAAATAACATTTAATAGTTTGATACATACTTTATTTATATTTAAACAATTTTTAACTCAAATGGGCACATGCTATTTATAATGTTCTAAAACTTCCTGGGTTTTTTTGTTCATCACAAAGTATATTCATGGACATCTTTCTCTCAATATCTATAGAATTTGTCTCATTTCTTTTAAAAGCTATGTTCTATTCCATTTTTGAAATGAATCATAATTTATTTATGCAGTTCTCTGTTGATGGAAGTTTAGATTATTTTCATCATTTGGACAGATATTTTAGCTTTAAAGTTTGTTACTAGTTAATACACTTTTATCAAAATTAAAGTTCCGGTCCAATAGTTCTCATCAATTATAGGTCCTTCTGCTCTACTGTCTTAGGGCAGCTGTCCTGGTCTGTTGTCTAGAAGCCAAAAATGAACATTTCCAGTCTTGTTCCCTCTTTTTGGAATCTCTCCTCTTACCTTTCCACTCCCAATTCTTCATTTCCATCTGAACCAGATGCCTCCTCTTTCCTTTACCACATCTCCTGTCCTGTTCTTGGTTCAGGTTAGAGGTGGGTGTAGGGAATGGGATCATAATTATGTGTTCTGATGTAGAAATCCTCTGTTCTAGGGCAGAGGACCATCCTCTGGCAGAACTGCCATGAAATGAATCCTGAGATTTGTTCCTTCTTGCCCTACTGCTTGAGTTTGTGAGTTGAGTGTTCTTTCTCCCCAGAGTTCTTAGCTCTACATTTTTACCTTTATGATTCACTCCAGCGTACTACCATTTTATTCCTGTACTCAGTTTAACTCTTGATTAGTGATTCTCAAAGAATATTTTTATCTTCACTGAAGTTTTATAACCAAGATCATGGAATTCTGGTAAAGTATAATTCTTGCAGTGTTTTCTACAGTTTTGAGGAAAAATAACTAATAATAGTATTTGCTCAATGTAAAGTTTTCAGTTTTTTCCCCATCAGTGTTTCTTAAACATTTTGATGCTTGTTATATAGTAGAAAGATGCCTGAAGGAGACTGAAATAATTTCCAGGCAAACCTTGGGGAGTTATGTCTCAAGATAGAAAATTTAGGTTTTGCTTAGTGGTGGTGGTAATGTTTGGTAAAGAAAGAAAATAATTGAGAATTTACAGTGGTAAAAGGTTGCATTCATCCTTGCTTCAAACCAGTATACTTCCCTTTTTTTCTCACTCTACCATATCATTTCCCCCACCCCATTATCTTCTTTTCACTCTTTTCTTGAGTCTCTTTGGGCACTGGACACATCATTCAGCTCATAAGAGCTCAAGAAGTCCTTGTTCCATGGTGGTGTGTGGAGAGGCATTATTGTATTTTGTGATGTGGTTATATGCTGACATTATTATTGTCCTGGGTATATTGTAGGATAAATTGATTTTTCTGTGCTGACCTAGATATTTAGCCAGTGTATTTATCATTGTTTCTATGGACAATTCAAGGTTTTGAACGTTTTTTTAGAAGATGTACAATGTATAAGACATTGTCAGGTTTTTTGTGGAATACAGATGTAAGATATTCTTCTCACCTTTCAGGATCTTATGATACATTTGTTTAATATACATGCTTGGGTTTTACCAATGAGAAGATATCTAAATGAACAACTATATACTAGTAGTTCCCAGATCTTTCAATATCATAGGCAAGTAAAATGAATACAAATTAAAGTAAAAGGAAGGAGGAAACACACAGGACTGTTACATTTTTAATTTTGCCAGTAACACCTATAAAGAAAACTGCCATTTATTGTCAGTATCATTTCATATAGAAAGGATATTTTAACAACAGTAGTACTGAAATAATTTCCAAATAGGAACAGTCCCCTATAAAAATTTTAAATTGGTAAACCTTTATATGTGTATATTTATTCCATGGTTATTATTGTCCACATTTTGCAATATGTCATTGATGCATATAGACTGCGGCTTGGGAACCACCAATCTATTAACTGGGATCAGCAAACTTTTTTTATAAAAGAGAAGGGCCAGATAGTAAATAGCTCAGGCTTTGCAGGCCCTGTCGTCTCTATTGCAGCTATTCAACTCTGCCATTGTAGTGTAAAAGCAGCCATAGACAGTAGATAACTATTGTACGTGGATGTTTTCCAATAAAATTTTAGTTAAAAAATAAATGGTGGTAGGCTGGATTTGGCTCTTAGACTGTAATTGACAGACCCCTGATGTAGATAAACCTACTTCATTCTATGCATAAGAAACCCAAGGTCAGAGACACTGAGTAACTAACTGGCCTAATTGAGAAATGGTATGTAAAAGTTGTTCACTTTTATTTTTTTTAAATAGAGACAGGGTCTAACTTTGTCACCCAGGCTAAAGTGCAGTGGCTATAGCTCACTGTGACCTTGAACTCCTGGTCTCTAGCAGTCCTCCTTTAGTAGCTGAGACTACAGATGCATGCCACCATGCCCTGATAATTTTTGTATTTTTTTGTAGAAACAAGGTCTTGCTGTGTTGCTCAGGCTGGTCACAAACTCCTGGGCTCAATCAAGCAACCCGCCCACCTTGGCCTTCTAAAATGCTAGGATTACAGGTGTGAGCCACCCCACCTGGCCCACATTTTTAAAATAATAAAAATGTTTCTTTAAATGTCCCTGACTATATAAGAAGTCAAGTTAGTGTGTAATAGAAAACCATTGTTTGGTAGGGCACATTTTTACTCTGCTAGGGCCCATAGTTAAGAAGATGGCTTAATATTTTATTTGTGTTTAATCCTGCTATATTGAGATTATCCTGTTCTGCCAGGTTTATTCAGCAGCTGTTTATTGGATGTATGTGATATGCCAGCTTCTTCCCCATTCGTGTTGACTCAGAAATGTTTCATGAGAAGAATCTTTTTTTTTCTTTTTTTTTATAAAGGAGATGGTTCACCTTTTGGATCTTATTTCTCTTACCTTGAAAAAAATCACTGGGTGAGCAGATTATGTTGCTTATCAAGCATCATTTGAAACCAATTTTCAGGGTTTGTTTTCTGAGTTAATTTCTGAGCTAATGACATAATAGGATAGCACAGAATCACTAATTTGAGCTCTTCTTTGAGAATAGTTCACTCATTGCTAGAGGATGGCTAAGGATTTTTGGTCTCTTTACATTGAACTTACTGAACTCTCAGTTATGACCTCTGCTTAGGTCTTTTCCAAATCTGATTTGCCAGATGCCTGATTGATACCTTCAGAATTCTGGTACTGCAAATCATACTGTTTCTAAGGTATTTGTCCGTGAAAATCATTATGATAGTGGTGGGGATGTTGATGATGACAATTACAAGAGAGCCAGTATTATTTGAATGTTTACTTAGTACCAAGGATTTTACCTTTATTAACTACCTTCATACATATTTCTTTCCCTCTTGTTACCATGAATCAATTATCCATGCCCCAATAGAAGGCTAGTCCTTCATGTGTGCACTCTGTACCATCCTGTACCCATTTGAGGCCATTACTCTGGCAGTTCTCTTCTGTCTTTCCCACACTTTTTTTCCCCTTCCTCTGCTGGATTAGTGCCAGCAGCATGCAGCATACTGTTTCATTCCCATATTTTTAAAAAAGGGTTTTTCTGCCTCCATATTCTTACCCAGCTATAGCCCTATTTTTCTGTTTCCCTTTTACAGGAAAACTTAAAAAAACAAAAAAAACCACTAGTTATTTATACTCACTGTCTTCATTTTTTTTTCTTCTCTTTCACTATTGAATCCACTCAAATCACACTGCATAGCATCCACCTCTTTGCCAAAATAGCTTTTGCCAGAGTCGCCAGTGATTTCTACTTTGACAAATCTTAGTTGACCTCTCAGCACCATTTGACATAGCACACTCATTCTTAACGATTTTCTTCACTTCAATTAATGCCTTGATTTTCCTTTTCATTTCCTTTGCTGGATTTTTCCTCATTTCTCTTACCTCTAACGAAGATGGAATGCCCCAGGATTTAATCATTGGGCTGCTTTTCTATGTGTACTCATTTCCTGAATAATCCAGTCTTTTGGGTTAAATATTGTTCATATTTTACTAATTGGAAAATGCATAACTCTAGCTCATACCTATCCTCTGAATCCAGATTTGTGTCTTTTTTTAAAAATCTGCTTGATATCTCTATTTGAAGGTCTAATAACCATCTCAGACTTTACATGTCTAAAATTGAACTCTGAATTTTTTGCCTGTAATTCTATTCCTCCAGTTTTCCTCGTCTTAGTAAATAGTGCCTCTGTTGTTCCACTTCCTCAAGCAAAAACCCTTCAGACTTTTCTTTGAGTCCTCTTTCTCTCACACCAGCATCCAGTTCATCAGCACACCCATGGGTTCTATCTTCAAAATATCAGGAGAAGGGATCAGATACTGGATATTTAGAGCCTATAGATCTGACCCTTTCTCACAGCCTCTACTATAAGCACTCTGATTTGACAGGAATTATAACAATAGCCTAAGTTTTGAAAGTTAAAAATAGTTAATTGGGAGTATAAGGAGTGGGAAGAAGAAGATAATTTCAGGTAGATGGGCAGTATAGTCAAAGGCATCAACAAAGTTGAAGAGTTCGGTGTAGTCAGGGGATAGGAGTTAGGAGTAAGTTATAGCTAGAGCAAAGGTGTGGGGTTCAAAAATGGTAGAAAATGTAATTTGGAACCTGGATTCTTAGTATCTGGATTTATCTTTTAGACCACTTATTCTCAGCCTTTTTCCACCCAGCATTAGGACATTGCCAATCCTTAATAGTAGCTCCCTATGGCAGTGGTTCTCTGTAAGTAAGGGAAAGAATTAGACCACCCTGCACTTCTCAAGTTGATCAGATATGTTCCTTCCTTTCCCTGATCAAACTGACATACATACACAAACCCTTGTGTGAGAGTCACTGTTGCTGGTACTGGGCCCCAGAATATTTTTTAAAAGCAGTGCTATAGCATGGTGTGTATGTGTGTGTGGGAGGGAGCTGTGCACACGCATGTGTGTGTGCGTTGCCCAGGCTGGGCTCAAGCTCCTGGGCTCAAGCAATCCTCCTGCTTCACCCTCCTGAATAGCTGGGACTATAGATGCACGCCACTACATCCGACTTACTGTGTTGTTTTGTTTTGTTTGAGATGGGGTCTTCTGTTGCCCTGGCTGGAGTACGGTGACATGATCATAGCTTACTGTAGTCTTAAACTTTTGGGCTCAAGCAATCTTCCTGCCCGAGCCTCGCAAGTAACTGGGACTATAGGCATGCACTACCATGCCCAATTTGAGTTGTGTTTCAAAGATACCTGGTGTAAATCTGTAGGAGTTAGGTATGTAGTTGTTTTCATTTTGGATGTTTGAAGGCATTAAATATTTTGGGAGTAATTTCTTGAGCACTTTAGTAACTGGAGGATAGCTAGTAGGAAGAGATAATTAAGAAGAATGCTTAGTGTTATTGTTTTTAATCTTTTTTAAGGGATTATCCAGAAACACAATGCCATTGATAGTCCTGTCGTGTTTGACAAAATAACTGAGTGCCTCTTTTCATTTTTTTCTAATTCTTTAGGAACGCCTTTTTACCCAAGTCAGCCAGTATATCAGTCAGCACCTATCATAGTGCCTACGCAGCAACAGCCCCCTCCAGCCAAGAGAGAGAAAAAAACTGTAAGAGATCTTTATTAGTTTTTCTTATTTTAAATTTGAAAGTCTGTTCACTTATCAAATAAGTTTACCCAATCATTATTTATGCCAGTTAATGAATGACTTTGCCATTTTTTCCTTCTTCCCTTATATTCCTACCACAAGACCTAGAGGATTTGTATGAGTATATAACTGGAAGTTATACATATCATTTGTACAATATCCAACTTCAGCATTCACTGAGCTAGGTGAATGCTACATGACAACATGCACTAAAGCTTTAGAACTGGGAGAGTTTAATGTACCAAGGTCTCACTCACTGGGAGGAGGAATTTGAGCTCAGTTCTCATATACTGACTCTTCTTTAACACCAGTCCTAATCAGCTTTCCATTCAAGTACAAGCTGGCTGACAAAGGAAAGTAATAGCAAAAGAGGAAAAGAGCTAAAGTATTAAAGACAGGAAGAAAAATCTTTCCTTTGAAATATGAAGTCTGTACAGAAAGTATCTAACCATGTAATATGAAAAATGGAGACCTTTACTGAAGAAGACACAAGATACAAGAAATATTGTACATAGGACAGTGATGCCTCAGTCCTCTTCAAAGTATCTACCTTGGGACCTTACACAGTTCTCCCTGCATCTCTTCCACTGTTCAAAACACTCTGCAGAATCCTGTGTTGGAATCACCATCAGCTGCCTGTATTTTCCTGAATCTCATCAGCAGTCTGAAATCTCGTCTCTTTCAAAAGTGATTTTAGTTTTGGGAAAAGCCAGAAGTCATAGTGCAAAAAATCTGGGCTGTAAGGGGCCTGAGTCACCTGGGTGATTTGATGCCAAAAAACTCTGCATGAGAGGTGATGCATGGGCGGGTGTGTTGTCGTGATTAAGCTACCAATCACCACTTGTCCATAGCTGTGGCCGTTTTCATCACATTGCATCTCTCAACTGATGAAGAATATTGAGGTGTAGTACTCCTTATTAATTGATTGGCCTGGAGGAGCATAATTGTGATGGACAACACCTTCCCCATCAGAGAAGACAGTTAATATGATCTCGATCCTGCTGCGACTTTGTTGCACCTTCTTTTGGTGTGGAGAACCAGGCAACTTCCTTTGGGATGACGGGGCCTTTATTTCCAGATAATAGCCATAGACTCACGATTCATCTCCACTTATGACCTTCTTGAGGAAATCTGGTTCATTGGTAGCAGTTTGGAACAAGTCATTAGCAAATGCAGCATGATGTTCCTTTTGCTCTGGTAGCAGAAGCTGTGGAACACATTTTGCCATGACACGTTCCGGGCCAAGATCCTGTGTCAAAATCTCGGACACAGTAGTTTTTGGAATCCCCACATGAGCTTCTAGTTCTTGCACTACACTTTTATTTGTGCTACACTCTTTGCATCATCCCCAAAAGCCTTCTGAATCATCCAAGTATTTTTCACGGAAGAATGTTCAAGCTTAACGCAAGATATAGATTTGTTGCTCTCTTTGCTCGGTCATGTTGAATGCGACGGCTGCATAGTACATATGCTCACTCAACGGCATCTAGTGCCCCACTGTCTATAACATGAAGTTGTCATTGTTCACTCATGTGCATTAGATTCTACTCTCCTTGGCTGCCAGGTTACATCGATGTCACATAAACCGTTCTCTTATGTTAACAATGGCTGAATACTTTCTGGCTAGACCTTGTAGATTTATTTTAGAAAGCAAAGTAGAATTTAGAAAATGTATTCTGATTGTTTTTAATAAGTTACAGAGGCTTTATCTTTGTCTAGTAAGGCAAGTCCAAGAGAATTAGCAGTGTAGTAATATAAAATTTAAATTGCAGAACATTTTATAGAATAGTGGCTTGTGATTTCTTATCCATCAAAACACACAGAAAGGATGGTGTTTATAATCAAGAGAGACTCTCGTAGACTCACAGTCACACAGATAAGATAGGTACCTGAGAGTGACTTGATAGCAATATCCTTGAAGTAGTCTAATTTAATAAAAATTAATGAGGTCCAAAACTAGTACTTTATTATTAGAAACAAGTTACTTGTGTACATGTCATAGTAAACAGGATATATCAGTGTATCGTGACACTACAGTCAAGATACTATGCTTTGGAAATGTTGAATCATCATGGTAGAAGTTGGAGAACAACACTCTCAGAATGTGGAAAATTTAATAAATGAGATGAAAGCGGACGATAGTATTATAGAAATAGACATTACTGGAGAAGAAAGTTGAATAAATGAAGTGAAGCTATACTTAATGTATTAGAAGTATATCCATACCTGAAAGAGTAATTGATACTAGAATTCTTATAATCTCCCCTGAAAGTTTCCAGATCCAGGTGGTTTTATTAGTGAATTCCTTGCTTATCGTATGGTGGTAATAAACAACAGGGGGCCCTTCATGTCCCAGCCCTGTCTCAGTGTGGAATACCTATACCTAGGTACTCCATCTCCATTATAGCACCATCCCCACTGATCTATAAGCATAGGTAGCCTTTAAAAAAATTAAACTGAGTCCAAGACCCTGTTCTGCAAATTTCATTTTTTCACCTACGAGTATGTCTTGATGATCATTCTGTATCAGTACATGTAGGTCTGCCTCATTCTTTTTAGTGGCTGTTTGGTATTTAATTGTAAATACGTAAGATAATTTTTGAACTATTCTATTACTGATTGGCTTCTAGGATGTTTCTGTTTCTTTAATGGAAAAAACACTATTGCAGTGAGCATCCTTACGTATGTATATAAGATTGTTTGTAGGATAAATTCCAGTTCCTAAGTCATAGGATATGTATATTTTTCATTTTGTTAGAGAACTTCAGAGAACCATTTAGGGCATTTAAAACTTTGTTCTACACGGTAACTTCCATATGTTAAAACTATTTTATGAAACTTGTCTTATGTTAAGCATTGTAAATAAAATCAATCTGATAATTCATATGAAACAAGCATAAATAGTTGGCCTTTTTGACCTAGAAATCTAGCCATCTAGGATTCATTTAAGCTTCTTATTCTGATGAGTTCATGTCAAAGCTAATGGCCCAAATTTATTTGAATGACTATGGATCTGTGATTGAAATATGGATCTATGATTGAAATAAAGTGAAATGTGGTGATTATCACCTTTGGTATATGACAGGTTTCCTATTTCACACCTTTAACTCTCATCATGTACCTATAAATCTCCTCCTAAACACCCATCTGTATGTATGCTATTTTATTTAACATTGTAGATAAGAATTCGGGATCCAAACCAGGGAGGTAAAGACATAACAGAGGAGATTATGTCTGGAGGTGGCAGCAGAAATCCTACTCCACCCATAGGGAGACCCACATCCACACCTACTCCTCCTCAGGTAAGCCAGAGTGAGCTATCATGGATGATGGTGTTGACTTGTTCACTAACTAACTTCTACTGAACTCTTCTTTTTTCTAATAGCCAATTTCCGTACTTTCCATTTTCATCAGTTGTCTCATAGCCTCGAATATCTAAATGGTATTTAAACAGACATGTTGTTTCTCTTTGCAAATTATCATAACTCCAAATTTTTATTTGTAATATTTCTGTGTATTGTCTTCACATTCAGAGCACAGCTGCTGCCATTCTTCCTAATGAACTATTGCATGATACCAAAAGGAGCTGCATTCCTATGGAAACCTCATCATTAAATGAGTATTTTATGTTTTCACCATGAAACCTTGAGAATAAATGCTGCCTTCTTTGTTAGTTTGAACATTAAGGTTGAAAGTTTAAACATTTTTTACCAAGCAGTGTTGCTTGAGATGATTGCCTGTCGCCTGTGTTATTGAGAGCATATTAGGATATACTTCTCACCCTTTAGAACTATATAAATGAACTATGTGAGCGAAGAGTGTCTTATTTAATTACAGTTATCTCTCTGTATCCATAGGGGGTTGGTTCAAAGATACCCTCCCCCACTCCCATGAATACCAAAATCCGAGGATGCTTAGGTCTCTTCTATAAAGGGAAGTATTTGTATACTTGCATATTTGGTACAGTATTTGCTATAATTTATGTACTTCTTCCCATATACTTTAAATCATCTCTAGATTACTTGTAATACTGAACACAATGTACATAGTTGTTATACTGTATTGGTTTTTTTGTGTGTATTTTATTGTTGTTTTTTATTTTTTCTTAAATATTTTTGATCTGAGCTTGGTTGAATCTGTGGACGTGGAACCCATGGATATGAAAAGCCTTTAGTATTTACAAGGGTTATTAGTAAATTCTATCCATTATGCATGTTTTTGTTCCTAGTGAAGAATGTGGTTATAGTCTCCTAAGATTTCACTTTCTTTTAGAATTGAAGACATTCTAGGAGGAACTGGAGTTTAGTAAACTATAATAGAGACTTGAATTCCACAAATTTGACAGGATTTTTATTTCATAACTTAGGTCACTTTAAATTTTGATAAATGATTCAGAGAAAAGTGATTTTCAGATCTTAAATATGAAGCCAGGCATGGTGGCATGAGTCTGTTGTCTTAGCTGCTCAGGAGGCTGAGACAGGAGGATCACTTGAGCCAAGCTTGGGCAACATAGCAAGAATCTGTCTCTAAAACAAACAAAAAAATTTTCTAAAGTCTAGCATGTAAAAACAGATAAAAGCAAGGTTACCAAGGAGTAGGGGGCTTCATGCTTTCTTCTTTTATGATGGTGAAGGATTCCTCAGAGTCCAGTTTACAAACAAGTCATATAGATGGTCAAATATAAGGCATTTCAGAATGATAGACTATTGACTTGATTTTAGTAGTAAGGGTAAAAAAAAAGTTCTTAAAAATGTTCTTAGAGGCTGGGCATGGTGGCTCTCGCCTGTAATCCCAGTACTTTGGGAGGCTAAGGTGGGAGGATTGCTTGAGGCCAGGAGTTCACGACCAGCCTGGCGACACAACGAGACCCTGTCTCCACAAAATTGTTAGTTGATAGTTAGTTATTGATTGATTGATTAACTGACAGTCTGACTCTGTTGCTCAGGCTAGAGTGCCATGGCGTCAGCCAAGCTCACAGCAACCTCAAACTCCTGGGCTCAGACGAGCCTCCTACATCAGCCTTCTGAGTAGCTGGAACTATAGGCATGTGCCACCACACCTGCCTAATTTTTCTATTTTTATTAGAGAGAGGGTCTCACTCTTGCTCAAGCTGGTCTCAAACTCCTGACCTCAAGCAGTCCTTCAACCTTGGCCTCCCAGAGTGCTAGGTACAAAATATTTTTTAAAAAGAAGCCAGGTGTGGTAGCATGCACCAAATAGTCCCAACTACTGAGGAGGCTGAGGCAGGAGGATCACCTGAACATTTGAGGTTGTAGTGAGCTATCATCATTCATCTTCACTGCAGTCTGGGTGACAGAATAAGACACGTTTCTTTAAAAGAAAAAAAATGTCCTAAACCTTGGGGTAAATTTAGAGCCTCTTGAAACTGTGAATTTGAGAAAGCATACACTTTGGTCCTTTGTTGTAAAGATGTGTTTTCACAAGGAAATGGTGGTCTCTGTGTGACTTTTATCTGAGTCTTTTATTAGCCAGATGAGTATATGTGCCCATCTAGATATGTGAGTTGTAAGGTCATATTAATGATTGATATAGAGTTCTTCACCATTCCCCATTGTTCCCTCGGGCACATTCCAAGTTTGGGTTGATTAAGAAGGCCTTATATTTGGTGTCCTCCCTGGAAGAAGTAATCATCAGACATGCAAAGTTTCCAGATTGAAATAATCTACATATATGGTCTGTTAGGTCAGGGTATTCTGTAGCAAAAACTTGGAAATAGTTGATCAGGGCAGTCAAATTTTAGTCTGTGTTTTCAAACATTAATTAAAGTGTTACTACTGTCAAGTCAGATAGTTGACAACCCTTTGTTGGTTTGTGTTTAAATTCTCAACTTCAACACATATATGTCTTTTTGCAGTTCAGTTCCCTGTGGGGCGTATTTGTTTTTCTTTAAACTTTTAAGCTTGATTCCAGCCCTCTTCTGGTATCCCTCTGTCCTTAGCTACATAAATCCTTTTGTTCTCTACGTTTCCCCAGGGACTGTGGGCCTAAATATGAGTATATATGTCTCTATAATTATGAAGCACATTGAATGTACACTTTTGGCTGATTAAGGCCCTTAGTCAATAATTGTAATGTTAGTAGTTCTTTTTGTGAAGCGTAATAATGTCTACGAAACATATGTTTATTTTATTAGGTGATTTGCATTTACATTCAAATGCATAAAATTCAGGGAATGAAGAAAAAGCTCTTTATCAGAGATATACATACTAGAAATATTTCATTTTTCTCTTAAGAAAAATGGTAACACAAGCATGTTGATGGCGACTGAAATTTGATCTCATTTACAGGAAAATCATAGAAAGTGGTGCACATGGAAAATGGGAGAGGGTGTTCCTGGTTAAGGGAAGATGTGCTTAGTAAGACAGTCAATAAATACTTATCATTAGTTTAAAGTGTGTGCTAGGCTCTTGTGTGGAAGGGATGAGATTTTTGTTCAGAGCCACAAAGAACTAAGATCAGTGGATGAAAACATTAAACTTAATAATGATTAGATCTGTCTAAACCTGAAGTGGGCTCCACCATTGAAAACAGTGACTTCATGTCACCTATGATTTTTTACTAGAAGTAGTAGTTTCCTGAGAAAAGTATAGAAAGAATTAAAGAACTGATCCATGTGGTTGATGCCACATCTTGTGATTCTGGCATTAGAATTTGATGTGTTATTTATTGTTACTATTAAATTATTCCTGTGGTTATTTATTGTGCATTATTACCCTTGTATTAAAGGAGGTATTCATTATGTTATTCCATATATTGTTATGAGTAACAACTCTTTGGAGCTTCAGATTACATAACCAACTTTCTCCTTGATCTCTATACTTAAGTGTCTCATAAGCACTTGAAACTCAAAACTTGAGTTCCTGGTCTTCCTTTCCCGTACCACTTGACCCCTGAAACAGGTTGTCTCCTTTAGTGTTCCCTATCTTAGTGACTGGCACACATCTCAGAAACCTAATGTCTGTCTTTTTACTCCTCTTTTCCTCATGAATCCCTCCCTACCATCTCTAGTCACTTACCAAGTCCTGTCATAGTACCTCCTACATTTAGATAAAATTCAGTCTCACCCTCCCCCCATTATTACCACCAAAATGATTTCCCTTGTACTGCTACAATAACCATGTAAATCATGTCCTTGTAACTACTCTTTATTCACTCCAGTTTATTTTCCATGCAGTATTCAGAATTATCTTTCTAAAATAAAAATAAAATCTGATTATTTCACAGTACTGCTTAAAAACTGTTCCTGGCTTCCCATTGCTGTGAGGATAAAGACCAAAAGGGTGGCCTGTAAGGTTCTGTCTGGTCTTACCCCTGCCTGCCTCATTTCACATCAAATTCCCCAGCTATTTTTAAATTCCTCTTACCCTGTCACACAAGCTGGTTAATCACATAATAGTCTTCCTTTTAGAGCCTTCATACATGCTGTTCCTTCTGCCTGAAGTGCTTCTTCCTGCACTTCCTCCCACATACCTACATTCACATTGATTCTTTGAAACTCAGCCTAAATGTTGCTTCCTCAAAAAAATCCTCACACACAATGTCAGAACCCCTGATTATATGTCATCTCTGTACTCTTACTATTCCAGTATAGCATTTATAGCTATTGTAATTAAATAATTTTGTACTAATTCCTTAGTATCTGTTTCCTTTGAATCTAAGAACTTTGTCTTAGTCATCACTGGATTCTGTTTTGTACATGGTAAATATCAAGAGAAAGCACATACATATACATCCTTTTCTAATGAGTGAATTTAGGAGATTCTGCTTATAACAGAAGCCTGTTTTGGTTTTTTTTCCTGGCATCAATTAAGTATATTATTATTTTGCTTCTTTGATCTTCATGTTTCTCAGTGGAGGCTATATTTGTTTATTCCAGGATTTATATATTTTAAGTACATGAGATATTTTATACAAGGATTATTTTAAAGTTATTGAATGGTACTTCAAAAAATCAATTGTACCTGAAATGATAAAACATGAAGCATTGAAGTAGTCTCTTATGATAACAGTAAATTACATCAATTATTTGCTTTTATTTATATAACTTTTTGAAGACTATTCTTTCTCTCAATGAATTATAATAGGGGTCAGAGAATATTTTGTATAATGGGCCAGATAGTAAATATGTTGGGCTTTACAGCCATATCATCTCTTTTAACACTATTCAACTTTGCCATTGTAGCACAGATGTAGTCATATACTATATGTAGATAGATGCGTGTGTCTGTTCTAATGAAGTATTATTTATGGGCACTGAAATTGGATTTTTGTATAATTTTCATGTGTCAAGAAATATTTTTTAATCATTTAAAAATGTAAAAGCTTTTCTTCTGGGCAGTACAAAAACAGGTATATGGCCCCTGGGCCATAGTCATTGACCCTTGTCTATAATTAAGTTATTCTATCATATACATGATTATAATAGATGGCAAAGGAAGATGACTCCTTTCTGGGCAGCAAGAATATGGGCTGTGTAAACAAAAATGAATTTTAAATTATGCAAAGAAGTATTTAAGGACATTTTTAGTTTTTGTTTCCTGTTTTACCTAATAGGTAAAATACTGTTTTCAAAAAATGAATGAATTCCTCCAGTATTTGGGCCCAAGCCTGCCATTATCTGTTGAGGCCAGAACTTTAAATTTAATATATAAATCAACAACAGAGTAGATTCTAATAGAGAGTTTATAAGGAAAATGTATTTCTTGGATATTATCAAGAATCTAGGCCAGGCTCAGTGGCTCCCACCTGTAATCCTAGCACTCTGGGAGTCTAAGGTGGGAGGATTGCTTGAGACCAGGAGTTCCAGACCAGCCTGAGCAAGAGTGAGACCCCATCTCTACTAAAAATAGAAAAAATTAGCTGGGTGTAGTGGCGCCTATAGTCCCAGCCTCTTGGGAGGCTGAGGCAATAGGACCTATGAGCCCAGGAGTTGGAGGTTGTAATCAGCTATGATGACACCACTGCACTCTACCCAGGGCCACAGAGTGAGATTCTGTCTCATAAAAAAAAAAAAAAAAAAAAAAAAAGAATCTAATATATTACCCTTCTTTAACCTCCTCTATTACTTTGGTTGAAATGTGGGAAACGTGTTTATTTTCTTTCTTCTATAAATCAGAACCTTGATTTTGAAAAATGTGGGAGTGGGTAGAGTTTAGCAATGATATAAAATATGAACTGTTGCAATGATGTGGGAAGAGTTGCTAAAAATCCCTGATCCATTTTATATTTTATTTTATTGAATATTTTTTGAGACACAAAGTCTTTCTCTGTCTCCCAGGCTAGAGTGCAGTGGCATTATCATAGCTCACTGCAACCTGAAACTCCTTGGTTTAAGCAATCCTCCTGCCTCAGCCACCATACCTAGCTAGTTTTTGTATTTTTTGTAGAGACAGGGTCCTGCTCTTGCTCAGGCTGGCTTCAAATTCCTGGCCTCAAGTGATCCTTCCACCTTGGCCACCCAGAGTGCTAGGATTACAGGTGTGAGCCACCGCACCCAGCCAGCCCTAATCTCTTAACTCTGACTTCCTTAGTTTCTTTATTGAGTTGTTTTATAGTTTGATAGTGATTGCCCTTCCAGCATGACTTTATACATTTTCATTCCTACCGATAGTGAATATGACTAAAGTCAGTGGCTTTGAAATTCCTTAAATTTATTCTTAACAATGTAGCTTAATTTATTTATGTGGATCAAAATGCATACAGCATTAGATGAGATGTTTTATTTCACAATATTCAGTGTTTCTTCAATTTTCTGACTTATGAATTAGATAAAATAGTTCATGATTACTTGTGGTTTCGAAATATAAGGGACTGCTTTGTAATGGACTGTTTATAGTTGAGTTACTTCATTAGGATAGAAAAGATAACATTAGATGTTAAACAATAATTTGAGAAGATTATCCTAAATTAAAATTAATGCAGAACAAGATTAAAGTATTGAATTGTATGTTTTCTGAGCACTAGCAGAGGCTTATAGAATGTTAAAGCTGAACAGGACTGTGGAATCTTTAGTTCCTTTTCATTTTACAGTTGTGGAAACTGAGAAGTACTTCCCCAGCGTTTTTTGTGGATCTATAACTCTGAACTCTGCACTGGATACTTGGAACTGTAACTTAACCACATGCTATCTCACTCCTTTCTTACGAGTCTTTAGACATAAATTCTCCCTTGGGCTTTGTTAATTTAAAAATGTCTGTGTAGTTTTCTCTTTTATGTGATTGAAGGTGTTTTAGTTTGAAAACTCCTCAGATCTATACAAATTTATAGGTTATCAATAGCCTTATCCTGTCTTAAATATCTTATCTTACCTATGGTTGTCATTTTGGTGACCTGCTTTAGCCATTACCTACCCCACCCCCCTTTTCTGGTTATTAATGTCCCAGGAAGTTGTAGTAGTTAAAATTTTTTTCCTTTCAGGTAAATGACAATTTACAAATATTTCCTGGAAATGTGGATAAGTGTTTAATAAATGCAAAATAACATGAAGTGTTTCCTTTGTTCTAGATCTCTTTTCAGCCAGTAAAATTGAACAGTCTGTATTTTTTTTCTTTTAGCTGTAAAGCTTTCTATTGAATTTTAGTAGTACAGTTTTTTTTGTTTGTTTGTTTTTGAGACAGAGTCTAACTGTGTTGCCCAGGCTAGAGTGCCGTGGGATCAGCCTCGCTCACAGCAACCTCAGACTCCTGGGCTCAAGCAATCTTTCTGCCTTAGTAGTACAGTTTTTTCCCCACTGAAATTAAGAAGTCAGAATAGAGTAATTATTGCATAAGTATTTATTAATATTTGTTCCTTATTCAAAGTGAAAATAGTAACAATTTTTTGTATATGGAAACGTAATTTTAGTAGTCTTAATTTAGAAGTAATTGTGGAATATGAACACCATCATCTTCTAATGAATAGGTGAAATGATGGCATTTTCCCCATTCCTATCTATTCTGTACAGTTCTTATGTAGTTATATATAAATTTCATTTTACACATTCTGAAAAGCATTGTTACTTAAATGGTATCTAGTATCGTAAATCAATTATATGTGTCTGTTTCATTTTATATTCTCACTTGCAGTGAGACTTAACTTGAAAATCTTTTTTATTAACCCTCACTTTTAAGTGGCTCTGTCCACTTATACTCAACCACATCTTATTTTCCCCATCCTTACTCCCCAGAAGAAAACAAATAAAAGAAAAACAGAATTGTGCAGGGAGCTCTGCTCTGATCGCAGTGATAGAATTTAACATAGGAGATTATAGCTACCAAAAAATCCACCTTAGATGTCCGAGGAGAGACACTGCTTTGTTATGTGGCTTTTGTGTAACCCTCAAATCCAGAACAAATACCTGCCTGGAATGTGATGTAGAATGAGTGTTCTTGTCTTTTCTTGTGTAATTCTGTTCCCTCTAAGTTGAAAAATAGCTGCAGTTTTCTCAACCTATCCTGCTCAGATTTTAATGGATGTTTTTCATTCCAATACAATGTCTGAGTGTGAAAATGAGAGTTTCCTTATAGCTCTGAAAAGCCAGGTGTTTTACTCAGATTTCTGATTCTGAACATACCATCTTTGACCCAGAACCTAAAGACATTTTAAGGTCAAAGTGCATTTAGATATTTTCCAAGTTTCATTTCACCTGTATGATTGTGTGGACAATGACAAGAATCACCTTTCAGTATTTTTCTCAAGTCAATAACTGGTTTACAAACCCATCACATTTTCTGTTTCTCCTCTGCTTTTGACAGATGAACTACTTGCCAGGTAGTTTATAAGTGAAGTTGTCCATATTGTTTTAGTCTTTGAGGGAGGATGTTAACTTCCCTCTCAGGTTAGGTTGAAAAGTCGGCTTGTCCTTAGAAGGAACACTGGAGAATGAATTGTATTAATGACTGTTGTGCTGTCTTCTTTTTCTGTGGTTAACAGTAATCATCTCTTTTCCTTCTCCCTTTCCTGCTGCCTCTTTCCTTATCTTCCCTGTCTTCCCATGTACTTTTTGAATTTATTAAATTGGCCTATATATTTTTTCCTTGCTTTTCTTTCTTTTAATTTTGTGACCTCTCGCCCCACTCTGTCTTCACTTGCTTGGGTTCCATGTTGCCAGTTTTTATGTTCGCACGCTCATTATCACCCTTTTTTGTACTTCAAATCCCAGCAGCTGCCCAGCCAGGTCCCCGAGCACAGCCCTGTGGTTTATGGGACTGTGGAGAGCGCTCATCTTGCTGCCAGCACCCCTGTCACTGCAGCTAGCGACCAGAAGCAAGGTTTGTGTGTGACTGTTTTCCTCCCTCTTATCTTTAGTCTCTTTTAAATTGATTACATTGCCCTCAGCATTCAAGAGTAAGAGTAAAACATGTGAGGATTATTTAGACACCCACTTTTAAACAGGTTTTGAGGTAAAAATCAAAGTATCTACCTCTAGGAAACGAAAGTAGGGATGATGGCTAAATTTTTTTCCTATGTTTTATTAATCCCTCACTGTCATTAACACTTTATAGGTAAAAGTTTAGCTGCATTAAACTGGTTTTTTCTTTTAAACAAGGTGTGGAGGGGGAATAAATCAAATCATATATTACTTTATAAGAATAAACAGTTTAATTTATATATTCAACATGTCCCTGGGTATCTTGCTGTTTTTCTAAAAGATAAAATGTTTCTTCTTACAAAACTGGCCTTCTGTAGCCACAATTGGAGATAGCACTGAGTTTAAATTCTGGCTCCACCATGCACTAGCTATTTGATCTTAATTGAGTCACTTACCTTGTGTATTTCAATTTATTCACTTAAAGAATGGAATGAAGACCTACCTTTTGGGATTGTTGTGGGGACCTGCCTACCACATGAAAAGTGCTCAGTAAATTATAGTCATTAATTTTGATGCAGGAATCATAATACCAAGGTATCTACTCCCATTGACCTTGAACAAGAAGTGCCAAGTGTTTGTTAAAAAGTACACACAGTGCCTATTACAGTATAAATAGAAAATTTTAAGGGCAATCCCATGCCAGAAAGAGGATATCATAGTCTGTTTTTTCCTATTGAATTGGATTTTAGCTTGACCATAGCTAAAATTGAGAGACAGTTCTCATTAGGCGCAGGAGAAAGCAGTAACTTGCAGCCTGCTTTATAATGTTTCTAACTTCTTTCTAAGAATGAATGTAAGTCAGATGTATGTTATCTGCTTTCTTGAATTATTCATTCCTCCAAAACCCTTATTATTCTATAGCTTTACTATTATAGTATATGTATTTTCTAAAAATTATTCTTTAAAAAATATTTTTAAATGCCCCATAAGGTAGAAAGTATTTCATATTAAAAGGTTTTAGCTGTAGTGCAAGTTAATCACACTTATAAACCTTTTGGAAGATGTAGTTTATTATATGATTTCAGTCTTGTTTACATCATACAAAGTTGATAATATGGTGGGTTTTTAAAATTTATTTATTTATTTTTCTTTCTTTTTTTTTTAATTTCAGCATATTATGGGGGTACAAATATTACGGTTACGTATATTGCCCATGCCCCCGATAATATGGTGTTTTTAATAAAGTTTGGGTTTTTTCCTGAGTATTGAGAATCCTAGTAAAGTAAGCTTGAACAGATACAAGTCCTATATTGATTTTGTTATATGAGATACTTTAAGATAAAAATTATGTAGCATTCCCTCACCTTGCATGCTTCTAGAAGTTACACTGTGAAATACTTTCAGCAGTGTTCAGAATTAAATGAGAACTCATGCATACTTCAAGCTAAATTTTTGAATTTTAAAGCCATTCATGTCGAAAGAGTACAGTTCATAGATATGGTGGAAGGCTTTTCGCTACCCCCAATGACAAAGCAGCTTTGAGTTAAAATTGAGAATATTTTTAATCTTGATAGAGAATAATTTTCAGAGTATTTCCTTCAAACATTACTTTTATAAAAGTGTAACCTTTTTGCTGGTTAGAATTATGCTAAGCATGTCGAATATTTCCCATTCAAAGAGGTCTTAAAACGTATCCTCTTTGCACTTTCTTTGTAGCTGTGCCAAGATATAAAAAATCCATTACATACCCTGATGATGATTGTTCTGTCCTTCTTGAAGCCAGTATTATCACTTTTGCAGTTACTTTGTGAAAAAGAATGCTAAGATTTTTAGATTATGAGATCCCTGCATTTTGTCATATTTAAGCCTAGATTTCCAGAGGGGGGATATAGAATTTTTTGTTTCCTCTCAGTGTTTTTTTTTTTTTT
>VBSM01000529.1:12108640-12155387 GCA_008086735.1 Cheirogaleus medius | reverse complement strand
TCTCACTGGGGTTAGGTGGTATCTCATTGTGGTTTTGATTTGCATTTCTCTAGAGCAATTTTGTATTTACTTTATCTACCACGTCTTGGGGAAAGCATTTGTTCGACCTAAATCTGGTTTCAATGTCCTAAAACTACATTTGCATCCCAAAGTATGAGAGCATGCACCCTATAGTATGGATAGTAATTTTCAGGACAACAGCAATCCCTTTTCCACCTAGCTGAAACAAAAAATCTTGTCATCATTTTGTTGGTTCACTGGTTTATTTTGTTGTCTTTTGGTTTTGTTAGCTATTTTTTCACTGAGCCTGTCACTCTTTTAGGATTCCAAGGGCTTTATATGAGAGTCTCATTTCTAAGTCCCTACTTTGCAGTTACCCAAGGTCTCATTTTCCCCCATATAAATGTTAAAATATAAGCTTCTTGGTTATAGAGGCTGGAATGCTATCCCACATGGGGCAACAGCAGTAACTGACCTTGTTTATGTGGCTTCTAGGAGTTGACCATATATTCTTGAAAGCTCAGCTGAGGGTTTCCAGATTCTATAGGTTATAGGCAGGAAATTTCTCTTTCACATGGAGATACAACTGTGTTTTAGGAGATGTTAATAAAATACTGATCAAGTTGCTGCTCTCTCTCTTCTCTTTGTTTAGACTTAAGTATAAAGGGAACATCGTTTAATGCAGGAATTTTTTTTTAAGAGACAGGATCTCACTGTGTTGCCTAGGCTGGAGCGCAGTGACACGATCGTAGCTCACTGTTGCTTTGAACTTCTGGGCTCAAGTGATCCTCCTGCCTTGGTGTCCCAAAGTGCTGGGGTTACAGGTGTGAGCCACCATGTCCAGCCCCAGGAAAAAAATTTTAATAACACTTTCATTATTCTCAACTGGACTAGTATTGAAAATACTTTTAAGGAAATAAAACATAGTTAGGATAAAACCAGATAAAAGTCTGTCAGTTTGGGTAGATTAACCTGAAAAAGTCTCATTTTTTTCGACATGAAACTTATTCTTACCTTTTCTCAACTTACACCTTTAGGGAGTTTTTGAAATATCCCTGGAAGATTTAGTTGCTGGGTCAAAAGTAGACCACCAGTGATATGAGTGTCCTGCAAGCCCAATTCCTACACTATTGTGCACCCATATAATTTAACTTCTTATATTTCTCTAGAAAAATATGTTCCAGAAACGTGGGAACAAGACTGCTTACACGTTCTTGGTTCCATCTCAGCTACCAAAACCAGCAGAACAATCCTTAAAGCAAGGATGCCTGGCTATCTTTTTCATGGGCTTGAGTTTGAGTGATCCTTAAGGATAAGTAAAGGTTTCCTCTACCTCATTTGTAAACTATTTCTAACAAAGCTACCTAGAAAGTACGTTTCTGCCATACTATTTCTACTTTCTTATTGTCCTCTACAGTGAAATCTTAGACCATCCCTGGAAGATATTGTTGCTAGGTCAAATTCTGTCCTTTATATGCTACAGAATGAGCCCAGACACCTGTTGG
This sequence comes from Cheirogaleus medius, assembly GCA_008086735.1. Classification (NCBI taxonomy): domain Eukaryota; kingdom Metazoa; phylum Chordata; class Mammalia; order Primates; family Cheirogaleidae; genus Cheirogaleus; species Cheirogaleus medius. Next base: position 12,153,882 of record VBSM01000529.1, on the reverse strand, counting down.
TGGAGCCAACAGACAGGCTTAGGTGCTGGGTCTCCTGGCAAGCCTTTTGTATAACTCATTCTTTCCTCTTCATATGGGATTCATCTCCCCATTATTTACAGTAGTTCATGTCTTTGCAACATGAACTGTGAAGTTTCATTCATTGGATATAAACTTATTAACATCTCCATGAATGGACATAGATAGATTCTTTGTTCAGAATTTAGCCCACTTTCCCCCAGACACAGTTTTTAACCTTCTTCTACCACAAGGAACTATTGTACTTACCTGTTTCCAGATAGGGTAATTCAGTTAGCCTCAGGGAATCTCCTCTTAGTCTAAAGAAAGCCCTCTTCAGGAAAACCTAGTCTTACTAAAAGCTTTCCCTTTCTCCAATATCCATCTTCACCTTGCACACAGTAGCCTTAAGAACTGTTGCCAATGCCTTTGAAAAAATAATTTTCCTTACTACTGTAAAAAAAAAATGCCAAAAATGCATTTCCTTCAGTATATGTCTTTTCTCCATTTTTATTGCTGTAAAGTACTTGGTCATTTAGTTGCAATCATAATAAAGTCATCTTATGTTTTTCTGTTTACAAAACTCTTTCCCAGGCATCTCAAGCATCATTCTTGTGATATAAGCAATTGTTTCTTAGATGTAATTATGCCTATTTTACTAATGACAAAAATAAGCCATGGAGTGGTAAATTAGCATTCTCAGGGTCACAGGAGAATTACAACCTCTTCCTTTACCTCACATTTCTATTATTCTTTCAGACATAGTTTCCACATTAATACAAAGTTCCTTTAATATGTTCAGGATTTGGCAGTTATACATTTATGCTTGTGACCACATTCAAAGGGAGATGTAAAAGCCTACCTGTTTGAACCGCAGTTACTGACAGTCCACTATGTGTCAGTTACTTCTCTGTGCACTTGAAATTCGTCAATGAACAATCCAAAGATCTGTGCCCTAGTGATGTACTAATAAGTTTTAAGTGCTATAAAAATAAGCAGAATAAGGAATGCTAGAGGGGCAGCATTCAGTAAGAGGTAAAATTTAAGCCAAGAGGAAGAGGATGATTATCTGGGCTACCTTCTTTACAAAATCTGTGATTTTCTTTTCTCTTCTGAGAAAACTTTCTAGCTAAACTCTTATCTTGAATCAGTGCTATACCCTGCCCCTCTTTCTCTATTAGGGAAAAAAAAAATCACACTACTGTAAGTGGTGTGAGTACCACTACCAATTCACACTGACCATCTGCAGCCATTTCTTTCTTTCTTTTTTTTTTTTTTTTTGAGACAAAGTCTCATTCTGTTGCCTAGATTGGAGTGCTGTGGCATCAGCCTAGCTCACAGCAAGCTCAAACTCCTGGGCTCAGGCAATCCTCCTGCCTCAGCCTCCCAAGTAGCTTGGACTACAGGCATGTACCACATGCCCAGCTAATTTTTTCTATTTTTTAGTAGAGATGGGGTCTCGCTCTTACTCAGAACTGGTTTCAAACTCTTGAGCTCAAACCATCTGCCCGTGTTGGGCTCCCAGAATGCTAGTATTACAGGTGTGAGCCACCACGCCCAGCCTGCAGCCATTTCTTTTATGACTTCCCTATTATAAAACTGTGTGTACTGCCCAACTCTCCCTGCAGCACATGACCATATCTCTTTGTTTAGAACCTTGAGGATAATGAGTATGCCTTTTTCAACTTTCTACCCCTAGTTACAGACCTATGTCAAAACCTTCATCAAGCTCTTTTAGTTGTCCTTTGCAGTCTTATATGTAGTCACTGACTCTCCACAAACTTATTGTCTGCAAACTGCCAAAATATCTCTCATTCCAGAGACACTCCCTGAGTTCCACATATCCTTTTAGCTGACATGTAATCTTTTTCTTGTGATGCACAGTACCCAAGAATATTGTACCGTTTCTTCTTATTCTGTTCACTAGTCAACTAAAATAATCTGATTTATGCTCCTAACATGCTAGTTGAACTTTCTTCAGCAGGGTCACCAATGGATATAAGTTTATCTTACCGGTCTTTTTATCCCATTTAACATTATTGGTCACTTTCTTCTTTTTTTATTTTTTTACTTAGGTTTATTGAGTATAATTTATATGTAGTAAAATTCACCCTTGTTAGCAATCATTTCTGTGAATTTTGACAAACACATACAAAGTCATGTAATCACCACCACAATCAAAATATAGAACAGTTCCATCTCTCCAATAAATTCCCTTATATCTGGGCCATGTCTGATTATTGTTATTCTACATATTCTTCATGGGTGATTTCACCTACTCTAAGAGTAGATGGCTCCAAATGGTATATGCTAATGCCTTCCAGGTTTTATCCCCATCCTGGCTTCTTTAAACTTCTATCATATTTCTAATGATGGCAAATATCTCCACTTGGAAATCTCAGAATCACCTCAAATTCAGTATATCCAATATCAAAGTAATCACTTATTTCTGTAAACCTTTTCTTTTATCTCAGGTTGTGGCACTGGCTTTATGAAGCTAAAATCCTAAAGCTATTTTGATGGACTTCTCCCTTGAGTTTCTTTTCCTCACATGGAAATTCACATTTTACAAGGTGTCCTGGTTATGTCTGATATGTTTGTAGCACTTGTCCACTCCTCTTCATTTCTTCTACCCCCATTTTATCCCTTATGTGTGGATGCTTCTCATTTCCCTGCCCTCCTTCAAATTGTTCATCATGCAGCAAAAGTCATCTTTTTAAAATACAGATTTGGCTTTGTCACTCCTTTTTCATGTCTCTGTTTAAACCCTTTATGGTGTTGGGTGGGGAATACGGGACATTTTCCTCCAAGACAAACTCTTAGTTTCTCCAATTTTACTATAAAAGTATCTGGCATCCCAGTCCTCTTATACTTTTCTATGCAGTGTCATCTTCAGAAATTTATCAGTGTTCTACAAGGCTGGAAATCATTTAAAAGACCCCATATTTAGTTCTAGTAGCAATCTTCTGAGTATATAGGCATACCTCATTTTATTGTGCTTCATTTCATTGTGCTTTGCCGACAGTGCATTTTTCAAATTGAAGGTTTGTGGCAACTCTCTGTTGAGAAAGTCTGTTGGCGCCATTTTTTCAACAGCATGTGCTGCACACTTTGTGTCTCTGAGTCACATTTTGTTAATTCTCATAACATTTCAAACCTTTTCATCATTATATCATTTTTGTGACTCTGATAAGTGATCTTTGATATTATTGTAAATGTTTCGAGAGTGCCACGAACCACAGCAAACTTAACTGAGAAATGTGTGTAGTCTGACTGCTCTACCAACTAGCCATTTTCCCTTCTCTCTCCCTCTCCTTCAGCCTTCCTATTCTCTGAGACACAACAGTATCAAAATTAGACCAATTAATGACCCTGCAGTGAGACTGGGCACAATAACTCATGCCTGTAGTCATAGCACTTTGGGAGGCCCAGGTAGGGAGGGTAGCTTGAGCCCAGAAGATTGAGATCAGCCTGAGCAACATAGCAAGACCCCTTCCCTACAAAAAGTACAAAAATTAGCTGGGCACAATAGCGCATGCCTGTAGTCCCAGCTACTCAAGAGACTGAGGCAGGAGAATTGCTTCAGCCCAGGAGTATGAAGTTGTAGTGAGCTGTGATGATGCTGCTGTATTCTAGCCCAGCAACAGAGTGAGACCCTGTCTCGGGGGGGGGGGGGGGGGGGGAATAGAAAAAGGAAAGAAACTGTCTCTATAATATAAAAGTATAAGGTAAAACAGCAAGTTCTGATGTAGAAGCTGTAAGTTACGCAGAAGATATACCTAAGATAACTGATGAAGATGGCTATACTACACAACAGATTTTCAGTGTAGAAAAAACAGCCTTCTGTTGGAAAAAGATGCCATCTAGGACTTTCTCAGCTAGAGAGGGGAGGTTAATGCCTGGCATCAATTTCCAAAGGACAGGCTGACTTCTACTGTTATGGGCTAGTGCAGCTAGTGATTTTATATTGAAGCCAGTGTTCCTTTACCATTCTGAAAATCCTAGGGCCCATGAGAATTAATGCTAAACCTACTCTGCCTATGCTTTATAAATGAAACAACAAAGCCTGGATGACATCACATCTGTTTACAACATGGTTTACTGAATAGTTTAAGCCCACTGTTGAGACCTACTGCTCAGAAAAAAAGACTTCCTTTAAAGCATTACTGCTCGGCAGGGCGTGGTGGTTCACGCCTGTAATCCTAGCACTCTGAGAGGCTGAGGCAGGAGGATCGCTCAAGGTCAGGAGTTCAAAATCAGCCTGAGCAAGAGCGAGACCCCGTCTCTACTAAAAATAGAAAGAAATTAATTGGACAACTAAAAATATATAGAAAAAATTAGCTGGGCATGGTGGTGCATGCCTGTAGTCTCAGCTACTCTGGAGGCTGAGGCAGTAGAATTTCTTGAGCCCAGGAGTTTGGGGTTGCCTTGAGCTACACTGATGCCACGGCACTCTAGCCTCGGCAACAGAGTGAGACTCTGTCTCAAAAAAAAGAAAAAAAAAAACACATTACTGCTCATAGACAATACACCTAGTCACCCATAAGCTTTGCTGGATATGTACAAAGACATTAATGTTGTTTTCATGCCTGCTAACAAAACATCTGTTCTGTGGTCTAAATGGATCAAGGAGTAATTACAGCTTTCAAGTCTTACTATTTAAGATATACATTTTGTAAGTCTATAGTTGCCATAGATAGTGATTCCTTTGATGGATTTGGGCAGTGTAAATTGAAAACTTTTTGGAAAGGATTCACCATTCTAGATGTCATTAAGAACATTCTTGATTCATGAGAGGAGGTCAAAATATCAACATTAACAGGCATTTGTAAGAAGTTCTTTCCAACTCTCACAGGTAACTTTTAAGAGTTCAAGGCTTCAGTGGAGGAAATAACTGCAGATGTTATAGAAATAGCAAGAGAATTAGGAGTGGAGCCTGAAGATGTGAATGAATTGCTGCAATCTCATGTTAAGAGGATATGCTTCTTATGGATGAGTAAAGAAAGTGGTTTCTTGAGATAGAATCTACTCCTTGTGACAATGCAGTTAACATTATTGAAATGACAACAAAGGATTTAGAATAGTATATAAAATTAGTTGATAAGCAGTGGCAGGATTTGAGGTGACTGACTCCAGTTTTGAAAGAAATTCTGTGGGTAAAATTTTATGAAACAGCAGTATATGCTACACAGATATCTTTTACAAAACTAAGAATTAATTGATGTGGCAAACTTGACTGTTGTCTTATTTTAAGAAACTGCCACAGCTACCCAAACCTTCAGCAACCACCACCCTGATTAGTTAGCAGCCATCATCATCAAGGCAAGACTCTCTACCAGCAAAAAGATTACAACTTGCAGAAGGCTCAGATGATCATTAGCATTTTTTAGCTATAAAGTATTTTTAAATTAAGGTATGTACATTGTTTTTATAGACTTAAAGCTATTGCATACTTAATAGATTAGAGTATAGTGGAAACATTACTTTTATATGCACTGGAAAACCAAAAAATTTATGTGACTTGCCTTCTTGTGATATTCACTTTATTGCAGTAGTCTGGAACCAAAACTGCAGTTATCTCAGAGGTATTCTTATATATGCATAGGATCTGAATGTAACTTTTTATGTATTTGATTACTGTGAACACTAGCAGCGAAGTGTAATGGCAAGATCAAAGCAACAGTTTGACACTCCATGTTAGCCTTTCTCCTTGTCTATCTCTGTGACCTAGGGTGAATTTCCTAACTTCTTTGATTCTTATCCAGAAAATGAAGATAATAATATTTACCTCATAAAGTTGTAGTGAAAATAAAATGTGATATATGAAAAGCACTTAATACAGTGTCTGACACAACACTCTGTGAGTGTTAAATAATATTAACACTTCTTTTTTTGGATAATATTAAGGACCCAGATGTTTTCTTTGAACTATACTAATATTATACAGAATGAACGGATATTATGATCTCTGCCCTTAGGAATTTGTCTTCCAAAGAAGAGAAGCTCAAGAGTTTGATACTTTTTGGGAATTTTTTTTTTTTTTTTTTTTGAGATGTAGTCCCACTCTGTCCCCCAGAATAGAGTGCAATGGCATCATCACAGCTCACTGCAGCCTAAAACTCTCAAACTCCTGGGCTCCAGTGATCCTCCTGTCTCAGTCTCCTGAGTAGTTGGGACTACAGATGCGTGCCACCATGGCTAATTTTTTCTACTGTTAGTAGAGACGGGGTCTCACTCTTGCTCAGGCTGGTCTCAAATTCTGGAGCTCAAGCAATTCTCCTGCCTTGGCCTTCCAGAGTGCTAGGATTACAGGCCTGAGACACCGTGCCCAGTGCCTTCTGAAAAATTCTTAATAATATCCTTGATATGTGATGGTGACAAATCCCTTAGGATAGCCCTTATACATGTATAACTTTGCTTCAAGGTTTTTGTACCCATTGTGTCATTTAATCTTCACAATAGACACTTCTCAAGGTGACCTGCAATGAATGGGAAGTAGGGAGAAGGTCTGCTTACAATAGTGAATCTTAAGGAGAATCTGCAATTGAAAGCTTTAGGGCATCCATTAAAGTAATAGCTAGAAATATCATCTTATTTAGGTGTTTAAGAGTCAAGGAATTATCAGAATAGAAAATCTTGTAAAGATACTCATATTGAAAAAATTAAATTTTGAGCAAGATTTTTAATGTAGTCTAGATTGAGAAGAGAGCATTGAGGAGAGAATGTAGGAATTAACACCTATATATGGAAGGTTAGCAAAATAATAATAATAAACCTAAGCTAGGATGAGATAATGACTTCAAGGCTAACCTGAGAACCTGGATCTTGTACCCTTGAAAGAACAGCTGTTTCTATAGGCCTAGGACAGATACCTGGCATCCAGAAACAATCTCTTCCTCTGGAAGAGTTTTCTGGAAAATGTGCAGTGAAAATGCTTTTTCAAGGGAAGTCTGAAAGCAGGGTTGTAGTAGCTGAGGTATAAGGTAACAATTGCTATGAAACAGACTAAAAAAGAAGGGGAATTATGTCAGGAGTGGAAAATTAGAAAGAAAAAAAGAAAATTTAAAGGAATGGAGAAAATATAAATAGGGCAGCTAAAAAGCGGAAGCTATCTAAATCTTTATCAGCTGATGAATGGATAAACAAATGTGTATATATATGCCAGAGAATATTCAGGAATGAAAAGGAATGAAGTTCTAATCCATGCTACATGGATAAACCTTTAAAAAATTAGGCTAAGTGAAAAAAGTCACAAAAGACCACATATTATGTGATTCCACTGATGAGAAATGTCTAGAACAGGCACATTTCATAGAGTTAGAAAGTAAATTAATGTTTGCCAGAGGTTGATAGGTAAGGTGAAGCGGGGAGGGTGTAGTAATGGTCACAGTGTTTCTTTCTAGGGCTATGAAATGTTCTGAAGTGAGACAGTGGTAATGGTTGCACAACTCAGTGTATGTACCACGAGCTACTGAATTGTATAGTTTTAAAGGTGCATTTTATGGTATGTGAATTATATCTCAATAAAGCTGATACACACACACACACACACACACACACCCAGTGATGTGATTGTGCCACCAGAACAATAAAGCTGATATACACACACACCCCAATGATGTGATTGTGCCACCAGAATCTATATAAGGATCTGGTTTAGGGAAGTTATAGCTTAGAAATTCAGGAAGTAAGTTTCTACAGAAACACTGTAATTGACGGTACCAGAGGTACAAGATTGTTGGGATACAGTCAAAAATTATGTCTTTTGACAATTTTATGCCTGAACTATGTACTGTTTTTATTATCCCTTTTTATTTTACTAGTAATTATGTCTTACCTGAGATTAAGAGGGTATTCTCAGCTTGGTATTGAATGTACCACTCATGGAACCCTCTAGAATAGAGGCATTGTTTGATGTCACAAATATGGAATGCCCAGTTGGGCCAGAAATCAGAGTGGTTCTTTGTGGTTAAAACACATAAGGGATCTTTGTTTTAGAAGTAATGATTCTGCATTTCCTTGTTGCCTAACTTGGTCTTTATATGTTTTTGCCTCAGTTGAGCCATTGTAAATCCTCCTTCAGCTTCTACCTAGGACTATTCTGGGTCTTTTTTGTTTTTCCAACTGTCCATTCATTCCTATATCCATCCATCTGTTCATTCTCCCTCCTTGCTGGTGCATTTCACAGACTCTTGTTACCTTACACCTCAGCTACTACAACTCTGCTTTCAGACTTCCCTTGAAAAAGCATTTTCATTGCACATTTTCCAGAAAACTCTTTCAGAGAAAAGATTGTTTCTGGATGCCAGATATGTGTTCCAGGCCTATAGAAACAGCTGTTCTTTCAAGGGTACAAGATCCAGGCTCTCAGGTTAGCCTTGAACACTCTGTCATTACCTCATCCCAGCTTAGCTTTATTATTGTTTTGCTAACCTTCCATTTATGGGTGTTAATTCCTACATTCTCTCCTCAATGCTGTCTTCTCAACCTAGACTACATTAAAAATCTTGCTCAAAATTTAATTTTTTCAATATGAGTATCTTCACAAGATTTTCTATTCTGATAATTCCTTGACTCTTGACCACTTTGGTACCAGGGTCGACTATAGTCGACAGCCACAGATGAACGCGAGCGTTGACTTTAGCCGACAGCCGTGATATGAAGGCGCACAGCCAAGCGTCGACTTTAGCCGACAGCCAAAAGCTTTTTATCTCTGCAGTTGCAGTGTGTACGTTCAACTAATAAGTTACTACGAATCTGTGACCTTTTAACAAGTCCTTAGTAGGAGTTATTATATTTTCCTAAAGCTGCCTGTAAAGTAAAACAAGCTTTCAGTGCTTTAAAGCTTTCCTCATAACACAAGAGCAAAATGATTTGTCATCAGTGCACAGCACAAACTATCATGCGGACTGTGAGTGCCGGCCGTGGGCAAGGTTTCGCGGCCAGTGAGCGCCGTACCGAAGTGGTTATACACCTAAATACAATTATGTCAATTTAAAATACTTATAGTACTTTACAAGTATTGATATGTATGCATCTTACCTCTCCAACTCTTTTATTAAATGTTTATTTACTCATTTAAGCAAACTCATTTAAGCTTTGTGTTGATGTTTTCATAGAGTGTTTTGTTTTTTAGGGTATCTGGTAGTAATAAATCAAGTATATTTAAAATCACCACCTTAGTAGGAAAAATTTGTTGGTTTTAATAGTATTAGCTATCATTGATGAAATGCTTGCTATTTACCAGGCATTGTGGTATTAACTTCTTTAACCCTCATAACAACTGTTTTTGCAGAAGAGGAGACTGAGGCACAGAGGAGATGATACTTGCTAAAGTTTACATAGTTATTAAGTGGCAGAACCAGAATTAAAACTAAGCTCTACAGGCTATGCTCATAACCACATCTCTGTATTGTCCTTCAAATTAAACTATATATCCTGTAAACAAATTTTAGACTTTAGCAATCAAAATTTAAAATCATTTAAAATAATTTTTACTAAAGTAAGATATTCTTTTTACGTTAGAGATGAATATAATATTTAAATAAAGTTTTAATAACAGTTGCATAAACAGGTAGATGGTGACAGGTGTGCAAGTTAAATGTACTCACCCCGATTAACTTAAAAGGGACAGCAAAAATCACTGATTATCTCCAGTCGTTTAGTTAATAGCTCTCCTCAAGTTTCTACTGATTTGAGAATCCATGCATATAACCTACAGTTTACCTCAGTACCTAATGCACCATTGAAAAAATAAAAATAGAAGTCACTGTTTATATGATAGCATTCCGCATTTGATGAGATACTAAATAACATGAAAACTATTATGGCTTTTGTAACATAATACCATCGTTAATAGTTGTCGTTGACTCAACAGGTACTTATTGAGTCCCAGACTGTCATAATTGTAATTATTAATTTTTTATAGAATTAAAATAAGATTTGAGTGGCATTTGAGACATATAAATCAGAATATCTGAACATACAGGATGAAACTCCCTTTGAAATGTGATACTGCACATAAATATTCCATAAATTGTATAAATCACATTACAAATCATGCTATCACCTCTATAACATAGTTTCCTATACATCTCACTAATGGATTCTGCTCTAATTATAAAGCCATTCCAAGGAACAAAACAGTGTGTATATCAAAAAGGGAAAAAGCTGTATGCATGTTCATACATATAATACACTCGTGTGTATGTAAGAGTATTTTCTGATGACAAGTAAGAAATACTTAACAATGATTTCCTCTGGGGAGAGAGACCTAGGAACAAGATTGGAAACAAGAATTTTTCAGTTTTTCTTTGTTGTGAAGTCTTGTTGTCCATGAGTATGAATTATGTTTGTCATAATTGTAACCTGAAGCAAATTTAATTGTATATCTTGCAGTTAAGTTTCTTGGATCTAATTTAAATAATAATTTCCTCATGATAAATTATATATATGAAACATAGATTGTCAAATTTCAAAATGTACCTACCAGTCTGTTTTGAATGATTCTTAATATTCTTTAAGACCTTCAATGCCTCATTTATTATTAACATCAGTTATCATTCTTTAGTAATACGAATAGGAAGAATGGAAGTATTCTTCAGAAATTTATTTTTGGGATAAATTTCCGATACCATTTGTATCATTTTTTCATCAAAGTAAGAGTGCAGAAAAATTCTACCTTTTTGGATTTAAGATTTAGTACTGTTCAGTTGAATATACATTTGAGCAATTAAAGTTATAATAAGGAGATGCCTACTTTTCTTCAGATTTCAATAACAGACTCTAGGTTTTCTCTAAGATTGTATTTATTTTTACATGAATTATAAATTAGAATTTTTTGATTGCCTATTCCGGCAAAGAATATTCAAGTTGGGAATGGTCATGAAAAACCAAGAAATATGAATGGCCTACCCAAGGATTTTTATAATGTGTCAAGAGAGAATGTAATAAATCCATACTTAACTATTTTTGGTAGAAAATCTAGCATTAAATTTGTTAACAGATTGATTTCATTGTTCAGGCAACCTACTATTTGACAGGCCCTCTTCTGATGTTTAGGACCACCAAGATGACTGAGGTAAACTCTCTTTCCACCAGAAACTCAATGGTTTTATAGAGAGACAGATTTGTAAATATCAGTAGGGATAAGGTGAAGAGGGAGTAAGTGATGGCCTCTGTTAGAATGTGTTTTGTTACTCATAGTGGTTCCCTCATATTAAGGTTATAGTAAATTCGTCTGCACTTCGCAGACTTGCAGTGTGGACTCAATGATGATCAGATAAAAGGTGTGTTTTACATCCAGGCAATGAACAGTAGTATTTGATTTAGAGACAAAAAGCATTGAGTAGGCCGGGCGCGATGGCTCATGCCTCTAATCCTGGCACTCTGAAAGGCCAAGGCGAGAGGTTCGCTCGAGGTCAGGAGTTCAAGACCAGCCTGAGCAAGAGCAAGACCCCATCTCTACTAAAAATAGGAAGGAATTAGCTGGGCAGCTAAAAATATATATATAAAAAATTAGCCGGGCATGGTGGCGCATGCCTGTAGTCCCAGCTACTCGGGAGGCTGAGGCAGTAGGATCGCTTGAGCCCAGGAGTTTGAGTTTGCTGTGAGCCAGGCAGACGCCACAGCCCTCTAGCCTGGGCAAAAGAGCACGATTCTGTCTCCAGAAAAAAAACACAGGCAAATGGCCAGACAAAATACACACCAGACCCGCTGAAGCATGGAGAGAGGAGCAGAAGCAGGTTTACCTTTTCTTCTATTATCTATCCCATTCTGGAGCAGAGCCTAAACATCTACCCAAAGTTGGGGTTTTTAGGCTTTATATTTAAGGAATCATTATCTCCTCACCTAGCGATATCAGAAGCTGGACTATAATGACAAAAATTTGAATCTAACTGTATTCTTCTAGCTAAGCATGCATATCTGTGGAATCACCAGCTCATATCCTTGTATAATTTGAACACTCATGACCTGTCTGAGTTGCAGATGGCTGACAAGGCAATCCTGTTGCATCATCCTTGACCTTAGAATGGTGATTTGAAGCCCAACACCTGTTCTTCTGGCACGGAGAGGGACCGAGGTCAGCTTATATAATGAAGTACACTGTTGAACTTATACACAACTTAAACACTGTACCTAGCTTTCAGTTCTATTCTGCAAAAAAAAAAAACAAACAAAAAAAAAAACTGTACCTTTAATGGTTCCATTGAGATTAATGGTTTCCATTGAGCTACTGCTATTCTCTTTGTCTGATCTTGTACCAATAGCATAATTACCTTAGGTTACTGTAGTTTTATAATATCTCAGTATTACAAGTCTACTAACTTTTTATTCTACATCAAAATTATGTTGGCTTTTCTTGGCCTTTGTATTTCCACTTATAAAAAACAGCATACAGTATTGTGCTATACACAAATAGGCACTTGTTTAGGGGAAAATTAGGAAATTATTTTGTCTGTATTAATAAATATTTGTTACATTAAGGTTTCATATGGATTAACAATTTTCCTATAAATGTTTAGATCACATAATTCATTCTTAACATTTTCAGGTATAGTCAAATATGGTTATATATAAATTTTTATATACACATCTATTACATAAAATAATTATACCTATTAAAATGGGTCAGATATTATGTTTGGAGGAACAAGAAAGAGGCAGCCTGTTACAACCTTAGTTTTTTTTTTTTTTTTGAGACAAAATCTCACTCTTTTGTCCTGGCTAGAGTGCCGTGGCATCAGCCTAGCTCACAAGCAACCTCAATCTCCTGGCCTCAAGCAATCCTACTGCCTCAGGCTCCCGAGTAGCTGGGACTACAAGCATGGGCCACCATGCCCGGCTAATTTTATATATATATATTTTTAGTTGTCCAGGTAATTTCTTTCTATTATTTTAGTAGAGATGGAGTCTCGCTCTTGCTCAGGCTGGTCTCGAACTCCTGAGCTCAAATGATCCGCCCACCATAGCCACCCAGAGTGCTAGGATTACAAGCATGAACCACCACACCTGACCAGAACTTTAGTTTTCTCTATAAATGGATAATTCATGGATTTATTATCAGAAAAATTGGACCACTGTTCATTCTAAAGCAGTTTTTTCAGGGAGTGACCAAAATGATTTGTTGTAAAATCTAAAGGTCCAAGAAGTCTAAATACTTATTCTGTCTTTGAGTCTTCAGCTGTAGAGCAAGACTTCGAGGTTAATGAAAAAAGACCCTATGGAAAATTATGTACCAAGACTGTTAACCTGTTGAGGCAAGGTTCACCTCAGACAAGTAGAATTGGCTAGTTGGGAGAGAGGGATATTGCCTTTGTGTCAGTTGATACTTTTGTCATTTAAAATAAGAAGAAGAAAATTAAAATATAAAAAGCAACAAAAATTTAGAAGAAAAAATGCCCTTGGAATCCCACTACCTGGATGTACAGATATATATTTATTTTCATAAATGGAAAAATACTATATATGCCATTTTAAAGACTTTTAAAAACACTCAGTATTTCATAGAGATACTTCTATGTCAGTAAACATACGTTATGAATTCTTGGTAGGTACATGATAGATAACGTGGATATGCTTATGTTTAATTATATTAGAAACCACCTAGACCACTTCAATACCTTTAGTGAAGTATACTAGACAGGAGATTAACATACACATATTAAAGTATTAATTTTGACATATATATTCTGTATAAACCATCATGGTATTGAACGTATTTATCACTCCAAAAATTTCCTCATTACTATTTATAAATCCCTCCCTACTGTACTACCCTCATCCCCAACCTGAAGCAAGCACTGATCTGCTTTCTTTCACTATATATTAGCTTGCATTTTTTTAGAATGTTATATAAATATACCCATTTACATATGGTAAAATGTAAACTTTTTTGTCTGACTTCTTTCATTCAGCAGGTTCATCCACGTTTTTGAGTATGTTAGTAGGTCATTTACAAAAATTGCTGAGTATGGATTTACCACAATTTATTTGTTTATGTATTAATGGATATTTGGGTTGTTTCCAGTTCAAAGCTATTACAGACAAAGTTGCTCTGAACATCCATGTACAAATCTTTGTATGGACCATAGGCTGTCATTTCTCTTGGGTAAATAAATATGAGTGGAATGGCTGGGTTATATGTAGGTGTATATTTAATTTTATAGGAAACTACAAGTCATTTCCCAAAGTACTTGTGCCATTTTATATTCCCACCAGCAATGCATGAGATATTCAGGCTATCCTTTTTCCGGTGAATTTCCTTTGCACCTTTTCTATAAATATGTTATGCATACATAAGAGTGTCTATTTCTAAATTTTTTTCTTTGATCCAGTTTTCTTTCTTGATGCTAGTACCTCACTGTCATAGTGAGGCTTTGCACAAAATCTTGAAATCAGATAGTATTAATCCTGCAACTTTATTCCTCTTTTAAAAAGTTGTTTTGGCCATTTTAGGTCCTTTGCTTTTCTAGATTAATTTTAGAATCAGTTTTTTCTACAAAAAACCCGCTGGAATTTGATTTGGTTTGCATTAAATCTATAGACAGAATTTACAACTTGCAATATGGAGTCTTCTGACCCATAAACAATGTATATTTCACTATTTGTGTTCTTTCTCTCAAAAATGTTTTGAATTTTCTAGTGTATAGATCTGTTGTATCTTTTATCAAAGTTATATCTTTTGATGCTCCTGTAAATGGTATTTTTAAATTTCAATGCTTGTCATTATATATGAAAATACAATATATAACAGATTTTTGTATATTGGTCTCATCCTGCAACCTTGGTAAATTTAATTACTATTTTTTTAGAATTTTTGTAGAGATTCCTTTGGATTTTCTACATAAGTAATCATGTCTGTGAACAAAGATTATTTTACTTCACTTCTAACTGAATGCATCCTTTATTTCTTTTTCTTGACTTACTGCTAAGAAAGCTAGAACTTGCATTACAATGTTGAATAAAAGTGGTGAAAGTGAACATTCTTGTCTTTTTCCTGATTTGAGGGAAAAAGCATTCAGTTTTTCACCATTAAGTATGATGTTAGCGGAGGAATTTCTTTTTTATTCCTAATTTGCTGAGGGATTCTTTATTTTAGTCAAAAATATGTATTGGATCTTGTTAAATGTATTTCCTGCATCTGTTGAGACAATAATGTGGTTTTCTTTTTTATTATTATTTGATATTTAAATATTAAACGAACTTTACTTTCCTGGGGTAAAACTTAGTTATGATAAATATTTCTTTTTGTATATTATTGGATTTTACTTACTAAAATTTTATTTAGTTTTTTTTTTTTTGCACTTAAATTTATAAGGGATGATAGCCTGTAGTTGTCATGTTTGTGTATCTGGGTAATTCTGACCTCACAGAATGAGTTAATAAGTATTCCTGTCTTCTTCAGTATTCTGGAAAAATGTTTATATAGAAGTGATATTATTTTTTCTTCAAATGTTTGGTAGAATTCACCAGTGAAGCCTTGAAAAAATACAATGAGGAGAAAATAAGTCAATTGAAACTGATTCATAACTGACGCAGTTGTTGTAATTAGCAGACAAAATCATTATTTATTAGGTATAGTTACTATAATTATATTTCATATATTCAGAAAGTAGAGACAAGGAATTGACATAACTGGAAAACACAGAATTGATGGAACCTAGTAAACAAAACTGAGAAGGATATAAAAGACTTGAGCAGCACATTCAACCAACTTGACCTCTAATTGACAATTAAACGTATAAACAAGAGATATACATTCTTTCCAAGTACAAATGGCAGATTTACCAAGATAAACCATGTTATGGTTCATAAAATAAGTCTTCATACATTTTAAAGGATTCAAGTCAAAGCAGATATGTTTTCTGACCACAAATCAATTATATTGGAAGTCAATGAGAAAAATATCTCTGGAAAATCCCCCAAATATTTGGAAACTAAGTAGCACACTCTAACTACCTAAAAGGTCAAAAAAGAAATCAAAAGCTAAATGATAGGCTGGGCGTGGTGGCTCATGCCTGCAATCCTAGCACTCTGGAAGGCCGAGAAGGGCAGATCGCTCAAGGTCTGGAGTTTGAAACCAGCCTGAGCAAGAGCGAGTCTCTACTAGAAAAATAGAAAGAAATTAATTGGCCAACTAAAAATATATAGACTCATCAGCAAATTAGTATTAATGGATCAACACCTAAGTGGACATATAGGAATAACATTTGTCAGGTGTTGGGCGGGTGGGAGGGAGGAGGAGGGGATGGGTATATACAAACATAATGAGTGAGATGTGCAACGTTTGGGGGATGGTCATGCTTGAGGCTCTGCCTCGAGGGGGGAGGAGGGCATGGGCGATATACATAACCGTAATATTTGTACCCCCATAATATGCTGAAAAAATACATAAATATATAGAAAAAATTAGCCGAGCATGGTGGTGCATGCATGCCTGTAGTCCCAGCTACTCGGGAGGCTGAGCCAGAAAGATTGCTTGAGCCCAGGAATTTGAGGTTGCTGTGAGCTAAGCTAACGCTAACTCTAGCCCAGGCAACAGAGTGAGACTCTGTCTCAAAAAAAAAAGCTAAATGATAAAGTATTTCAAACTGAATGAAAATGAAAACCCAACCAACATTTCAAATTTTGTAAGGTATTTCTTATATTCATTTTCTATTGCTATTGTAACAAATCACCACAAACATAGTGACTTAATACATATTTACTATATTTCAGTTTTGGAGATCTCAGTCTAAAATGGGTTTCACTAGGCTAAAATTAGCAGGTCTGTGTTTCTTCTGGAAACTCAATGAGAGAATCTGTTCCCTTGTCTTTTCCATCTGTTAGAGGCTACCTGCATTCTTTGTCTGGGTCCCCTTCCTTCACATTCAAAACCAACAGCATAACATCTTCAAATCTCTCTCTGGTTCTCTTGCCTCCCTCTTTCACTTGTAAGTACCTTTTGATTATATTGGATCCACTGGGTTAATGCCAGTTAATTGTTCCCCATCTCAAGATCCTTAATTTTTGTTTTTAATATTGTTTGCACGGTAACAAATGCAGACTTAAGTAGTCCACAACATATAACCAACACACTGAACAAGTCCTGTTGTATGCCTCACAGTTATCAGCTTAAGATATTTCACTACAGCTTTTCACAACTCCTGATTCAAACCTTTAGTCTTTTAACAATAAAAGTAGATTGCCATATATAATAAAATACAATAACTACTCATTTTCTATATGGTATCTTATAGCCACTTGTCCATTTTATATGTATGATATGACAGTCTCTAAAAATTCTGTTAAATATCAATGTTCCCTTTCAAGAAAGGAAAACAAATTCCTTTTCTTTTAAATAAGAAAATATGTAGACTTAGAGGGACTTTACATAAATGGCCATGCATGTAACCTTTACAAAATTAAGCTATTTTCAGTTGACAGACTACAAGCAACTGAACCCAAATGTCTAAATGTACATTGTTTTCTGTACTACATTTCAGCTAGTATTGCAGAACTAATAACATTATTAAAAGTTGCTATTACCAATTCTGTCTACTGTAGCAAGATACTTTAAGTTACCATAAAATCTTAGGAAATAAGACTAAATAATGTCTATTATAGAAATACCTTACTCTTTACCAACTCCCACCTCCCCCACCCCTCCAGAATCACACACAGCTGTCTTCCGTGACAGACAATCTAAGAATTGTGAAAACCCAATTTATGTAGCATATCTCTTGGTCCACTGTCTGGCCATCCTGTCATGTTCTGCTCTGTTAGTCATATGTTGAGCGACAATACATCCCAACAAGGTGTCAGCAGGATTAAAGTCTCTAAGAAGTGAGCAGGTAGAAAGGAGGACTTTAGAAATGGTTATCTTTCAACATGTCCAAGCAAATAACACCTTAACTGTTAATATTATAATGATAGAGTCTTATCCGAAATGTAACCTTTGGAGACTTGAAGGAATATTCTGTTGTAAAAGTATTATCAAAGAAAAGAATATACCACCTTCATACACAGATCATGTAGCCCCTAGTATGGTTGATCTCCATTCATAGATGTTAATCGCCTTTGGGACCAGCACTGCAGTTTAGGTGGAGGATGTAAAGTGATGTGTGCCAGTTCCTTCTGAATCCTGTTCTTCCCAGGGCATCCTGTAACTTCCTGCAGTACTGCTCTCTTCCTTCTCCATGATTTGCTCTTAGCTCGCACTGGACGCAGAGCTGTTTCCCACAGTTTTCTCCATCCGCACCAACCCTCAACTTCACCTCAAGATCCTTAATTTTATTACATTTGCAAAGTCAGTTTTGCCGTGTAAGGTTACATATTCACAGAGTCCAAGCATTAAGACATGTTTTATGGTCCATTCTTTTGCCTACCACACCACTAAAGCAATACTTTGATGGAAATTTATACTACTGACTGCATATATTAGGAAAGAAAAAATTATTAACGTCAGCTTCCACCTAAGAAACTATTAAAATGAGCAAATTAAATGCAAAAGAAAGAAGAAAGGAAATAATAAAGATAAGATATGAAGTAAATGAAATGGAAAACACAAAGGGGAAAAATCTATAAAACCAATCGGTTACTGAGAATATCAATAAAATTAATAAACCTTTATAGCAGTGAACACCTATAATCAAAAAAGAAGAAAGATTTCAAATAAACAGTCTTAATGATATACTTCAAGGAACATACAAAGTGTCAATAAAATGAAAAGTTGGCTTTTTGAAAAGATATACAAAATCGATAAACTACTTGGCAGACTGACCAAGAAAATATAGAAGAGATCCCAATAAAGTTAGAAATGAAAAAGGAGACATTACAACTCATACCACAGAAATACAAAAGATGATCAGAAAATATGAGCAACTATACACCAACAAACTGGAAAACCTAGAAGTGAATACATTTCTGAATACATACAATCTTCCAAGATAGAACCAGGAAGAAATAGAAAACCTAAACAGACCAATAGCAAGTAATGAGATTGAAGCAGTAGTAACAAGTCTACCAACAAAGAAAAGTCCAGGCCTGGATGACTTCACTGCTGAATTGTACCAAATTTTGAAAGAAGTAACACTAAAATTGAAGAGGAGGGAACTTGCCCTCACACATTTTATAAGGCCAGCATTACCTTGGTGCAAAAATCAGAGACAGTTGCAACAAAAAAAAGAAAATCACAGACCAGTATCCCTGATGAATATAGATACAAAAATCTTCAACAAAATATTAGCAAACCAAATCCAACAGCACATCAAAAATATAATACACCATGATCAAGTGGGATTTATCCTGGGGGTGCAAGTATGGTTCAACATAGACGAATCAATAAACGTGATACATCACATCAGCAGAATGAAGAACAAAATCCATATGATCATCTCAGTAGACACAAAATTGAATTTGGTAAAATTCAATATCCCTTCCTTGATAAAAACTTCAAGAAACTAGGCATGGAAGGAATGCACCTCAACATAATAAAGGCCATATATGAAATATCCACAGCTGACATCATACTGAATGGGGAAAAGCTGAAAGCCTCTCCTCTAAGAACTGGAACAAGACAAGTATGCTCACTCTAACAACTCCTATCCAGTGTAGTACTAGAAGTCCTCACCAGAGCTGTCACAGTCAGGCCAGTGCAAGAAATAAAAGGCATTTAAGTTGGAAAAGAGGAAGTCAAATTGTTCCTCATGCTGGTAATAGAATCTTACAGGTAGAAAAACCTAAAGACTCTACCTAAAAACTCTTAGATCTGATAAATTCAGTAAAGTTGTAGTATATAAAACTAATATACAAATATCAGCATTTCTGTATACCAGTAATGAACTAGCTGAGAAATCAATAAGGCAATTTCATTGACAATAGCTACAAAAAAGGGGGGAAAAAGTAGGAATAAATTTAAACAATGATGCAAAAGATCTCTACTGGGAAAACTGAAAAGTGCTGATAAAAGAAATTGAAAAGTACACAAATGGATCCCATGCTCGTGGACTAGAAGAATATCATTAAAATGACCATACTGCCCCAAAGCACTCTACATATTCAATGCAATCCCTATCAAATTACTAACATCACTTTTCAGAGAATTAGAAAATGCAATCCTAAAATTAGTACGGAACCAAAATAAGAGACCGAATAGCCAAAGTAGTCATGAGCAAAAAGAACAAAGCTGAAGGCATCATACTACCTGACTTCAAAATATATTACAAGGCTGTAGTAATCAAAATAGCATGGTATGGGTACAAATACAGACACATAGTCCAATGGAACAGAATAGAGAATGTAGAAATAAATCCACATATTTACAGCCAACTGATTTTCAACAAAGGCACCAATAACATAAATTGTGGGAAAGGACAGTGTCTTCAATAAGTGGTGCTGGAAATATTGATATGCAGAAGAATGAAACTGGATGCCCTATCTCTGACCATATGCAAAAATAAACTCAAGATGGATTAAAGACTTACATGTAAGACCAAAAACTGTAAAATTGCTAGAAGAAAACTTAGGAAAAACACTTCAGGATATTGGGCTAGTATCTAGGCAAAGATTTTATGGCTCAGACCTCAAAAGCACAGGTAACAAAAACAAAATAGACAAATGGGACTAAAGCTTCTGCACAGTGAAGGAAACAACACAGTAACGAGACAACCTGTTGAAATATACTCAACCCAACAAAAAAATCCCATTAATAAGTGGGCAGAGGACATGAATAGACATTTCTCAATAAAAAGACATACAAATGGCCAACAGGTGTATGAAAAAATGCTCCACATCACTAATCGTCAGGGAAATGCAAATCAAAACCACTATAAGGTAAAATCTTACCTAGTTAAAATAGCTATTTTTTAAAAGATAAAAAATAACTGATGTTGGCAAGTATGTGGAAAAGAGGGAATACTGTCGGTAGGAATGTAAATTACTGTAACCACTGTGGAAAACAGTATCGAGATTTCTCAGAAAACTAAAAATAGAACTAGCATACAATCCAGCAATCCCACTACTAGGTATTTATCCAAAGGAATAGAAATCAATATATCAAAGGGATATCCTGCACTCACGTTTATCCCAGCAATATACACAGTTGCAAAAATTTGGCATCAACCTAAAAATCCATCAGTGGAAGAACTGAGTAAGATAATGTGGGATATATACACAGTGGAATACTACGAGGCCATATAAAAGAGTGAAACCATGTCACTTGCTGCAATATGGATGGAACTGGAGGCCATTATGTAAAGTGAAATTACCTGGCACAGAAAGACATACTGCATGTTCTCACTCACATATGGTAGCTAAAAAGTTGATCTCATGGAGATAGAGAATAGAATGATAGATACTAGAGGCTGGGAAGGGTATGTGGGTAGAAGAGGGAGATGAAGAGAGATTGATAAATGGGTGTAAACATACAGTTAGAAGAAGTAAGTTCTGTTGTTCAATAGGGTAGGGTGATCGTAGTTAGCAACAATGTATTACATATTTCAAAGTAGCTATAAAAGAGGACTTTAAATGTCTACAACACATAGAAATGATAAATACTTAAGATTATGGATGCCTCAAATACCCTGACTTGATAATTACACATTCTAAGCATATAACAAATACATGTACCCCACAAATATATAAAATATATATATCGATAAAAGGTAACTCTTTTAAAAAAACTGAGATTTGATTCTTAATTTGGTGATGTTTAATATTAAAGCCAGAGGTAAAAAAAATTTGTGTCCTAGATGTCTGTTTTTGATAGAGTTTAAGTCTATACTCATTTTTTTATACTTTTATGTGGGCCCTCATACTCTTCAAGCTCCTTGTGAAGCTAGAATAGAGTGGAAAGGTTTTGATATATAATGGGAAGCATAATAACAATCCAATATATTTCAAATAGCAACTCCTGAGAAGATGCTGGAAAAACACTGATAGACTTACTCTCTAGTGTTTCTTTTGGTTGACATCTCTCAGTGGTCCAGTAGTCTGACATATTTTATCCTCATCATTCTTTTTCAGGTCATTTACATCTTCATTGTAAAACTTATCTTTCTCTCACCTGGGTTTCTTCTTTGTGCCTTCCCAGTTTGTTAGATAAATTGTCACATATTCCTAGATTCCCATGAGGATCTGTGAAAGAAAGAAAGGGGGAGGGGGGAACAGAATAGAATCCACTACCTATAGAAAGTCTTTTTTTCTCCCCAGAATTTTACAGGGGTACACACATTTTGGTTACATAATTTGCTTTTGTACAGTTTGAGTCAAAGTTGTAAGTGTGCCCTTCACCCAGTTAGTGTGTATGGTACCCGTTAAGTGTGAATTTACCCATCCCCTTCTCCTCCCTCCCGCCTACTTGATTTCCCTTGAGTTTTACTTCCATATGTGCACATAAGTGTTGTTCAGTTAGTTTCAATTTAGTATTGAGTACATGTGGTGTTTGTTTTTCCATTCTTGTGATACTTTACTAAGAATGGCCTCCAATTCCATCCAGGTTGGTCTAAAGGATACTAGATCACCATTTTTTTATGGCTGAGTAGTGCTCCATTGTGTGTGTATATATATCACATTTTATTAATCCAGTCATGTATTGATGGACATTTGGGTTGATTATACATCTTTGCAATTGTGAATCGTGCTGCTATAAACATTCGAGTGTAAGTGTCTTTTTTATAAAATGCCCTTTTTTTCCTTTGGGTAAATAGTAGTGGGAATGCTGGATCAATTGGTAGGTCTACTTTTAGTTCTTTGAGGTATCTCCATACTACTTTCCATAGAGGTGGTACTAGTTTGCAGTCCTACCAACAGTGTATAAGTGTACCTTTCTCTCTACATCCATGCCAACATCTGGTTTTTTGGGACTTTCTGACAAAGGCCATTCTCATTGGAGTTAGGTGATACTTCATTGTGATTTTGATTTGCATTTTGAGCATTTTTTCATGTGTTTGTTGGCCATTAGTCTTTCTTCTTTTGAAAAGTTTTGGTTCATGTCTTTTGTCCACATTTTAATGGGGTTGTTTGATTTTTTTCCTTGCTGCTTTGCTTGAGTTCTTTGTAGATTCTGGTTATCAGTCTTTTGTCAGATGTGTAGCATGCAAATATTTTCCCATTCTGTAAATCGTCTCTTTGCTCTATTGCTTGTGTCTTTGGCTGTACAGAATCTTTTTAATTTGATTGGGTTCCATTTATTTATTTTTGCTGTTGCTGTGATTGCTTTTGGGGTCTTCTTCATAAATTTTTTGCCTAGGCCAATTTCTGTAGGAGTTTTTCCAACATTTTCTTCTAGAATTCTTATAGTTTCATGCCTTAGGTTTAAGTCTGTTATCCATCATGAATTAATTTTTTTATGAGGTGAAAGGTGCAGATCCTGTTTCAGTCTCCCACATGTGGCTATCCAATTTTCTGAGCACCATTTATTAAATAGGGATTCTTTACTCCAGTGTATGTTTTTGTCTGGTTTGTCAAAGATGAGATGGCAATATGAGGATGGATTCATATCCGTGTTCTCTGTTCTGATCCATAGATGTATGTCTCTGGTTTTGTGCCAGTACTATGCTGTTTTGGTTACTCTAGCCTTGTAGTATAGCTTGAAGTTTGGTAAAGTGATTCCTCTTGATTTGTTCTGCAGAAATTCTCAATAAAATCCTAGCAAACTAAATTCAATTGCACATCAAAAAAATAATTCACCATGACCAAGTAGGATTCATCCCAGAGATTGCAAGGTTGATTCAACATATGCAAATCTGTAAATGTAATTCACCATATAAGTAGAAGCAAAAACAAAGACCATGTCCTCTCAATAGACACAGAAAAAGCATTTGACAAAATTCAGCACTCTTTTTTGTTAAGAACTCTTAACAAAATAGGCATAGATGGGACATACCTCAAAATTATTAAAGCCATATACAACAGACGTACAGCCAACATCATACTGAATGGGGAAAATTTGAAAGCGTTCCCACTTAGAACTGGAACCAGACGAGATGGCCCACTATCACCACTTCTATTCAACATAGTACCGGAAATCCTAGCCAGAGCAGTCAGACAAGAGAAGGAAATCAAGGGTATCCAAATGGGGAAAGAAGAGGTCAAACTATCACTCTTTGCTGACAGTATTATCTTACATCTAGAAAACTCCAAAGATTCACCCAAGAGACTCCTGGAACTGATAAATGAATTCAGCACAGCTCAGGCTACAAAATTAGTGCACACAAATCAGTAGCTTTCATGTACGCCAATATCAGTCAAGATGAGAATCAAATCAAAGATGCAATACCTTTCACAATAGCAACAAAGAAAGTAAAAAACTTAGGAATATATTTAACTAAGGAGGTGAAAGACCTCTATAGGGAGAATTACAAAACACTGAGGAAAGAAATTTCAGGGGATGTAAACAGATGGAAAAACATCATGTTCATGGACCAGTAGAATCAACGTTGTTAAAATGTCTACACTACCCAAAGTGATTTACAGATTCAATGCAATCCCCATTAAAATGCCAACATTATTTTTTACAGACCTTGAAAAAATGGTTCTATGCTTCCTGTGGAACCAGAACAGACCCTGAATAGCTAATGCAGTCTTACATAATAAGAAACTATTCATTAAAGGGACAGAGTTTTAAATATGATGTAATGTGAACAATTTAGTGCCAATTTGTAGGATCTGAAAACCTGGAAAAAATATAAGTTATTAAAATGTGAAAAAAATATCCAAATAAATGAAAAGGGATTAAAACTGAAGATTCCATTATTGGAACATGCTACTGTTTATGTATAACCTGTGGCAATGCACTTGGGCCCTTCCCTGACTAATAGAGAAGTATCTGTACTTACTAAGTCCTCATAGCCTCATTTTAATTTTGTGTCACTTCAATCTATAGACCCCGACTCTGGACACATTAATCTCAAGTGTTAAAACGAGGGAGTTTATGTTGTATTCCTTAAGAAGGGAGAGCTGGATGGGGGACTTTTTATAATTCAGTCTCTTACCTCGCTATTAGGTGGCCACAAGATCTTCAGCCAGTCTGCTCAGTTTAAGTACTTCTAGGCCATCCCATTCTTTTTATCAGATTGTTGGGTAAAAAATTTAAAATCTTCTGCTAACCCTGAAAATTCTCTCCACAAATGTAGAAAAGAACAAAAACAGCTTTATTATTGAATAAACATTAACAGAACTGCACAGTGAGCATCACAGACAACCCATCAAGGAGATTGCAGACTAAAGGAAATCTTACTCTTTTATATAGCCAGGCATATATAATCCATTACTGTACATTTGTGTTCTTATATAACAATAACTTGTCCTCATGTTACAGAACTTTACCAGTACCATTTGCTATACTTAGTTCATCCTAAATTCTTCTGGTAATATGGGTGCCCATCTGTGTTACTTAATTGCCTTTATCCAAATGAAAAATAAAACTTCTATCTTTATGACAATTAGGTAGTTAGCCAGGTGCCCAGGTGAAACTTCCATAGTGATAGGAAGACATGGCTTTGTGTTCCTTGATGCTTACATTTCAAAGAGATGGCTCCAATGTACTTAAGAAAACATTTCTGAGTTGTAATGCTGACATAAAGCTTTTTTAGCCTTTGGAAAGATTTGCTTATATATCAGAGGGATAGAGGTAAGATTTACAATTAGAAGTCTTTTCAAGCCGAAGATCTAAGAAAAGGGAGAGAGGAAAAAGTCTTTCTCCTTTATGGCACCAGGGAAAATTGGGAAAAAATATTTAAACTCTTACAACTTACTTGGGCACCTACCTGATTAGTAAAGAAATAAAGAAGAAATTGTCTAGTAAAGAGAAACAGTATTACATTTACCGACGTGGTATCTTTATTAAAAGTTGCCCTTAGATTTATATTGCATAGCTAGTTGGATACCTTGGGATTAAAAGGCACTTAACCTGCCTTACATAAGTAATCACCTCTTTTAAGTTCTTTTAACCTGTGTGGAATGATGATGTTTCCTTTTTTAAAAAAATACAAAACTAATACTTTCAATAAAAATAAGTAAAAATAAAATTTAAAAATTTTGATTTAGAGTGCTATTTAAAAAATTTTGTAGAGAAAAACAGAACTAATACTCTTTAAGGGCTCCATGAGTTATCCAGATCCTCTGGAGATCAAAATAATATATAAAATTATAATGTTCTGAGTAAAATTAATACAGTTTTAAGAATGTATTCTAATAGTATTTTTATAAAGAGCAGTCTGTCCTAAAATCTAGAACAAAAGTCCTCTACTTTAGTCATACAAGATAAAACAGGATCTGAAACTTAATGAACATCAACTTTAAAAGTTTTACGTTTTTATTTGTCTCAATTTTAAATTGTTATCAACATTGAAGGGCAGAGAAAAGTCCCATTTGTTCAAATTATGTAGGCTGAGTATTAGCATTAAACTTTTCCTTGTTTCCTTCCAGTCTTTACATAAATATTTTACATGGTTGTAAATGTAACACAGGTATAATTTTGTGCTTTTTGCCTTTCTCCAATTTTTAACTGTAACCTCATCCTAACTGAATCTCGTTTGCCTGAGTCCAAATCTATGTTACTAAAAGTGGCTCATCAAAATCTATGCTGTGGTTTGGTCCTTGCCAGTAGATGTGAAACTTAAACAGTTTAACTCATATTAATATGGACTTTCTAAAGACTAGTCCAGAAGTGTTTTCTATTTGCTCTTAATTAAAATGACTTAATTTTTAAAATTTTATACTTTTAGCTCTTTTATATTTCTCCACTGTTATATCTTTTTAACTTTAATTATCTCCCTATGATTGGCTTGTTTGTAAACTATCCTTTTGCAAAATACCAATTATGAACTTTTAGCAGCTTAATAAAAATTTAGTAGATTGAATATATAGGAATTTTGACAGAGTTGACTTGTTAGGATAATTGTAATAAAAGACCAAAACTATAAATGTTTAAATCCTTGTTTGAAGTTCAGTGAAAAAAAAAAAAAAGATTATGTAATATGCATGTAATTGTGCTTTTTAAATGCCAGAAAGAAAATAGACCAAAATGTTCATAATATCTCAGAGATAAATATCTTTTTATGATTAGAAGAAAATAATAATGTAGATAAGGGGAGATTATGCCAACCATAACAGTGATGTTTGTCATTCTTGTACTTTATATGCAACATTTATGAGAGTCAGGACTTTAGACTGAAAAAGCATGACTTAACTGTTGGAGTTTCTCTAAGAGCTGATATCCCTGCAACGAAAAAGAGTGTATGTTCTAGATGATGTTTTTACGCAGAGTGGTTCCTCAGGATGCATTATATATCTCTTAACTACTCTTGACTCTTCTATCCCTGTCAGTTTTTCTCAGTATTCTAACTACCTCAGGCTTCAGGGAAAACTATTTATAAAAATGCACATGGATTTAATAAAAACCAGTACATTTATGAATCTTCTGTTTTAGCTCTGGCCCCCTTTCTCCAAGTCAGTGGTTATCTCTTACTCTTACAAATGGTCTTTTTTCCAATAATGTAAAAATTTGCAAAAATCTTGAAGTCACTGTTACTTTTGTGTTTGTATTATCATTTTATATTTCAAAGTAGCAGATATTAAATATTCCTATAAGAATTTAGTTCTCATGAGGAGGAGTCCAGGTAATCATGAATCGCTTTCAAAGATTATTATTTGCCCTGTGGTGTGTTAATGCAAGACAAGGAAGAAACAATCTGTGTCTGCCTTGGAAATGTGGGTAATACCACTTTTGCATAGAGCGGCTATTATTTGTTCAGTCAACAAATTTGAGTGCCCACCCTGTGCAATGGACAGAGAAAAGAACAAATCCGAGACAATATCTTAAATTTAATTCTCCCATTCTAGTTAATTCAGTGTTAATTGTCCTGTCAATCAAGGAATCTCTCTCTTTCCCCCTGCACCCCGTCCCTTCCTCTCTGCTTCCCTCTTCATTTCCTTCTGTCGACCATTCCCTGTACCCTGCACATCTGAATTTTACTGCACTTCTTCAGTTATGGTGGTAAAGGGGATGTATTTCACAATCTCACTAGGCAGTAGGTATGTGTATATCAGTGTTCAGTTTTTAAAAGGACTGAGTATCTCCTAAAGAGGTGTATGCTCTTTCTGTCCCTCTTTTTCTAAATTACTACTTAAATCAAGACATTAATTAGCCACTTGAACAAGGTGAGTAACAATTCCTGCTGAGTAAGTAGCTGCTAAAAAAAAAATGTTAAATGAAAGAAATGTTTTGTTTAATGTTTTTGGGTTGGTTACATTTGTGGGAAGAAAAGTTTATATCTTTCTTTGGTTTTTGTTGATTAGAGGAAACTCCTCCTGAGTTTATAATTAATCCCAAAGAATCCTCCAAAAAGTGTTCTTCCTCTTTTCTATGAATGGAATTTAGAGCTAAATTCATACAAATGTGAAATAAAGTAAAATTTTAAATGTATAGGTTCCTCAAACTCCGTAACTCCTAAAAGGATTCTGTTATAAAAGCAGAATTAAAATCACAAGCATTTTGGAGGATAGATATAAAACAGACTAGTTTTTAAATATATATCTATCTCAAATTAGAGGATCTATTAAAAAATAAAAAGACAACTACAGAATATACATATTCAGTAGAAGGCTTTGAGGCAATAGCAAATTTAACCGCGCTCACGTTTCTGTACTTTGATTGAGTAGGCCACAAAGGAAGAATAACAACTGGTCTAATATTTTTCTTGTTCATTATGGTTCCTGAGAAGGAATTGGTTTGAGATGTGTGTAAGAAAGAAGATTTGCAGAGTATATTTTATGATGGTGCAGTAATTTTGAGAAGATTGTTAAATGTCTTCTTTTCCTGTTCCCAGAAATAGTTTGTGTTCACATTCTACTGTTCTACAAAAAAAAAGATTTGAGGCTGTCCCAGAATCTCAAAGAATGATCTTATATTTCTGTAGGCAGTCAGATTAGAGGAAACCCTTCAGTTTCATGTTTACTTGCTTTTGGTAATGTCTGTATTAAGTGGCCTTTCTTTGACTCTTCTTTCTACCCATCCACCTGTAGCAACTCACTCCTATCTGTTGACTCATAAATTGTCTTCTGCAGGATCTTTTTAATATTATCTCTTTACTATCTGATGGGTAAATTATCTTTCACTTGCACATCTAGGTGTTGAATGATTCTCCAGAATTTATAAGCCAGATGAAATTTTTTTTTTAATTGATACATAGTCTCACTCTGTCACCCTGGTTAGAGTACAGTGGGGTCATCATAGCTCACTGCAACCTGAAACTCCTGGGCGCACACAAACCTCCTGCCTCAGCATCTCGAGTAGCTAGGACTACAGGTGCAGGCCGTGACAAATGGCTAATTTTTCTATTTTTAGTAGAGACAGGTTCTCACTCTTGCTCAGGCTGGTCTTGAACTCCTGAGTTCAAGCAATCCACCTACCTTGGCCTCCCAGAGTGCTAGAATTACATGGTGAGCCCAGCCAAGCCAGATGAATTTTTAAAAGTCCTTTGTAAGCTTAAATCATCCATCTAGAATTTTTAGTACAATGGAATAATTCAGTAAAAATTATCTTTTTTTTCTTTTCACCTCAGCAGTATGAAAAGCTAGGCCAACAGTATTGATCTGAGATGAAAACTGAATGTTGTAGAAGTGCTGCCTGCCTAATGAAACCTTAGTCAGAGTGTCCTTTTATTGTCTAGAAAACCTTAAAAAACTGAATTCTGAACGTATTATTTTTTATAGCTTGAAGGAACCTTAGATATTTAGTCTAATTCTTACAATTTATAGTTGAATATAATGTAGGGGCCTGAGAAGTGTTGACTTGCTTAAGATCACACAGTTGGTTAAAAGTAGACCCAAGTCTAGAGTTGGCTCACAAGCCAGTTTTCTTATGTAAATACTCACCATATACTGAATTACATGCCTTGGTATGTCCTAACCATGAGAGAGGAAGAACCTAGGAACCTAGGCTACTGGTTGGAAAGCTATGAGTTTGTGCCTAAGACATTTACCATTGCAATCTCTGAGCTTTAACAACAACACAATTGTTTACTTGATCAGCCAATTATCTCCTTTTTTCTACTAAATTTTTTTGTTTTGATTTTTTATTTTTTAGAAACAGGGTCTTGCTTTGTTGCTCAGGCTGGAGCACAGTGGCACGATCATAGCTCACTGCAGCCTCAAAAATCCTGGGGTTCAAGCAATCCTCCTGCCTCAGACTCCCAGGTGGTTGTCTGGGTGGGGGGAAAGAGTCTTGCTCTGTCACCCTAGCTAGAGTGGTGTCATCTTAGCTCACTGCAACCTCAAACTCCTGGGCTCAAGCTATCCTCTTGCCTCAGCCTCCCAAGTAGCTGGTGCTACAGGTGTGTGCCCACCATGCCTGTCTAAATTTTTTTATTTTTTGTAAAGACAAGGGTCTCACTTGTGCTCAGGCTGGTCTCAAACTCCAGGCCTCAAGCAATCCTCCTGCCTCAGCTTCCCAAAGTGCCGGGATTACAGGCATGAGCCACTGTGCCCGGCCTTGAATTTGAATATGAGTATCACCTAGATCTAATATTTATTTCCCAGCATGACTTTGCAGTGGCAAGTAATGGGCCTCATCTTTTATTTCAGCTCAAACATCTATAACTGCACCAAAGACATGGAAGAAACCAAAAGATCGGACCCGAACCACTGAAGAGGTGTTAGAGGCAGAATTAGAGGTAAGAGGCATCAGATCTCTGGCTCTATCTCTGCTCATCTATGAGCAGTGGTATTGTTTCATAGATAGGTGTGGGTTTATATCTCTTTCTTGAGATACTGTTTTTCAAGCAAAACTTGACATGTTAAATACTAATATTTTCAAGTCCATTTATATTAGAATTTTTAAAGGAATTTTAGTAGGATATTTAATTTCATTGAATTCTTGTTTTTCTTTCAGACTACCTCTTCTAAAATGGCAGACTTTTGGTTAATCCTCCTTTTCCTTATAATTGAATTTTTCTTTGTATTAACTTGATAGAAAGACTAAACTTGTGAACAAAAATGGAGAGTTTTTAAAAAAACACCCATTAGCAATGTTGGTAGAAATCATCCAGTACATTTTAGGGAAATTCATTTTGAATCTGTCATCTGTTAACTATGTCCCAGTAACATATGGTTTGTCTGTCTTAAAATAAGCCATGCCAGATTTTGCTGTAGTTTAAAACATACCAAGTCTAAGAGGTGATGTGAGGAAGAAACAAAAAATTTAGGCCTAAGAATTGCTCTAACAATTTCTTAGTCTGTAGCCTCAGCAGCCTTATTGTTGTATGCTAAAGTTTATAAATGAAGAGTAGTAAACAATCTATATGTAGCTTTTTTCTTTAACTATTCTTATATCTACTTTATTAAAATAATTTATATTGAAGTTTAAAAATGATATATTAAAATATAGAAATTATTTTAAGGTAACTTTAAATGTATTTACCTCATAAGGCTTTTCTAGCTAGTTATAATTCTTACCCTCTTCAAGCAGCTAACAGTCCCCCTTTGTTGCTTCCCCTGTCCTATCATTGCTCTTACATGATGCTGTGTTGATGTCACAGTTAGTCCCATAGCAACCACTAAAATGTTGCGTGGGTGTGATTTCCTTGTGGTTATGTAGGGGTAAAAATTGGCAGTAAGTTATTGAGGTGCAAATAGTTGCTGTACTCTTCTTGGAGCTGAACAAGAAAATGTTGCTCCTACAAGTAAAATACCTTCCAAAGGCAGGGGAATCACATACATTCGTGGTATGGCTGTAAAAGCTTCAAAAATTGGTTTCTTTTTAGATTCAACTGGTTTTCTATTAGTTTTCTTTCGTTATACTTCATGTTCTTTTGCCCTGTGGCTAGATTTCTGAGCATAATTGAATATAAGATAGGCTGTCACTCCCATGCCTTCAAATATTTACCCTGTTTTTTAGCTTGGGGACTAGCAAAGTTCTTTTGTAAAGCAAGGACCATGTGGTAAATATTCTAAGCCTAGTGGACTGTATGATCCATATCACAATTCCTCAAATCTGCCATTGTAGCCCAAAAGCAGCCATCAACAATGTGTGAACAAATAAAGTATGGCTATATTCCTGTAAAACTTTATTGATGGACACTGTAATTTGAATTCATGTGAAACATACTTCTAATTTTTTTTAGCCATTACAAATGTAAAAATCATCCTTACCTTGCATATGATAGGAAAGCAGGTGTTGAGCTAGAATTGGCCTATGGACCATAATTTGCTATAAACCTGCTTTAGCTTATTCCTTTAAACATGAGAACTGTTTTGAATCCTTTCAAACCAATCACTTTTTCCTTAACGCTATAGTTTAAAATTAAAACAAAAAGTATTTGGTCATTTACCCATGGACTTCTTTCAGAAATCGTACTCTCTGCCTTTCCTAAAATTGAACATTTCTTAGATTAGTAAATATTAGGTGCCATTTTCTTCATTTCCACTGATCAAGCTCTCCCTTTCCTTGATTATTTTCTCAGCCTTTAAAATAATTGTTTAGGTATCAGCCTATTTGGGGTTATATATTGGGTTGTTAAATCATTACAGGTACTTTAGCAAGTGCTTTAAATTATAATCTAGAATATCAAGGGTGGAGGATGGTTTTCGTCTTAAGATTATTGGTTAAGACATCTTAAAATTGTTAAATTTTAGGATGTTTCCTCAATTATTACGTACATACTTGTCAGTCTGATTTTCTAGCACTTTTAAAAAACTCATCACGTTAAGCAGAGTGTGTTTTCAAGTAAATTCTTAACAGCTTTCTATAAAAGGTTTACCTTTGACTGTCCAGCAAAGGTAGGGTGCTTTCTTTCATCAATCTCGTTTTCTAAATAAACAAGTTAGGGACTGTTAGGTACTTACAGACTAGTTGAATAGGGTTAACATTTAATTCAGTTATTTTTGTTGATTTCTTTGAAATATCCCACATAAAAATGTGCCTTAGACACTTCAGTGATTCTGTGTTCTCTGAATTATGGTTTGTTATTCATGGAACGAGTTTATTTATATTTCTTTTTCCAGTTAGAAATTGAATTTCCAAGTAATGTAGCCTCTGTTTATATATAATAGATAGTTGTTGATTTTAGGTACAGAGAAGATGCAATATATTTTCTTCTAATAACATTTTTTTCCATAGTTTACAAGATCTGAAATAAGAATTCTATATCATTGTACAATGTACTTGCCCTGCTCTTTAATAAGTTTAAGTACCAATTACATACATTCTAAATTATTAAAGATCTTCTTGATGACCTGCACTTAATTATACGATGGTATTATAAGTGCATTATGAATTAATATAGACTATAGTAGAGAATAAAATTTTTATAAGTGAGACTGCTGATTGATGATTCATATGTGGTAGATCTGTTTTTCTCAAAGTTTAAATGATATCTACTTTCTGCCATGTTTTATAAAAAGAAATCATTTCCAGACTTATTTTCTTGGAATTTTATATCAGTCTTTCTCTTCATGGTTTCCCTATACTCTCTTCCCTCTGGTAGGGGGTATGTGTGTATATATTTGCAAAAACTTTATTTCCATTATAGAAACGGCCTAAAAACCATCTTTTTCCATTGATAACATTTTAAAATCTAGTGTCTTTTCTCCATGATCTAATGTATGATAAAAGAAAATTTACTAGTATTATATCTGTTATAATACTTCTGTTAAGTAACAAAGTAGCATTTGTCACTCACATTTTCTTTAAAACATAATTGCATATATCAATTGGTGTGAACCACTTTCTGATATATGCAGCACTCTTTTACACAATCCTTTGTTGAACCAGCCCCAATTTTTAGTTCTTCTTATAGTGTGAATTTATCAATTGGAATGCCTCTTTTCTCTGAGTGCTTGTTCCAGAGGATTGTTTTCAGAGTGCTTACACTTCATGAAAATGAAAAAGACTTAAAGTTCATGGAAAGCTTTGCCTCAAAGAGTTTCGATGATTCACGAGGCCCTTAGAAAGCCATTTTGTTTGATATCTGTTACGAGATGTTCCAGAATAATCTGGGGAATAACTTCAATTCTTTTCTGCCATTTAAAAATAGGCATAATACCCTAGAACCCAAATTTCTCCCTCGGGAAATATGTTCTTAGCAATTTTTTGTATATGATAAGATTTTTCTATATATGTAAGGTCACAGCCTCAGAGAGGTCTAAGAACCAATAAACAAAATAGATTTTAACTAACAAGTGACCTTCTTGTGAAATGAAATATGATCAGCTTTTTAAGTCTTACACATGCTTTAAGCTATTCCCTGAACTCTCCATTTCACAGCCAGAGAACAATACCAAAAAACCCCTCTGATGTTTCTTTTTATATTTGCTGAGCTTTAGTAGCAACAGTAGGAGTGCTTGTTTTAGATTTCTTACTAGGACTCTTTCATGTCCATCAAGTTCCAAGGATTAACAGTTCTTTCCATTCTAACCTTTGGTGTATTTGGATATTATTAGTCTCGTGTACTTCAGTACCCATTTGAATTGTCTGTCTTATCCCAGGTGCTGAAATGAGAAAAGTATTTTTTAAAAACTACCATTCTAGTACCATATGCTGAACACAGACATTCCTATCTTGAATGACATGTTTTTCTATCCTTTTTGAAGGGGTAGGTGTAAATCTTTATGTATATTTACACATGTGAAAAAATGTAACCTCTTTGTTCACTTATTATTTAGCCTAAAGTTGAAGAGGACCTTTCAGTTGACAGAGTACTCGAATCTGAACAAGATAAAATGAGCCAAGGGCTTCATCCTGAAAGAGACCCCTCTGACGTAAATAAAGTGAAAACTGTGGAAGAAAATGGAGAAGAAGCTGAGCCTATACGTAATGGTGCCGAGAGTGTTTCTGAGGGTGAAGGAATAGATGCTAATTCAGGCTCTACCGATAGTTCTGGTGACGGGGTCACATTCCCATTTAAACCAGGTAAGTTTGTCCCAGCCTTCCTGTGTGCCTCTTTCCTTCTCCCCTTCACTGTGCTGCAACCTTAGAGAAATGTTGCCTCCTCATACAGAGATACTGGATGGCAGGAAGATGTTCATCACGATGTAGTATTTACAGAATAGATCATCAGGCCTAAGTTAGTGGGAAGCAAATCCAGAGAGCTCTGTGTTGGCAGAAATGATATCCGATGCTTGTATTCCCCCTTTTACTGGCATTGGAAGAGCAGCTGGCAAAGGAATTGGTCAGTGCCAGGCTGGTGGAATTTGTTAAGAGAAATTTAATTTTATTCATTTTAATTGAAAGGAGTATTACAGATGTGACCATGAACCTTGAGATTGTGTTGCTTATCATTTCACAATCCATGAACTCAGTTTATTAACAGAAATCACTCTGTAGAACTGAACTCTGATACAAATAACTCAGAAACAGTATGGCTGAGTTACTGAGTATGTGCAGTGTGGGAGGTGCCCTAGAAATGTATGATAAACCCTGGAGGATTTTTCCTTTTAAGATACCATCAAATGCATTAAACTTCTGTCCTAATACTGTATAAACCATGATTGACTTTGAGATTTATGGAAAGATTTGTTGTGGACATGTGGGGAAAGGTGGTTCCTTTGATGGTAAGTTTGGTGTAGGTAAAAAGTTTTTCTTAAGAAAGTCTGCCAAATCTAGAGTAAGTTTTGCATGAGATAGAGTTTGAGTATGAAATACCAAACCTCAAAAATAATCTAAACTAATGATTTTCAAACTTTAGGTTTAATGGATTGAATAGGTTGTGAAATTAATATAATGGGTCACAAGCAACATTTTTTAAAAAGGAGAATATAGTAAAAAAAATATCAGTACATTACAACATTTGTAGAAACTTTTATTTTAGTTATGTATATGGTTATATTTGTCCTGGATCATGAAGTTATTACATTTCTTACTGTGAGTTGTAGTCAGAAATATTTGAAAACCACTAATTCTTGCCACTTTAATATACTGATGTTTCCACTACGAGTAAAATCCTATTTATGTGCTTTATGAAATTGTAACATTATGCTATTGTGAAGCTTTTTTTATTAACCTTAGGACTCAGTGTACTGACATTGCTTTTATAGAACTAGGCTTGTCTGCTCTGTTAAAAAATCTAGGCTTATCCCACATCATCAAGTACTTGTAGCTACCACCAGTCTTTCTTCAGGATATTGAGATACTATTGTTATTTTTAGGACTGTGTAAATTACATTTTTATCCTTCAGTTTTGCAAGAATAAAGTGCACAGTTATATGCCCCAACTATAATTGACCAACTGTCTTTTGCTCCTGTAATATTCAACAGCAATAATTGGAAAAAAGGCAGTTTAAAATTTAGATCCCAATAAGCTGTTTACTTTTTAATAAATATAAGGAGGTAATAAAGCTTTGGTGGAAAACATCTGCAAAATTCTCAAAGACCATCAGTGGATCTATAACCCACACATCAAGCACTACTAATGTAAGGAGAATCCATTCTGCTATCATGAAGTAATCTGGAGCCTAATTTTGATGAGAATTTTGTTTCAATTAAAAGAAAAAAAATTGTGGTTTGCTTTTATTATCCAATAAAATTTTATATAGAAAGTCTCCAACTTTATATAATGAGAGTAGAATTGAGTAATGATAGCTATAGCAATAATAATAGTAGCAAAGGTAGTGCTATGGCACAAAATTACTTATAAATTTATATTAAAATATTAGCTTAGAGTAAGGATATCCAGAGAAAGATACATACACTCCCAGTTTAGTTGACTCAGCAAACAAGTACCTTATTTTCTTTAGATGAAACTGGAGATAAGAAAGAAAATTCAGTATCTAACTGCTTAGACTTTTCATTATCTTCAATAAGTTAATTGTTTTTATGTTTTGTGTCCTCTTTACCTTTTTCTTTTCTCTAAAATCACATTTCCGAATGAACAGCCAAAATATCCTTCTTTTCCACAAAGCCAGAATATTGTCAAATTACTTATTTCTGAGCTAGTTAAAGGTTTGGTAGTTTATGTAATGAGGAGTGTTATACGTCCCTGGCCAAAGGTTGCTTAGTATGTATATGAAATGATTCCTACTTACTGCAGATTATTTTACTATCCAAAGGTATCCAGAAAGGAGGAAAGAACAAATTATGACTTAAAATCTTGACATTATATTTTCTGGCTATAGTTTAGTGTTTCCTTTGTTTGTTCATGAGGAGATAAAGTAAATACTGGAATCTGGTTTGTACTCTTAGGGGATGTACAATCATGTGTCACTTAACAATGGGGATATGTTTTAAGAAATGTGTTGTTAGGTGATTTTGTCATTACATAAACATCTTAGAGTGTACTTACACAAACCTAGATGGTATGGCCTATTCCACACCTAGGCCGTATGGTATAGCCTATTATGCCTTGGCTACAAACCTATTTGGCATGTTATTGTACTGAACACTATAAGCAATTGTAACACAATGGTAAGTATTTGTGTATCTAAATATATCTAAACATAGAAAGTGTACAGTAAAAATAAGGTATAAAAGACAAAATATGGCTCACCTACTTGGGAGACTGAGGCTGGCAGATTACTTGAGTCCACCAGAAGTTCGAGGCTGCAGTAAGCTATGATTGCTCCACTGTACTTCAGCCTGGGCAACAGAGTGAGACTTTATCTCTAAAAATAATCTTTTTTTTTTAATTTAAAAAAATATGCTATACTTGTATAGGACACTTACTGTAAGTGAAGCCTACAGAACTGGAGCTTATTCTGGGTGAGTCAGTGAGTGAGTGGTGACACTGTCTACATAAACTATACTAAACTTATTTTTAAAAATTTATTTTCTTAAATAATAAATTCACCTTAGCTTACTGTGACTTTTTTACTTTATAAACTTTTTAATTTTTAAAAAAATTTTTGACTCTTATAATAACACTTAGCTTAAAACACACAGTGTAAAACTGTACTACAATATTTTCCTTCTTTATATTCTTACTGTATAAACTTTTCTGTTTTAAAAGTTTTCTACCGAGGTGAGCGGATCGTTTGAGCTCAGGAGTTTGAGACCAGCCTGAGCAAGAGCAAGAGCAAGACCCCATCTCTACTAAAAATAGAAAGAAATTAGTTGGACAACTAAAAATATATAGAAAAAAAATTAGCTGGGCATGGTGGCACATGCCTGTAGTTACAGCTACTCAGGAGGCCGAGGCAAAAGGATTGCTTGAGCCCAGGAGTTTGAGGTTGCTGTGAGCTAGGCTGACGCCACGGCACTCTGGCCCAGGCAACAGAGTGAGACTCTGTCTCAAAAAAAAAAAAAAAAAGTTTTCTATTTTTTTACTTTTTAAATTTTTTTGGTAAAGACAAAGAGACACACATATACATTAGCTAAGGCCTACACAAGGTCAGAATCATCATTATCACTGTCTTCCATCTCCAGATCTTGTCCCACTGGAGGGTCTTTGGGGCAGTGACATGCAAGGAGCTGTCATCTCCTATGATACCAATGCCTTTTTCTGGAATACCTCCTGAAGGGCATGCCTGAGGCTGTTTTACAGTTAACTTTTTTTTAATAAGTAAAAGGAGTACATTCTAAAATACTGATAAAAATATAGTATGGTAGATACGTAAACCAGTAACATAGTTCTTTATTATCATTATCAAGTATTATGTATTGTATATAATTGTGCTGTCCTTTTATACAACTGGCAGCACAATAGATTTATTTACACCAGCATCACTACAAACATGTGAGTAATGTGGTACACTTCAAAATTAGGTTTGCTACAACATCACTAGGCAATGGGAATTTTTTTAACTCCATTATAAACTTATGGGACCATTGTCATATATGCAGTTTGTTGACCAAAATTTTGTTATGCAACACATGACTATATATATGTACTCTGCAAACAATTGTCTGCCTCTATCCCTTTTTTCCTAGAATCCTGGAAGCCTGCTGATACTGAAGGCAAGAAGCAGTATGACAGGGAATTTCTGCTGGACTTCCAGTTCATGCCAGCATGTATACAGAAACCAGAGGGCCTGCCTCCTATCAGTGATGTGGTTCTTGACAAGGTAAGTGGCATGTTTAGAGAAAGCTAGGTGGTTTTTT
Source organism: Cheirogaleus medius (assembly GCA_008086735.1). Taxonomy (NCBI): domain Eukaryota; kingdom Metazoa; phylum Chordata; class Mammalia; order Primates; family Cheirogaleidae; genus Cheirogaleus; species Cheirogaleus medius. The sequence goes on along the minus strand of VBSM01000529.1, from coordinate 12,114,872 downwards.
TTGGTGGGAACTGATTTTAACTATCAGTGCAAACGTGACATATAAATAATTTTTAAGAATTGTTAGACCAAATGGTATTTGAATAAAAATATATAATGTTTAATAATTAGAGTTTTTCTAAACACTGTTGGGTTTTGAAAAGTTATATTACAGGTTGCAGTAATGTTTGGTTTTGGCCCATATTTGAGTGGCAATTTTTTTAAAGTTTATTAATTAATTTGTTTTTTATTGCTGTTTCCTAATGATGTCAAAATTGTGTATTGGATACAGAACACTTTTCCCATTCTAAAATTTCATTATGGTATTGTAGTGGCATTGAGGGCAGGTCAGAAACTTAGGAAGGTATTTGACAGATAAAATATGTGAGTCAACATAATTCAAATAATATATATCTCAAAATTTCCCTAATAGATAATTCCAGTAATTAAATTCCCCAATCTTGTACAAATAGATAGGCATTCTTCCTCTTTGCATCTAACCTTAGTGGTGTACACAGAAAATTAGTATAGTCAATGTTTGTCTGTCTATTAAATTAAAAGGAATAAAGTCAGATGTGTATCTGCTGAAGTAATTTTGTATAAATCAAAGATGAACCAGTGCTGATGACTAATCTTGTTGAAGAATTTTTGTTTTAAAGGTGAACTATTTATACCTAATAAAAATGTGGAGATTAATTATCTTATAGATTGATGTCCACCTCTTATGGAAATGATTGACAGCTACTTATCCAGAACTTATTTGTATTATTTTACTTTCTTACAGCAATACGTGTTTCTATTTCTATTAATAGATCCAAGTCTTCTCTCTTAGGTACTTATATGAGGACAGTTGAATAATTAATTACTGGTGCCAGTTTGAGACTATTTCAGTACTTCAGGGGGCAAGTGTTATATCGACTGAATTAGATTATCCTCTTAGAAAATATTCCTGCCTATCTTACCTACCGTATGTGTTTCTGGCTCTGGCCATTCATTAGTTGATTTTTTATTAAGCTACTTATTTTTATGAGTCCATAGTCACATTATATGCTTATAAAAAGTCAGAAATCTCAGATTAACAAGGCAGACAAAGTGAAATTTAAAGGAGTCATCACACATGAAACATACAGTGAGACTTTGAGACTTACTGTCTACTCAAAATGCATGCTTTTACTAAATAAGTCTACAGCATCAAAACTAAAATGAACAGTAGCAGGATTCCTATAGATAGGTGCTCTAATATCCTGGTGAATATACTTTTTAAAAATCCTAAAATTTGGCTCTAGTTCAGAGTATCTCAAAATTGCTTGTCTTGTACCACTACCATTGGTCCGGTCCTAAATATCTAGTGAGCCAATCTACTCATTGTGTATAGCCTCCCCTTGGGAATTCAGTCCCAGGGTAGAAAACCTGGGACTAGAAAACCGGAAAACCATCGTTGTCCTAATGGCTTATAAGAGTAGCCCAGGAGAAGCTGCCATGGATCAGATTGGACCTCTACTGGATCAGAAGCCAGGACATACCTGCTTTCAGCTGACAGAACTTTTCAGTCAAAGTTTTTATCTTTGCAGCACTGAATTTTCTGGAATGTGTGTTAAGCTTTCCTTTGCTTTTCCATGCAGATCAACCAACCCAAATTACCAATGAGAACACTGGATCCTCGGATTTTGCCTAGAGGACCAGACTTTACTCCAGCCTTTGCAGATTTTGGAAGGCAGACACCTGGTGGAAGAGGTGTACCTGTAAGTGCAAGTTATCTACAACCCAATTAGTTAGAAATTGTCGTAGACTCCATGACATCTTGTGTATCGGCAACAGAGCACCTTTTATTTGTTGATTCCTCTAATCAAGAAGAAGCAGAAGAGGCGAAAACTATCTTTTTACACTAATATTAAAGCAAATAATGAATACACTTGAGTTGTTTTTGCTAGAAAGAAGCTGGTCTGCATTAATTTGGTCCTCATTTTTTTAATAATATTTTTTCACTTTTAATGACTTGCAAATAGGTTTAAAAATAGAGCCAACCTTGATAAGATTCCTGTTTTGTTTTGAGGTGTCCTGATATATTGGAGATCTCTGGTGATGGTCAGCTAATGGTCATGTCTTTGTCTTTGTTTCTACAGATTTGCAAAGTGCAGAGCAGGCATGGATTGCCAATTCTGAATCAGAGCAAAGCCCCAACTTGCACTCCACTGGTGATGTCGCACTCACCCCTGAAGAGCCTGCCTCTAGGGGTGCGCTGAACCCTTTTTTTAACAATAGTCTTTGGTGTATAATATTTTCTGTTTTGCTCTTCTTATTTATTCTAGGTCATAAAGTCAAAATGTGAACAAATGACATATACAAAAGAGTGCAGTGTTGGTAAACTGCAGATTGCCATTACACCCCCAGTGGCAGGCTCTTCAGCGGTGGAAGTGGCATCACCAATGGAGTTATGCTGGGGCACTGCACTGTGCAGGATTCGGCAGGCTCTGCCTACTCCATGCTTTGTAGACTCACAGAAAGCATGGGGGAAAGTTTCCAGTGATGTGAATGCCTCTTTTCTCCAAGTTAGAATGGCACAGAGAGCACTTTAAAGTTCTGAAGGAGGTTGGGGTTCGATGTACATTTGCAGATCACCCTGTTAAAACTCTTTTATGCTTGTAAAAATATTTTTATGTAAGGTGACACTTTTTATTTCTCCATCACCTTTTTATTTCTGGAATGGCAACTTTTGAAACCTGCTTTGAAATAAGACTATGCTGTCTAAAAACAAATATCACTTTGTAGATATTTAAATTATTTGATTATTTGCCTGCAGCCAAATGCTGATTGAAAATACTTGAATGCCTACAGTGCATTGGAGGCTTTGAAAAAGCTACAGAAAACCTCTTTAATTTTTGAAGCATATTGTTTATTGAGCATCACCATCTTAGAGACCTTTGTGTATGACATACTCTGTTCTTACACAGGTTCGAAATTTAACACTTACCTGTTTTCTCAAAATATTAAATTAAAATTTTTCTAAAGCTTGAATTACCTCACCAGAAAGTCTTAGAAAGCAGTTTTCTAGAACCCATTTTATATTTTTTTCTAGCACTATCTCCCTTTTTGATGGTTTAAATTCATATTTGTATGAACATATAAATTATATCCACTTTGGTTTATATCTTTGTTTTGTCAAACATTTGAAATAATGTTGATGCCATTTTGATCATTCTCTGGATAACGGCATCTATGGTTATTATCATATTGCTAAATTTTGTTTATATGTCACTCACAGAAGGTATGAATCCTCTTCCAGTATATATTGTCACTTTCCCTCACCAGCTCACTATTCATTTTTGCTAATAATTAGTTATGACAAAGGAAATATTGTGAGTTGGGAATAAGCTTATATCTCTTTTAAAATATTGAAAATAGAAAATGAATTTTAAAAGTGATTTTATCACACTGTGTGTTTGTCCATTCATTTATATGCCTGCATATATCAATCAGATCAGTGAATTATTCTGGTGCATTTAAACTAGTGACTGGAAATGAGACATTATCTAGATTTTGTAGTGTCTCCAAAAAGGTCAGGGTTAATTATTTAATTTTCTTTTTTTAAGTAGCTTTGTCTCGTGTCAAAAGCTAGTGAAATTCTGATCTCTCAAGGTTATGTTGATATGTTAAGCCTTTAATGCAAGTAGTTATTCTTCTAGCCTCTCCCCTAGGTAACATTCTTCTCTTAATTGCCCTGTTTACCTTGGCATATTGATGTTTATACAGATGGGAATGTCATAGGACAGAAATATCAAACATGTATAAAGGAACAATACTTAATATTGTTTAGAAAAAGGCAGTACCCCTACTCGTCCTTGTTTCTGGTTCCATACCTCCAGTCACTTTTGCCAGTTGTTCAAATTGGCTTATAATTAATTACCACCTAATGATAACTAAATTTATGAGGTATGCTCCATAGTATGGCTCAAATAGCCATGACTTCTGGTATAAACTTTTCTGCAACAGACTTGTTACAAAATATTATTAATGTATACCTATTGTTTTAACTTGTGGTGAAGATATATATGGTTTTCAAACATAAATGTCCTTCAGTAGATGGTAAAGTACATATCTATTGGAAATGCCCAGGAAATAACATCTTCTAGTTATTTTAAAAAATCAAATTACATGGCAGGTGTGATGATATTTAAATTTTTTGGTGATTTTTATTTATTTTTTTATTTTTAATTATTATGGGTAGATAATATTAATAGTTGTATATCTTGATAGAGTACCTATGATATTTTGATACAGGCATACAGTAGGAATTAATCAAATCAGGACAAATGGGATATCCATCACTACAGGCATTTATCATTTCTTTGTGTTAAGAACATTCCAGTTACACTCTTCTAGTTATTTTAAAGTATACCCTAACATATTGTTGATTATAGTCAGCTTATTGTTGATTTGTTGTGCTATCCAATATTGTTCATTTTAACTAACTATATTTTTTTACCTATTAACCATCCCAACTTTATCCCTCCCTCCCCACTACTCATCCCAGCCTCTGGTAACCATTATGCCAGTCTGTCTCCATTAGATCAATTATTTTTCATATTTAGCTCCCACATATGAATGAGAACATGTGAGATTTGTCTTTCTGTGCTTCGCTTATTTCATTTTACATAATGTTCTCCTGTTCCATCCATGCTATTGCAAATGGCAAGATTTCATTCTTTTTTATGGCTATCTAATATTCCATTGTGTGTAGGTACCACAATTTCTTTATCTATTCATGTATTGATGGACACTTAGGTGGATTCCAAATCTTGGCTATTGTGAATAGTGCTGCAATAAACATGGGAGTACAAGATATCTTTTTAATATACTGATTTTTCCTCCTTTCAGTATATACCCAGCATTGGGATTGCTGGGTCATGTAGTAGTTATATTTTTAGTTTTTCAAGGAACCTCCATACTGTTCTCCATAGTCGTTGCACTAATTTGCATTCCCACCAACAGCATACGACGGTTCCCCTTTCTCCACAACCTCATCCGCATTCATTATTGCCTATCTTTTTGATAAAAGCCATTTTAATTGGGGTGAGATGATATTTCATTGCAGTTTGAATTTGTATTTCTCTGGTGACTAATGATGAGCATTTTTTCATATACCTATTGGCCATTTGTATGTCTTCTTTTGAGAAATGTCTACTCAGATCCTTTTTACTCATTTTTTAATCAGATCATTTAATTTTTTTTCCTGTTGAGTTTTTGAAGCTCCCTATATATTCTAGTTATTAATCCCTTGTCAGATAGGTAGTTCACAAATATTTTATCCCATTCTGTGGGTTATCTCTTCACTTTATTAATTGTTTCCTTTGCTGTGCAGAAGCTTTTTAGCTTGGTGTGATCTCATTTGTCCAATTTTGCTTTGGTTGCCTGTGCTTTGAGAGTATTGCTCAAGAAGTCCTTGCCCAGACCAATGTCTTGAAGCATTTCCTCAGTGTTTTCTTTTAGTAGTTTTGTAGTTTCCCGTCTTAGATTTATTTAAGTCTTTAATCCATTTTGATTTGATTTTTGTATATGGCAAGATTCAGGGTCTAGTGATAGCATATGGACATCCAGTTTTTCTGGCACCATTTGTTGAAAAGACCATCCTTTCCCCACTGTATGTTCCTGGCACCTTTGTCGGAGATAAGTTCACTATAGATGTGTGGGTTTATTTCTGGGTTCTCTATTCTGTTCCATTGGTCTATGTGTCTGTTTTCATGCCAGTACCATGCTGTTTTGGTTTGAAGCTCTGTAGTATAGTTTGAAGTCAGGTAATATGATTCCTCCAGTTTTGTTCTTTTTGCTCAGGATGGATTTGACTATTCTGGATCTTTTGTGGTTCCATATAAATTTTAGGATTATTTTTTCTATTTCTGTGAAGAATGTCATTGGTATTTTGATGGGGATTGCATTGAATCTGTACATCTTTTGGGGTAATATGTACATTTTAACAATGTTGATTCTTCCACTCCATGAACATGGAATATCTTCATGTGGTGATATTTTAATAGTGATCTATTTGCAGATATCACAAAAAGTACTCCAAAAGATATATCTTAAGAGGGGTTGTGGGCCTAGACTTGTAAATTGTCATTCATATTCCTTTTAACTAACTTTTAAGATTAACTGATTTATTATAAAAATCCTAAGAGCAAAAAAGTTTCATGAGTTCATACCATTTCCCCTCCCTCCCTCCCTCTCTCCCTCCCTCCCTCCCCCCTTCCTTCCTTTCT
>VBSM01000529.1:12073153-12108540 GCA_008086735.1 Cheirogaleus medius | reverse complement strand
AGGATCACTTGAGCCCAGAAATTTGAAGCTGCAGTGAGCTATGATGATGCCACTGCACTCTACCCAGGGCAATGGAGTAAGGCTCTGCCACAAAACAAAACAAAACAAAACACCAGGAAATTGAGAAAGGAGCAATATATATTAAATTGTAAAACAGAGATGGGTATAATTTCTTATTTAACACATTTATGAAAAATTAGATTGGGTAAAAAATTTAAACTTCAGGTTCACCTAATAAAACCTATGATTCACTAATCAACCCCAAATTTTGACACTTCATTTTAGTTCTGACATTGTGGACTTTGAGCATAGTATATCTTAAATTTCCTCCTCTAGCCATTAATCAGGATTGTTTGTCTTTCAGGCAAAGAAAACAGACATCATTTCTTGTTGGATGCCCCTTTACTCTTAGCACTGGATCATAGATTTTTGTTTGGGTTTAGTAGATAAGCCATTCATCATATGGTGCTCCTTTTGAAAAATACTGTGAATTTGATGATTTCTATTAATTTTTTTACACACAAAAAGAAACAAAATGTGTTTAAATCTTCATATAATTTTTTTAAAGCTCTATTTGATTTGTTGGTATTGATGATGATACCTTACCTAGCTGTTAAGGTCCTATTACGTGGCTTTTATCCTGTGATCCTCTCAATAACTTTTTCAGGTATGGGTGGCATTGTATATATATATGAGAAAGCTTTAAACTCATCATAGTTAAGAGGCTTACAGTAACTTTGCTCATAAGTAGCAGATTTGGACTCTAGAGTCCAGTTCTTTTGTCTTACACTATGCCTTTTTTCTTCACTGCATCACTTTCCAGGCATTGATGTTCCAGTGAGACTGATTAACTGAGTGTATTAAGGATTTATAAGTATAGTAAATCTATTGAGGACTCAAATATTTGTGAAAAGTGTTCATCTTAGTTATATCCAGAGATACACAGATAGAATTTTTTAAATCTGTCCTTGGAGCTTTACACATGGGTTATAATTTTAGCTATTTTGTCCTAGACTAACAATTTCTTAGCCTTTCAGAAATTTTTTTTGCTTTGAAGCATCGTGGTTATTTATTTAGTAATATTTCTCATATCCCTATATGGTTTATTTGAAATTCACATATAGTTGCTTTGGGACAGGTAAAGGAGGAATACAGCATAGGCCGGGCGCAGTGGCTCACGCCTGTAATCCTAGCTCTCTGGGAGGCCGAGGCGGGCGGATCGCTCGAGCTCAGGAGTTCGAAACCAGCCTGAGCAAGAGCGAGACCCCGTCTCTACTATAAATAGAAAGCAATTAATAGGCCAACTAAAAATATACAGAAAAAATGAGCCGGGCATGGTGGTGCATGCCTGTAGTCCCAGCTACTCAGGAGGCTGAGGCAGGAGGATTGCTCGAGCCCAGGAGTTTGAGGTTGCTGTGAGCTAGGCTGACGCCACGGCACTCACTCTAGCCCGGGCAACAGAGTGAGACTCTGTCTCAAAAAAAAAAAAAAAAAAAAGGAATACAGCATAAATCTTATCTACCACATTCAGATCTCAACGCTTAATCCTTGTTGTTTGCAATAGTTTTTGGAAATGGACCTTTTCTGATTTTATCTCCAAATATGCATACTATGGCTCCTATATGATTTTGATATAATTTCCTTTTATCACACCCAGAAATATTTGTTGTAGACAAATTTTTATGTGCAAATGCATGGATTAAATTCAGTGTTTTATGATATAATTGTTTCTTTGAGCTTAATCCAAGCACTGAAAAAGTTATTATTAAGCCACACAAGTTTACACTAGAATATAACCTGAGTTATAAAAACCAGACCTTACTTGCCGTGTTTTCTTAACAGAATTATTTGACCTAGGCTACCTTATCAGAGTTTTACTTATAAATAAATGTTCTTATAGTAGTAATGTCTGGTTTAGGAGCTGTTTCCTATTGGTATTTTTCTGGTCTGATCTTCTGGTATGATCTTCTGATTTTCTGGTATGATCTTCTGGTATGATCTTCTTTAGTTTCTTTCAGTTCTGCCATGCCTGATACCTCTACATTTATCTGACCTTTTTTTTCATGTTTGCCAAATAGTCAGAGATCATACTATCATTACCGTATAATTAGCTGGATGCATTTGACAAGATTGGTATGAGTTTCCCAGAAATTCTAACTTTTGTTCTTGATGCATTCTTGATACTACCATTTCTAATTGGGGCAAATGCTAAAGCTAAGGGAATAATTCTGTCAGTGATCGATGTGTAAAGGCTTTTAAGCTTATCAACTTATGCCTCAGACCATGTCTCTCCTAGAAGCTGTCTTTTTATATAATGTATGACATTTGAGTCTATACTTCTTTCACTGAAGCTTTGTATGAATTCAAAAGGGCATTGTTGGGGCATTAAGTGAGAGGTGATTCTCATCTGTATGCATTGTGTGATTTTTTTTTTTTTTCTTCCCTCTTGGAATCTAATGGCTAGCCCTTCAGTGCAACTGGGAGGGGGGGCGGGGAGAAAAATCTAATGGTTAATATTTGCTTAGCATTTAAAGAATGGTATATCAGAAAAAGTAATGGTAGTCAACACGCAACAGGTCTAGGAGATAGCAGAACTTAGTATCAACCCAGATGTTTAATTTTAGAAAATGATTTCCAAGCATTTAAGGTAGCAAGTATTATGAGTATTTTGATACACAAAAGCAATGTTTAACTTACCCCCATTATCTCTTGCAGTAACAATACTTTATTTGGTGGCCACTATGACATGCCAACATTTATTGGGATAGTTAGAATTCAGCAGAAACAGAGAGCTGACAAGTAGAAGATGACAGTTTTTCAAAGAGTAATTTAGTTTTACTCTAATTCATGATATTGACAGACTTATTTTAGTATTTCTGACCCAGAAATTTGACAGGGATTCTTTATGATATGCAGTCAGGCTGAATTTAGTTGATGCTACCAAGAATTTTAGTGATGAGGTTATATTTGCATTTTATCCTAAAAGTATAGAAACCCAATTTTTGAAGCAGATTTGTAACTTTGATGATTACTCTCTGTGAATTTTTGTAATTATTCAAGTGACCAGTCCATAATCATATTAACTAGTAAAATGTAGAATTTCAGTTAGGTGTAGTCTTTCTTGTTAGGAATAACAGCTTTATCAAACAAAGTGATTTTCTGTCTCATTTAGGACCTCAGGATCAAAAATTGTAGTCGTGGGGAACATTATGTTGATGGTATTCTGTAGTTATTTTTCTTGATCCCACCTCCCTCAAAAAGATCACATTTAACTTGAATGCCTAATACTCAATCTTTGCATCTAGAAGTGTTTGGTGTGATCATCAAGCTTGACTTGCACAGTGCAGCAGAGACAAATTGTAAGTACTCTGAATAGATATAATATTCTTGTCCTAGTTGTTGAATGTTGGACCACGGAGATCTCAACCTGGCCAAAGAAGAGAACCCAGAAAGATCATCACAGTTTCTGTAAAAGAAGATGTACACCTGAAAAAGGCAGAGAATGCCTGGAAACCCAGCCAAAAACGAGACAGCCAAGCTGAAGATCCTGAAAACATTAAAACTCAGGTGAAAACAGAAGCATATCCTAACATTGTTTTGGAATTATAATGATATTTTCAAAATTTGGTTTAACTTGTTTTGCCTTATTAATATATGTAAAGGTATCAATTTAAGGCTTTTTATATATTTTTCTTATTAAAAGCATTGTTCTAAAAGCCATCACAAATGCCAGAGAACCTACTACCTTATTCTCTTGAAATTGCCGTCTGTGTGCCTTTTCAGAATAGTCACCATGTTTCGAGGGTTCATATGTCATAGACTTATCATTCAGGCTTAAATTAATATTTCATTTCTTTAAAATGCATTTTTAGATCCTCAGTGATTGAGTCTCTTTCTTCTGTGCTAATCTAATTAGTAAAGACATTGCTTTATATCTCCTTGTCAGGCTTTCATTTCTAATAAGCTAGAATTTAGAAATCCATTTTGTTTTGGAGTCTTTTGGAATTAATAGAAATAGTAATAATAAATGTTTTTGCCTTGTTCTCAGTCTTAGGGGAAAGTATTTAGCCTTTCACCATTAAGTAGGGTTGTAGGTACCTTTTTTCTAGTTGGGAAAGATCCTTTCTATTCCTAATTTGTTCAGTGTTTTTACAACACTATTTTAAAAGACTTCTCCCTAGTATTCCATACCATAATTTATATTATGCCATAATTCAGGCAAATTCCTATTTTTATGCGTTGAAGTTATTTACTATAAGGTGTTATGATGGAACTTATCATAGCTAAAATCTTTTTGCCTATCCCTAAATAAATTTCTGGAATTAAATAATTGCTGGTCTATAGAGCACATCCACAGTTTTGAAGCTTTTGATACACATTGTCAAATTGCCCTTAGAAATGTACAGATGATATTCCCACTGGCGAAGTGTAAATATACCTAGTTCTAGAATTTCCATCAGTAGTAAAAAGAAAGTATTGTAATTTTTGACTGTTTATTAAAATAGATGAGTTTAATGATTTCTGTGACTAGTTCACAGCTTTTGTTAATAATTTGAAAAGTTGAACTTATAAATTACAAAAATATTAATTCTTACAGAAAGCACTATATTGTCATAGCTACTTAAATGCTCTCTTCTTTTTTGTGGCCCTTCTAGGAACTTTTTAGAAAAGTTCGAAGTATCTTAAATAAATTGACACCACAGATGTTCAACCAACTGATGAAGCAAGTGTCAGGACTTACTGTTGACACAGAGGAGAGGCTGAAAGGAGTCATTGACCTGGTCTTTGAGAAGGCTATTGATGAACCCAGTTTCTCTGTGGCTTACGCAAACATGTGTCGATGTCTAGTAACGGTAAGAAGAGAGGAAGGAGTAAAACCAGAAATCTTCAAGAGGTATATTCTCCCCTCACTACACATTCTTCCCAGAATTGTTATTGGGGCAGCGTAAAGGGGAGAATATATTTTTAGCACTTACTGATATAATATCCTTATTTTATAAAAAGAATCTTGTTTTATTAAAGTATATACTCACCGCTGGAGGGGGATATGGAGACTATACTAAAATGGGCATGAGATGGTCTCATCCAACGTGAAGAAGAATGAGTAAGATTTAAATTAGTAATTTGAAATTATTGTGGGCAACCAAATTTTCCTGAGATGTCATGCTATAGAAATAAAGCAAATGCTTATTTTCATATTTAATTAAATTTGAAATTAAAAAATGTTGGTTATAATTCTAACCTTTGTGAAAATGAAAGGATAGTTGTCATATGGTCCAGGTTTCAAAACTAATAATTTCATCTCATAGAAACTATGAGATTTTTCTCTCTTTACATTGTCTGCAGCCATTTACTCTCCACAGCCTGTCAAATCTAGGGCAAGACAGAGTGAGAGACCAAAGAACTTCTGATTAGTGTTCATTGTCCTGCTCTATTCTGCAATCATAAAACTGCCATGTACCATCTGTGTTTTCTCTTCCTATTACTGTTACCAAGGTACTTGTGTCAGAAATGTGTGTCCCTTTAACATTTGAGTTTCTTCTTAATTACGGCAATTCATTGTCATCGTGCCTCGCTTTTTAGAAACAAGCCATGAAAATGCAAAATTCTGTCATTCTACCTGTATTTTTGAGTACCTATTTCAAAGGTAGGTAAGTCTTTGGCGGCTTGGAACAGTTCTTCTGTCTTTAAGGAGCTCAAAATCCATCTTGAAAAAGCATTTCTAAGAAAAAATCACTTATAAGGTATTTTGTGATGTAGCAATATGGTGCTACCTGAATGATGGTTTAGACCAAAAAATATGTTGAAAGAAAAAGAAATCACTATACTATGCTGGTGGGGGTGTGACAAAGCATTTATGAAGCAAGTAGAGTGTTTGAGTTAGACCTGGGATGATGGGGAGTACAAGTATAGAGAAGCAAGAACATATTCCAGGTATGTTTAAGTCTCACAAACCAGTGTGAACCAGCTTCAGCCCACCACTGCAGCATGCTTACAGAAAAGTATAGAAATTGTTAATCTACAGCTCGGTATGTATCAGCAGAGTAAACACACCTTACACCCTGGTCAGTACTCTTTACTGTTCCTTAAAGGTAACCACTTTCCTGACTTCTAACACCATAGCTGATTTACTTTTGAGATATTGAGAGCCTGAAATAAAATGGTGGCAATGAGAATAGAGTCATAGATTCCTAATACAAACCAAATACAAACATCAAACAATTATAGGAGTGTTGTGCTTCTAAGCATGAAAAGGTAAACTTACAGAAGAAAATTGAGGAGACTTTCTTAATGGGGAAAAATTTCTTTAGCAAGATTCAAAACATAAAGGAAAAAGTATTAAATTTGACTCTTAAAATTTGCAATTTTTGGTGCAGCAAAAGATACCCATAAATAAATAAATATAAAGTGAAACCACAACTTGGGAAAATCTGTTTGGAGTGCATATAACTGATAAAATATTATAATAGAATTCAGAATTGAAGAAAAAGAAGCACATCAATAATAGGGAAAACTAGCCCAATTAAAAAATAGGCAGTTCATAGGAGTGAAAATCCATTGGCCAATAAACTTAAGATATTCATCGTTATTCATTTTTAGGAAAGTGATAAACCAAGAAAAGATCAATCACAATCCTATACAAAGCACTCCTTTGAGATTGAAAGAAAACCCATTTTAAATGTTCACAAATAAGAATACAACCACTTTGGAGAGTAAATGGATGATAGTGTTCAATATTCTCATATACTATTCCCCAGCAATTTCACATCTTGGTTCATCCCTCAGATAGCTTCCCAGATCTGTACAAAGAATCATATATAAGGATGTTTATTTTTATATTGGTTTTAATAGTGAATAATAGCAAGCAGTTCAAATAGGCTGTTCTAAATAGGGCAATTAGAGTATACTATACTTTTTTGATTAATGGATTTGAATAATAATATACATACAGCAACAATTAAAATTAATGAAGTAGGAGTGGGGTGTGGTGGCTCATACCTGTAAACCAAGCTAATTGGGAAGCTGAGGCAGGAGGATCAGTTGGGGCCAGGAAGTCAAGACGAGCCTGGGCAACATAGACCCCATCTCTTAAAAAAAAAAAAGAAGGAAAAAAATAGTTAGGTGTGGTAGCACACACCTGTAGTCCTAGCCACTCAGGAGGCTGAAGCAGGAAGATTGCTTGAGCTCAGGAGTTCGAGACTTCACTGAGCTGTTGTTGCACCAGTGCACTCCAGCCTGGAAAACAGAGCAAGACCCTGTCTCTTTAAAAAAAGAAAAAAAAAATTAATGAAGTAGTACTAATTCTATTGGCATGGGTCAACCTCAAATATGCAAGATAAAATTATTATCAACTAAATACATATATGATAAAATTATACTGATTAGAAATAATAAACATCAAATTCAACATAAGGAAGAGAAGGAAGTAAAATTAAACAAAAGTATACAAGGATAAGTATTAGGGCTTCTGGTAATGGCAAGTTAGATAATTCAGACCACCCTTCCATGGAGAACAATTAGGAAAACTGGTCTCAACATTTTTTATAATCTGGAAGGCATCTATCCAGAGGCAAGGAGAGGATCAGTAAGCCCATCACTAAAAACTACCCCAGCCCCAGGAAAGGCAGAAGGGCTCCAGTCTCTCCCTGTCTCCAGCCCCCAGCATCTCTCCACTTCCCCTCAGTCTCCAAAGGCATGGCCTCCCAGGCAACCTGCATACTTTAAGGGCCACATAATGCTGCGTTTAGCCCTACCCACTGGCGTTTTATGCTTGTTTCCTATAATTTCAGTCTTTAAGCTGGTTTTTTGTTTGGGGGACGGTGGGAAATCTTGAAGGCTTGAGAAAGCTAAACAATACTGAAGAAGTAATTACTAAGTCTAAAATCCTAGAAAAAATAGAAATTCAAAGAAGAGGATGAGACTTTTGCTGAAACATCCCTCTGGAAAAGGCACCCAAAAGTCTTGAACAACTCATTTTTCATAGACTTGCTGGGCCAGGGAAGTTAGAATTTGGGACCAAGGCCTACCTAAAGGAGTGACAGAAGCAGCTATAGTAAATCCTCCTATATTTTAGGTTGAGATCCCAAAGGACCGAATGCTTAGAATAAAGTTGAGCCAGAAATTGACCTGTTATCACAGGGACTGTAGCTTTATATCAAATCATCTCAATCCTTGAGTTTGGATCATAGTTATCCGAGATTGTTAGTGCCCCCATAGATACCTGTAAGAAGCAAGCAAAAATTTAAAGATTCTCTTAATAGTCTTTAAATTATTTAATATTTCTATGAACAGTTTTTCTAATAAAATGTTCAGCACACAACTGGAAATAATTAGGCACACAAGGAAAAAAGACAAGAATGAGAACCAGCAACAAACCAAACCAGTGTCCCACAAGGGCTCCAGATACTTTTTCAGGCATAGATTTTTAATGACTATACTTATTTTGTTCAAGGTAAAAAAGATGAGATTATAAACTTCAACAATAAACTAGAAAGTATATGAAAGAGCCAAGTAGAAATTCTAGAACTAAATTTTATAATAAAATTAAGAATTAATGGAAAGGTTTAACAGGATATCTGACACAGCTAAAGAGAACAATTATGAAATACAAGATAGGTCCATAGAAAATGTCCAGAATGAAGCACAGAGAAACCAAGAGATGAAAAATACAAAAAGGACACTGAGAGGTGGGGAGGATTTTGTAAGTAGATCTAACTTTGTTCTAGTTGGAGTCTTAGGAAGAGAGGTGATAGAATTTTAAAAAGTAATAACTAAAGAGAATGGCTGAGAAATTTTTCACAATTTCTGGCTTATTAAAGCTACAGATTATAAAGATTTTTTCACAAACCCCACAAATGAATTTAAAAAAAAAAATGAAAATGAAAGAAAACTCTTAAGCTAGTCATAGTAAAGCTACTAACAATAAAAGATAAAAAATAACCAGGGGAGGGAAAGATAATATAAAAAAGAACATTAATTTGCCTAAATGTTTCTTAATCAGAATTCAAAAATCACTGTATAGAAAGGAAAAGATTGGTAAATTGAACTATGTTAAAATTACGAACATTTTTTTAATCAAAGAATGTTAAAGAGAGTAAAAATGCAAGCCTCATAGTAGAATATAATTGTAACACAAAAATCCAATAAAGGGTTTATGTCAGATAATTTTTTAAAACCCTACAAATCAGTAAGAAAAAAGTTTTTTAAATGGAAAAGAGCTTTGCACAGACATTTCACAAAATATCCAAATGACTGACAAATGTGAAAAGATTAATAAACTAGGTAAAACAAAACCATACAGTAACACCAGATTTCTAAATTTACTAGGTATTTACAAATAATTGAAGCAACAAGAAATCTCATATACTGCTAGTGACAATGTCAATTGCAACAACCACTTTGGAAAAGAGTTTAATGTTATATACTAAAGCTAAAGTTATTTTTCTGCTATAATCAGCATTTCCATTCTTGGGTATAAACCCAACCAATAAACATACATTTCTTATATGCTAGGAAACATACAAAAATGTTTGTAGTATTTTCATACTGGAAAAAAAATGAAACAATTTCCATCTGTAGTATGGACGGATAAATTGTTATATGTTTATACAAGAGCAATGAACCTAAACTACAACTACATGCAAGTGGGTGAATCTCACAAAAATACATGAGCAAAAGAAGCCAGACCTAAAAGATACTATGTGATTTTTTTCTTTTAATGTTCAAAAACGAATCAAAAATAAACTTTGGTGTTTGGGGATGCACATCTATGGTGTGTTAGGGGTTGCATATTTTCAAGGAAGTGATTATTTAAACAGTCTAGAAGGCTTTTGTAACTTTGGAGGCAGAATGGTGGTTGTGCTTTGGAAGAATTCAAGTGGATCTTCTAAGAGGTTTTCAGTGATCTGTATCTTGACCTGATGCTATATTTGTGATGTTTATGGGAGTTTTCTTTGTCATAATTCATTGAGCTGAACGTTAAAAAGTTTTTAAAAACAAAAACTAAACAATAGAGTGAAAAGTATAAAAAGCACTATAGGCTCTTAATGTTTACTTTCTTTTAAAAAGATCTAAAACAAAAATGTTTAAATGTTAGGATTTGACAAATTTCAGCGATGAATACATAAGTATGTGCTATATTATTTTGTACTCTGTTAGAAGTCTAGCCAATTACTTTTTCAAGGTGGCATGTACATAGACCAGTGTTGCCCAAAACTGAGATGTTGTTATACATTTCACTAATGCCAGCTTAAGTAGATTTCTTTACTTCAAGCTTCTGTTTACTATGCTAATGTTTCTTGTGAAATCAGACAGGAGAGATCTATCGTGTACAGCACTTTCCAAACCTTTTAAACCATGAGCGCTTTTAAAAATTTCCTTAAGGTAATTATTAGTTTGAGAAATGATAACTTCCTGACAAAGTGAAAGAAATTGAAGACAGTAAATAAAAAATTAAACCTGGGGAAAGTACTCTTTTCTTATTTATTGTACTCATTAATTTATTCAAGTAAATTCATTATCAGTATATTTTACTTAAGCCAGCCACAGGTTAAATTGTAAAGTCTTTGGCCTGATTTATAGTCTTAAAAAATGTATAGGCCTGTGTTGCCACTTTTCATGGATTATCAGTGTTGATTATTTGAAAGAAGGGAATCTAGTTCTGCTTAACCATGTATTGTCATATAATATGGTCCTAAGGAGTAGTGAGAATCAGAGCAATATTTTTTTTGAGATATATGCTAAACTGGTTACGTTTAACTCATTTAATCCTCTCAACCATTCTGTTATCCCTATTTTACAACTTTCTCTGAAAACTAGAAAATTGCCTAAACAGAGATTTTATACTTATACAATAGAAGTTTCAAATATTTTTTTGATAGTTATTCTTTGTTAAAAGATAAAACCTTAGCTCAAGCAATGAACTAGATTAGAAATCTCAACCAGGTGGATATTTGCCCCCTCAGGGGACATTTTGCAGTGTTCGGAGACATTTTTAGTTATTGCTACTAGCATTTTAGTAGATATAGGTTGGGGATGCTGCTAAGCATTCTACAGTGTATAGAATAGCCCCAATGACAAAGAATTATACAACCCAAAATATCAGTACTATTGTGGTTGAGAAACCCTGGCCTTAGATTATTGAGATTTTAAGAAGTGAGAGAATACTTATTCTGGTTGTTTAGAGCCGTTGTTAAACCACTTTTCTGCCCTCATGACATTCCATGGATTACACACTTCCATTTAAAACCTCTTCTGGCTGGGTCTAGGAGTTCATGTCCACAATCCCAGCACATTGGGAGGCCAAGGCAGGAGGATCGCTTTGAGGCCAGAGTTTGAGATGAGCCTGGGCAACAATAGCAAGACCTGATCTCTACAAAAAAATTTTAAAATTTGCTGGACATCCTGGTATGCGCCTGTGGTCCTAGCTACTCAGGAGGCTGAGAAAGGAGGATCACTTGAGCCTGAGAGTTGGAGGTTGCAGTGAGCTATCATCATGCCACTACACTCCAGTCTGGGTGACAGAGTGAGTCTCTGTCTCAAGAAAATAAATAAAACTTCTGTTTCTTTGCAGTGATTATCTAGGTCAGGGGTCCTCAAACTTTTTAAACAGGAGGCCAGTTCACTATCCCTCAAACCATTGGAGGGCCGGACTATAGTTTAAAAAAAAAACTATGAACAAATTCCTATGCACACTGCACATATCTAATTTAAAGTAAAAAACCAAAACGGGCAAAAACACCCGCCAGGCCGGATAAATGTCCTCGGCGGGCCGCATGTGGCCCGTGGGCCATAGTTTGAGAACCCCTTATCTAGGCGAATCCTAGAGATAAAATTATTTTGTATGTCAGTTTTTTCATGAGGTCTTAAAAAGTAGACTTTTAAGAAAGATTTGTTAGATTTACAGAGGAAATTGATGTAATAGATTTGGCTTTCCCAAATTGTTCTTCAGTGCTGAATATATGCACATACATTCATACATATCCATATACACCACAAAGCTCTACCAAGGCAAACCATATAAGACTTTTGAGGATCAATCATAAGAGATAGTAAACCCTGCCTCTGGAGTATGTTGTTGCTTATACTGGTTCAACTAGGAATGACTGGAGAGGCCTGTGAGAATACCTTCACAGGCTCCCTTTACAAGCGCAAAGCATTTAAAACTAGAATTTAGCACTTCTCTTAGGAGGAGAACATATGAATTGAATGGCAAATGGACAAGAAGAGACAGGAGAAATCTTGTCCTGTATCTGAATCTGTGCTTAGATACAACTTTAAATTGGATTACTGGAACTTTATATTTCTGTGCTTTTATTCTAATCATAACTGAGATGAAAATCCCCCTGTCAGAACCCATCTAGAATATAAACTCTTAAGGGCAGGACTTTTCTGTTTTGTTCACTGTTCAGTTCCCCGTGCCTAGAATAGTTCTTGACACATAATAGACCCTCAGATGTGTATGTTATGAGTGAGTGGGTAAATGCCTGAATGAACGAATAACCAACTTGCAAGAGTTTTATGCCCTGAGACTATATACTTCTGTTACTTTTTATGTCTGCTGTGGCAGGCATGCATACCTTAGCTACAAAGAATGACACTAAAGGCAGATTTTTAAGCATTCTTTGTCCTATTTACCAGATCCAGAACTTGTAGTATTACTACTTTAAGTACTTAAAAGCAAAACAGGAAGAGGAATGACAGGACTGAGAATAGGAAGAAACACTGAGAGAGCAAGGGAAACAGTTAAATCTCATCAAAAATAAAGCCTGGAATTACAGACATGAGAAGTCAGCCTTGGGCAATACCAAGTGGCTGTAGTCAACTGGAGGAGGAGCGATGTGCAGCTCTCCTGCTGGAAGATAAAAAATGTATTGAAGGCCGGGTGTGGCCGGGTGTCATGCCTGTAATCCTAGCACTTGGAGGCCGAGGCGGGTGGATCGCTCAAGGTCAGGAGTTCAAAACCAGCCTGAGCAAGAGTGAGACCCCGTCTCTACTAAAAATTGAAAGAAATTAATTGGCCAACTAAAAATATATAGAAAAAATTACCCGGGCATGGTGGTGCATGCCTGTAGTCCCAGCTACTTGGGAGGCTGAGGCAGAAGGATCACTTGAGCCCAGGAGTTGGAGGTTGCTGTGAGCTAGCCTGTCGCCACGGCACTCTAGCCCGGGCAACAGAGTGAGACTCTGTCTCAAAAAGAAAAAAAATGTATTGAAGAAAAAGATGATCATAAATAACTTACACTTTCATAACTGATCACCCCATTTAAAATCTTATGGGCATCCCTCAACACTACACCTCTCTTTAGGTATATCTAGTAGAGATTAATGTTGATAGATTTGTTCATAGTATGTTATGTACAGGTTTAGCAAGTAGTTTGCTAAGGTCAGGACATAACTACTGCTAGAAGATAGTTATGTCACCATGGACCTGGGAATTATTAATATATTGCTTTATTAAGCAATTAAAGAACAATTGTTTTATTACTGTTTACTTCACATTTAAGAGGAAACTATCCTCAAGAAACCAGAGTTTTAGAGGTAGCACATAGGCGCCACTTGTTTACATTATACTAGTCATTCCAAATACTTTACCTCAGACCAGCACATGTTTGGGGGGCAAAATGACTACTGGACCATGGGTTACCACTAGCATCTTGTTATTCTGAAACAGTATTGAATATCCTGAGCTAAGCAAAGCCAGGGCTTATCATCCCCTTTTCTATCCTGTTTGACTGCTGTAATTACCACACAGCTGACAGCCCTTGTTGATTCTCTGGC
Source organism: Cheirogaleus medius (assembly GCA_008086735.1). NCBI lineage: Eukaryota > Metazoa > Chordata > Mammalia > Primates > Cheirogaleidae > Cheirogaleus > Cheirogaleus medius. The sequence goes on along the minus strand of VBSM01000529.1, from coordinate 12,094,761 downwards.
ATTTGATCCTTTTGGGGATAAGAAGTATCTATCCTTGATACTTATAAACGTGCCAGCAGTACAGGTCCTGTTGCTTGAAGAAAATTACCACCCAACACTGACAATATTCATATTCAAGATTGCTGAGTGACCTGTATATGGACAGGTCTCATCACACAGTAAACAGTTTACTGCTGTGTAAAAATGAAAAGGTAGGTGCTTTATAGAGAATCTAGCTTACCATGCAGCATTACTAAAACATTCCAACTGACTCCCTTGCTCCTTGAGAAAAAGAAACCATCTCTCAAATAGCCCTTTTAAAACACTTATACATCTTAATTTTGATCATGGACTATTAAGTGAAAATTTTAGTTGTCTAAATAGCTCCTTTTCTCATTGTCATACAAAACTTTTTGTTCTTTCTATTATCCATGATCACATATGCAAGCATCTACCTTGTCCACTGTTATGGACTGAATGTTTGTGTCCCAGAAAATTCATAGGTTGAAGCCCTGACTCACAATGTGATTGTACTAGGAGGTGAGGGACTATGGAAGGTAATTAGTTTTAGATGAGGTCATGAAGGTGGAGCCACCACAATAGGACTAGTGCCCTGATAAGAAGAGGAAGAGACACAAGAGCTGCTTCTTGCCATGTAAGGGCACACAGCAAGAAGTTGACTGTCTGCGATCCAGGAAGAAGGTCCCCACAAGGACCAAACCTGCCAGCACCTTTGATTTTGGACTTCAAAGCCTCCAGAACTGTGAGAAATAAATGTCTGTTGTTTAAGCCACCCAGTCTGTGGTGTTTTGTTACAGCAGTCCAACCAGATTAAGACATCCACTCTTCATGTTCTGCTCCAACTAACCAATTTCAGCAAATCTCCTCAGCCAATATCCAGCAGACAACAAATGCTGACTTACTAATGTAATAATCCTATTGGATTTATCATCTCTTAAGGACAAAAAATATTACCATAGATCACTATTCTCATAGGATATGTTCTCACCGGCCCATTCCCATATTTCTATAACTTTGTCAGCCATTCCCAAAGGGCATTAAGACCTTGTTCCAAAACAAGTCTTTGGGGAGCTGTACAGCTAGGTATTCATTCATTCCGATATATGTGCTTGCAATTTGGTGGCCATTCTTCTGGTTATTTGGGTTTAATCTGTGTGAATATATCTAAAACCTTATGCACGATCACATATTCTTCATGTCCTGTACATGTGAAATTTACTCTACCATTTTGGGATAGCAGGTATTAATTTTTCTTGCTTTTTGTGATTCTTTCCTTACTGCTTAGTGAGCTAACTTTGCTTATATCCTTTCTTTGAGAGCTATGTTAATATAAGTTACCCTTAATTTTTAATCATAAGCATTGCAAATAGACCTCCAAGTGTTTAAATATATCTATATTAGTTTATTGGGCTCTTACTATGTGCCAACTGCTATTTTTTGCTTTTCCTGAAGTATTTCATTTAATCTTCACAACAGTCCTAAGAGATACATATTATCCCCTCTCATCACCAGAAAATGGGGGGGGGGAGAAAAAATTAAAAAAATATATATGTGTTATCCCCATTTTTGAAAGAAACAGATTTGCTGAAGTTAAGTAACTTGGCCAAAGTCACATGGCAGAGCTGGGATTATGGCCATTTTCAAAGATCCTTTCTTCAGCTGTTTTATAGTGTCCCTCAATCTGCAATCATTCAGATGTCTCTTTCAGATGAAGGGACGGAGACTTAGTGAGGTAACTTGCAAAAATTCGCATAGTTGATCAGTTAGAGAGTTGGGATTCAAACTGTGATTTTTGTGACTCAGATTCTAGTACTGTTTCAATTTCAGTTACAGCTTACTTATCTGTGACTTATTAAAGTGCTTCCACACTGGATGCTAAAAGCTGGCCTCCCAGTTGGACCCAGGTACTATGCTTCACTTGTTTTAGATGATGAAACTGAAACTTGAGTTAAAAGAATTGTTTTTGTTTATAGCAAGTAATCCCTAACTCAGCTCTTTCAACATAGCCTTCTCTGTACTACAAGTATAAAAGTAATACTTGTGTACCTGTTCCCTTACTTGGGTCATTCTATATGTTTTTGTCAACCAAACCATCACAAACTGTTATTTATTTCATCTTTCTGACTTGGGGGTAAAGGCTTAATTTAACTCTAGTACCTCTCACCAAAGGGCAGTGGCTTAGATTTTCATATTGTTGCCCACATTTCTCCCATTTTGTATGCAGTTAATACTGTAATGCAGCAAACATCTCTTTAGAGATAATAGATTGTGGCCGAGACCATTTTTGTTTTATAAATCAGTTATACACTTAATGATAATATAGGTGATTTCAGGTGAATATTCCAAGAATCTGGATAGGACTTTTTGGCTGGTTTAACTTATATTCCTATAAAGCAGCAAATTGGATATAATTGCTCATTTTTTAGAACGTTTTTTGTTCTAGAACCTTAACATCATGTTGTTGCTCTATTATATACCAGCCTGCTCATAGATATACTTCTTGGTTCTCTTTTTGTATTTCTTATTACAATCAGTGCATATTGTGTGTTCTGAGTCCCTTATGAGAGTAGGAGAGAGAGTATACTTTTAGATTTTCTTTAGAAAACCTTCGCTTTCATGTAGCATTTCTTTTCTTGAAGGCTGATGAATTCCTAAACCCTCTTGTTTGACTTTAGAATAGGCCTGACTATGAAATGATTTTAAGACACTTGCATTTGTATGGCTTGAATTTGGAGTAAGGATACATTAGCTTTTCTCTGGTTATCTAAAAAATTACTTGATATTAATAATATTCCCCTATTCCTAAGGTAATGTTTTCTGCTGAAAAGAAATGTGTAGTGAAATACTTGGTCCCTTGGTGAGTTAGAACTAGACTACTTAAATAATTTTTCGTACATCATAGGGAATATGTTGAGAAATGTGCTGTCAGTTCTAGCACAAATATACTATAGCATTATCATCTTCAGTTCTCAAGAAGTTTCTCTAGCCATTCAGCCTTGATCAGCAGCTGTCCAAGTCCATTCTGGTTAATAGCATTAACTATTTTGTGAGTATAAATACAGTGCATGCTGTTATCACCAAGATCTCCCGTTACTCCTAGGGCAAAGAACATGCATACATTTGAGAACTTTGGGAGCCACTTTGTGATTCCAGAAAAACCGTTTTGCCATGTTATAAAATAGCTGTTCAAAATGATGTTCAAGGGAATTTCATCTGTAAAATAGAATATTTTAGAATCACTGCTGCAGTATGCTGTTCTTATATTCTAAACACGTTAATAAGAACATCTCTGTGTTTGGTTTCAAGTAACCTTGAGCTGTTGCGGTTTTTAGAAAACAATTATTACTGGATTCAGATGGAAATCTTGTAAGCATCTTGCCTCCAAACTTGTGGAGAACTAGTATATTCTTCTGGCATGTCAGAAATAGCAGTAAATGTGCTATATTGATAGTCAAAGTTACTAGCATTATAATATTATGACATTCCCGTAATGAAATGATATTTCAAAAATTCTCAAATTTTCCATCCTCTATTCTAGAATAAGGATCTCATCTAGCCGGGTGTGGTGGGTCACGCCTATAATCCCAGTGACTCAGGAGGCTGAGGTTGGAGGATTGTGCCATTGCACTCCAGCCTGGGCGACAGAGCAAGACCTCATCTCTTAATTTGGGGAAAAAAAAAAAAAAGATCTTGTACGGCAGTTTTCCTATAGCCATGAAATTCTTCCCTGCCTTATGTAATTTCTGTTTGTTCCTTTAAACCAACATACATATTACAATGGTAGTTTTAAAAATAAGTAGTAACCGTACAGAATTAAAAAAATAAATAAATAAGTGCAGGGTTATAGTTTTAATGCTATGACAAGGATTTCCATGTCAGCCAGAGGCATGGCTATAGAAGATACAGTACATTTATATGAGAGGAATTCATGTCTCTCTATATAAAATTCAAGATATCTTATTGTTGAATCATGAAATGCTTGAAGCTAAATTGTATGCCACTTGTAGAATGCTTACCTGTGGTTCAGTCAGCACTATTTTGCACAATAAAAAAAAAAATAGATATTTTTAATGTCTTTAATCTTGCTGCTTTTGCATTTTCCTGTCTGGATGCAGCTGAAAGTACCCATGGCAGACAAGCCTGGTAACACAGTGAATTTCCGGAAGCTACTACTGAACCGTTGCCAGAAGGAATTTGAAAAAGATAAAGCAGATGATGACGTCTTTGAGAAGAAGCAAAAAGAACTCGAGGCTGCCAGTGCTGTAAGTTTTTTCACAGAAAGATAGTGCTTATCTAGTTTGAGTGCCATCAAGTAGAATTTGCATGAAGCCATATGCAGCATCTCCCTAATATCTTGAGAGGGGCCTGTAGCCTTTTTTTCATGTAGAGATACCATGTTGATATTTCGGGGAATGCTTTATTCCTTTTCTTCAGTGCCTAATGTTAGAGCAACTCATCTTTCCAAGCCAGGGATTCAGTCTAATCCTAGACTTCAGAGATGTTGCTTTGTTCCAGAAATCTGAAATGGATACACACTTTTGGATATAGTTCAGTTTTCTGAGGAGTAAGTCCACACTTATGTGTCAGGTTCTCAAAGGGAACCTGACCCCCAGAATGGATAAGGACTGTGAATCTTAGTGTTTATTGGGCAGTACAACTTTCATCATCAAGATGCTATTATTCCTCCTTACACAACAGCCAGAGGAGAGGACAAGACTTCATGATGAACTAGAAGAAGCCAAGGACAAAGCCCGGCGGAGATCCATTGGCAACATCAAGTTTATTGGAGAACTCTTTAAACTCAAAATGCTGACTGAAGCCATCATGCATGACTGTGTGGTGAAGCTGCTGAAGAACCATGATGAAGAATCCCTGGAGTGCCTATGTCGCCTGCTCACCACCATTGGCAAAGACCTGGACTTCGAGAAAGCAAAGGTAAAACTTCAGTAACTTGGAAACCTTCAGGACGGGCTCTTTGTCAGTTGCAAAAGAACTTAGACTGTCAACAAAAGAGTTCTATCTTGCCTCAACAAATCTAGGTTGCTCATTTTACCTATCTCATTGTCAGTGTTTGAGCATCATGCTTCTTAGCACATTTCCATTAGTCAAAGGTGAGGAGGGTCTCAAATTACATAAAAGCCAATTTGTAGATTGTTTGGATTATTTGGCTCTTGTTCTTTTTATTCCTCTATAACCATTTCACAAGTCATTTGTATGTATAGCGAATTGTGAGCAGAAATAAGGAGAGAAAAGTTACTATCACTATAAGGGTGATGCTGAAATGAAGACGTGGTAGCTTTCTTGAGTTTATGCTCTAATGACTCAGCTATCTAACCATAATATAAGAAATCATTAAAAATACTACAATTCAAACATAACTTAGTGCTGCCCAAATAAGGGTTGTAGAAATTAGAAATGCTTCAGAGAAATAATGTCAGAAATACTCCATAACACCAGAATCAGCTAGGATTATGTTTTGCTGTGACAGAAAACCCAGTGGTTTATACAACATTGGGGTTTCTTTCTCACTTAATGTAAACAAAGTTTATTGATGGTGGTACTGAAATTAAAAATAGAAAAAAATAAATAAAATAAAAAAAACAAAGTTCAGAGGTCAGTCCTTCCAGCTTAATGTTCTTCTATTCCTTGGGTGTAACCCTTGACATCATTCTTACCAGAGAAGGTAGGAAAAAGGGCAAAGGACACGGCCTCCACTCTCTCAAGGAATATTCCAGGGAACTGCAATATAACATTTCCATTTATATTCTGGCCTGTAATTAATCACGTGACCAAAGCTAGCTACCAGGGAACCTGGAAAGTGTAGTCTTTATTTTGGGTTATCATATGCACAACTAAAAATTCTGCCATGTTACCTTTTGGCTATAAATTAATATTCCTAGACTATTTAAACATTCTGCGTGTAAAATTACATTTGAATTCCTCAGCTGGAAATTCTAATGATTTTGTCTCTTACAGCCACGTATGGACCAGTACTTTAATCAGATGGAGAAAATTGTGAAAGAAAGAAAAACCTCATCTAGGATTCGATTCATGCTTCAAGATGTGATAGACCTAAGGCTGGTGAGTAGGATAAATAAATAAATAAATAAATAAGCAAGCCTAATGGTCTAGTCTCTTTTAAAGAATTGGATTTGGGAAGGATGGCCTATACTTTACATTTGTAAAAGCTTAATGCTTAATGCTTTATGCCTGAACTTAATGCCTAAAGCAAAAGCTTCAGGACTCTCAGAACTTGAATTGGCAAACTTGCAGTGAGAGTTACGTGAAAGGACATAAGGCCAGTTACCTGTTACTCGTTTTCTTCTCCTTACTCTGATTATCAAACCACATTGCAATTTTGAAATTGGCCATTTTGAATTCAAACTGTGGTCAATTAAATTTAGTCTTTGTAAACTTAGTAAATCAGAAATCATTTCATATCCACAATGAATACATTTAACTTCCCTGAGCTTTATGTTTTTAATTTCTAGAATGAGGATATTACCTACCTTGAAGATTTGTTGTAAAGATTTAATGAGATAATTTTGTAAATTGCCCAGCTTACAGATATTACTAGTTTCTTCCCTATTTTTCCTGTAGACCCACCTGTTCTGCTCCTTTTTCCCCCCTCATTTCTCACACCAGGTACAGTTCTTACCACTACCGCCTCTGTTCTCTTTTCTTAGTTTAACTCCTACAGGGAATACACTGCAGCCTACCCTAAACTAGAGAAAATGAATACAAGGCCTCCTCTCCCCTCTCCTGCACCCAAGCCAGATAACATTGATGATGATTCTTTATCCTAAGTCCAGATGTGATCTTAGGATCCTTCTTATTACCAAAGCCACTACCAGTTGATTGGAATTTGCATGCTGGTTTAAACCTGTTTGCCATCCTTGCCTCTAGCTAATACAAATAAATATAAAAAACTTCTCCACCCAAGCTTTCAACCATTTGTACTTATATCAGATGTTAGGACTATAGCTAGGAAGGAAAAGAGAAGTATGATTATAAAGAAACAACTTGTTTTGCCTTAGTAGAGGAGATAACCAAAGGGCAAAGTGGTGTGGTGTTTTGTTTAGGATACCAGAACAGAACCATGATGTTGGAGGAAGAAAAATGTTAGTCATACTTAATTTAAAACGCCTATGGAGTGTGATATGATCTGTGTAGTAACACCCCAAAGGCAAGGCAAGGCTAAGGAATCCTCATCCTTTTTGATTCATCTTCTTTTTCCTCCTTTCATATATCTAAAATAATGATACAATACATTTGGGCCATGGAGAAAGGTATGCCATGCTAAAAATATATATATATTCGGGCCAGTCTTTAACTCTGTTCTTTTTATCCATCGGCTATTGGAATGTTCAACAAACAGTTGGCCAGGTTTGATTGAGAAGAATTTAATTCATTAGCTTTAATTCTCAAACTATTCATAGTGCCATTTATAAGACAGGTGAGAAACTGCCATAATAGCAGATTATGTAGATATTTTATACTTTTCCAGAGTGAAAAATAAAGATTTTTTAAAACTTTTTTATTTCTGTTTTTGGCTGTCTGATTGATAACCTTATTTTCTGCTTTTATAGTGTAATTGGGTATCTCGAAGAGCAGATCAAGGGCCTAAAACTATTGAACAGATTCACAAAGAGGCTAAAATAGAAGAACAAGAAGAACAAAGGAAGGTCCAGCAGCTCATGACCAAGGAGAAGAGAAGACCAGGTGAGGAATGGAGTCTACCTGACTTTAGAGAGCTTGAAAGTTTGGGGGACACATATTTAAGAATTTGCTCTTTAGATGTGATATGAGATCAGAGAGAAAAATGAAGCAGTTTCACCTGGAAACTAGTTATTGAGTAAAAACAGAGATTGCATTAACATTATTTCTTTGACTACTTAAAAGCGATTGATCAACAAGACTTTTTTGGGCATCTTCTATTCACTCAATAGTGGTCAGAGATAGAAGGAGTAGGAAATATAGTTCCTTCTCTCTAAAAGCTTGCAATTTATCTGGCAAGGTAAAACTAATACAGGGAACATTTGTCAAGCAAATGGAAGATATTAGCAATTATAAAAAGTATTGTCCATTAAGATTGTTAAAATTTAGATAAGAGAGGTAGAAGGCTGGCAGAAATCTTTATTTGAGGAAGGAGCACTTGAACCTAGATCTTGAAGGATTATTGATATTTGGAAGAGAACAATTTTAGTCATGTAATTAAACATGTTGTAAAAAGAAATAAGACTGATTGGAGTGAAATTTAAGTATTCAGAAGGAATGGAAAAATGTTTGGAAGAATGGGGCCAGATTGTGAACTTTTGACTTGATTTGGTAGACATTAAAGAGCCATTCAACAAAGAGTAATGTCATGCTAGAGGTATCTAATAAGAATCAGTCTATTGTTCTTTGCACAATGAATCCAAGAGCTACTCTGAATCAGCAATGTTACTGTTGCTGAAATCCTACTTGTAAGGAGGTGAGACTTTGTAGCAGTAAGAATAGAAAAGAAAAAAAAAATGCGAAAAAATATAAAAGATGAAATCGAAAGCATTTTACACCTGAGAAAACAGTCCATTGAATAAGTTCAGGAACATTTGAAAAGGAAAACTTTTTCAGAGGGAAATGATAATTTTTCTTTTGAGCCTCTTTATTTTGAGATGATGATAGGACAGTCAAATGGAAACACTCATTAATCATAAGTGACCAGGGTAGTGACTGGATCATATGATATAATGGTTGAGAGCATAAACTCTAGAGCCTTAACTGTCTGGCTTTGAATTGTAGCTCTCCTACTTCCTAGCTGTATGACCTTGCACAAATCAGTTTATCTGTAAAGTGAAACTAATAGTAGGACCTAGGATTTGTGTCAGAATGAAATGAGGTAATATGTATTCATCGTAACATCCGGCTCATAGTAAATACTCAGTAACTACTGGCTATTATCACAGACAGAGTAGAGTTCATAGTAAAGTTGTTAGGACAGATGCATTCTGCAGGGAATTACTACAGGATTGCTTTTAAGTTTCATGAAATGCCACACCTGACTCACCTTCCGCACGCTTAGTACCTATCACAGTACATCTCAGGTAATGACTTTTTTATTATTAAACTAGATTGAAAGAGGAAAGGAGAAGATATGAAAACCTAATTCTTGGAGGATGTCCACAGATGACTAATGGAGGAAAAGAACTTTTGGAGAAGTGACAGATAAAGAGCATGTGGAGAGAAAGAACTAGGATATATGAGTCATAGAAACAAGGAAGAATCAAATCTTTTTAAGATCAATAATATCAGATAGCCCCCGTAGAAAATCAAGAATTATGTTAGGATCAGGAAAGCTTTTGTTTGGATAGACAGTTTGGTGATTTTTCATTCATTCATTCAACAAATATTTATTGAGTGCCTGTCACTTAGTGAGAGACACAATCCCTTCCCTCATCCAGTTATACCTTACTGGGGTGGAAAAGACAATAAACAAATACTTAAGAAAAATATAATATAATTTGTCAATATAACATATTTTATATATGTATATGATTTTATGTATATAATTTGTCAAATAAATTTGTTCCATAGAAAAAGAAGGGAGAGGGAGTGAGGAGTACAGGGCTTGGTGACTAGGGTTGCAGTTTTAAATAAGGAGGTTAGAGAATCTATTAAGGTTGATATTATTTGAGCAAGGACCTGAAGCAGGTGAGGGAGTTAAATTGGGGCTATCTGGGGAGAGAGGGTTTTCGGCAAAGGGAATAGTAATTATAAAGGCCCCAAAGTGGTATTTTCAAGGAACAGCAAGGAGTCCAGTGTGGCTGAAACTAAGGACATAAGGGGAAAGAGGTAGAAGATTATGACTGAGAGCCAAAAGGGGCCAGATTATTTAGAGCTTGGTAGGCTATTTGTACAGAATCTTGTCTTTTTCTCTGAGTGATATATAAAGGTATCAGAAGTGTTTTGAACAGAAAAGTAACAGAATCTGGCTTATATTTTACTGGGAATACTCTGGCTACTCTAATGAAAACACCTAAAGGTGGAAGCAGGGAGGCCAAAGAGGAGGTTTGTGCAGTAATCCTGGAAAGAGATGTTGGTGGCTTAAACAAAACTGCTAATGTTGGTAATAGTTAGAAGGGTGAACATACTGTAAAGATTGAACTGACAATATTTGCTGACATATTGGATGTGAAGTGTGAGAAAAAGAGGAGTCAAGTTTTTCTGCCTAAGCAGCTGAAATGTTGGAGAAGCAGGTTTGGGGGAAGATTAAAGCATACCTGTGTCACTTGACACCATTAAGTGCAATAAACTTTAGGATAAATAATTTCCATCTCATTTCTCCCAAAGTGTTCGAGTCATTAACTCTGTGAACACTAGATTTGGCCCTGCCTAGGAATATTCATTTGTTTCAATTGGTTTTTTTCTAGGTCAGTAATGTTTCATGGGAGATCCAATATAAGCAGGGTGCTTCTGCTTATATTCTCATGCTGCGGGTATTAAAGAATCTGTCAGCAATGCTTTAACAGCTTCTTTTGTCTTTTTCATTGGTTTTTTTTTTTTTTGAGACAGAGTCTCACTCTGTTGCCTGGGCTAGAGTGCAGTGGTGTCAGCCTAGCTCACAGCAACCTCACACTCCTGGGCTCAAGCAAGTCTTCTGCCTCAGCCTCCCAAGTAGCTGGGACTACAGGCATATATATATATATATATATATATATTATTTTTTTTTTTTAGCTGTCCAAGTAATTTCTTTCTATTTTTAGTAGAGACGGGGTGTCTCGTTCTTGCTCAGGCTGGTCTCGAACTCCTGAGCTCAAACAATCCACCGGCCTCGACCTCCCAGAGTGCTAGGATTACAGGTGTGAGCCACCGCATCTGGCCCTTTTTTCGTTGGTTTTGATTGAAGTGAATGAGTTGAAAATGCTGCTCACTCTTTCCCTGTCAAACTAACATGAAACAAGTGAAAGACTGGCTTACTCTGTTCTTATTCTCCCTGTAGGTGTCCAGAGAGTGGACGAAGGTGGGTGGAACACTGTACAAGGAGCCAAGAATAGTCGGGTACTGGACCCCTCAAAATTCCTAAAAATCACTAAGGTGAGTGGGATGCTTAAAACACAATCAACATTCTCTTTTGATGCTTTTGATATAAAAACTTTTTAATACAATTTACAACAGTTCCAAAACATGAGTCTCAAAAGTACTTCTTCCTCATATAAAATTGCAATATTGTGTATTTTGTGTGGTGGTTGTTTTTTTAATGCAGACACTTTTCTACAAGTCAATATTGATCACTGTATTCTACATACTTGTCTTGGCATTAGTCTTTTTATTTCTATGAGGTTTTCCCAAAGAGGAAATGATTGGGTTAATTCTTAGAGTTATGAGATGCTTAATACAAGAGAGATGACAACAAAAATACTTCATAAGTTGCTGTCCAGCCATATGAGAAAAAAAAGAAAGGAAAAAAAAATGAAACAAACAAAAAAAATAAAATAAATAAAAATACTTCATAAGCCTTAGTCCATTGCAAGCTTTTATACAGTGTATCCTTACCTCTGGAGAAGAGGCAGTTACCTGTTTAAATCTAACCATGAAAGGAATTAATGGTTTGCCATATCCAAGGCCTAAAGAAATCACAGAGGACCTACTAGAAATCACTCTGTAATAAAAATTTAATATACTCTACTTTCCTGTCTCTTGAGAGACTATGGGCAATAAGAAGAAAGAAGTTTCTCCTAGCAGATGTTTTCAGCAGTAGAAATTAATCACTAAAAGTAGGATGAAGAACTGTGGAGAAAGTGGAATTCAGTTTGGTGAAAGTAGAAACTTCTACTGTCTCGTGAGTTTTTCAAACTGTTTGCAAGTCAAGTTTGATCATTACTTGTAATATATGTTCCATAGTTCTGAAAATTGGCAGCCTGCCAGCAGAATACTAAAGACAGTCTAACACTAATATGAAAACATTAAATGAAAGAAGATAACTGACAAAAAGTCGCTGAGAAAATTAGAATAAAATGAGCTGTCGCTTCATGGTTTTCTCGAAACTTTATTTCATGGGCCAGGCATGGTGGCTCACACCTGTAATTTTAGCACTCTGGGAGGCCTAGGCAGGAGGATTGCTTAAGGTCAGGAGTTTGAGACTAGCCTGAGCAAGACTGAGTCCCAGTCTCTACTAAAAATAGAAAGAAATTAGCCAGGCAACTAAAAATATATAGAAAAAATTAGCTGGGCATGATGGCACATGCCTGTAGTCCCAGCTACTGGGGAGGCTGAGGCAGAAGGATTACTTGAACCCAGGAGTTTGAGGTTGCTATGAGCTAGGCTGACGCCACGGCACTCTAGCCTGGGCAACAGAGTGAGACTGTGTCTCAAAAAAAAGAAAAAAACTTTGCTTCATGTTAGAACATTCCCCCTCTCAGGCCAGGCACTGTGGCACATGCTTATAATCCTAGCACTTTGGGAGACTAAGGCAGGAGGATCACTTGAGGCCAGGAATTGAAGACCAGCCTGAGCAACATAGTGAGACTCCTTCTCTACAAAAAATTTAAAAATTAGCCAGATGTGGTGGCATGTGCCTGTAGACCTGGCTACTAGGGAAGCTGAGGCAGAAGGATCGCTTGAGCCCAGGAGCTTGAGGTTGCAGTGAGCTTTGATGATGCCACTGCACTCTAGCCCAGGCAATAGAGCAAGAACTTGTCTCATAAAAAAATAAATAAAAGAACATTTCTCCTCTGGATCTCTCAATGTTGTAATTAGCTAGGATCCTATTCTCCAAGATTCTTATACATTCTTCTAGCTTCTTATGTCTCAGAGCAGAAATTCCATTGCTGAATACAACTTGATTCCCATCCATCTCCATTTCCAGCTAGAGACAGTTTTAACCAAAACCTTATGTTTAAAGAATTCCTCCAGGGTGTTTGAAATTCCCACTCCATCCAAGGAGTTTCCCAAAACCCAGCTCAGCAGGCCTCAGCTGCACTAAGATGGCGACTCCCATGTATCAGCTCATAGCCCAGAGACAAGTTGAAGCAGATAAGCAATATGTAAGATGTCAGAAATGCTTGGAATTTGAACATTGGGCTTATGAATGCATAGTAAAAAGAAAATATCTACATAGGCCTTTAAGAACAACAGAACTTTAAAAGCTTTAAAAGAAAAAAAAAGATAATTATGACAACAAAGCATTAGAGAAACTAATGGAGAAAGACCAAGAAAAAAAGGTCTAAGTGTATCCCGTTCCAGTAGCAACAGCAATGATAGTTCAGCCAGTGATTCTTGATCAGAGAGTGAAAGAAACATCTACCTCATCCTCCTCAGAAGACAGTAACACTGATGAAAACTCCTCTAGCTCATTATCTTCAGCCTCCTCCACAACCTCTTCCTCCTCTGGTTCAGACTCACCTTCCAGCTCTTCCAGTAGCAGCAGCACCAGAACAGATAGCACCTCTAGGGAAGAACCACAAAAGAAGAAGAAAAAGAAGTAGAATTGCTCCATCTATATGGGACTGATGGACTGAAAACATTAATGTAATTCTCAAAAGGGAATTTAGGATATGTTATGGCCAAATAGGTTAACTGGTAAAAATATCTAGAATTCAAAAGTTTCTAAATGTTTTACATTGTAAAAGCATAAAGAGTATTTATAATGAATTATATATACTTTTATTTTGAAGGTGAGTCTTGTTTTTCTTTTTTATCTTAAAATATATCTCTAGAACCTGTTCAAAGCTGAAATCTATAAATCTGTTTTTGTGATGAAACTTGTTTTTTCTCCTTCTGAAATATAGCCATACTCTGTTATATGTTAAGGTTTGTATCACCCTTGTTTTCAGGATAGTACATCAGAATATCTGGCGATGAATTTCTAATGCTTTTGGCTGTGTGTTGCTATATAAGATTTAATACATTGTTACTATAAGCTTAAGGGTTTTCCTACTTTTAATAAATGTGGTCCATTTTTATGTTTATATTCAGAATGTTATTCTGTTTGTCCTAAATGGTAAGTTGTAGGAACCTATCAATTTATTTTTGCCTTTCAAATGCTTTAAGTTTCAAGTTGATATGTTGTATCATTCATTTTCTTCTGGTTCCTTAAGTTCTTTTAAATTATTCTTTTATCCTTTTCTGAGGAAAATCATTCTAGAGGAACCTAAAAAGGGACAAAAAATCTGAAACTGCTTAGGAGTCCAGTGTCAGTGCCTTCTGATAAATTTGTGTATTAGAAAACAAAGCAACCATGTACAAAGCTAACTTAAGGAAAATTGGTATAAATATCTTGTTATTAACATGCTATAAAAGGTACTATTCAAAGAGGAAAAAGGTAGGAGAAAGAGAGGTAATTTTTATAGAAAATTAGAGCAATATTTGTTACCATTTATTAAAACTTATTTTAAGCTTTCATAAAGATTGACTTTTGCCATTTTTGCAATTATGGTATTACAGTTGATACGATAACTGGTCATGTATGACAGTCTACTGCATAAATATGAATGACTGGGATTTGTTTATTATAGCATATACTCAGTTGAAATCTAGAATGAAAGGTTAAAAAGGGAAGACTGCACAATATTTCTTTTTTTTTTTTTTTTTTTTATTCCATCTTGTAATGGGGGTACAAATATTGTTTGGGTTACATACATTGCCCCTCCCCCCCTCCCCCCCACATGCCAGCGCTTCAAGCGAGTCCAATCCCCAGGTGGTGCGGATGGCACACATTATGCACAATATTTCTTAAAAATAAAATACTCTTATTGTGGTGAGATTGGTTTAACATCACATTATTCTGTGATGTCTTCTAAACTTTTTAGAAAGAGGTAGAAAAATCTTAATTTGAGTTATATGTAGGTTTTTAAAACTATAAATGTTAAATCTTTTTTATATTTTTATGAGAAAGCAGTAGAAAATTATTTTTGAAGAAAATGGGGTTTTGTTTAAATGTTGAAATAATGTATGTTGTGAGTTTAGGGAGCCTATAATTACTTGTAATTTTACAGAACCATCTGTTTTCAGTGATTATAAATAAACTCTGAAAACATCGTTTCAAAGGCTCCATACAGAATGGATCACTTGATAGGTGGATTTAATAAATTACTAATCAAGCACATACACCTAAAGGAATTCCTCCAACATCTTTGAAAATTATATCAATATTTAAAAACATAAATGTTATTAAACATTTAATATTTAATGACATATTATGTTTTAAATATGCTTAAATATTTAATGTTATTAAATAATAACATATTTAATTAATGTTAAATATAAAATGTTATTAAATAACAATATTTAATAACAGTTATGTTTTAAAAGATAGTTTCTATTCATGGACACTATGAAAAAGAATGATGCTGGTATCTAATATTACTCCAATATTACTATCTTAATATATTGAAAAATATATAAAGTGTTAATCTTTATGTATTCAGATAATTAGACTGTAGATATTCTACATGGGTATCCTAGAAAAAGTTCAAAACAGATTAAACATACTTATTGTTAATTGGAGAGATTTGTGTGAAAGTATGTCAAATAGAAAGGCAGCATATTATGAGCTGTCAGAACATAGAAATACGTTTGTTACAAAGAGCTGGGTTACAGCTTTTATGTTATTAATACATGTGTTTTTTTATATGTATTACAATGTAATTAATTTCACTTGTACTCAAGTGCTTGGCGGGTTAAATGAGATATCCCTGAACTCCCAGCCTAATGTTCCGTTCTCTTTTTTCTTCTTCTTCTTTACTGAATCACATTTTACCTCTCCATCCCTAGGCCCAACATGAAAATTTTGGGTGTCCATTGACCTTTTTTCTGACAATCATGTAAGGAGATTAATGAGTTGATTTTATAGTGTTTGTGTATTCTTTTTTTTTTCCTTTTTAAATTACTTGGCATTATTGTACAAAAAGAATCATTAGAAACTACTTATTATATTTAGCAAATTAATAAACCATCTTAAATAGGAGGTCCTGAATGCATTCTTAGACCAGTGCCTTCAAAACTGTATTTTGTGGAAACTGGAGTCTAAGGAAGTGCTTCAGGGGCCACAGGGATCCGAGTCCTGAGAACAGCTACAATTTATGGGTATTTTTGGTTTTTGAGACAGGATCTCATTCTGTAGCCCAGGCTGGAGTGCAAGGGTGTCATCATAGCTCACCTCCCAAGTAGCTGGGACTACAGGTGCACACCACTATACCCAGCTAATTTTTTTATTTTTCATAGAGACAGTGTCTCACTATGTTGCCCAGGCTGGTCTTAACTCCTGGGCTCAAGCAGTCCTCCCACTTTGGCCTCCCAAAGTGCTGGGATTATAGGTGTGAACCACCACGCCTGGCCTCAGTTTATGTTTCTTAAATTGGCATTCCAAACAAAATTTTGTTGTTAAAATTGGTTCTAATGCACTGAAGAAGAATGCAAGAAATACTACTTTTCTAGAATATTTCCTATAATTGACTTGTGTTCACTTATGTTATAGCCTACAATTGATGAGAAAATTCAGCTGGTACCTAAAGCACAGCTAGGCAGCTGGGGAAAAGGCAGCAGTGGTGGAGCAAAGGCAAGTGAGACTGGTAAGTACTGAGTGTCCCTCCTCAAACCTAGATGTGGTCTGTTAGTGTTCATCTTACAGCACATTCCCACAGTTATTGAACAATGATTTTAAGAAAACATCTTCCAAACTTTTATTGGTGGCCCTCTCCTTCTAATATAAATCAAGAATTTCCTCCTGTAAGTATCTTTAGATAATTTTAAATATTTAAAAAAGTCTTTTAGTTCAGTTAGGCTATTTAATTAACAACTTGATTTTTTAGGTTCCCTTGTTGTTCACAAATTCAGTATATTTAGAGAAATTACTGAGACCCCAAATTAAAAGGAAAACTAATTATGCTGATAAAAAGAATCTTAATATGTAGAAATATTTAATCACAAGGAGTTGTAAAAGAATAAAGAACTGGATCGAAACATTTTGAAAATCTTCATTAAAAAATCAGATTTTGAGAGATTTGACCTTAGGACTGAAAGTGTTTGGAAATCACAAACACATCTTAATAGCTGAAGAAGCCCAATGGAAAGAAGAAAAATTTCAGTGTTAACCTTCTTCCTATATGTCCCTTCTACTAAGTATTTCAGCCTTTTTTTCTTTAAATTTTTAAAAATTTTATTACTCATTTAAACTCACATACATATTTTTACATGCATGAGGTCATAGCATTTATGTTGGTTAACTTTGTTAAAGTGCAGTGATCTCTGTTTTTGCTTTCCTCCCTTACCTCCTATTTACCACTCCCACCCCTGAGCCCTGACCAAGATAATTATGTTTTTAAAGAAGTAAATGGTTGTAATGAACAAAGATTTCTAAACCTTCCTTTACATACAAATTTCCTATTTAACACTTTGCTTCTCAGAGGGTGGTAGATGGACCAAGAGATTGGCATCACCTAAGCTGATTAAAAAATGCCTGTTCTCAGGTCGCACCCAGGGAGGCGGGTGACTGTCTGCATTTAAGTCATGTGATTTGTATTTTTTTCTAAATCTCAACACCTGTAGATGCCTTAAGGTCAAGTGCTTCCAGTTTAAACAGATTCTCTGCTCTGCAACCTCCAGCATCTTCAGGGTCCACATCATCCACACCTGTAGAGTTTGATTCCCGAAGGACCTTAACTAGGTGAGAATACTGCTTTTTAGTTTACTCAAGGGCATCTTGTTTGCCAGAATGAATGTCTATCTGTCTGTCTGTCTGTCTCTCTCTCTCTCTCTCACACACACACACCCATATACATCCACAAGGGTTATGATGATCGTCTTTGTAGATGCATTCCCTTCTTCCCTAAAATTGATTTCCTTCTTTAATCTTCACATGCTATAATTTCTAAGATAGAAACATAATTGGTCGTGGATTTGGGATAGGATGGAAGGAAGGGCCTCCTTACGAAAAGCCAGGCCTATTGAAACAGCACTGGAGTCACGTCTAGGTCTCTCCAGAGAGAGATACCTCGTTCTCATGGTATTTGTTTTACTTCCATTCATTTAGTTCATACTTTTATCACTGTCTTCTTTTTTCTTAAAAGATTTTTTTAAAACTAAAATAAAGAATTACCACTAACATTTTAAAATTTTAAGTAGTATCCCTTTTATATTAGAGAAAAAAGTTAAAGCATCTTAATAAATATTCTGATGATTTTACTTGTTTATATGAATAACTGTACTTCAAAATATAATTGGCGCCTCACATATCTAATGTTATCTGTAAAACATTATTCTGTATACTTTTAGAAAGTCTTAGTGTTATAATTTGAATATATATGACGTATAGAGTTGTCTTTCTTTTGAAAAGTGTTGTTTTGTTTTTTAAGTCGTGGAAGCATGGGCAGGGAGAAGAATGACAAGCCCCTTCCATCTGCAGCACCTCGTCCAAACACTTTCATGCGGGGCAGCAGCAGTAAAGACCTGTTAGACAATCAGTCTCAAGAAGAGCAGCGAAGGGAGATGCTGGAGACCGTGAAACAGCTCACAGGAGGCGTGGATGTGGAGCGGGACAGCATGGAGGCTGAGCGCAACAAAACAAGGGAATCGGGTGAGAGGCTCTTGATGAGCAGATAGAGACAAAGATTTGGGATCTTAAATTTGGAAGGAAAAATACAAAAGAGACTTTGTACATGGGTAGGTGTCAGAATCAACACAAGATAGCAACACATATACTCAGCACCTTAGAAGTTAAAGGGCAGCTTCAAATTTTGTAACATAGTTCTCATTCCCTATATATGCCTTTTCTCAGCAGTTTGTAAATTTTCTTTTTTCTTTATTAAATGTCATGGTGATGAGGTCCTCTTGATGTATATTAAGCAATCTGAATTTCTTACAAGTCCCCTTAGCATCCCACACTGTTTGTTGCTGTTAGAGTGCACATGCTGCGTAGAGCCCCTAAAATGTGGGAAAATTCTAACACTATTGAACCACTGCAAGACAAACTGAAGAGAAGGTAGTAGATTGTCTTCTGTTGCCTTTATCTTCCTCAGCAACCTATATTTTTTGTATGTACTTAGCATGTATATACTTAGAGGACCTGCTCAGATAATGCTCTAAAAATTGCCGCATGTATTTAACCTATCTATGTTTGTTTCCTCATCTGTTAAATGGAGATAAGTTGTACCTACCTTATAGGGTTATTATGAAAATTAAGTGAGAAGTTAATACATGTAAATACTTACAACAATTACTGGATAAATACAAGTTTTCAAAAGGTATTAGATGTGAGGCCTAGGCAGGAGGATCACTTGAGGCCAAGACCCTGGGTAACATAGCAAGACCTTGTCTCTACCAAAAAAGAACATCTGGGTGTGGTGGTGCATGCCCCTACTCCTAGCTACTTGAGAGACAGAGGCAGGAGAATCACTCAGACCCAGGAGTTGGAGACTGCAGTGAACTATGTTCATTCCACTGCACTTCAGCCTGGGTGACAGTGAGACCCTGTCTCAAAAACAAAAAAAGATATTAGATGTCATAATGATAGTGATGAAAAATAATTTTAATTAAAGATAATTTTCAGCATCTTTTAACCTTAATCATGAAGTAATAGTAGTTATTCATAGCATTTATATAGCTTTCAAATTTGTTTCACTATTTAAATTGTTTCTCAGCCTGGCAAGATGGCTCACGCCTGTAATCCTAGCACTCTGGGAGGCGGAGGCAGGCAGATCGTTTGAGTTCAGGAGTTTGAGACCAGTTTGAGCAAAAGCGAGACCCTGTCTATACCAAATAATAGAAATAAATTAGCCAGACAACTAAAAATATATAGAAAAAAATTAGTCAGGCATGGTGGCGCATGCCAGTGGTCCCAGCTACTCGGGAGGCTGAAGCAGAAATGCTTGAGCCCAGGAGTTTGTAAGGTTGTTGTGAGCTAGGCTGATGCCACGGCACTCTAGCCCAGGCAACAGAGTGAGACTGTGTCTCAAAAATAATAAAATAAAAAAAATAATAAATTGTTTCTCGTAACTATAGTCTCTTAATGGATCTCAGAGGCAAATTGAAATGTCTTCTCCCAGTTGGTATGGATTTCAGATAATACAGTTTTAGGGATATGTGGCTTTTTTATCAGTGCTAAGTATTTTTGGAATGTAACAGGATAGGACATGAAAATATCTTATGTGTAATGAATAATGTAACACAGTTGTCCTATGTGTGTTTATTGTCTGGGTCATTTGTTCATTCATCAAATGCATAGTGAGTGTGACGCACTTTATACATGTTTTTGGCCTTCAGTCTGCTGGATCAGAAAGACCTTTATCAAGTAATTCCATAAAAGATACAAACTGAGAAAAATGCTATGAAGGGAAGGAATTTGATTATCTAGAATTGGGGCAGGGGGGTGAGAGGGGTGGCTTCCCTCATCTGAAGGACCAGGGGGAATGAAAGGAGTTTGAAGAGAGGGTGGGGTATGGAGCAGAGGGAAAGAGCAGTCCAGACAGTAGGAGCACTCTAAGCAAAGTTGTAGGAGGAGGAGCCATGGTATTAGGTAATTAAATATGAAATGTCTAATTTCAAATCAAAAGTGTAGTTTATTATATCTCAAACAAGAAGCAGCACCATTAAAGTATGCACCTAAACTATCCACACAGTTTTGCCATCTTAACTGTAGCATGTTTATGCCCTAGCGAAGAAGCCTAGAGAGTAGTGATGAAATCGTGAATGGCATTTTCAACAGCTTGTTGAGAATTGAATATTTTTCCTTACAAGAAGTGGTCCAAAACCTGGAAGAAGTGGTAGTCAGTTGGTGCAAGGTCTGGTGAATAGTGTGGATGACAAAGAAGTTCCAAGTACAGCTTCTGTAGTTTGAGCAGCACTGTTTGTGTGACACGTGGTCAAGCTTTGTCTTACAGGACAATTGGCCTGTCTCTATTGCCCAGTCTCGGCTGCTTAATTCCAAGCATACTCATCATTTCATCTAATTGGTTGCAGTAGACATCTGCTGTCATTGACTGACCAAGTTTCATGAAGCCATAGTGGGTAATACCAACACTGGACCACCAGACACCATTAGCTTTTTTTGATGAAGATTCAGTTTTGGGCTATGTTTCAACACTTCATCTTTATCCAGCCATTGTGCTGAACGCTTGCAATTGTCAAAAAGAATTAATTTTTCATTATACATAACAATACGGTGTAGAAATGGTTTGCCTTTATGTCATTACAGCAAAGAAAGGCAAGCTTCAAGACAATTTCTCTTCTGACGGTCATTTAATTCACGTGGAATCCATCTATCCAGCTTCTTTACCTTGCCAGTTTGTTTCAAATGGTCCAGTATTATTGGAATAGTAACATCAAACCTTGCTGCTATTTCATGCATAGGTTGAGATGGATTCGCTTCCACTACAGCTTTCAGCTCATCATTATCCACGTTGGTGTCAGGTTGCCCATGTGGTTCATTTTCAAGATTAAAATCACCAGAATGGAACTTCTCAAACCATCGATGTACTTGTATGTTCATTAGCCACATCTTTCTTAAACACTTCGTTGATATTGCAAGCTGTCTGCACTGCATTGGTTCTGTGACAGAACTCATATTCAAAAATAACATGAATTTTAGGCCGGGTGCAGTGGCTCACGCCTGTAATCCTAGCACTCTGGGAGGCCGA
>VBSM01000529.1:12053014-12067995 GCA_008086735.1 Cheirogaleus medius | reverse complement strand
GATGCCATGGCACTCTAGCCTGGGCAACAGAGTGAGACTCTGTCTCCAAAAAAAGAAATATCTTTAGATAAAAAGTTAATGTGAGGGAGGTATTAAATAAAATAATGGGGAGGAGAAATAGCAACAGCAGTGAGACACATAGATGAGCCTTCCTCCTTTCTGCAGTCAGGTTACTGCCCTTCTCACTTGCATCTTCCCACTTGGAAGAGCTGCTTTCTTCAGAGATTGAACTAAAAGATTTTGCATTCCAGAGCAATAGCTGAGAGCAGGGAAATATACTGCTTTACTGGTGATTCAGTGACCCTATTGGCCAGGCTTTTACCCTCTAGACCAAAGACCTAGCTGGATCACTCCACAAAGGACCACTTAACAAGCCCTACACCACATAACTTCCAAAAGAATTTTAGTGTTTAACCTAACTCTATCACTTAAATTTAGCTTTTCTATGAAGGGAGACCCTTTTTCATTGAAGATTGTGCAAATACTAACATACCCAGACAGAGTAACTTCTGTTGCCACATTAAAGCCTTAGAATTATGATATTGAATTTCTATTTTATAATATATACCATTTTCGGTCTTTTAAAATATCATAAAATAGATAACAATTCTGTAGAAAAATATATTTGAGTGTGGTCCTTTGATCTTTAATAATATTGGTAACTTGGCCAGGCACAGTGGCTCATGCCTATTATCCTAGTGCTCTGGAAGCCAAGGCAGAAGGATCGCTTAAGCTCAGGAGTTCAAGACCAGGATGAGCAAGAGCAAGACCCTCTCTCTACTAAAAGCAGAAAAATTAGCTGGGTGTGGTGGTGTACTCCTGTAGTTCTAGCTACTCAAGGGGCTGAGGCAGGAGGATCACTTGAGCCCAGGAGTCTGAGGTTGCATTGAGCAACCATGACACCACTGCACTCTACTCAGGGCAACAGAACAAGACTGTCTTCAAAATAATTGTTATCTTAAACATGTTAGCCTTATAAAAATACATCATTTTTTTTTTAATGAGCTATATATTATGTTAAACAAAGAAATATGAAAACTGTCTTATTCATGGAATTTTCTACTGACTTTGTTATAATTAAAAGGTTTTAACACTCTGGTAACACTATCCAGATTTTGGAATAAGCCTTTATTTGCTGTTTGAACAGGAAGCCATGCAGTGTGTGGAAGAGCTGAATGCCCAGGGCCTGCTACACATTTTTGTGAGAGTGGGAGTGGAGTCCACCCTGGAAAGGAGCCAGATCACCAGGGATCACATGGGCCAACTGCTGTATCAGCTGGTGCAGTCAGAAAAACTGAGCAAACAGGACTTTTTCAAAGGGTTGGTATCATCCCCAAGAGTGGTATTCAGTTACTAGGCTTTTGAGTACTAGTTAACCTTTAAAGTAATTACCTTTTAAAGTATTTAGCTTTTTCCATGTCCACTGTAATATGCTGATATAATATATTGAATATTGATATGGCATTTTGTAGATTGTGCTGGGGCATAATGTCTATATTTTCGTTTTCTAAATATTATTATTAGACCCATATCATGATGTAACTAAGGTAGCAGAGACTCCTTAGCTTCAGGGAAACTCTGAGGCCTTCACCAGCCCATTTACATTTAAATCTCTGCATGTTCTTTGAGGAAAAAGAGGAAAACAACTTTTCTTCAGGAGAAAAATGTTGGAAAATTGACTTAAACATAAAAGCGTATACTTTCAATAAACCTGGTTCTTTTGGTCAGGAAGTGCTTGTCTGTCAACTCTAGCCCCATGGAAGGATATATTACTCCACATTCTTAATGCTTTGATCTATTTCAGGTTGGTTTCATTTTATCTTGTCAATGGCTGGTTTGATGAGTTCTGCCTATCATTGGTGGTATATCCTCTTTAGATCAGGTTCTGGTATATTTGTGATACACCATCATTAAAAGTACATCGATCAGGTTCCTTGTGGAATAGTCACAGTATCTTACCAAGGCATAGGTTGTATAACCAATGTTTAAGATGAAAATTGCATATGGCAAAAAGTTTTGTTTTAGGAGCCATGTTGTACCAAATGTAACCATAGACTCACATCCCACATTGACAGATTCCCACTCTCTAAGGGAATATACAAGTCTCAACATGAGATTCATGTTTGTCGTCTCATACTCACCTGTCATATGCTCATTGTTAAAGTCAAATTGCAATAAGAATTCTGTACTGCTTATTATTTTTCTCTTTGTAAATCTTTTTTGCCAAGCTCATATTCTTATAGATTAAATGCACATATAATGAAATGCCATTGTATATCTTTCTGTAGTCATTTCCCATGTGGCAAACCTCTTAAACTAATGTAACCATTAAATGCCACAGCTGAGTATACTTAGGAGCAATTATTCATTTAATTTTTCAAGAGATTATGACATTTTCCTCCAAGTCCTAGAAAATGTATACTTGCCCGTAGGATCATTAAAAAGTTATCTTTCAGTAATAAGCCATATTTCTCTAAATTCAGTGGCTGCCTAGGTTAAGGCATTTTGAACTAGTTAAATTAGTAAGAAATTTTGGCAAAAGTTGCTGTGGTTGTTTGCCTTTAAGTAGCCAAGATAAATTTCCCAGTTTTAAAGAGAAATCTGTGGTTCACTCAAGTAATCAGCCAGTACCTATAGTAAGAGCAAAGGAAGGTATGTATACTCTCACAGTCAAACTGAAGTCTGCCCCTAGCCAACTTGAAACTACAGTTTCAAGCCCCTAGAAACTATAGTTAGGATGATTATGATATCAATTTATAAATATTTACTTATTACCCAGACATTATTATTAATATGATATAGTCCCTGAGAGAATTCTGGGAGTGATAATGCTGAATTATTTACCATTTTCTATCTCTTCAGACTATATTCAGAAATTGATTCAGGTTGGGTACAGTGGCTCACACCGGTAATCCCCACAGTTTGGGGGGCTGTTGCAGGAGGAACACTTGAGCCCAGCAGTTTGAGGTTATAGTGAGCTGTGATGACTCTATTGTACTCTAGCCCAGGCAGCAGAGTAAGACCCGGTCTCAAAAAACAGTGTTTTTTTTAAAAGTTGATTCATATGTAGAAAGCTCCCAGGAAGTGTGGTTTACATTTTGGGGCTATAATTGAACTTGTGAGATACTAGCTTGGTTTCTAGGATATCTCAGATATTTGCATTTCCTTTTATAGGATCCTTTGAAGAAAAAGTGTCATATCCATACACGGTGGCTACGCTTTCATTGGTGGCAGTGGTATTGCTGTTGCTGTCAGTAACTACAACACTGTGACCCTTATTCAGACAGAAAATGAGATTAATACTTCTGCATCTCAGCAATTACTTCATATTTCTCCATCCCTGCTTAATTCTATAGCTAGACACAATGCAGTGGCTCCAGGCCTAGATTTTAATATTTAGTTACACACAAACCATCCTTAGACCAAGACCTCTAAAAACTGTACTATTACTTTCTAAGTAGAGAGGACTGACAATTTAGTGCCCAGCTTTTTCTAAGATGGAAGCATAGAGGTGGTCCCATGTTGTTTGTCATCCACCAAGAGCCTTCTTGCAAGTAGATCGGAATTTCACAATCCCTTCTGAAGCCTTAGTTATAAATGGTTCATAGTCTCCAGAGAGGCGATTTCATTGGAGCCATGGAATTGCCCTAAATCTTTTGTTTTTTTATGCTCAAGCTCCAAAGATTTCTGTCCTTCCATGGTATTGTGGAGGAGCATCTGAGATCAGCTTCCTTGGGTGATGCTACTGCTTAGATACAACTTCTGATAAGTCAGGGAAGCAGTTTCTGCCTGGCTCCCCAAGCCAGTGATGGCTCTGGAAAGCATAGAAAGCAGAAGACCTCCATGCCCCTGGTAAGCCAGTAATTTCTCCTTATAGTTCCCTTCAGGATATGCACTGCTACCAAGTAGTAAAGTAGGCAGGTTTCAAATAGGCTTTATAAATAAAGCTTAGGTCCTTTAAATTTTTCCTACAAAATGTTATATCAACTGTGAGCATAATAGTTGCTGTATGTAAAACATACCTCCACAAAGACAATATCAAGCAGTCCTCTTGAAATTTCCAGGCCTTGAATCTAAATACTTTATGACACAAATTAGGTAGGTAGGTTAGAAGCATTATTGTATAGGTGCATGCATTTCAAACAGTTTTGATACAGTCCTCTTATGTCATGATGTGAGAAACTTCTTTTAAAAACTGTCTAGTAGATGATGAGTGCAGTTTATTAACAGCCACAGAATTGGAATGCTTTTGAAAGTGTAATAAACAACTGAAAAATTGAAGTTGACCATAGACACAAAATAGTATTTCACTTTGAGAGATAATTGTTGGAGAAGAAATTCTTATCTCCTCCTTGACTACTTTCCTGTAACTTTTATTACCACTTATGGCAATTCTACCTTGGTAAAAGACATGGATACTAGTTTCAGATGCTAAATTGCAGAAATACAATACTAATTAACAGTGAAGACTCTATTTGTTCACACAGATAAGATCTAGTTTATTCTTTTTTTGTGGTAATCCTGTGAAGATGATACTGGAGTATAAGAAGGCTTTTCAACATTTTATGTATATCTTCTTGTAACCTATAGTTAGATTATCTTATATCAGTCATAATAATACTTGACCAATCTGATTTTTTGATGTCTTTACCATCTCTTCCTTGTTTATGTATAGCAAGATTTACATTTTTATTAAGTAATCATAATGAAAATTGAAAAAGATGCTGTTGACAATGCCATTTTCTTTTTTTAACATTTTTAATTGACAAATCATAATTATATTAAATGTATATAATGGGGTATAGTGTGATATTTTGACACATGTATATAATATGGAATGAATAAATTAGGCTGATCACTATGTGATTATTATAAATAATCACCTCACTTATTTTTTGTAGTGAGACATTTGAAATTTACTTTTAGTTACTTTGAAATACACATTATTATTGACTGTAGTCATCCTACTGTGTAATAAATCTGAAAACGTATTCCTCCTATCTGAAAATTTGTACTGTTTGACCAGCAACTCCTCAGTTCCTCCTTGCCCACCCAGACCCAGCTCTGGTAACTGTCATTTCTTTCTAGTCTCTGTTTTTTATGAGTTCAGCCGTCTTAGATTCTACATATAAGTAAGATCATGAGGTATTTGACTTTCTGTGCCTGGCTTATTTCACTTACCGTAATTCCCTCCAGGTTTATCTGTATTTTTGCAGATGAGACAACTTTCTTCTCTTTGAAGGCTGAATAGGTAGTATTCCATTGTGTGTATATACCACATTTTCTTTATCCAGCCATCTGTTGGTGGACACTTAGATTGACTTTATAACTTGACTGCTGTGAATAATGCTGCAGTGATGATGGGAATGCAGATATACCTTTTACATATTGGTTTCAATTCCTTTGGATATGTAACTAGAAGTGGGATTGCCGGATCATATGGTAGTTCTATTTTTAGTTTTTTGAGGAACCCCATACCATTTTTCATAATTGCTGTACTCATTTACATTCCTGCCAACAATGTTACAAGAGTTCTGTTTTCACTGCTTCCTCACCAACCATTGTTATCTTTCATCTTTTTATTAATAATAAAAGTCATTCTAACAGGTATGAGGTGATATCTCATTGTGGTTTTAATGTGCATTTCCCTATTAGTAATTCTGAGCACTTTTTTCATGTACCTGTTGGCCATTGGTATGTATTCTTTTGAGAAATGTCTGTTTGGGTCCTTTTCCTATTTTTTAATTAGGTTGTTTTCTTGCTATTGAGTTGTTTGAGTTCCTTATATATTTTGGATATTAACCTCTTATCAGAAGTATGATTTGCAGATAATTTTCTCCCATTCTGGGGGTTGTCTCTTCATGTTGTTAGTTGTTTCCTCTGCGATGCAATCCCATTTGTCTATTTTTGCTTTTTATTGTCTGTGCTTTTTGAGTCATATCCAAAAAATTGTTTCTCAAACCAAAGTCACAGAGCTTTTCCCTATGTTTTCTTCTAGTAGTTTTATAGTTTCAGGTCTTATAATTAGGACTTTAATCCATTTTGAGTTGATTTTTATATATGGTATGAGATAAGGATCCAGTTTCATTCTTATGCATGTGGATAACTAGTTTTTCCAACACCATTTGTTAAAGAGACTGTCCTTTCCCCGTTGTGTGTTCTTGGCACCTTTGTTGGAAATCAATTGACTGTAAATGCATGGATTTATTTCTGGGCTTTTTATCATGTTTCAGGGGTTGATGTGTCAGTTTTTATGACAGTACTGATACTGGACTTCAGGTTCTTGGTTCCCAAGTCAGTAGAAATTGGCACCAGATTTAGGCAAGCAAAGCTTTTACTAGGGCTTTTCATTCTAACAAAAAGGGAGACAGTGCTAGTTAAGGGGGCAGCCAGACTGACTCTCCAAACAAAGGGCTGGGGAACTTTTATGGCGTTGTAAAGAGAAAGGTGGGTGTCAGTTTTGAAGTCATCACTGTCGAGGCAGAATTCTGTTGGCAGCTGTGTACTTGGTGGTCACACTTCTTTAAGCATTACATGTACATTAGCATTTTAAATCTTCACCCCTGGGTGTGATTTTTAGCATCAAAATTAGATGATAATGAGGGAAAAGTCAGAGTGAGGTCAGTACGGGTCTCTTTCTGGCTTGAGGTGGTTAGATCTGGATAGGTCTGGTTTCTTTGCAGCCAGGTTCCTTATCAGCTGGTGTCAGCTTCTTGCTTCAGTGGCCCTAGAAGATGTTACTCAAGAGACAGTTTGGCCCCTTCCTTATATGGGTTTGAGCTGAATTGCAGTGGTTAGGAGGTCATTTGGTTTTTGCTCTTCTACAGTTAATTAGGCTGGATCATGGTGCCCCATGTTTCCTCCCTTGGTCAGAAGTGAGGCTCGAGTCCTGTCCCTATACCGTCTCAGTACCATGCTGTTTTCATTACAGTTGCTTTATAATATATTTTGAAATCAGAGATTATGATGCTTCCAGCTTTGTTCTTTTTGCCAATATTGTTTTGGCCATTCAGGATCTTTTGTGGTTCCATGTGAATTTAAGGATTGTTTTTTCTATTTCTGTACAAATGACATTGGAATTTTGATAAAGATTGCATTGAACTTGTAGTTAACTGAGTAGTATGAAGATTTTAACAGTATTCTTCCAGTTTGTGAACACAGGATATCTTTCAGTTTATTTGTGTTTTCTTCAATCTCTTTCATCAGTGTTTTATAGTTTTCAGTATGCAGATCTTTCACCACCTTAGTTAAATTTATACCTAAGTATTTTATTTTTTGTCACTGTTGTAAATGAGATCATGAGGTATATGACTTTCTTTGCCTGGCTTATTTCACTTAGCACAATGCCCTCCAGGTTTATCCATGCTCTTGCAGATGAGGGGTTTTCTTAATTTCCTTTTCAAATAGTTCATTATTAGTATTTAGAAATGCTACTGATTTTTGTATGTTGATTCTTGTATCCTACAACTTTACTGGACTAATTTATCAGTTCTAACAACTTTTTGGTGGACTCTTTAGGGTTTTCTACTTATAAGATCATATCATCAGCAAATAAAGACAGTTCTACTTCTTCCTTTCCATTTAGGATGCCTTTTATTTATTTCTCTTGCCTAATTGTTCTGGATAGGACTACCAGTACTTTGTTAAAAAGAAGTAGTAAGAGTGGACATTCTTTTCTTAGCTGATCTTAGAGGAAAAGCCTTCAACTCTCCACTGTTAAGTATGATATTAGCTACAATGAACTGACTGACCAAGAAGTGAAAAACCAAGGCAAGAATATCAGTATATTTTAGTTGTAATATGAAATGAAAATAACAGCAGATATACTGCTGAAAAGACCGGCATGGTTGCAGTTGTCCCTTGGGCTCATTAAAAGCTTAGCTAACCCACAGAACATGTATTGGCAGGATCGAGTGATTCACCCAGAAATCTTGGAGTCCAGCCAGATTATGTTCCATAAGTGGCACATTAACTAAGCTGAAAGTATGCACATAATGAGAGAACAGTCAAGTGTCTGTTACATCTGCAAATAGATGTCAAATAATTACAAGCTGTGAGGTCAGTTGGCATTAAGGATTTATGAAATCCAGAGTTAGAAAATGTGGCTGAGCTGTAAACTGTTTTGAAATGGAAGCTTCAGAAGGGTGACCCTGCCTTATAGTAGCAGCTCTTTTTAAGTGAAAAATTTAATGACATGTAGGCCTCTGAGGTGGGTAAAAAGAGTGGCATACTCTGGCTAGAACCTAGAACTACAGTAGAAAAGCACATATTTTATAGATGCGTGTGCATCTATAAAATGAAAGTATATGAACACAGATACATCCTGCTCTTGGCCCCTTCATATATTCCTTATGACTTACAATTCCTTATGTGCTATAATTATGTGTGTGTCTGCAGTAGTTAAATTCACTTCTGTTTTTGTAATTTTTAATATATATGAAATAATTAACAAAGTCTTGAATTGTTTATTTATACTTCTAAGAATAGCCAAGATTTTCAGCCTAAATATGACTGCTGGTATTTTATATTTGACTTTCCTAAGTTTTATATTCCCATTTATTTTACTTTATATTGAGAAATATTTATATTTCATAGCACAAAAGCCTGAAACCATTAGCTTTTCTTTAGAGGTTCAACAGTTTATAACATGTAATAATGATAATATTAGTAATGTTATCATACTCTTTTACATCCATCCAGTTTTTTTCCACATTGTAAGGTCCTTGAGACCAAGGATTTTTGTCTTGTCTTCTATTTGTGTCTGGTCTGTGTTGAGTGCTTCTGATGAACTCATAGGATATGATACTCAACTATTCAACTATGGACTCCATAGTGTGGGATTAAATGAGATAGCTATCCTCCTAGAACTTTACAGATTGTCTCTTTTTCATCATTTAATTCTTTTAAATGTCACTTCCATACTGAGGTATTTTCTGACCTCCCTCTGGTACTATAGTTCATGTTCTTCAGAGTATTAGCCTTGTCTGCAAGTATGTTTTTGTGTGTTCTATTCTCTCTCCCCACCCCCACCCCATGCTAATATAAGCTCTTTGAGAATGGTAACTTGTTTACCAGTCACTTTATGCCTAGACTAGTGCCTAACATGAAAGGTGATTAATATGTATTTGTTGACTGACTGATTTTTGGTCTCTCTATTTAATCTTACCTTTTCAATTACATTTGCATGTGAATTTTTTTCTTATTCTTTTTCAGTTTTTCAGAAACTTTGGAATTGGCAGATGACATGGCCATTGATATTCCCCATATTTGGTTGTACCTTGCTGAACTGGTGACCCCCATGTTAAAAGAAGGTGGACTCACCATGAGAGAACTTACCATGTAAGTTATGCTTGTTTCTTTTGAAGGTATATCAAGATAAACTGACACAGTACTCATCAGCTGGCTCTCTAGCATAGTGCTGTCCTGTTTTGCCTTTGGAGACTCTTGGATTCTGTCTGTGACTCTTTAAGACTCTAATCTTAGTGTAAAAATGTTACATTATACTAGATCTGCACTGGAGACGTGTTGGGGACATGATAACCCTTGTGATCTGTTGAGCGTAGCAGTGATTGTAGATATGGCTCCAGGATCATGTAACTGGAAGATGATTGCTTCTAGAAGCTTAATATTAATCTGGCTTTTGTATCTATCATTACTACAATGCTATAAGAAGTTACATTTTTCCATTATAGCCTGTACCTGCATAATGTATGCTTAAGTTTATAGTAAAAAGAACTGAAGTCTCAAGCATTCCTAGATTTGGATGTGAGTGGGGAATTGATGCTACATTGTATAGACCAGTAGTTCTCAAACTCTATTCTTCAAAACACTAGTATTTCCTCAAAATTGATCTTCAAACTCTGCATATTATGAAGCCCCTTTTTTTGAGATTCACAAAGCATATTATAGCACATTAAAGATTTTGAAAATCCTCTAGTAAAACAAAACAATAAGTTAAAACTAGCTTTGTTTAATTCAGCATTGCCTCACTTAATTGACCGTAGAATCCTTTTTGAGGAATTATTGATATTATTGATAACCTGTGGAACACAGTTTGGAAAATACTGATTTAGACTATGAAAACATTGGTCCCTTTCTGTTTCATCCATATTCTAAAGAAAAACTTTCTTTCTTAAAATATTTTGCAACTAAGCTTCACATCTCCATTACCTAAGGTGCTTGTCTTCTTTTGACTTGCAGTGGAGCTTATGTAAATAAACAGACTACTAAGGAGACTGATCTTTGTGTTGCTTCTATCACTGAAATAGTTAAAGAAAAAGGCAAAAACCAGGAATTCTAAATTCCCTTTTCAGCTTCTCCATGAAGCATAAGGTGAACCTAAAGTCTCTGAACTGCTGAAAATGACTTAGAGCATGTCCTGGAGCTTTGGCTTGGCCAGTATTATTTAGGTTTCACATCTTTTTTTGGCACACATTGTTTGCCTGTTGTTCTAGAATGGAGAATTTGTTCAGAGATACTTAATCACTGCTCCTGTCTTTTACAGAGAATTTAGCAAACCTTTGCTTCCTGTTGGAAGAGCTGGGGTCTTGCTTTCTGAAATATTGCACCTTCTATGCAAACAAATGGTGAGTGTTAAACTGAATGTCAGACTCAATAGCATATTAGGAAGGGCAGTGATCTTGATCCTGGGTTATCTGTGAATAGCTTGGGTCTCAGTGTGCAAGTAATTCTATTTTCTTTTATTCTTTGAAAAAAGAAAGAGGTCTCTGCTTCATACTAGTTTCTTTCTAAGGTGTATTTGTCCTTCTATATACTAATCTTGGGAAAGAATTGTCTAATCTCCACTAGTTTGGCATAATTCTAAAAAATCTCAAGATACATTTTATTTGTGATTGATAATTTTGTTTTCTCTTGAAACAAAATGGCTATACTATTTATACTTTTTAATAGATTCAATGAAAACTACTTTGCTTTCAGAGAAAGATAGGATTCATAAAATGATTAATTTTGTTATTTTTAGATTATGGGCTGGTAATCTGATTGAAAGTAGGTGGTAAAACGATTCTGCAGGATGGTGAATTTCTGAAGTTAAATTTATTTTAGCTTAATAAATATTTACTGCACATTCTCAGTAAAGCTGTATGCTAGGCTCTCAGTCTACAAAAATGACTGTCTTTAGTGAATTTATAGACTAGAGAGGTAGACAGATAAATTTAATCCAATAATATCAAAAGAGTATGGAAGTGCTCTATTAGAAGTCTAAGAGGTTAAGGCACATATTGTGGCATCTCAAAGGGAATGAAATGTCTAGGATGAGCGATGTCTAAACAAAACTCAAAAATGAAGATTCTGGAGTGATTTCTGATTTAACCTGAGCCAAAGGTACTGGGCTGATAGATTTCCATGTTTTATAGGCACTATCCCTGTGAACCTACAGAAATCCTTCTGCATTCCATTTGTGTAATAGTTATTCATAGACAGATGCGCTAAATATCCTGGTTTCTAGTTCTAGTTGATTATTATTTGTTAATAATACTCTTTGCTTAATAGCACTAAAATTTTTACTGAACCCTAGTTTTTATTTCCATAATTCTCTCCATGCCTACCTACTTGACTTTAGTCCTTATTTAAAACTCAACTTCTTAATAACTTTTATTTCTAGAAACAGAAAGCAAATTCCCACTTATAAATAAAACCAAATTCTCATAGAGCATAAGCTCTGGAGCCATATGCCTAAATTTAGATTGTGGTTATACCAAATTATCAGCTACGCTTTAGACAAGTTACTTTATGAAATAATTAATACATGCCTCTTGGAAGGTAGCTATAACCTCAAAGCCTGTTATTTTTCTTTATCACTGTGACTTTCTGCACCTTCTCTTGTTTTTACAGCTGACAACAGCTCTTTGTTATTGTTTCTGTTGGGCTCAACCTTGTGTTTCTTGCCCCTGAAACGCTTCTCATTTCTGTTTCAGAAGCAACAATTGCCTTAAGCATTCTTATATCAGGCCACATAATTGGGATCTATGAAGAGAGATTCTAGTGATGCACATTGAGTGGCCTTAAAAGCAGATACACACAGAGCTGTCTAGGAAAAGAGACAATGTTGAATTTATAAATGCTATGTATTATACTTTTTTTGGTGTTTGTATTCATAAATCCCAAATATCAGTTTGTAGTTCCCCAGATTAGTCACCGGGTAAATAAATTATTTGACCTTAAGCAACTGTACTTCTGTTATTCACCATTACATTTATATACATTCAGACATCTCAGTTTGAAAGTCAAGAGTCCTAAGTGATTCACTTCATGCACCAAAGGAAAGTTTTGATTTTATAGTTTTTAGAGTTCTGTACTCTTGACTTCAAGCCTTTATTTTTTTCCTTCTTCCAACGTGAAAGTAAATGAATTGGACTTGTCTCTATTTTAGAGCCATAAGAAAGTGGGGTCCTTATGGAGGGAGGCTGACCTCAGCTGGAAGGACTTTTTACCAGAAGGAGAAGATGTACATAATTTTCTCTTGGAGCAGGTAAGAACACGACTTACATTTTACTATTTGATAATAGTTTGTCTATTTAAAAAAAAAAAAATGAAGGTAGTCCATTAGTAGTCCACTGATTAAAATTAGACCAAAATAAGAATCTTGGTTAGGATGTCATTTTAAGTCCATGTAAGGCCACTACAACTGTGTAATCATTAGATGATTGATAAAAAAGAAAACAAAAATTTAAAAACTTAGCCACCCTTATAAAAACAAGCTCTACATATCTCCATGAAGCAGAAATGAAATTAATAAATAAGGCTGGAATGGTAGGGCTAAAACTGCATGTCTTTTGGTCTCTGATTCTAAAACCAGATAGAAGCAACCAGCAGTTATTCTATAGGGTAATGGGGACTACAGTGCCCCATACAAGGTACAAGATTGGAGATAAGCTTACAGCTTGAAACTTAACAGATAAGTAAGTGTAAGGAAGTAGTAGATACAGTCTTAAAACCAGAACCTTAGCTACCTAGCCTACTAAGTTTGTGACTGGATCCAGAAATGCACAAAGCAGAGCACCCCATTTACGTAAAATGATGTAATCTGGTCCTAAACAAAGGAATTGTGGAGGTTCAGGTAGAGGCAGTCATAAAACTATTAGATCAAAAAAAAAATGGCAAAGACAGAAAATAAAACCTTTCCCGCAAAACAGTCCTACAATTCAAAATCCTAAAACACATGTGGAAAAGTAAAGCTAAGACAGCCAACAAAATCAGCAGTAAAGAGAAAAAAAATCACAGTAGGTAAAATAAAATAAGAAAGCAATCTGAAAATGACTTTAAAGTAAGTATATTGTTCTGGATAAAGACGTTGTATTAGGTTGCTATGGACTCTAATGGCTTCCTTAGTCTAGATACACTGGAGAGCACTCCTGCCACTACAGTAAGTTCCTGCATATAAAGCACAATTTCTGATTCATTGCTGGACTCACAGGATGTGAAGTAAGTTCACTTACAAGGGACAGAAAGAATTAAGAGGAGGAAGGAAGCCAGAGATGAAACCTGAACTCTGAGCATTTAGCATATGTGAAAGGCATGTTGCCTGAAGGACATGTTGCCCAGTGAGCAAATGCTGTTACGGGTGCTGCCAGATATCATGGAAGTTGTTGAATTGGTCCCACTTCAGTATTGCCCTGGCTCCCAGAAGCAGCAAACTAAAATTCTCTTTGAAGAACACATCCTCAGCTTAGGTCCCCTTATTTTCTACAAATATACATTATCTAAATATATATGAGCTAACACTTAAGAGTTCATTTAACATTCAGTGAAAAAAGTGAACATGAGTAAGAGTAAACATACAGTAAGTGGTAGGTTTATACCCCAAGGACTTAAGGTAATGGGATTGTCATTCAGAATACAGAATAACACTATATAAAAAAGAGGGTGCCTGGATGCTGTGACTCACACCTGTAATCCTATCACTCTGAGAAGCCGAGGGGGGAGGATCACTTGAGGCCAGGAGTTCACGACCAGCCTAAGCAACATAAAAAGACCCTCATCTCTACAAAAATTTTTAAAAATTAGCTAGGCATGGTGGCATGTGCCTATAGTCTCAGCTACATGGGAGACTGAGGTAGAAGGATCACTTGAGCCCAGGCCTTGGAAGTTGCAGTGAGCTATGACGATGCCACTGCACTCTAGCCTAGGCAACAGAACAGGACCCTGTCTTAAAACAAAGTGGAGAGGTGGGGGAATCACAAAAATGGGCAAATAAGAGACTAGTCAAAATGACTGGAGAGATTTAAAAAAAAAAAAAAAAACTAGATAGAATTCTGAGGAAAGAATAAGAAAGCCTACATATGTCTAATTGGAGTCCCAGAAGGAAAATTAAAAAAAAATTGATGAGCCTCTTACTTGACTGATCTGGAAAAAAATTAAAAAGAGAAGGCACATATATTACATTTATCAGGAATGAAAGAGGTGACATCACTATAGATTCTGTACATAAAAATGGATAAGGAAATTTTATGAATAATCTTTATGGCAGTAAATATATCAACCTAGTTGAAAGGAATGAATTTCTTGAAAGATACAAACTACTACAGCTGACTCAAGAATTGAGATAGATAACCTGAATATCTTATTAAAGAAATTGAATTTATAGTTAAAAATCTTCACACAAGGAAAACTTTCCAGGCCCCAGTGGTTTTACTGGTGAATTCTTCGAAATGTTTAAAGGAGAAATAATAAGAATTCTACAATTCCTCCAGAAACCTGGAGAGGGGCTTCCTACCTCATTTATGAGATCTGCATTAATCTGATACCAAAACCAGACAAATTTAAAAAAAAAAAAACTATGGACCAGCATTCTTCATTAACATAGAGAAAAATTTCTCAACAAAATATTAGAAAATCAAATCCAACAATATATAAAAAGGATAATATAACAAAGTAGAATTTATTCCAGGAATGTAAAGTTGGTTTAATATTTTAAAATTGACCAGCCTGGGCATAGTGAGACCTCATCTCTACGAAAAAAA
>VBSM01000529.1:12010259-12025199 GCA_008086735.1 Cheirogaleus medius | reverse complement strand
AAAAAAAAAAAAGAGTGGGGGGAACATGAATCAGAATGAAGTGGTGGGGCAAGGTAGCTCACAGCCTGTAATCCTAGCACTCTGGGAGGCTTGAGGCAGGAAGATTACTTGAGTTCAGAAGTTCAAGACCACCCTGAACAAGAACGAGACACCTGTCTCTATGAAAAATTAGCTGGGCGTGGTGGCACACGCCTGTAGTCAGCCTACTCTGGGAGGCTGAGACAGGAGGATCACTTCAGCCTGAGAGTTTGAGGTTGCAGTGAGCTATGGTGACATCACGGCACTTTAGCCGTGACATCGAGACTCTGTCTCAAAAAAAAGAATGATGGGAGGTCTTTCTGAGGAGATGATATGAGCAGAAACCTGATTGAAGGGTCTAGGAAAAGAGTGTTCCAGATTAAGAGAACAGTAAGTGCAAACATCCTGAGGCAGGGAGGAGCAGAGCACATTGCAAGGGCCAAAAGACAGTCAGTGTGTTTGGAGCCAAGAGAGTAGAGTGATGGGTAGAGCAGTAGGAGGTAAGATGGGGGAAGGGGAGGTTGGTGATATTGGGAGGTTTTAAGAAGAATGTCAGTATTTATTTTTTTGGTGGATGCAGCCAGGAAGATTGGCAAACCAGCTTATTTCTTAGTTATTCCAACCTTATTATCTGGCCTAATTTAGACTATCATTCTTGTCTTTAGGTTAATGATGTCTGGTGTCTTCATGAGCTTCTTTGCCTTGATTTTAATTTGGCCAGTTTTATTACTTTAACATTGAGAGTAGCTTTCTATGCCCCCCTTCTCCCTTTTTTAACTTGTTTGTTTTAATTTTGAGTAATTAGTGAATGCAGAGTTGACTGGAAAGGTTTTGAAATGTTTTTCAGTATTTTGTTTACAGGGGAAATTTTTTTTTTTAAGATACTTACGAACAGGGACTCCTCAAGGTTTTGTTGACTTCACAATAATGTTTTCAACCTAGCTAGTGTTACCATGAGTTAAGAAAGGTAGATTTATTAGTAATATCACTTTACTTAAGGATAACCTAATCGTGATATTGTTTTCTTTCTTTTTTTTTTTTAGTTGCATGTTCTTCCAATGAACGTTTTATTTCTGTATAGTGTTTGCAAGCAAAAATATCAGCAGATTTGCTTAGGGATTTTTTTTTATCAAGAAAAATACTATGTAAGTGCTAAGTGGAGAAATGAGCAGGTTTACATACTTAAATTATCCCCAAGTTAGAGTTTTAGTTTTCATAAACCTAAATAATGCCCTTAAGCCAACTTGGCTCTCTTTTCACTGATGTGAAAACAACTATTTTCATTACTGTGATTTATAATTCCTTTTTTTTTTTGAGACAGAGTCTTGCTCTTTACCCCCCTGGCTAGAGTGCAGTGGCATCATTGTAGCTCACTGCAACCTCAAACTCCTGGGCTCAAGCAATCCTCCTGCCTCAGCCTCCCATGGAGCTGGGACTATAGATGATCACCAGACACTCAGGGTCTCACTCTTGCTCAGGTTCTCAAGTGATCTTGTGTCTCAGCCTCCCAGAGTGCTAGAGTTACCGGCATGAGCCACCACCCCCTTGCCTGAATTTTATAATTTCTTGAAGTGAATTGCTACATGAGCATTTTATGTAGTTTTTTTTAACAGTTAATAATTTTAAATATTCATGGATATTCCTAGTTCACTATTGATAATAAGTTTTAGTGTATTGCACTAAATTCTTTCAGCTGCCTTTCCTTGCAGCTGATGGGTAGTTCACAAATCTGGTATTGCTCTTGATGTTCTCATAAAAAGATTTTCCCTACAAATGTGAAAGCATTGTCTATGTTTGAATTTTTTGGATTTATCCTAGTTGTTGTTGCTTGAGATTA
Organism: Cheirogaleus medius; assembly: GCA_008086735.1. NCBI lineage: Eukaryota > Metazoa > Chordata > Mammalia > Primates > Cheirogaleidae > Cheirogaleus > Cheirogaleus medius. The sequence continues at coordinate 12,023,344 of VBSM01000529.1, read as the reverse complement.
TTACCTGACAAGTTGAAAGCTCTTAAATTCTTAGAAGTTAAAGTAGAAGTTGAATGACTAGTCTGTCATCCCCCAAGTCTTTGTTTTTTGTTTTTTTTGAGACAGAGTCTCACTTTGTTGCCCAGGCTAGAGTGAGTGTGGTGGCGTCAGCCTAGCTCACAGCAACCTCAAACTCCTGGGCTCAAGCGATCCTCCTGCCTCAGCCTCCCGAGTAGCTGGGACTACAGGCATGTGCCACCATGCCCGGCTAATTTTTCTATATATTTTTAGTTAGCCAATTAATTTCTTTCTATTTTTAGTAGAAACGGGGTCTCGCTCTTGCTCTGGCTGGTCTCGAACTCCTGACCTTGAGTGATCCACCCGCCTTGGCCTCCCAGAGAGCTAGGATTACAGGCGTGAGCCACCGTGCCCGGCCCCAAGTCTTTGTTAATTGTTCATTAACAGAGATCTAAGCATTTTTATTATGTTGAGGAATTTTTATTATAAAATTTCATTGAATCCCAGATGAGATATTTTTTGGGAAAAGGGATGTTAGTGATAAGGTAAATTTGGGTGATTGCATGCTTATATTAAAAATATGACAAAGTCTTAGAAGCATAGTTTTATTTTCCTAGGTGATGGTCTAAATTTACTTCTCTGGGCCTGGAGGCTGTTAGAATGTCATGTTCTTCAGCCGTATTTTTGCCTTTGTATTTTCCCATAATAGAGAAAAAATTACTTCTCTAATAGAGTTAGACTTAAGATTATAGTCAATTTTCCTGACCCATTTGAGAATGATAACAACAGAAGCCTTTTCTCTTTAGTAAACTGATCTTTGACCAAACGTTGACCAAACAGTTCCTTAGTCTCATTACTCTGTCCTTCTACGTTCCTGATGGTAGCAGGAGGAGATGAGGTTAGGTTCCCTATGAGCTTTCTTGTTCTTGTTGCCTTTGTTCATGTGGAAGGTGCAACAGCTGCTGTGGCTTATGCATTTGTCTTAGCTGCTGCTTTATGTAGTCTTTATTTTGATGGTAGATGTATCTTTCTGAACAATAACTAACCAAGTCATCTGTTATTTAAGTTTTATAGTTATATTTTTTTTCCCCTTTGGATGTATTAAACCTAGACGTTTTAGTTTAGTTTTGTTTCTGTTAATCTTCACACCAGGTCTTTTCTGTGCTTTAGGTTGACTCTTCATCACAGTGAAACCATTAGGAAAAATCCTTGTGGTTAACAACAGAGGCTTCAGAGTGTAACCTGTACTCGGGCCTAGAAATTATTTTAAATGGCGACTGATACGTCTCAAGGTGAACTCGTCCATCCTAAGGCACTCCCACTTATAGTAGGAGCTCAGCTGATCCACGCGGACAAGTTAGGTGAGGTAGGGGCTGATGCATTCTTGAAGCTCACTCTTGGATCAATTCCTGACTTCAGGCCCTGCTGGGTCCTTCTTGGTACATGTTCCTTCCTCTACTTTGGGGAGTCTAGATTGTGAATCTGAAAATAATCAAATAGAGACCAAGTTCTTTTCATCTTCCCTCTCCCCTCAAATTACTGAGAACCTCCAACCTTCTAAATTTATACCAAATCAGGTATAACTATTTTCATTTGAAATTATAGCTAAAATTATTTTGAAAAGTATTTCTTTAAAATAATATTTTACTTCAAAAAAAACAACCTATTAAAAGTAATTTGTATCAGATCCTGGAGTTGACTTGAAGAATTCTCCTACATCTTCTGACACCCAGTTAGGCCCCTTGAGAAAGAGAGTAAAGAGAATTTTTTTATGCATGTTTGATTATGGCTATCTCTTTTCTTAGAAGGTAGAAGATAGCACCATGCCAATTCGTCGAGCTGTGAATTCTACCCGGGAAACTCCTCCCAAAAGCAAGCTTGCTGAAGGGGAAGCAGAAAAGCCAGGTAAAGCAGCGTTATAGCTTAAAAAGGCAAAACGTTTTTACTACAGTTTGAAGTGTTCCATAAATCCTTTTGAACTTAAATTTGTTCTTTATTCATGGCCAAAGTGTTTTGGGGGGAACATTTAAAGAGAGAAGCAAGTAGCTATTATTATGTCATTTTAATTATGTCAAATTAAGATTTCTTCTTGTCGCTAAAGATTTTTGGAGGGGGAAAATGTCATGTCCTTGGAATTTGAAACAGAAAAACAACTGGAGAACAGGCATGGTCAGAGAGTAGCATTTTGAACATACAGTGTTAATGGGATGAAGGCATTGTGGAAGAATGGAGGACTTGGACCTTTGGGAGGAAAAGTGGAAGATTCATCCAGAAATCATCAGGAGACCTTAAGGGAAGCAAATGGGTGATCAAAACATTGGTCTATAACTGGTATTGGTGCAGAAAAGATAAGCTAGTCAGAGGTGGGAGCATAATACATGAAGAGGAATGTAGACTCATCAACGTGGAGTACTGGTGCTCCTTTATAGCATCTATAACCACCTCTTCTCCTTTTCCTTGTCTGTCTTTTTCTTCTCATGACCGTTTTCTTTCTTTCTTTATCTTTTTCCTTTTCTCCTTTCTCCCTTGCCTTTTATCTCAGGTTGCCAGAGTGCGCACACTGTGCTCTCCGTGTCACAACTATTAGAACCAAATATTTATTTCCTGACTAGCATATATTAGGAATAGAAAATACATGCACCCTTGTTGCCTTTATTCCGCGTGCAGCAGGGCAGACATCATTAACGAGTCAATATACTCTTCTGGCTGAGGGTGAATTTTTGTCTCAAAATCCTCAATTTGGGTACCCTGGCCTAAGGCAGTTAGGAAACATGGGAATTAAAATATTAAAAAAAATAATGGGTGCTAGTGATTTGAAGGTGGATTATCTTGTCCAGCACTGGAATATTGCTACTTGGTCCATCTTAATCCATGTTTATTTAACAGCCAGCTGAAGCCACTAAATCACTGATAACATCAGTTTTTAGAATATATGCCAGAGGTTTCAGATGTAAGGTATTAGAAAAGTCAAGAATTAATAGAGGAACAGTCACTTCACAAGTTGTATGTTTGTTTAATCTTCTCTCTGTCCAGTTTTCTACATAGAAATAATTAGACTTCACTCATATTTTAAATTTTGTAAATCCTAGTGGGACATGGTGACTCATGCCTATAATGCCAGCACTTTGGGAGGCTGAGGCAGGAGGATCACTCGAGGCCAGGAGTTTAAGACCAGCCTGGGCATTATAGGAAGACCCTGTCTCTACAAAAAATTAAAAAATTAGCTGGGTGCAGTGACATGTCCCTGTAATCCTAGCTGCTCAGAAGGGTGAGGCAGGAGGTTTGCTTGAGCCCAGGAGTTTGAAGTTACAGTGAGCTATGATGAGACTACTGCACTCCAGCCTTGGTGACAGAGTGAGACTCTGTCTCTAAAAAAATTAAAAAATGATAAATTTTATAAATCCTGTATTTCACACAGAGGCAGACATATTAATAGTAGTTTTAAAGAATTGGAAACAATGTGTTATACATACTATACACTCAGTGACTGTTGAGTGATTGAACCTTTATTAAGCCATAACTCTTAAGTAGTTATTCTTGAGAAAAGAATGTAAATTTATAGGTTTTGTTACAGTGAAACCCACTAAATGGTTCTTAATTTTTCATCCTTTTTATAATAAGGCAGTGTGTAAGTAAGCATGTGACTAATAAATTCTTACTCATGCAGCCAATTAGGTCAAATTGTTGGAGGTGAGGGGCAGTGAAAGATACATCATGATGAAAAACAGATCTTACTGTGGAAAACCTGAAGGCAGTTATTATCTGTATTTCCAGATACCATTGTCATAATGAAGTTCTAGCCTTAATACTTTGTGGTAAGCCTATGGGAAACCGTTCTAGAAGCAGCAGAGGAGGCCAAAAGAGGACAGGAATCATTCACCTAGTATAAATGCCGGCCTACAGGCTTCCCCTAAAACATTTTATATATGCCTCATAATAACTAACTCAGTGACTCAGAGATGTCAAAAGAACTTGTCCTAAGGTTAGCAAGCTAGAAAGTTATAGAGACTGAATTTTAATCCAGGTACATCTAACTCTGAAACCTTGGTTTTGGCTGAACAGATATGGGAGGAGTTTGGACTAGTCTATGCAAGACTAGTTGAAGAATATAATTCAAGACAAGATTTGCAAATGATGGTTGACAGTTCTGGGATTTATGGTTTGGAATTTCAATTAGTTGAGAAACTGGAACCTTTAGAATTGTATTTATGTGGTTTGGTTATAAGAAAGAAGTGGCATTTTTAAATTCTCTTTATGTGAAGACCTCAAAGAAGTTGTCATTAAGTGATCAGACTCTTTAAGCATACACTGTTATTCTTTGCCTAATTTTTGCCACTGGCATTGTTTCCTTTGAAGTCTTATAATAGCTACTCAGAGAAACATGCTATAAAGACAAGGCACAAATAACTGCAGACCTCAATGTTTCCCCTCGTGTTTCTACTCTTGCTCCAGTCATTCTTTTGGAAAATACATGCTTATTTTTTATTATTCCCTTTCTAAAATTTGTCTGTTAACTTATAAAATGGATAGTTTCTTAATTATGAGTCTCATTAATATTATAGAGTAGAATGATCAAAAGATTTGAAGTAAAATGAGTTTCCCTTATTATGTAATTTCCTGGTTCATCTCCTTTTCTGGATAAATAACCACCTGAATGAGTAGCTTTAGTGACATGCAAGAAAGAATGCAAGAAAACTGCAGGTGTAGTCGTTTGTTACTGTTTTAGCATTCACCTGTTAATTGGAATATTTGGTTGTTTTGTTTAATGAGATAACTTTTACCCTTTTATTGACTCAGGTTCTAATATAGCTACTTGATGCAATTCTGCTCACCTGATTTTTTAGAACCAGACATAAGTTCAGAGGAATCTGTCTCCACTGTAGAAGAACAAGAGAATGAAACCCCACCTGCTACATCTAGTGAGGCAGAGCAGCCAAAGCGAGAACCTGAGAATGAAGAGAAGGAAGGAAGCAAGCCTTCTGAGGAAACCAAAAAGGAGTAAGGAGTTATGCCTTCCTGCTATTTATAATTGAAGACTATGTAAAAGAATTGTAGATCAGATTGTTTTAAAGTGTTATAACATTAGTTTATGCTATGTTGTATTTGCTATGTGGATTTACTTTTTAGAATTACTATTTGAATTAGGTTTATTGTATAGTTGTGTGGTGTATTAGAATTTGTAGTAGTTAGCAGAACAATGATTTGAATAATCCAAAAGTCTTTCATTTTGGCTTCGGAAATGAATTCATTGTGGGGGAGTGTCTGAAATTTTAAGCATTGACAGAATTTCGATAAGAAATGAAACATAGCTATAAAAATCTGACCTGGACGACAACTTCACCATTTTATTCTTACCTTTGTGCCAAGAGTGAGTTGCTTTTATATGCTTATGTTAAAAGACATTAATCTGGGGCTGGGCACAGTGGCTCACACCTATAATCCCAACACTTTGGCAAGCCCAGATGGGGGTAGGGGAGCACTTGAGGCCAAGAGTTCAAGACCAGCCTGGGCAACATGGCAAGACCTTGTCTCTACAAAAAATAGAAAAATTAGCTGGGTGTGGTGGCACATACCTATAGTCCGAACTACTTGATAGGCTGAGGCAGGAAGATCACTTGAGCCCCAGAAGCTTGAGGCTGCAGTGAGCTATGATCACACCACTGCACTCAAGCCCGGGTGACAGTGAGAGACCCTATCTCTAAAAAAAGTTTTTAAAAAGAAGTCATTAGTGTGACTCAAGCCATTGCTAGAGTGACCTAAAACTCTATATGTGTTTGATGAAGTATTGCATTGAAGGTGACTTTGAGGATCTGGTGGTAGCAATTATGTTTTAATTAAAAATTTTTTTTTGGCTGGGCACTGTGGCTTACGCCTATTATCCTAGCACTTTGGGAGGCTGAGGTGGGAGGATTGCTTGAGGCCAGGAGTTTGAGACCAACCTGAGCAAGAGTGAGGCTCTGTCTCTATAAAAAATAAAAAAAATATCTGGGTACTGTGGAGTGCACCTAGCAAGACATAGCAACATAGCGAGACCCATCTCTACAAAAAAATACAAAAATTAGCTGGGCACGGTGGCGCATGCCTGTAGTCCCAGCTACTCAGGAGGCTGAGGCAGGAGGATTGCTTGAACTCAGAAGTTTGAGGTTGTAGTGAGCTATGATGATGCCACTGCACTCCAGCCTGGGCAACAGAGCAAGACCTTGTCTCAAAAAATATATATATGTGTGTGTGTGTGTGTGTGTGTATATATTTTGGCAGAAGAGCTGGTAGTATTTATTCCACTCTTTTCATGATTGGTCAAAACAGTTAGAAATTACTTTTTAAGTATAGTCCTGTATCACTTAATGATGGGGATACATTCTGAAAAATTCAGTGTTAGGCAACTTCATCATTGCACCAGCATCATAGAGTATACTTACACAAACCTAGGTTGTATACCCTACAACACACCTAGGCTATATGGTATAGCCTATTGCTACAAACCTATTCAGCATGTTACTGTACTGAATGCTGAATGCTGTATTGTAACACAATAGTAAGTATTTGTGTATCTAAACATAGAAAAGGTACGGTAAAAATATGGTATAAAAGATAAAAAATGGCACACCTATATAGAACACTTACCATGAATGAAGCTGGCAGGACTGGAAGTTATTCTCGGTGAGTCAGTGAGTGAGTGGTGAGTGAATTTGAAGGCCTAGGACATTACTATACACTACTATAGACTTTGTAAACACTGTACACTTAGGTTACACTAAATTTATAAAAAGATATTTTTATTTCTTCAATAAATTAACATTGGCTTACTATAACTGTTTTACTTTATAAACTTCAAAAATTTTTAACTTTTTAACTCTTGTAATAATACTTAACCACTTCGGTACCACGCTCACCGGCTGCGAAACCTTGCCCACAGCCGGCACTCACAGTCCGCGCGATAGTTTGTGCTGTGCATTGACGACGAATTGTTTTGCTCTTGTGTGATAAGGAAAGCTTTAAAGCACTGAAAGCTTGTTTTACTTTACAGGCAGCTTTAGGAAAATAACTATAATAACTCCTACTAAGGACTTGTTAAAAGGTCACAGATTTGTAGTAACTTACTAGCTGAAGGTACACACTGCAACTGCAGAGATAAAAGTAAAAGCTTTTGGCTGTCAGCTAAAGTCATCGCTCGAGTTCATCTGTGGCTGTCATCTATAGTCGATGCTGGGCTGTGCGCGTTCATCTGTGGCTGATGACTATAGTCGATGCTGGTACCGAAGTGGTTAAAACACAAACACATTGTACAGCTGTAAAAAATATTTTCTTTCTGTATATTCTTATTCTGTAAATTTTTTTCTATTTTTAAATTTATTTTTTTAACTTTTTAAACCTTTTTGCTAAAAACTAAGACACAAGCCTGGTGCATTGGCACACACCTGTAGTCCCAGCTGCTCAGGAGGCTGAGGCAGAAGGATGGCTTGAGTTTAGGAGTTCAAGTCCAGACTGGGCAACATAGCAAGACCCCATCTCGAGGGAAAAAAAACTAAGACATAAACACACATTAGCCTAGGCTACATAGGGTCAGGATCATCAAAATCACTGTCTTTCACCTCTAGATCGTGTCCTACTGGAAGGTCTTTAGGGACAGTAACACTGATGGACCTGTCATCTCCCAGGGTAACAATGCCTTCTTCTGAAATACATCCTGAAGGACCTGCCTGAGGCTGTTTTATTTTACAGTTAACTTTTTTTTTTTTGAGACAGAGTCTCACTTTGTTGCCCGGGCTGATGCACCAGCCTAGCTCACAGCAACCTCCAACTCCTGGGCTAAAGCGATCCTCCTGCCTCAGCCTCCTAAGTAGCTGGGACTACAGGCATATACCACCATGCCCGGCTAATTTTTTCTATATATTTTTAGCTGTCCAATTAACTTCTTTCTATTTTTGGTAGAGACAGGGTCTCGGTCTTGCTCAGGCTGGTCTCGAACTCCTGAGCTCAAACGATCTACCCACCTCAGCCTCCCAGAGTGCTAGGATTACAGGCATGAACCACCACAGTTAACTTTTTTTTTAAGTTATTTTTAAGAAAAAGTATAATCTAATGGCAAAAACTGTATTATAATATAGTAAATACGTAAACCAGTAACATTGTCACTTATCAACCATTATGTATTGTTTATAATTGTGCTATACTTTTATACAACTGGTAGTATAGCATCACCACAAACGTGAATAATGTGCTACAACATTATGACAGCTGTGTGATGGGAATTTTTCAGCTCCATTATAATCTTATAGGACCATTGTATATATGGTCAGTCATTGACTGAAAAATCAATGATATATGGTATGACTGTAAAAGAAGAATTTAGTAATAACTATACTTTCTAGGTATAATCCTCATGGAATTCTTTATCCTAGTTTCATAGGTATAAGTATGGTCTGTGGAATTTTTAGCAGCTATTATATATTTTTATTATCATTATTATATTTTTAGAGAGACGGACTTACTCTGAAGACCCGGCTAGAGTGCAGTGGTACAGTCATAGCTCACTGCAGCCTGGAACTCCTGGGCTCAAGCAATCCTCCTGCCTCAACCTCCCAAGTAGCAGGGGCTACAGGCGTGTGCTACCATGCCTGGCTAATTTTTTTAATTTTGTTTTTTAACTAGGGTCTTGCTATATTGTCCAGGCTGGTCTCAAACTCCTGGCCTTAAGCGATCCTCCTGCCTCAGCTTCCTGAGTTCCTGGAATTACAGGCATGAGCCCCCACATCTGGCACCTGTCCTGTATTTTTCAATGTTCTAATGCATGTTAGGTGCACAGAGTGCTGTTATTATTACTTAGAATAAAATTTATATAATGCTTTATAGCTCACAAAATTGTTTTGATAAACATAATCATAATTTTTTTTTTTTTTTCGAGACAGAGTCTCACTTTGTTGCCCAGCTTAGAGTGAGTGCTGTGGCGTCAGCCTAGCTCACAGCAACCTCAAACTCCTGGGCTCAAGCGATCCTCCTGCCTCAGCCTTCCGAGTAGCTGGGACTACAGGCATGTGCCACCATGCCCGGCTAATTTTTTCTATATATTTTTAGCTGGCCAATTAATTTCTTTCTATTTTTAGTAGAGATGGGGTCTCGCTCTTGCTCAGGCTGGTCTCGAACTCCTGACCTTGAGCGATCCACCCTCCTCGGCCTCCCAGAGAGCTAGGATTACAGGCATGAGCCACCGCGCCCAGCCTCATATCATAATTCTTACAATATCTTGTGAAGAAGAGGCCGGGCATGGATGCTCACCCCTGTAATCCTAGCACTCTGGGGGGCTGAGATGGAAGTATCTCTTGAGCACAGGAGTTTGAGACCAGCCTGACCCCTGAGTAAGAGTGAGACCCTGTCTACTAAAAATAGAAAAAATTAGCTGGCCGTGGTGGCAAATGTCTGTAGTCCCAGCTACTCAGGAGGCTGAGGCAGGAGGATCACTTTAGCCCAGGAGTTTGAAGTTGCTGTGTGCTAGGCTGATGTCATGGCACTCTAGCCCAGGCGACAGAGGGAGACTCTGCCCCCCCCCAAAAAAAACCTTGTGAAGTAGTTGATATTGAATTACTATTTTATAGCTGAGGAGACAGAGACTCACAGCATTTTCTAAAGTAATATAGCTAGCTAGTTAAGTGTTCGAGTGAAAACTCAAACCTGGGTTTTTTGACTTCAGAGCTTGAGGTTTTTCCACCATACCAACTGCATTTGTTATAGTTGTTAACCAGTATACGTTTTTAGATTCTCATTTCTTTTATATACTGGGCCTTCATGCCAGTGCTGATTTGTGTGATTTCTCTCTCTTGTACCTAAGAGAAAACACCTAAAAGTTCATTTATTATACCCATTTAAAAAAAAAAATTATTTTGGCTGGGCACAGTGGCTTATGCCTATAATCTAAGCACTTTGGGAGAGCGCAGTGGAAGGATCATTTGAGGCCAGGGGTTTGAGATCAGCCTCGGCAACATAGTGAGACCCCGGATCTATTTTTTTTTTAATGAAAAATACGTATGTATTTTAATGAAAAATACAATATTGCTTATTGTACTTATCACCTTAGTGTGTAAATAGATTAAAACATTGATTTTTATTCCTCCCTGGTCTTTTCCTATTTCTGACTTTATACCTCTTTCTGGAGAGTTTATCTTACATAATAACAATTCTTTGTTTTAAAGTGAGAAAGATCAGTCTAAAGAAAAGGAGAAGAAAGTGAAAAAAACAATACCTTCCTGGGCTACCCTTTCTGCCAGCCAGCTAGCCAGAGCCCAGAAACAAACACCGATGGCTTCTTCCCCACGTCCCAAGATGGATGCAATCCTAACTGAGGCCATTAAGGCAAGTTTTTATTTCAAGCAATTCATCTTAGATTTATTCTGTTCATCTTTTGCTTATTTGAAAGTGGCATACTTCTATCTAGACGTCATAAATCTCTGCTTCTTAAAGGAAATTTAAATAGAAGAAAGTCATTATGAGGTTCATGTTTTTCTAATATAATCACATTTGGTGAGCACTGTTGATTTTTTTAAAAATTAATATTTACTGTAGCAAATATTTTTAACTTATCTTTAGAATTATTTTTATTCAGTTTATTAAGTGTGATTTTTTATTTGAAGATTGAAAATGTTAATTCATTCCACAAACATTTAAGGACTACCTTCTCTCTGTCAGGCAGCTCTGCTAGTGACGAAGTGGCAAAGCAGGGTCTTTGCCCTTATAAATCTAATTGTGATTCAGTAACTGAATAATGTTGAGAATTTTTGTGTAAAAAATATCTCCATTTGTAAAGTTCCATTTGTAAAGCTAAATGTCTAATCTTGGTAGTGGTTATCTTTCACACCTGAACTAAGAAACCCTCTCATAAACCCACCACTTTGCTTTATCACCTTGCCATTCTAAAATACTTGCAAAAGTTATCCTCCTCACATAGCATTATGAATTTGCTGTAATCCACTGACTTTCATTCGTTTATGTGATAATCAGATGTACTTTTCTTATTTAAATATTTTAAGGCTATCTCCTAACCTGGCATTGTCTTTATTGTATTAATCTTTTTATTTAATTTTGCCTTTTTCCTTTTGCTTGATCAAATGCTAAGAGGAGTTAAAACACACCTACCTCTCATTTCAGAGACCCTGTTGCTATGGTCTGAGTCAGGATTGGGGAAAGAGGGATACAGATCATTTTAACCAAGGGGAGTGTACATAGGAAGAGAATAGCCTGGTTGTCATTCTCAATTCAAGAAGATAGCACACATAAACTAGAAAAGAGTTTGCCTTCAGATTTCTCCCGTTATTCCTTCAAGACTTCTTATGCTCTTGCCTCATTAAGAAAACTTTCTTGGGGAGGGGGACGCGGGATGGGAGAAAAAAAATAGTGAGCTCTGTGTTGTGTAGCCTCTCCTCAAGGATTTTACTTGATAACCACTCAGCCTGGATTTGAAGGAACCAGGGTTATAGTGAGGATGAAGAAGGTACTAAAATTTTTAAATAGTGAAACAAAAAATTAATATAAATTTGGCCTAAAGAACGATTTAAATATGATTGGGTGTGTTTACATAAATTATGTATATATATCATGTATATTCCATATAACAAAATCATGATTTCAGACCACCGATACCATTTTCTGTATCAAACAGGAGTCCTCATGTCTGCTTCTCTCATTGTTAGTTTGATGGAGCAAGGGATTGTTTGTTTCAGGATTACAGAGTTCTTTTCTGCTAAGTTTTCTGTGTTTTGTGTTTTCTTAAAAGATCAGGAATAAGCTTCAATAGGTTAATAGTTCAGAGACATTGACTTGAATCCGGTGGCCCATATTAATATAACCTGTTTTGTATTATGCAATCTTTTCTGGTTTATCTACCTGTGGGTTATTTTTCTGTGTTGTCAGAATATATAAAATAACATTCAACCAAGTCCTTTTCCAATGAGAATGAATAAGTACTATGTTCAGTTTATAGACAATAGCAACACAAAATTGGTGGACTAGCCCATTAGATAGATGATAGATACTTCTTCTGTGTGCTTCAAAATTTAAAGCATTTGGAAAAAAAGTTAAATATTTGCTGCCTTTGTGACATAATGAATTACTTAATTATTCCATGGGCATTAGTCAAATGGAGTGTGGATAAATGGGATAGAAGTGGAAGAGGGCACTTTAAATTTCAATAGAATGCCTCCATTTTTACCCAGAACTCCCCTTAAGACTTTGACATTTGTAAAACCAATTTTATGCCATTCAGATTATCTTTGATTCTTCTCTCTGCTGACATTCATACAAAACCTGTAGAGAAATATTGGTCCTAGCGTGCCAAAACTCATTCCTTAAAATGGCCCAGATCTGTAATCTGATAAGTGATGGAAATGTTCTGCATTCCTCGTTTTGATGCTAAAGATCTATCATCTAAGTATAAAATGGAATTAAAATGGAAAGAGAGTCTTCACTAACATACAGAAGTTCATATGTTCCATGGTCTATTTGGCCATTTTGAACAATTTAAAATTGTTGCAGAAATATTTGGCAATTCTGTATTTCTCCACAGCCATTATGAGCTGAAGTTGTCATCCATTCAGTGATGCCATTTTTATCCTTTATCAAGCTCAGTTCCAAAATAATTTATTTTGAAAATGGATGTCATATTCTCTATCTAATAAAAAACTAGTTTAAACTAAAATAATGTGTATGTTTTGATAAATCTTTTTTCTAGGCATGCTTTCAGAAGAGTGGTGCATCAGTGGTTGCCATTCGAAAATATATCATCCATAAGTATCCTTCTCTGGAGCTGGAGAGAAGAGGCTATCTCCTTAAACAAGCACTGAAAAGAGAATTAAACAGAGGAGTCATCAAACAGGTATTACACAGTTGGTAATAAGATCATTTCATTATGGATTAGCTAAAAGCCCATATTTGGTAACATTTAGGATTTTTGTGTCTTTTTTGTTGAAAATAAATTACATGATGATGAAATGATTAAGCTTAACCTAATTTTATCTGAGGCTGAGTTTCAAAAACACTGGTGTCACTTGCCTTCATAGTCAGCTATACTATCTTTTTTTTTTTTTTTTTTTTTTTTTTTT
>VBSM01000529.1:11953154-11971145 GCA_008086735.1 Cheirogaleus medius | reverse complement strand
CCATGCCCTCCATGCCCCGTCCCTTTCTAACCTCTGAGGTCCTGCCTCACCCCCATCCTGGTCCCCCATTGGCTCCCTCTGGCCCCGCCCCTTAGCCAATTCCCCTCCCACCTCCGCTGCCCTCATTGGCCCTGCTGGCCCACTTGGCCCCGCCTCTGCCCTCCTGGCTCCTCCCTGACCTAAAGACTTGGGACGACCAGGGGGTGCCTGGCCTGAGGGCCCCCTCTCCAGAGGGACCTTTTGGAGGGTGCAGCTAATTGTCTTGGGCCCGGCTGGAGTCACACCTCGCATTTCCATAGGAATCCTGGCCTTTAAGTCCCACTTTCCCACACCCCAGCCCATCTTAGAAGAGGAGGAAACTGACTCAGAGGCCAGGGCTTGCCTAAGCTCTGTTCCAGCGTCTTGTCCTGCCCCCCGGGTTTCCAGGGACTCAGAGGGGGTGGCAGGGCTTTTCACATGTGTGCCCTTACTTCCAAGCTGAATGTCTCATAGAGGAGATTGTGTCTGTTCCATGACAGCACATGTGACCTCTCTGAGCTCTATGTCCTGCTCTCTAAAATGGCCAGCCTCCTGTGGGAGGGGGTGGCTGGCATGAGCCATGGGGAAGGGGACTGGACCTGAAGCCCTTTCCTCGCCTAGCACCTGCCAGCAGAGTTCCCCAGCCTGGAGGCCCTGGTGGAGAACCACGCTGTGACGGAGCGCAGCCTCTTCTGCCCCCTGGACATGGGCCGCCTGAACCCCATCTACGAGGAACAGGACTGCGGGCCTGAGGGCAGGCCGTCCCGGACTCTCCGGCCCCTCAGCCATGCCAAGTCTGAGGCAGAACTGCAGGGCCTGGGCTAGGAGGCCGGGCCCCACTCCCAAGGCCGGGACTCACCGTGGCCCTGGCTTCAGCAGCCTCTGCCCTTCTTGCACCCCACTGGTCACCAGTTCCATCCAGTCACCTTGCCCCTTGGACCAGTCTTCCATTGCTTCACTGCGTGTGGGAGGGGAGCCCTGAGATCGGGGATTGCCAGTGGCTCCTTGCAGAGCATGTGGTCCCCCCGAGATTCCAGGAGGGGCAGGCGGAGCTCCAGGCTTCCGATAACTTGCTGGGTGACTTTGGATGCTTGTCATTTCTGGGCTTCCACTTTACTCCTAAGGTGGGAGCTTGTTGGTGATGGAGGTGCAGGCCTCTCCTAAGGGGGCCAGGCGTTGGGGCCCTGACAGGGAGTCTCCAGAGAGCTCCTGACAGAGGAAAGCAGAAAAGTGAGGGAGAAGGGCTTGGCGGGCAGGGCTGAGTTCTCACTTTGGGCAAAGATCTGGGAGTGAGCCACCTCTCTGTGAGAGAGCAGAGGTGACCCCGAGGAGCTTGTGGGTGGGGAGGCTGGGGCTGAGCCACACCAGGCTGACAGGTAGAGCACGGCTTGTTTCTCACATGCATCTGAGGGTGAAGGAGTCTCACCTTGAGCTCTGAGCAATGGGGGGTTACAACGGTGCAGAAAAGGCAGAGTTGTGCCACCCAAAGCCCATGCACAGGCGGACAGCTGTGTGCAGAAAGGCCTATGGCCTAGCAGGGCAAAGAGTCCCAGTGTGCTGCTCAGGAAGGAACCACAGGACTGTGCTGCTTGCTCAGAAGGGATGCCCCGGGCCCATCCCCTCCCCTGCACCCTGTAAGAATGACCAAGACACCCCCCCTTCTTGGGCTCATTTCCTTTAGCCAGTTGACAGGGAGGGGCCAGCCCTGAGCCCAGACTCAGTGGGGTGACCAGGGCCCTGCCCAATTCTCCCACAGACCACAGGACATTTGGTGGCTGCCTTGGGAAGCCTTCTTAACATGGTGCTGACCACTGCTGTCAGGGGCCACCTGACCAGGCCAGCCCCATCAGGGATGGGGTCAGAGCAGACCCATCCAAAGGCAGAACTGATGTGGGCCCTGCCAGAGGGGCTTGGCCTCGCAGCAGTGGGAGATCCGTGGGAGTGATTCTAGGCTCAGGCAGTAGCCCTGCCAGTGACTGACAAACCCAGGTGTCCCCCTTTGTAAGTAACCTCGACAGAAAAATACGTATCTTCCGAATTAAGTTACAGAACAAGTTTATTGTGGAAGAACTTCTCTTCCTGAGGCAGAGGCCTGGTCGTGAGTCTGGGGGCTGCCTTCTCCCCCATCTGGAGTGGGACGCAAGGAAGCAGCAGTCACTACGGAGCATGAAGAGGGGGCAAGCTTGGGAGGGCAAAGCAGACTCCCGGGGGCTCAGGCCCATGTTGCCAGCTTCCCTCCTCCCAGCTGGGACAGGATATTGGCTCAGGACCTTCTCACTGTCTCACGAGTCAAGATGTCCTGTCGCAGCGGATAGGAGGAGGCTGTCCTTTCAGGGCTCTTTCCACTGGAAACCCAGCACTGGTCTGATAATGTGAGTGGAAAGCTGGGACTCTACCGGAACCCATCCCTTCCCTGGGCAAAGCCCTGGTCTCTACAGCCTCATTCCCCTGGCAAAGAGAGGGGTTTAGTGACATCCTGTGACTTCGATTACAGCACCAGACACGTGAATTTAAGGACACCTGGTAGACTTGGGCCAAGGGTCACCTCTGTGCAGGAAGGGTTTTGTGTGAATTTTCTAAGAATAAGGCATCAGGGGACGTTCACACTGAAGGGACCAGTCTTCCCCAAGCACTTTAACTTCCTTCAGACAGCATTTATTGATCATGTGTTACAAACAGGGCAAGGTTTTGGCCCATGTTTGTAGGCTCCTTAATGTCTAATTAGAGGCCACAGTTTTCTCTTTGTCCCAGTGTACCACCTTGGTGGCCCAGCTCTCCTTACTGTGTGGACTTAAATAAAATGCATTTCTTTGGATTATCTGGTACGGACTTTTCTTTCCTTTGAAAGGCACAGTCTTTGTCAAGTTTGCCTGCTTTGTTTTGGTTTGCTACACATACCTTCAGCTGGTGCTGAATGGTGACCCAGACAGAGGTCCCATCCTCAAGGGCTCAGCATATCCCCAAGGATCAGCTAGGTAGATTTAATCAATCCATGTTGCTTCCTCTTCTGCAGTGAACGTCAGTGGCTATTTCCTATAGGAAAAATACTCCAGTCCTGCCCCGGCAACGTGGGCTTGCTCTCTACTCCTGCAACATGCCACAGGACCTTTGTACGGCCCAGACAGGCTTCCTTGTACTCCTTTCCTCCCGGCACGTTAGCTCTTCAACCAACCACCCTATTTCAGCTTCAGTCAGTCTCAGGAGGCTGCCCTGGTCCCCTAGGATCAATGAGGTTCTCTTTCCAGATGTTCCACGGAACTCATTTCTTTAGTTTGTAAACTTATTTATGGGATTTTGTTTGTAGGATTTTTGTTTCCAATGTCAGCCTCCCCTGCTAGACTATGGACTTCAGGAGGGCTGTCTCCCCAGCATCTGCTGCAGTACCTGACACATAGCTGACACTGTGTTTTTGTGCAAGAGGGAAGGCCAGAGGTGTGAGAGAGCCCCTCTTCTGGCTTGGGTGGCCTCTCCGGCCAAAAGACTTTTTTGTTTTAAAGTGAAGGGATCTATGTTGCTATGTTGCCCAGGGTGGACTAGAACCGGGTTCAAGTGATCCTCCTGCCTCAGCCTCCCGAGTAGCTGGTACTACATGCATGTGCCATGCTCAGCTCCAGCCAAAAGACTTGGCTTCTAAAGTTTTTGCTTGTTTTAAAATCTTGAGTCTTAGCAGAAACGAGGGTGGCATCAGAGGAAGCTCTGCCAAGTCCAGGACTGTGCATAAAGGACAGCAAGGTCCTTGTCGCTTCTTTTCTCAATAGGTCTCTAACCCCTTGGTGAAGCCTCCCCTCTTGGATCTCTCTAGCCCCGAGGTAAAGTCAAGCCTGGGCTCCCATGTTAGCTGGGCAACCTCGAGCAAATTGCTTAACCTCGCTGAACGGGGGCTGTGCGGAGGCGAAAGCGCCCGGCACGCAGCAAAGCCGGCGCCGGTGCGCCCCACAGGCAGCCGCGCGCAGGCCTCCAGCCGGGGGACCTCAGGCCCGAGGGCGCGCGTCGTTCGCCGGGGCCGCCCCCTGTGACGCCGCGGGCGTTGCCCAGCAACCGCGAACGCCGCGGCGACGTGCGTGCGGGCCGGCTGCTGGGGCGGCTCCGGGATTCGGGTCCTGCGGCGGCGCCTGCAGCGCGGATCCCCCACTTCCCCGCCCGGGCCGGGTCTCAGGGACGGGCGAGCCCGGGGGCGGGGGGCGGCGGCGGCCCCCGCTCGGGTCCTGCGACTGCCCCGCGGCCGCCGGCCTCCCGTCGGGGCGCCCCGGCGGAGCCCCATCCCCCCGCCGCGGCCCCGCCCCCGCCGCGAGGCCCCGCCCCCTGCGGCCGCCGCTGGCTCCGCCCCTTGGCGCGGGCGGCCAGGGGTGCCCGGCGGGGCGGTCGTGTGCCCCGGCGCGCGGGAGCCGGGCCGCGGCGCCATGGCCTCCGAGTCGGTGAAGGTGGTGGTGCGCTGCCGGCCCATGAACCAGCGGGAGCGGGAGCTGCACTGCCGGCCCGTGGTGACCGTGGACTGCGCGCGCGGCCAGTGCTTCATTCAGAACCCGGGCGCCGCCGACGAGCCCCCCAAGCAGTTCACTTTCGACGGCGCCTACCACATGGACCACTTCACCGAGCAGATCTACAACGAGATCGCCTACCCGCTGGTGGAGGTGAGGGCGCCCGCGGGCCGCCTTCCAGACTGGCAGGGCAGGGCTGGGGGCCACCCGAGCGTCCTGAGGGTCCTGAAGGGTCAGCGTTGCCCCCAAGCCCGGCGGGAAGGCCCTTTGGGGGGCGCAGGTGGACAGCACAGCGACAGGTTGGTCTGAAGACTTCAGTCCAGGCAGGAGACGGTTGGAGCCTGCCGACAGTGTCGCGTCCGGGTCTCCACTGTCCCCAACCCCAGAGCTGGTCCTCACGATGCACGCCGTCCCTTCCAGACCTTTCCCCTCAAGAACTCCATCCTCCAGGCCACTTGCCCTCCACCCTCACTCTAGACCTTCAGGACCCTGAAAGCTCCAGCCACTTCCCCAGCCACCTCCTGCCCTCCCCAGGGCCCCAGGTGGCCCGGCTCCTTCCTCCTTCCTGGCCTCACCTGTGGCTTCTGCTTGCCCCCCACCCCCTCAGCCCTGCACTCAGAAGCCTTCCCCCAGCTCACACTCATCCTCCCTTGGGCTTCCGGAGAGGCTCTGGCTGGTACAAGCCGATTCCGTGGGGAGGAAAGGCCTCACGGGTTCCCTGCTTCTGTGGAGAGAGACCCACTGGCCTGGCCCCGATCTCGGAGGAATGGAAGCCCTTTCTCTTTGGCCTAACTTACCTTCTTCCTTCTCAGCGTTGGAGGAACAGGGAGGCGACAACAGTTTCCCACTTTAGAGGGCTCTTGCTCACATGATGCAGCTTCATAACATATGGGGAGACTGAGGCTGGGAGGGAGGACACTTGCCCAAACTCCCTACAGTGAGTTTCTGGCAGAGGTGGGGCTGAAACTACACCTCCTGCCTCCTGGCCAAGGGTGTTCCCTTCTGCCATCATCTCCCACTACTGTTCAGCGAGTCTGGGTTGTTCCATGAAGAAAAGGAACAGTTTGGGAAATGCTCCCCCCCATCCCGTGGCCAGGACCTGACCAGGGGTGATGCCCAGGAACCGAGGGACAGCTCTCCCCAGGAGATAGTCCTAGGCTCTGGGGATAGCCAGGTTGTCCCTCTGCTGGCCTCGACTCCCAGGCTGGAAGGGACCTGATGGATCATCTGATCCAGCCCCTCTGCCCCATCGGGTCCTTGGATGTCCACCTTCGCTCACACATCTCCACTGACGGGAGCAGCTTGTTCCACCTTTGTTTCTGGGCCCAGAAGACGCTAGGTGGCCTCCCCGATGCTCTCAGCACCCTGCCCTGGCTCTGTGCCTGGGCCCCGCTGAGCCCTGCTGAGCCCCTCTGAGCCCCTCTGCTCCCGCCTGCCGGGGCCCCTCCGTGGTCTTGCCTCCTCCAGGGCCTTCATCCTTGTTCATGGGATGGGGTCTTGGTCCCCCCATCCTGGGAGTAATTACCCGAGAAAGCCTCCTTTATCGGGTCCCAGGAAGCCCCAACCCAGAGGGGGACACTAAGGACACGGAGACGACCCTGTCCAATCTCCCCTCCCACTCCCCATCCTCTCCCGACGTCTGCTGGTGTTTGGGATTCTCTGTCAGACGCCTGGCTCTGGACAATGCGCAGAGCCTCAAACTCACAGGACACGTCCATTCGTTCAGCTACTAATGTAAATAACTGAACAGCGGCGTCACCAGGCGCCGTCCTAGCGTGGGCACGCTGCGGTGAAGGAGAGATGCCTCTGCCCGCAGCAGGCTCGTGGGCAGGTGGAAGCTACAATACTTGTTAGCTAAGCCGATTGTCAGATCCAGGGCGGTGAGTGGGAGAGCTGTGGCAGGCTGGGGAAGGCCAGCAAGCCTTGGCCTGGAGGGAATTCAAGGGAGGGCAGGGAGGACTTCCTGGAAGAGGTGAGGTCTCAGCTGAGACCTGAAGGACGAGAGGAGGTGGTCAGGCAAGAAGGTGGAAGAAAGGGCCCTCCAGGTAGAGACCAGCAGGTAGCATTTGATCTTCACAAGAAGAGCTGGAGTCGTCACTCCTGATGGGCAAACAGAGGCCTAGAGAGTCGTGGGGCAAGTCGAACAGTTGTGATCGCCCAGTTCCTGTGCTCCGGCCTGCTGCCCCCACTGAAGGAGCAGTGTGGGACGGGCAGGCCAGTCTGAGCAGAGAGCAGCTGCACCACAGGGGCAGGCATTGGCGTCCCCCCTGCTGGGCTCTGACCCAGCCCCCAGGGCTCCTTGGCTGGTGGCTTGGGGCCCCAGAACAACCTCCAGGGAGCCTCATGCCCAGGACCTTCCTTCAGGTCCTGCTGCTAAAAGCCCCGAGCTCTTCTGACTGCCCTTTCTGTCCTTACTCTTTTCTTCTCCACCCCTTCCCTCTCCGCTCGTGGTCTTCTCTTGTCACTGGGTGACCGTTTCAGCTCTTCTGGGTGCTTCCACTCCAGACCGGCCCTCCCCCAAGCTCCTCACCCGGTCCCCAGCCTGTGCCCGCTCTGGGGGCTCTTCTCAGCCAGTGGCTGTACTGTCTCTCCTCCTGCCCCGTTCACACCTGTGGCCTCAGAGGCTCTCATGACACAGCCCCCAGTCTGGGCTGGGGAGCAGGGCTGGATTCCAGGGATGGCCGTGCAACAGAAGCCAGAGAAGAAGTAGGACGTCCCTGGATGGGATATTTGGGAGGGGGCAGAAAGAGGACATGTGGCAATTTAGAACAGATGTTTTTTATTTTAATTTCAATAGTTATGTGTTTATTTTAATGTGAAGTCCAAAAACCCATTAGCACATCCAACCTGTAGTGCGATGTCAGGGAACTGTTGCTGAGGACGACAGCAAATTAAAAGGAGTCAATTAACAGTTGACTTCATGAAAACGGTCCAGGAAATCCTAGTACAGGTGGCGTGGCAGAGCGAGGGGTGGAGGTACAGAGCGGTGGACATTTAGGACCTGCTCCATGTGTGTGCTTGTCCCCTGGGCATCTGGAGGCCTCAAGTGGTAGCAGACTTTTTGATATCTTTGTTTTGCTTTGGAAATGCTTGTAAAAGTGTTTTCTACTGAACTCTAGGGCAGCGCTGTCATGTAGAATTTCCAGTGATAATGGAAATGTTCTGTATCTGCGCTAATTAGGTGGCACATGGGCACTTGACTTGGGGTTAGTGCTACCGAGAAACTGAATTTGAGTTAAATTTAAATAACCTCATGTGGCCGGTGGCTGCCATATTGGATGGCTCAGCTCTAGAGCGACGCTTTCCAACACAAATATGATGTGAGCCACAAATGTAACTTCAGTTTTTCTATCAGCTACATCTTCAGAAGTCAAAGGAAACAGGTAAAAACTAATTGTAATAACATGTCTTATTTAACCCAATAGGTCCAAAATATTATGATTTCAAAAAATATAATGCATATTAATATTAGTATATAATAACTATTAGTGAGATATTTTACATTCTTTCTTCATGCTAAGTCTTTGAAATCTGGTGTGTATTTTACACTGATAGCACATCTCAATTTGGATGCCAAAGTTTCGACGACTAAAATGAAACACGGTGGCTCACGATTGTAATCCCAGAACTTTGGGAGGCTGAGGTGGGAGGATTGCTTGGGCCCATGAGTTTGAGACCAGACTAAGCAACATAGCAAGACCCATCTCCACAAAAAATACAAAAATTAGCCGGGCATGGTGGCGCATGCCTGTAGTCCCAGCTGCTTGGGAGGCTGAGGCAGGAGGATCCCTTGAGCCCAGGAGTTGGAGGTTGCAGTGAGCTATGATGATGCCACTGCACTCCAGCCTGGGCAACAGAGCGAGAGCCTGTCTCTAAAAAATAATAAATGAAGTGAAACACAAAAAATAAAGTCATGTTTAGTGGAGAAATATACTGCTCCAGTTTTTAAATTTAAATTAATCAAAATTAAATAAATTCGGTTCCTCAGTGGCACGGGGCAGAGACATTTCTAGCGCGGCCAGTGGCACCCCGGTGGACGGTGCAGCTGTAGTTATTTCACGCAGAATCCCTTCCCCGTGCTTGGGTGACATTGAGACTCACGGATCTGCTCCACGTCGTTCCCGGGGCTTCCTGTGCCCCTGCTGTCCCCTCACATGGGGTTGAGAAGCCCAGCCTCGGGCTCCTTGGCGGGTGGTCTCTGCCAGTGCCTGTCCCCATTTTGGACACTTCTGCCTGTAAAAGTGAGGTCCTGTCCTTTTGGGGGGCTGTGGATGGGGACTTTTGGCCTTCCCTCCCCGGCAGTTCCTGGGGGTGCCGAGTCCTGACCTGGTCTATAGTATGGGTCTCTGCGGTGGGACGCGGCGCAGATGCCACCTGGGGCCTGGGGCCTGGGGCCTGGGAGCAGTCCTCTGGGCCCAGTGCTGACACAGGATCCACCCCACCCCCATACCAAGCTCCAGAATTTGTGGCGTCATGGGTTCTGCGAGGCAGGGACTGCCTGTGTCTGTCTGCACCGCTCTGTCCCCAGCCAGAGCACGGTGTGCAGCGGAGCAGGCAGTCGGTGCCTGTCGGCGAATAGACACATCAGCCACGAGGGAAGCCTTTAGAAACGCAGCCTGGCGCGCTCTTCCCTTCCGGCCCCGGCTCCCCCTGCTCTCCCTGTGTCACCTCTGCAGCTTTGCCCAAGCTGTCCCCTCTCCCTGGAATGCCGTCCTCTTCCTGTCACCTGTCAAAATCCACGTCACCCTGTCAGCCCCTGCCCCCATCCTTCCCTGTCTTTGCTGCCCAGTGGCTTAGCCGGGTTATTCTGTCTTTGCCCAGCACCGGGGCCTCGGCATCACGTGCTCCTCCGTCACCGGGAGGAGGCCCCCCACGTGCCAGGCAGACACTGAGGGAGCACCTCTGTACGCATGACATAGCCCTCATGTCAGCCTCGAGGCAGCCTTTGTGGGAGGGGCCGTGCTTTTCCTTTATTACAGATGAGGACACTGAGGCTCCATGTGCCTAAGTAGGGCCACTGACGGGCGTAGTCAGTAACGGGCGGAGGTGGGATATGAACTTGGGGCCAGGCTCCCTGGCACAGACTCTAACCTCCCCACAGGGACAGTCTCCTGCCCCTCCAGACGGTGAAATCCTTGAGGACAGAGCTGTGGCTTATGCGTCTCTGGGAGACCCTGAGAGCTCGCAGTCCTGGCCCCAGCCCAGCTGTGCTCGGCCACCGAGCTCCGGGCTTCTGGCTTCCTCCCGTGCAGGGCGTCACTGAGGGCTACAACGGCACCATCTTTGCCTATGGCCAGACGGGCAGCGGGAAGTCCTTCACCATGCAGGGCCTGCCGGAGCCGCCCTACCAGAGAGGCATCATCCCCAGGGCCTTCGAGCACGTTTTTGAGAGCGTCCAGGTACGGGCCTTGTGGAGGGCAGGGGCAGGGCTCGAGCCACAAACGGTCCCCAGAACATGTATGACCTGTGGCGTGGACATGGGACACAGTCAGAGTCCAGCTTGATTCAGCACAAACTGACAGAGAAGGCTCTGGTTTTTGAAAAGGTGGTAGGAGAAAAACAAAACTGAGAAAATTCTTTCCACCAGTTCCATGTTTTTTTCTTGCCATTTTTGGATTTTAACATTTCATTTAGCATTTCTCGTGGATAGGAGCACCCTGAGCACTGGGCCAGGGAGTGGTCAGAACCATCGTAGCTTCCCTGTTTATTGAGCAATTGCTGGGGACCAAGCCTTGTGGGAGGAAGCCCTTTGCTCAGTGACCTCCCTGAATCCCCAGACTGACCCAGGGGGTACCGTATGTCCTCATTTTCAAGATAGAGAAACTGAGCCTTGGAACCCTTATGGGATGGGTCAAGACCAGATTCTGAATCCATCCCAGTGTCCAGGCTGCAGGTGAGAATCGCCCTGGTGACCATTCACGGCGGTGTGTCGAGTCCTGCCCCTGTGCAGTGGCAGAGTGGGGACGGCAGCCCTGATCAGCTGCAGAGCACTCACTGTGTCGGCCCTTGGGAGCAGGTGGGGGCTGGGAGAGCTGCTGGGGACCAGCCTAGAGCCAGTGCTTGGTCCAGGCCTTACCTGTAGCCTTGGCTTTTCTACCTGAATGATGGGGAGGCCTCTGCTTCCTTTCCCATGAGGCTGTAGACAGAGCATTAGACAAACAAAGAGCAGTGTGAGAATCATGTGACTCGGAGAGGCCCAAGGGGAGAGCTTGCCAGGAGGGCTGGCAGGGTAGGTGGGGCTGGGGACTCCTCTTGCCCTGATGTCCCCTCTCCTCCCAAGATATCTTGGCTGCAGGGGGCTCAGGTCCCTGGTCAGACCTGGCAGCAGGTGGGCTTGGTGCTCAGGTGTCACGGCTCTTTCTGTGTGCTCCTGCAGTGTGCAGAGAACACCAAGTTCCTGGTCCGGGCCTCCTACCTGGAGATCTACAACGAAGATGTCCGTGACCTGCTGGGGGCTGACACCAAGCAGAAGCTGGAGGTGGGTGCAGACCCAGTGTGGGCAGGTAGGGCTGGCAGGCAGGAGGAGGGCATCAGGTGGCTCTGGGGACTTCTTTTTTTTTTTTTTTTTTGGTAAACAGGGTCTTGCTATGTTGCCCAGGCTGGTCTTGAATTCCTGAGCTCAAGTGATCCTCCCGCCTCAGCCTTCTGAGTACCTGGGTCTGCAGGCGCGCACCACACCTGGCTGCTTTGCCTTTTCTATGCAGGAACCTGCGACCGCCCACGTAGGGGAAGTCAGTCTTTTCACTGCTTCTCTCTCCTGGTGCAGCTGAGTCACAGCTCAGCCCAGGCGTGGAGACGGAGGGAAGGCAGGCATGGAGTGCTGCTCCCACGAGTCAGCCCCAAAAGGCCAGCCTGTGGGGTTAGATTCCCGGCCCCCTTGCAGAACTCCTGCCAACCTGCCCTGGGGCAGCAAGGTGTTCTCCTCCTCTTCCTCACTGCCCTCAGTTACCCAGGCCAGAGGGGCTGAGGCTGGCAGCCGCAGGCCCGGTGAGCCAGGCTGCCTCGAGGGCTGTGGTGACGCGTGTGCTTCGCGAAACACCCCCATGGGGCACCTGGCTTTTGACATGCTCCTTGTGGGCAGTGCACAGATGGCTCTTGTGCAAACCTCCCAGCAGCCTTAGGAGGGTGTGTCGTTCTTATCCTTTGTAACAGATGACAAAACTGAGGCTCGACATGCCAAGTAAGACCAGCCTGTGGGCACACAGTAAAGAGTGGACATAGGATTCGAACCCAGGGAGCCAAGCTCCGCAGCACAAGCTCTTAACCTGTGCTTAACACAGAGCCTGATAATGGTTATAATTAGAGCTTATTAAATCAGCCAAGGCCAGCAAGAGATTTGGAAAAGCAGAGTTACGCCCCCTCAGCCATGACAAACCACCATGGTGGAACCCAGCCCAGTGGCGAGAGTTTTCCCCACACCATGTCCAGGCAGAGTGTCCAGGGCCCCCCTCCGCATGGCAGCCGTGGACCATGTGCCTGCCTGTGCACCCATCTCCATCCCTGCAACATCCCAGCTGGTTGCCATGGTGACCTGGCTCTGGTCTCCACAGCCGAGATAAGCAGTCACGAAGTCATGCAGCTGGGGGCGTCACTCAGCGCCTCCCGGGGCATGGGGGCTGGGGTGGGGTCGGGAGCGTGTGGGGGAAGAACCCTGGGGAGCATCACTGGGGGAGGAGAAACTTCCTGGGCCTGAAAGCAGAGCGGTGGGAGACGGTCTCCTGAGGTTGCTGTGTCCACACAGCGTCTTTGTCCTCTTTGTGACCTGGCTCCCTGAGCCCCCACTAAGTCCCCACAGAACTGCTTTTTAGGTACATTCTCTTCTTAATCCTCATAATAGTATTGCAGAAATGGGACTTTTTATCCCCATTCTACAGAAGAGGAAATTGAGGCCTAGAGAGACAAGTTGATTTCTTCAACTCGCAAGTGACAGAATTGGGTTTCCAGCCCGAGAGCTCCACTCACTCACCTGTGCCTGCTGTGTGCCAGGGGGGGCTCTGGGGGTGGCAGTGACCCCAGCCGGCAGGGCCTCAGCCAGGCGAGGGTGGCAGGGCTCCTGTGTCTGTCCTTCGGGCTCCATGCTCACAGCCACCTCCTCTGTCACTTCAAGCTTCCGTGGCTGCAGGGTGCTCTGGCCTCTGTCCGTGCCCTGCCTCTGGAGCCTTCCCTGGCCTGGAACCTCACTAATGGCTGTGCTGTGTGACCTTTAGCAAGTGGCTGACCCTTTCTGTGCTTCAGTTCCATGAAGCCCAGTGCTTCGGCTGGGTCTGGCTGTGTCTCCACTTCACGCTTTAGCCTGGGCCTGTCCCCGCCCCCACAGCAGGGCCGACCCCACCTGGCACCCCTGACGATGCCCTGCCTGGAGCAAAGCACCTGAGCTTCTGGTGGCTCTGAGCAGCTGCCACTTGGCGGACAAGCGCCTTTTGTCCTGGTGCATTCTGTGGTTTTGTTTCCTCTCACCCGCGGTGTTGCGTTCCACAGCTCTGTGCCAGCGACAGCCAGCCTGGCTGCCTGGGGAGCCGGCGGGGAGCAGCCAGATCAATTAATCCACTCTCCGCGCTGCGGGAGCTCTGGGCAACGAGTGGCCATTCGCCTGCCACGGCCCAAGGGTCGGGAACTTTCCTGTTGCCCTGGAGTGACGGCAGCGAGGTGGCCAGGGCCATATCGACACAGGGCAGAGGAGACAGCACCGGGGGCCCTTGGGTGACCACAGGCTCAGCCCCAGGGATCTGGAGCTCCCAGACTGAAAGCCACCTTTGTAACGATATTAATAGTACTAGCAACAATAACACGACAGCAGCTGGCATTTGTGGGGCGCTTGTCGTGTGTCAGGCACCATGCTAAACATTGTTATGTGCCTTATTTTACTGACTTCTCACCATATCCCTGTGGGACGGGTGTCTCATACCCATTGTACAGATGTGGAAACTGAGGCTCAGGTCCTGCGACAAGTAGGAGGCCGGGGTAGGTTTGAGGCTGGCTCCATCTGGGACGAGCCCCTCCCAGTCACAGGGTGTTCAAGGTGCCAGCCCACACTGCAGGAGGGCAGGGTGGTCTGGGTTGGGCCCTTCTCTCGGGGTCCCTGGGGACCTGCAGCCCTGCCCCTTGGCGGCAGGAGGCCCCGCCCCTGACCGGTCCTCCCGCCCGCAGCTGAAGGAGCACCCGGAGAAGGGCGTGTACGTGCGGGGGCTGTCCATGCACACGGTGCACAGCGTGGCCCAGTGCGAGCGCATCATGGAGATGGGCTGGAAGAACCGCTCGGTCGGCTACACGCTGATGAACAAGGACTCCTCGCGCTCCCACTCCATCTTCACCATCAGCATCGAGATCTACGCCGTGGGTATGCGGCCCCGGGGGCGAGGGGGGTGGAGGGGGCCGGACACCCTGACCCGGGTTCCGCTCCTGCTAGCCAGGACACTTGTGTCTTGGAGCCTCGAGAGCCCCGCTGCAAACTTGGAAGGGCTGCTCTCACTGCCGGAGGGAGCAGGAGAGGGTCCTCCCGACGCCCAGACCCGTGTCCCCGGGATAAACAGCAACAAGGACGACACTCACACTGGTAGCCGGCGGCGAGCGCTTGCTGTGCCAGGCAATTGCCGTGTGCTGTCTCATCCACTCCTCCCAGCAGCCCCAGGAGATAGTACCAACACTATCCCCATTTTACAGATGAGGAAATCGAGGTCACACAACTAGCAAGTGTCAGAGCTGGGTGTCTGTCCCAGCGGGTCTGCCCCCAGGGTGTGAATCACTCAGACCTTTGGGATTCTCCTCTTTCTCTGTAACCTTCAGTCACCTGAGGAAGAGACGAGGAAGGAAAGAAACCGGGTTTA
Organism: Cheirogaleus medius; assembly: GCA_008086735.1. Classification (NCBI taxonomy): domain Eukaryota; kingdom Metazoa; phylum Chordata; class Mammalia; order Primates; family Cheirogaleidae; genus Cheirogaleus; species Cheirogaleus medius. Next base: position 11,956,825 of record VBSM01000529.1, on the reverse strand, counting down.
TTTTGGACCATCTGTAGGCCGATGCTGTGCTGAGCGCTTTTTGCCAGTTCGTTCCACTTAAATCCCACAACGGTCTAGAGACAGGCATTGTGATTCCCATTTTACAGATGAGGAAACTGAGGCTCTGAGAAGTGAGGTGATTTGCTTGGTCAAGGCCCCATAACTAAGTGGTAGAGCTGGGCTTTGAACCCAGGTTTCCCTGACACCTGAGTTTTCTCCACTAACACTGCAGCTGCCTCCAAGTTTGTCCACCTTGACTAGGACTCCAAAGAGCAGCAGGAAGCAGCCTCACGCCGGCTAGGAACATAATTCTGGACAGCCCTGGCCCAGGTGGAACCTCCCACCAGGCTGGCCTAGCCCCTTGTGGGGCGGTCAGGGGTGCCGACTTGGGGAGGGGCGAGATCAGTGTGGTCACAGCCTCAGTGATGCGGCTTGGGGAGGGGCGGGGCCTGGACAGATCAGGAGGGAGGAGGAGAGAGCGGTTTGGGTTGGGGGCCCCTCTTGTCTTTGCAGGAGAGTTTGAAGGATGGGGAGGCTGTATGCATGTTTATTGTTTTCATTACAAAATAATACAAGCTTAATAACGATATTTAGAAAGTAGAGAAAGGTCGGGAAAAATTACTCATAGTCCTGGAACTAGACAACTAACATTTAAGCGTATTTTCTTTTGACCCTTTTTTTCTATGAAAATCCTAAACACGATTGAAATCTATGCTCTGTGTAGCTTCTCCCTCCCTGTGTGTTTCATCTCCCTTGGCGTCACTAAGCGTTTTCCACGTCATCATCACCATGTCTTCATGACCATGCGTAGTGTCTTTGCTCTCGACATGTCCTCACCAGTGCTCGGCAAGGGTCACAGTTGCTTCCAGCGTTTCAGCGCTATAAATCATGCCATGAGGAACATCCTCATGCACAAGGCTTTCCTGCCAAGAGAGTCATGTCTTCAGACTAGGTTCCCTACAAGGAACCCCTGGAACCGAGGGTGCCAACATGGTTGAGGCTCCCGGTACATTCTGCTAAGAGCTTTCCAACAGGGACGTGCCAGGTTCCTCCTGCTGTGTTTCATTTGCTAGCCCGAGGGAGCAAGCCCCTCTCTGTCTGTCTCTGCGGAGTACCAGCCACATTTCTCGCTACTTCACGTTGCTGTGCTCGTGGACACGACCTAGGCCGAGTCTGGCTTCAGCCAGTGGGAGACGAAGGGGGATGTCTGTGCCCCCGTCCCCCCAGCGAGGGGTTTGGGTGAAAAGTCAGAAATGAAAGATTTTTGCCTCCGTCCCATTGGGGACAGTTGATGGAGCAGTCTAGTGACAGTAAGCATCACGAGTGGTGCTAAGAGCAGCAGGCTGTCATTTAACGAGCACTCGCTGTGTGCCAGGCGCAGTCCGGAGCTCTGCGCATATGAGCTGTTAGCGTAATCCTCGAGACGACCCTTTGGGGTGAGTTTAAGTTCCTACTTTACTGAGAGAAGGGCTGAGGCTTAGAGTCAAGTGAAATCCCTGAATTTCAGAGCTAAGGGCTTGATTGAATCAGACGAGACCCTCCAGGGCTGTGTCTTTGATACCTGTGTGTCTGAGCCCGGTGACGCCAGCCTGGCTCTCCCGTCACCCTCAACACCCAGGGCCTGCCCGGCCAGCACAGCCGCGTGCTTGCAGAGCCGGGCTTGTTCTCAGAGGGAAGGGACACCAGCCACTCGCTGGCCCGGGGAGAGGATGTGCTGTCGGTTTACTCCTCCCAGCAACCCACCTGTCTACTAAAAAAAAATCAAGCTTTTAAAGAATTGAAGTTAGGGTTTTTTTAGGTCTTGCTTTGTCACTCAGGCTGGAGGACAGTAGCGTGATCATAGCTCACCGTGACTTCGAATTCCTGGGCTCAAGCGATCCTCCTGCCTCAGTCTCCCAAGTAGCTAGAACTGTACGCGTGCACCAGCATGCCTGGATAATTTGTTAAAATAATTTCTTTGTAGAGATGGGGTCTTGCTATGTTGCTCAGGTTGGTCTTAAACTGCTGGCCTCAAGCGATCCTCCCACCTCAGCCTCCCAAAGTGTGGGGATTGCAGGCGTGAGCCACTGTGCTGGGCCTAAAGTTAGACGTATTCAGAAATTTTACTGAGGGCTATAGATGGAGCCCTGTAGCCCGGGATCAGTTCTGCCGATGGCCCCAACATGGTATTTCAGCGCACGGTCTATATGAGGGTGGTGATGATTCAGTAGGTCCAAGATCACATCACACTTGCTCAGCAGAGACAGTGAAACAGAATCGCATCGAGTTGGGTGCGAGAGCACATCTGGCACACCTGGTACCCACATCTGGTGGGGTACAGAGGCGCAGTCACGCGCCCTGCCAGACATCATTTTATGTGTAGGAAAGGGCCAGGACTGGGTCATTTATCTTTAGGGAATGGAGTGACTCAGGCAAGAGGCGCGGGGGCTGTGCGCTCTATCCTGTTTTGTCTTCGGAGCGTCCCTCCGGAGAGCTGCGCGTCCGCAGAGTCAGGGGCTGTGAAATTGCGCTGGCGACAGCAGAAGTGAGCAGACGTGGCTGCCTGCGCCGCGGCCTTGTCTCCCAAACCCCAGTGGGGAGCTGTTGTGAATTTGTTTTGTTGGTGCGAGAAATGGAGAATTAGAGAGGTGTGTGGCTCTGCTGATGTCACATAGCAAAGAGGGGCAGGACTGGGCTGAGAACTGGGTCCGAGAGTCCCCAAGGCTGATGTTTCCTGTGTGCAAGGACACACCTCCTTGGTGATCCAGTCGCCTCACAGGACGTCTGCAGGGGCTGTTATGACAGCCAAAAGGAACCGAGCCGCGACCCCCAGCCCCTGCTCCTGGAGTCCAGCAGCCCTGGGTTCTGGTCCTAGCTCCACCTCTTAGTAGCTGTGGGGCGTTGGGCAAATTCCACGCCCTCTCTGAGCCTCAGTTTCCTCTTCTGTGAGATGGGCACAGCAATAGCGCCTCCTCCACGGGGCTCCATGTGTGGCTGACATGAACCCCTCGGGAAGGCGGTGAGTCCTTGGCGCCTGGCGGCCGACTGCCCGCGCCATGCTGGGGCTCACACGAGGCCCTTGCCCCCTGCCCGGCCTGTCTGCAGACGAGCGGGGCAAGGACCACCTCCGGGCGGGAAAGCTGAACCTGGTGGACCTGGCGGGCAGCGAGCGGCAGTCCAAGACGGGTGCCACGGGGGAGCGGCTCAAGGAGGCCACCAAGATCAACCTGTCCCTGTCGGCGCTGGGCAACGTCATCTCGGCCCTGGTGGACGGGCGCTGCAAACACATCCCCTACCGGGACTCCAAGCTGACGCGGCTGCTGCAGGACTCGCTTGGCGGCAACACCAAGACGCTGATGGTGGCCTGCCTGTCGCCCGCCGACAACAACTACGACGAGACGCTCAGCACGCTGCGCTACGCCAACCGAGCCAAGAACATCAGGAACAAGCCTCGCATTAATGAGGACCCCAAGGACGCGCTCCTTCGCGAGTACCAGGAGGAGATCAAGAAGCTCAAGGCGATTCTGGCCCAGCAGATGAGCCCCGACAGCCTGTCAGGTAGGACGGGGGAACAGGTGGCGGCGGAGGGGGGGTGGCGGGGGCGGGAGAAAGGTTCTTTCCCTTCGTCTGAGCGATGAGGCAGCAAGGCGCCCCCCTCCTTTCCACCTCATGGGCGCTGCCCTGGCTGGGGA
>VBSM01000529.1:11940582-11953054 GCA_008086735.1 Cheirogaleus medius | reverse complement strand
TCCTTTCTTCCTTCCATCCACCATTCATTGATCCTTCTTTCCATCCATCCACCCACCCACCCACCCATCCTCCTATCCATTTAATTCACTCATCCATTCACCCATTCTAACCACATACCCCATCCACCCTACCATCCATATATCTACCCATTCATTCAATCCATCCTATCACCCTCTTTTATCTGTCTTTCTACTCACCCATCCATCCATCCATCCTAAGTTCGCTGAGCACCTCCTCTGTGTGTGAATCTGTGCTGAGTCCTGGGGACACAGAGATGAATGAGACCCGGGCTCCGCCTCATGGGGCACCTAACCTCCTGAGGGAGAGGGACACTCCAGCAGACCATTGCTTGCAGCAAGACACACTCTAGGGCAGACAGCTGAACAGGGCAGAAAGGAGTACCCCAGGTCTCTTGGGGTGAGATGTCATCAGTCAGGGAAGGCTTCCCAGAGGAGGCAGTGATTGAGCAGAGTCTTGGTGGATGAGAAATTTCCCTGTTAGGATGAGGGTGGTCAGTGTGTGCGAAGATGCACAAACCGTGGTGCATTTGGGGAACTACAGCTCCTTCTGCTGGCTGCCTGAGGTCCAGGGGTGGTGGGAGCTGCCAGGCAGGGGCTGGAGCAGAGAGGGCCTTGAACACCGTGATGAGAGTTCCACTCTGGCAGTCCGCCTTCCTCCTCTGCTCCTGCCCCTGCCCTGCTCACCTCCAAGATTGATAAGGGGCGAGGCAGGGGCAGGAAGGGTGAGGGGTGGCAGGAGAGGGCATGGTGGGGGAGGCTGCGCTGGTGGGTCCCCAAACCCAGCATGACATCTGTGCGGCCTTCCCGGAGGGCTGTTAGTGCCCCGCTTCCTTGCTGAGGAGCAGCGGGCGCAGCAGGCTGAACCGCCTGGGGCAGCGCCGGGGAGAGCCGAGCGGTCAACAGCCTGCTCACCTCCTCGCTCCTTGGGCAGGTGACACGGTCCCCGTGAGTGTCAGTCCACTCCTCTGGGAGGTGGAGATTGTGACGACACCGGCCTTGTGTTTGCCGGGAGGCGTTGGGAGAACGACCCGAGACCGTGCGTGTGTGGGCTTAGCGTGGGCTGCTGCACAGACAGACCGCACCTGCTGCTCTGACCTGGGAGCTGGGCCTCGAGACCGAGACCGGGGGTGTCGCACCCAGAGCTCTGTGTATTTGCCCCACTGGGTCCTGGCTGTGAGATGCTACCCGCTCGGCCAGCTCTCCCTCTGGATCTGGCGTGTTTCTCTCTCTTCCTTTAGCAGAACTAAAAACATCTGCCCACTTTCCCGGCCCCCGGCTCTCTCCTTCAGTCCCTCCCGCTGGCTCTGCCCTTGGCAGTGACGGCGCCTCCTCGCTGCCCCAGCGACCAGCCTCACGCAGGCCTCCCCTGCCCTCTCCGCGACGGTGGCTCAGCTGCCCCTCCCTTCTGGGAACGCTTGCTTCCCGACGCCTCCGTCCTGGTCCTCCTCAGTCCCGGGTGTCCTCCCCTCCCCAGGCTGCTGATGCTGGGCAGTCCCAGGCCGGTGCTCCGTCCTTCCCTCTCTCTGCACTCGCTACGGTGGCTTCGCCTGGCCCCACGGTGTCAGTCACCACCTCTGTGCTCAGGACTTTCCTGTATGGACCCCCAGCCTGGCCGTGCGATTTGTGTCCGGGTCTTGGTTTATAAAGGTGACTGAGTGACAACTTGGGGAGGTCACTGCCACTGAAAGGAAAGGTTGATTTCGGGTCCCCTAGAAAGGGGAGGCAGGGTGTGCCGCACAGGGCCAGGGCCAGGGCAGTGGGGGCAGGGGACGGCCTCGGCCAGAGCCTTTGTGGGGGCTTCCGTGGGAGGGCACGGAGGGCCCGGGCACAGGCTGGGCCCGGCGAGTTTGGATGATTGCAGTGTACGGCTGCTCCTGGTGCCTGGCCTGGGTTGGTTCGGGGCCGGGAGAGCTTGGCTTGGCGTCTGGAAGTTAGATAAGGAGGGGCTGGGGGTGTGGAGTCCGGGTTGGTTGGTTTATGTATGAAAAATGGATTTACAGACAAGTTGTTTGCTGTCTCTAGGAATTAGCTAGCCCTAGGAGGGGCGGTCTCTCCCTGGCCAGCAAGTCCCCTAAGATGACAAAACATCATAAAATATTGAAAAAGTGTCTTTTGAATTTCAAAGTGTCTTCTGAATTCCAGACTCGAATATGCAGCATGTAATAAGCATTTCAAACCTGACACAGCCCACACTCCGCTCTTGACGGGCCCCCATCTGCCAGCCTCGCAGCCACCCCCGCCCGGCTGACGGCAGCGCAGTCCTTCCGGGCGTTCAAACCAGAAACCGTGGGGTCAGCCTTGGCTTCTTGCTTCTCTCAAATCCGCATCCAATCCGTCAGCAGATCCTGTTGTCTCTTCCTTCAAAACATGGCTAGAGCCCATCTGCTGCTGCGCGATCTGCCTACAGGCCTCTCTCGGCCCGTTCTCCATGGAGCAGCCGGGAGATCCTGTTCCAACCCGGCCCCGTTACTGTCCTGCACACACCTGCCAAGGGCCCCGTCTAACCCAGAGTAAAAGCCGAAGCCCTCGCAACCTGGCCTCCGTCCGTCTCCAACCTTCTCTGCGCCTGCTGTCCAATCACTCCCTCAACTCCAGCCACACTGGCCTCCTGGTTGTCCCTGAGACAGTGCAGGCCCATGCCTGCCCCAGGGCCTTTGCACGCACTGCTCCCAGGCTAGCAGCCTCCTCCCCAAGGTCTCTGCCACTCTCTTCCCGCACTTCCTTTGGCTCACTGCGCTCATCTCGCCTTGACTCAGAAGCCTTAACATGCTGTGTAAACTGCAGCCCTTCCTCCTGCTGCCTGCTTCTGAGTGCCCGCCTTTGTCTTCTTAGTGTACACCCCCCTCGTAATATGTTATGCATTTTGCTTATTTCATGTGTTTGCCTTTCTCCCCCCGTGGAAGCCTCGACGTGGGCCTGGAGTTTTGTCTCTGTGCAGAAGAGTGTCTAGGACACAGGCTCTGTCGGACAACTAACCGAGCATTTTCCACGCAGACGTGTTTGAAATGAGTTCAGTCGGTCAGAGTGTTTTTTGAATGACCACGTGGTCATCTTTCTACAGATTTCCGCTCAGTTCCTGCAAGCTGTGTGCACCTTGGTCTCGGTTGCTTATGTCTGTTTCTCCCCCAGCCCTGCTCTCCAGCCAGGCGCCCCCAAACCCTGCCCAGGCGGAGGAGAAGCTGTGGTCCCCACCTGTGATCCAGCACGACACCGAGGCTGAGAAGCAGCTGATCCGGGAGGTGAGACCCGAGTGGGCAGGTGGGGCCCTGAGGGACAGGGAGGGCTGTCACCAGGGCTGAGGAGGGCTGGCTCCAACACGACTTTACTCCTCCTTCTTCATCACCCTGGGGTTGGGCTACACTCCCTCTTGTAGCAGAGAAAGCAGAGGCTCAAGAGATGCCATAACTTGTCCAAGGTCACACAGCAAGGGTGAGTCTGAGCCAGGATTTGCACTCAGGCTCCTGACTCCAGACTGCAGGCCTTGTCAGTGCCCTCGTGTGGGGAGAACGGAGCAGGGTGTGGGGGTGTGGCAGAGCCTCCTAGGTCCTGGCTTTGGCTCCATCCCCGACTCCAGGCTCTGTTGGTTTCCGGAAGTCCCTGCCATTTATTTGAAGGCTGCACTTTGAGACCTGAGCATGTGATGGAGTTTGACATTTGACAGTCCTTTAGAGCACTGGCTTTTCCTGACGGCAAACCTAATGCCAGGCAGGGGCGGCTCTTCAGGGGCTGGGGCCTGGATGTGTCTGCAGCTGGGCCCCTGCCACTCAACTATGACCTCAGCTGGGATCAGCTCTTGGGCCCAGAAGTCCCTGTCAGCCTCTGGGGGCCTGGGGCCCAGCCTCTGGGCCAGACCTGGTAAGGCCTGGGGTCTCAGTCCCGTGGGCTGGAGGGCTGGGAGAAACCCACCAGAGTCCCCAGGTGCTGTGACAGGCGGAGGCTTGTGCTGTTTGGGGAGAGGCTAAATGGTGACCCCCCGGGGAGCTCGCCTGGTCACTCTGCCTCTTCCCCTGCTGGCCTGGGGCGGGTGTGGTGTCAGGTCCGTCTCTGGAACCCTGGGCCTGGCTCCTGGGGAGATGTTGGCAAGGATGGGGCCTTTGGGATGGCTGAGCATAGGCCCGATGAAACGAAGGAAGTCACACTTTTGGAGTCGGGAGCGTGCACAGAACCACGCAGTGACTGGTGGACTTTGGAGGACAGGGGAGGGGAGGGCTGCAGGAAGCCCAGGTGAGTGGCAGGTGCCGGCCGTCTAGCAGGCAGGCTGCTGCTGCCCCCTAGTGGCCGCCAGGGAGAAGTGCCGCTGCTCGGGGCAGACTCTGTGAGGTGTGGCGATGGGGTCCTTCTGCCCTGGGCACGGGGTCGCCTGCCTCCTCCTCCTTGGTGGTGTCTGATGCCACCACCACCAGGACTCCAAGACATCCTGGAGTTTCTCCTGTGAGCCACGCTTAGAGGGAGAGTCGAGAATGTCTGTCCCTCTCCTCCCTCCCATTTGTTCTTTCTCATGACGCTTGTATTTATTGAGCACCTATTGTGTGCCTGGGACTCTGCTTTCCTTTCCATCCCAGAACCACTCAGGACCACAGCGGAGAACCTGTATGGAGGAGGGCGCAGGCCGGTAGTCTGCTCAGCCATGAGCGCGAGGTGGGCCTGGGCGTCAGTCTCTAGTCTACTGGGGGATTTGGACTAGAAGATTCCTAGGGTCCATCCACCTTTCACATCCCATGGGCTCTGTGGCCTTGGGCAGGCTGTTCAACTCTCTGAGCCTCTGTCTCCTCCTCTACAGAACAGGTGTCATGGCGGTTTCCCTGCAGCTTCAAACGGGCTGTGAGGGTAAAAAGGGTTTCTTCCCGTTGGTGGGCTGTGTGTCGCCTACCAAGCAGGAGTCGGGGGTCTGGGCTGGCACTGCAGCCCCCGTTTAATCCTGAACAGGCATATTCTGAGTGCCTGCTGGGCACTGGGCCCTGTAGCTGGAGGGGCAGGTGGGGCCAAGGAAGAGAGTTCCTGTTTTAAATACCTGAATGAACACAGCATGTCCTATAGACTGTCGGGAAGGATCCAGCAGAGGGAGAGGTCGAGGCAGAGGAGGGAGATGGGGGGTTGGGAGCACGTGGGGTGGCTTGGCTTCTGATGGCTTATCTGCCGCCACAGGGCAGACCTGCAGGAAGGTGGGGGGCTCCCTGCTTTGGGGAGTGGAGGGTTGTGGAGACAGAGGGACAGAGGAGGACTGGGAAGGTGTGCCTGGCCACTCAGAGGCACACGTTTAAAAGTGACGATGGAAGTCGGTGCGGCTGTGCACGTGTGTTTGCATGCGCGTGTTTCCAGCCAGGTGTTGCTAGGGCGCAGGTGTGGGTGGGCTGAGGCCTGGGTTGAACCAGGGTCCGCTGTGCTGGGGGTGGGTCAGAGGCGCTTGCCGAGGGTTGGCCGGAGGGCTGGACCCTGGGATCTCAGCTGGGTGAGGAGGGAAGCGAGGGCAGGGCAGGGGCGTGGAGGGGGAGGTGTCCGTGAGGCCATCAGAGCTGCCTGGCCGTGGAACCTCCCTGGGCCTCAGTGACATTGCAGGTATTGCCGTGAAGCACACGTGTCTAAAAATGTGTGGAACAATGCAGTTACTTCGGAATTATTCCCTGTCCCCTTCTCTCCCTCTCCGAAAGCCTAAGTCAGCGCCGTCCACACCAGTTTTGTTCTTATAGGGATCTGGAGAGGTGACGAGTGCAGCGGGGCCTGCCCTGCGCCCGTCCCTGTGCGTGTCCCTGCATCCGTCCCTGTGCCCGTCCCTGCACCCGTCCCTGTGCGTGTCCCTGTGCGTGTCCCTGCGCCCGTCCCTGCGCCTGTCTCTATGCGTGTCCCTGCACCCGTCCCTATGCGTGTCCCTGCATCTGTCCCTGCACCCGTCCCTATGCGTGTTCCTGCACCCGTCCCTGTGCCCGTCCCTGCGCCCATCCCTGTGCCTGTCCCTGCACCCGTCCCTGTGCCCTCTCTCTGGGCTGCAGCAGCTGCAGGCTCCTCTGTCGGCAGCGGCTTCAAGTGACAGAGGGTCGCAGATGATCGTTAATTCATAAATGCTCTTCACCGCCCCCGCGATGTGCATCAGAAGCCTGCATATTGCAGTTCCGCTTCCTGCATTTCCTGGGTCAGCAGGTGTTTGTGGAGCCCCTACTCCGTGCCGGGAACTGAGGCCACGAGACAGGACGGTCCTGGCTCTCTGGGAGTGTGCGCCCTGGTGGGGCGTGCGGCAACAGACCCGCGATCAGACAGACACAGAGAGTGGCACGAAGGACCCACTGGCTCAGGAGGTGGAAGCAGCCGCTGAGATTACTGGGAAGCCGAGAACCAGGGGAAGCAGGACTTAAAAAAGGAAAACGCAGAGGCCGCAGCCCTCAGGTCTCCTGAGAACAGCAGGGGTGCCGGGGGGTGTGAGGAGGGAGAGAGGTGCTGGGAGAACTTGCTGGACAGCCCACACCGGTCCCACCTGCCACACCTGTTCACACCTGGTCCGTGCTGGTGTGCTCTGGAGTCCTCAGCCAGGGTAGCGAAATGGGGGAAAGTCCCAGAAAGAAGCAAAGCCAAAGCCCCCAACGGCTCCTCAGGAGAATGGAACAGGAGGCCCGTCTGTCTCTGTCTCCAAATCCAAGAAGAGAAACCTGTCCCAAGCAGGAGCTGGTTGGGAGGGAGGGATCTCGAGGGGACCCCTGGCAGCCCGGGCCTTCCTGCAAGGGAGACGTCTCTGCCCCAGGAGGACACAGCGGGTGACCAGAAGAGGAATAGAAGCTTCTCCAAGACAAAGGGGAAATTCTCTGCCGAGGAGCTGCCGGTCAGTGGTGGGTGGGCCTGGAGAGGTCGCTGGCAACAAGATGCTCCAAGGAGAAGAAAAAGTTCCGCAAACCAGCCCAGGAAGATGGCAATGGACGTTCTCTGGGGGAGGGGCATTCCTCAAGGTGACATTTCCCACCCTGTGTCCTATACTCCAATAAAAACAAATTCAGGCTGGCACAGTGGTTCACCTGTAATCCCAGCGCCTTGGGAAGCCAAGGTGGGAGGATCACTTGAGCCCAGGGGTTCGAGACCAGCCTGGGCAACATAGTGAGACCCCGTCTCTACAAAAAATACAAAAATTAGCTGGGCACGATGATACATGCCTGTAGCCCCCACCACTCGGGAGGCTGAAGCAGGAGGATCGCTTAGGAGTTCTAGATTGCAGTGAGGTATGATCGTGCCATTGCCTGCAGGCTGGGTGACAAAACAACCTCTGTCTAAAAAAAATTCACACACGCACAATAAAGAGAATAATGGAAGCTCAGGATGTGTGCTAAGAAGGAATCAGGACAGCGACAGAGGGTGAGGGCAGGGGGTCTTCCGAGAGGATGGTCAGGGAAGGCCTCTCTGAGTGGGGTTGCGAAGCTGAAGCCTGAGGACGAACTCGCCCAGAGCAGGGCAGAGGCCCAAGGCGGGGAGGAAGCAGGCGTGCCCACGCGTGGCAAGGAGCCGGTGACCCCGAACGTGGCCACGGGGCGGACGCGGCCAGATCACGTCGGGACTCAGGTCGAGTTGAGGAGCTTAGACTTTTCCTGTGCACATGGGATGGCGCTGATGGCTGCTGAGCAGGGAGAGACCTGGCGTGACGGGCACGGTGGCTGTGCGGGGGGTTGGGTCGGGAGGCTGTCTGGGCAAGAGCTGGGTGGCGGCAAAGATGGGGAGCAAAGCAGAGGGGAAAGTTTGTGTTGTTGTCGACGGGTCGGGGACCATTGCGCAGGAAGGCATTTGTGGGTGCGGAAAGGTGTTCGTGATACATCGTTGTGTGGGAAACGTGGACTGCAGACAGATGGGTGTTCGCCAGCCAGTCGCCGCGCAGTGCCGTGTGACCGGGGTTGCCTGGGTCATTATGGTCTGCATCGTGCGCAATGGTGGTAAATGCTGCCCCTGCCCGCCCCGCCCGCCCCAGGAGTACGAGGAGCGCCTGGCCCGGCTGAAGGCCGAGTACCAGGCGGAGCAGGAGTCCCGGGCCAGGCTGGAGGAGGACATCACGGCCATGCGCAACTCCTACGACGTCAAGCTGTCCACGCTGGAGGAGAACCTGCGGAAGGAGACAGGTGGGCGCCCCGGCCCTTCTCCTCCTCCTTAGCGACTGCATTTACGGAGCAGGTCCTGTGCGCCGGCCCCAGTGCTTTTAACCCTCACAACAGTCCAGCCAAGTGGGTACCACCATCACCCCCATTTTATAGACGAGGACGCTGAGGCACAGAGAGGGTAAGTAATTTGTCCACGGTCATGAGTGGAGCTGGGATTCGATCCCAGGTGATCAGAGCCTGTGTTCTCGCCACCGCGCTGTGCGTGCTGGCGCCCCCAGCCCAGGGGGGCCTCGGCTCACGGCTGACCTTGAGCTGGAAAGGACCAGCTGTGTTTAGAGGTGAGCCACTGCCCGGTGTCTGCAGGTTCCCTAGTTTCCTCTCGCTTTTGAGCCTCCCTGTTACCACAGCAACCACTTCCCATAATAAGGATTCACTCATTAGCAAGAACTTTTACCTGTCTGGAAGTCTGTGTCTTCTTCTTGCCATTCTAGGGCGTTCCACCCCACCAGTGTCATTCAAACACCCACCCTGCGGGAGCCCGGACTTCCCAGCACTCACGACGGTGTTGGGAGACCCAGTCTGGTGGTGACCATGGTCCCTGAGCCTCCCCCAGTGCAGTGGGGCGGGACTCCCCGAGTCCTCACGTCACAGGCGAGGAGACCGAGGCGTGGGGAGGTTCAGGCCACTTCGCTGGGGAGCCGATGTCACGTTTCAGCAAAGGGAACATCAGAGCCCGCCTGCGGGAGCCCTGGCGCAGGCGATGAGGAAACGGACGGGGTGGGAGAGGGGTGCCAGGAGCCCCCGCGCTGGGCGCACTGAGGGGCCGTGTGAGCACTGCCCCAGCCCAGCTGGAAAGGAGGCGTCACTCCTGGGAGAAACCCAGAGCAAGAGGGAAGTAGCAGATTCTAGCATTTTCTGTCCCTTAGTATGTTCCCTCCAATTGGAACGTCAGGCCTGCAAGTGACCTTTGTTTGGTTTCTGTAGCTCTGACATCCCTCCCCAGTGTTCAGTAGCTCCCATGGTCTGGCACACCCCGTGGATAAGAGCCCTGAGCCGGGCACTGCAGTCGGGGCACCTGGGGGTCTGGAGTGTGTGTGACCCACAGGTTCAGTCTGCTGACGTGTGAGGTGCAGTCCCACGGCCGGTGCTAAGAGCACTTAGTGTCTGGGGAGGTCAGAGGATGGAGAGACGGCAGTGGTGGTCAGGGAAGGCTGCCTGGAGGAGGTGGAAGGAGGCCGGTTTGAGTTCTGATGGGCAGAGGTAGGAAGGCACCTGGCTGTAGCCAGACTCCGGGGCCCTGGGAGGCTCTGACTCTTCAGCTGGTCTTTTGGAGACATAGGGGTCAGGCCCAACTTCTAGGGAAGGGTCCTCTCTTTCTAATCCCTTAAAAACCTGAAGGAAGTTCTCCGTTTTCCAGAGGCTGTCCTGAAGGCAGAAGTCCTCTACAAGGCGGAGGTCATGTCCAGGGCGGAGTTCGCCAGCATGTCGGAGTACTCGCCTGCCTTCCAGTACGAGACAGCCGTGAGGCCCGAGGTCTTCTCCATGCCCGACGCCGTGCCCAGCGACGACGTCTCCAACACTGAGATTCCTTCCAGGTTTGAGGAACTGCCCGCCGTGGGGCCCTCCAAGTCTGAGACTTCCTTTGGTTCCAGTGGGTCATCCACACTGGAAGAAACCTCTGTGTCCGAGGGCTTCCCTGGGCCCGAGGAGCCCTCCAACCTGGAGTTCTCCAGCGTCCCCGAGGCGGCTTCTGAGAGCAAATGCTTCTTGGAAGGGTATCTCTGCCAGGAGGCCGCCGGGCTGCCGCTGGGGGAAGAGAGCTATGCCCTGGAGGAGCCGCCGCCGCAGACGCCCCTGCAGGTGCTATCAGGCCTGCGCGATCCTTTTGCCGAGGTGGAAGCCAAGCTGGCCAGACTCTCCTCGGCCCTGGCCAGTGCAGACGCACCCCAGGAAGACGTCCCCAAGGCCCCCATGCAGGTACTGATGGCACGCGTGACGCCATGCACACGCTGAGCAGGCGGAGCTGGCCGGGGCACAGAGGTCGTTGTGTACGCACAGGACCTCTGGCGTCCGCTGCTCTGGCGGTGCCTGCGTGGTGCCCGCGTGGCCCTGGTGGTGGTGGCTGTTCAGGGGCACTGGTGTCCAGGTGTCACTCTGATGCTCTGGGAATCAACCCGAAGGTTGGGGTTGAGGTACGGGGTCATGCCAGGTGGGCACCTGCTCTGCTGACGGAGGCGTCTGCCGGGTTGCCATGGTTACATTGAGCTTTCGGGCCTGCAGGAGGCGTGGTGGCCCCGCCCACGCTGGCAGGCTCAGAGCGGGAGCTGGGCGGGGACGTCTGCACGGCTCTTGCTCCATCCCGCCCCTGTCTAGCATCTTCGACCCTCTTTTTGTATGTTTTTAAAAGATTTTCCTCTTTTCTCCCCTCTGTTCTCTGCTCTGCTTTCCTTCTTCTGTGTGTGTGTGTGTGTGCGCGCGCACATACAGGCCTTTGAATCAGACAGACCTGGGTTCAAATGCTAGCTCTACCACTTACTTGGTTGTGCGACCTTGGGCAGTGACCTCTCTGGGCCTCTGTTTCTTCATCTGTGAAATGGGGGTGCCAGTGTGTCGTTCAGATGAGATCACACCCTGGACCCTGGCAGGAGCTCACAGCATGCCCATCCATCCCCGTTTCCTCTCCTCCCTGTCTCCCCCTCGTCTCTTACCCCCCTCATGCCCCTTCTCTCAGAGGTGACAGGCAGAGGTTGTGGGTGGCGAGTGGCCTCGGGGAGTTGAGACGGAGGTCGAAGGTCGGGCAGGGAGGTAGAGGATGACTCTGGCCCAAACCAGCCCTCTTCCTCCCCCAACCCCGTTCTCCTCCCAGCACCCATTCCCGCCAGGCCTGCCGGAGCCCGGCGATGCCACATCTGAAGACGAGGTGGCCGATGACTTCCCGCCGAGGACGGTGAGTCCCTCCCTGGGCTGGGCCCTCCACGTGGTGGGCCGGTTCTGTGCAACTTCCAGTGAACTCCGGCCTGTCTCCTCCCTGGGCCGCAGTTTCCTCATCCGTGCGATGGATGACAACCCCGGCTTCCCCCTGCTTGTAGCAGGCGCCATGGCCAAGCCATGTACAGCTGGGGGAACTGTCATCCTCTAGTTATTATTTTGTGTGTGTGTTTATTTCTTTCTCATTTTTAAAATTTTATTTTTAATTATGGTATACAATAGTTGTGTAATGTATCTTTATAGGGAACATGTGATGTTTTGATACAGGCGTACAATATGCATTAATTAAATCAGGGTAATGGGGGTGTCCGTCACCTCAGACATTTATCATTTCTTTGTGTTAGGGACATCCCAATTCCACATTTTTAGTTATTTTAAAGTATACTGTAGGCTGGGCACGGTGGCTCACGCCTGTAATCCTAGTACTCTGGGAGGCCGAGGCAGGCAGATCACTCAAGGTCAGGAGTTCAAGACCAGCCTGAACAAGAGCGAGACCTCGTCTCTACTAAAAATAGAAAGAAATTAATTGGCTAACTAAAAATATATAGAAAAAATTATCCGGGCATGGTGGCGCATGCCTGTAGTCCCAGCTACTCAGGAGGCTGAGGCAGGAGGATTGCTTGAGCCCAGGAGTTTGAGGTTGCTGTGAGCTAGGCTGACGCCATGGCACTCTAGCCTGGGCAACAGAGTGAGACTCTGTCTCAAAAATATATATATATGTATATACACTGTAACTTATTGTTTGTTGTAGTCACTTTATTGTGCTATCAAATGTTGTTCATTCTGTCTAACTACAGTTTTGTACCATGAACGGGTCCCATTTTATCCCCCCGTCCTCCTTACCCTCCCCTGCCTCTCTGTCTCCAGGAGATCAATCGTTTTTCATATTTGGCTCCCACATGAGTGAGAACACGTGACATTCATCTCTCTGTGCCTCACTTATTTACCTTAACATTCTGTTCCCAGTTCCATCCATGTTGCTGCAAATGGCAGGATTTCATTCTTTCCGTGGCTAATATTCCATTGTGTGTATGCACCACAATTTCTTTATCCATTCATCTGTTGATGGACACTTAGGTGGATTCCAAATCTTGGCTATTGTGAATAGTGCTGCAATAAACATGAGAGTACAGATCTCTTTTCAATATACTGAATTCCCCGCCTTTGGGTATATACCCAGCAGTGGGACTGTGGGGTCACATGGTAGTTCTATTTTTCATTTTTTGAGGAACCTCCAGACAGTTCTCCATAGTGGTTGCACTAATTTCCCAACCGTGTACGAGGGTTCCCCTTTCTCCACATCCTCACCAGCATTCATTATTGCCCATCTCTTTGATAAAAGCCATTTTAACTGGAGTGAGATGATATCTCATTGCAGTTTTTTTGTTTTTTTTTTTTTT
>VBSM01000529.1:11919899-11930525 GCA_008086735.1 Cheirogaleus medius | reverse complement strand
AAAAAAAAAAAAATTGTGCATGATTCCAGATGTACAAAAATATATTAACATAATGATTACTACCATGAACACCATGTGTCCACCACTCAGCTTAAGAAATGGAGCTGAAACCCTGTGCACCAGCCCCTTGGTGACAGCTTGCCTACCGTGTCCTACCAGGTGTTCCCAACTGGGTTACTATCATTCCTATGAATTTAAAGCATCCTTCTTTACTAATCAAATGGAACCTGCCCTTTGAGGAAGTGGACTGTGCACCAGGGGCCCGGGGAGGCGTGGGCATAGTTGGAGTTGGCAGTCACCTGTGCTCGGGAGAGAATGGAGGGTCAGTCTGGCAGACCTGGGCAGGAGACTGAAAGACTCTGGAATCTGTAGTCAAATCAAGGTGGGTCCGATTCTGAAGTCCAGTGTGTGTCACACCGTCACAGAGCAATGTGGCAGTGCGAGAGCAAGGACAGTCGAGTCTGAGAGTTTATGCCTGTTGCCGCCCTTAGAAATGCCATTTGTGTAGTTCTCTGAGATCTTTTAGAACAGTGGGGCCCAGGTTGTCACGTGTGGGTACTTCTGAAAGGCCCCCAAATACAATGTATGCGTGGGGGATAGTGACTGAGGGCTGGCTGTTGGGTTGATGATCCACTTTCCTTCTACATTTTGCAGGGCTGGGAACACATTAGGTCCTCATTTAAATGCTGGGTGGGGAGGTGGGAGGTGAGCGAGTGGACGGGTGGGGGATGGGTGGGTGTCGGTGAAGGGGGGATGCCTGGAGGGATGGTGGAGATAAGGACGGGTGATGAGCAGACCAGCGAACAGGTGCTGAGTCCTGCTGGCAGGACAGTGACGGGGGTGGCCAGGCAGACGGGGAGGTATCTTTCCCTGCCCACTGCCTGTCACCCTTTGCTTTCAGCTTCGGGCAGCAGAGGTGGAGATCAAGGATCTGCAGTCGGAGTTTGAGCTGGAGAAGATTGACTACTTGGCCACCATCCGCCGGCAGGAACGCGACTCCATGCTCTTCCAGCAGCTCCTGGAGCAGGTGCAGCCCCTGATCCGCAGGGACTGTAACTACAGCAACCTCGAGAGGATTCGGCGCGAGTCCTGCTGGGACGAGGATAACGGCTTCTGGAAGATCCCGGAGCCCATCATCATCAAAACCAGCCTCCCAGTAGGTCAGGAGCCCAGCCGGCCCTCGCCCTCCTGCCCTGCCTTGCGGTTCCCCGTCCTACAGACTGTCGGGAGCGTGGGCCTCCCCTGCAGGCTGCGGGTGCAGCAGACATGTGGCCCCAGGTCACATCAGGGCTCTGAGAAGGTGCTGTATTCTGGAGGTAGACAGATGTGGGCTGGAATTCTGGCTGTGACCTATTTGGGACTCAGTGTCCTCATCTATGAAATGGGGATGAACAACAGCACCTTAAAGTTGCTGTGAGGCTTAAAGTGCATCAATACACATAAAACCCTTCCAGCAATGCCTGGCGCACAGTCAGTGCTTGGGACATGTTACCACTGTCATCAGCACGGTCAGTACTTCATCCAGCCCTTTGAGGGATAAAGACTATTTTACATACGAGGAAACTAAATGTCAGAGGGTATAAGTGACGTGAAGTCAGTCACAGCAGTGAGCGGCAGGACCTTGGGTAGAAACCAGCTGTTCAGAGTTTCAGGCCTGGTTCAAGTTCTGCTTTTGCCACTGACCTCCTGTGTGACCTTATGAAGATCACTGCCCATCTCTGGGCTTCTTTACAAAGACGGGGTTGGATAAGATGACCTCGAAGGCCCCCCACCTCTGATAAATCTCAGAGTAAAGTCACACTTGCCGTGGATCTTTCTCCAGCCACAGACCTGGCTCTGCCCATTCGGGGAGCCCACAGTGCCCCCAGCAGTCCCCCCCCTTGGTCCCGTGCCTCTGCCGTTTACGGATGGCATTGATGTCTTCCTGGCTGAGACCCCAGCCAGCACCATCTCCCACGTGCTGTGAGCAGCAGCAGCCTTTCCCCCTGCCCCCACCCACCTGCTGTCTTGCCTGGAGCCAGGGCAGTGGCTTCTCTGGTGTCTGATCCTCCTGTTGTCTGGTTCCCACAGTCAGGCCTTGGCTTGGGCTGGGAAGTGTCCTCCCCTGTCTGAGCTGGGCCTGACCCCTCCTCCACGGAGAGTGCCATGGCCCACTTGCACCCTCCGGGCCTGGCACCAGGCAGCAGTGACTCCAGCTTTTGTTTTCTCATAGCAGTTTCAACTGGGCCACAGAACAAACCAGCCCGCAAAACCTCTGCAGCAGACAATGGCGAGCCAAACATGGTAAGGCCCCGGGACAGGGAGCGAGGGGAGGCCTGGGGAGTTGGCAGGGCTTTGTCCCCAGAGTGCTGTGGGTCAGTGTGACTGTAGCTGGTCTTCTACGTTCCTCCTGCCTAAGGATCAAAATACCAGGGGACTGAGCCTGGACCCTGTTCTGTGTCACTCCGTTGGCACCCTCAATCCACTTGGGCCCTCATTCAAAGGCACTTACAGGTGGGGCATGATGGCTCACACCTATAATCCTGGCACTCTGGGAGGCAGAGGTGGTAGGATCACTTGAAGCCAGGAGTTCAAGACCAGCCTGGGCAGCCCTAACTCCACCCGGCTTCCAGAGGCTGCTGAGCCCTAGGCCAGGGTCCCCGATGAGGACTGCACAAATACAGGGACTTGACCCGTGAGGATTTGGAATTTCAGCAGGAAGAAGACCGCTACAAGCTGATGCTAAGTCGTAGCGACAGTGAATATATTGCCAGTAACTACTTCCGGTCCAAGCGGGCCAGCCAGATTCTCAGCACGGACCTCATGAAGAGCCTCAGTGAGTGCCCTGCCCACCGGCTCCCCTCCAGCCCCTCCACCCAGTGGGAGAAGTGCGCCGGGTGGTTCTGGAGTCAGATGGACCCGGGTTCCAAAGCTCCTTTCCCTCTCTGAGCCTCAGCTACAAAATGAGGGGAACAACAGCTACTAATCAGGATTAGATGCCATGAGGTGGGGAAATGGCCCAGCCCAGGGCCTGGCATACAGTAGGTGCTCAGTACGGTATCCTCTTTCCTCTACCCCTCTGTCTCCTTGTGGGGAGGCACTGTCTCTTCTGACACCCAGTAGGCCCTCGGCACGTGGCTCAGGGCCGTGGCATGGGGTTGCAGGGGCTGGGTACCTGCCAGCTTCCCCAGATGACAGTTCTGGCGGTTGACTCTATCTGTGAAGGACCACTGAGCCAAGGGGGGCTAAAAGGGCCACAAATGCAAAACATGGTTTCAAGAATGGAAAATCACCTCATTCTTCTGCTTTTACAACTAAAACCAAAGCCCACAGAGCTTCCAATAAAATATTAATAAAAAGGAAATCTCAATTCTGCAGTAAGGTTATGTAAGAGACAGAGTGGGTACAGTTGAGGAATAAGGGGAAGAAATAGGAAAGAAACTAGCACCCACTGAGTGCCAGGCATCGTGCCCATGCTGCAGATGAGGAAACTGAGGCTCAGAGAGGGGAGGTGGCTTGCCCAAGGCTATACTGCCAGGAAGTGGTGGAGCTGGGCCTTGAACCCAGGCTTGTCTGGCTTGGGATCCCAGGCTGCCTCAGTCTGAGGCTTTAAAACCCCAAAACCAGCCCAGACCCTTTGGATGCAGCTGTCGTGCTGGGTGTGAGCCTGGGGTCGTGCTGGGTGTGAGCCTGGAGTCGCTCTGGCTAGGTGGGGGGCAGGCCAGACTCCCCAGTCCCGCACACTTGGGCTGTTTTCTTTCCGCCCCTGCTCTCCTGGCTCACCAGCGCCCCCCCCCACCCTCTTCCCTACAGCAGCGCATCACAACTCACCGCCAGGCCTCGGCTGCCCGCTCAGCAGCAACCCTGCCATCCCATCCACCCAGGCCCCCGAAATGCCTCAGCCCCGGCCCTACCGCCTCGAGTCTCTCGACATCCCCTTCACCAAGGCCAAGCGGAAGAAAAGCAAAAGCAACTTTGGCAGTGAGCCTCTGTGAACACAGCTGCCTGCCGCTACCTGCTTTTAGGCCTCTAGAGACTGCCAGGCCCTCTCAGGGCAGCTCCAGCCGGGGCCTTCTCCCACCTGCCCCCCACAGTGACCCCGGGGGCCCTAGGGGCCCCTCGGCCCTGGGAAGACACATTCCCTTTCCTGTTCCCCAGAGACCACCCCCCTGCCCGGGGCACGAGCCCCTGGGAGGCCGGACTGTCCTCTGCTCCAGCTGTCCACGCCGCGTCAGTGTTTCCATCGACTCACCTGGCACTGAGCCCACCATTCGTGCCCACCGGTGTCGGTCTTTGCCTCAGAAGCCTCAGACCTGCCTCATGGCCTTCAGCAGCCCTGGAAGAGAGGGCAGCCACTGCCATGTGGATAAAGCTCATCATCTTGGCAGCTGAGAGTTGTGCCTCCATCCGACTGGCCCCACTTCCTGAGGGCAGCCCTGCCCTGCGGGGTGGCACAGGAGTCCCACAGCAGCTGTTCCCATGCTGCCCACTCCTGGCTGGTCTGCGGCCCAGAGAAGGTCACTTCGCATTAAGCTGCCCAATAAACTGCCTTTTAGGATGAGCTCTCCTTCCCTGCCCCTGCCTGGCCATCATAGGGAAGCTCTTTCCGGAACAGGGTTCTTAACTGCCTGGGACCTTTAGAACAAACAGGTTCCAGGGGTTCTGCAAATCCCTGCAATTGTGAGTGCAAGTACATATTTTCTGGGGAGAGCATCTGCACTTTCATTCGATTCTCGAAGGAGCTGGGACCCAGGAAAGCAGAGCCCTTGGCTGTGTCTGCTGAGGCCAGAAAAGGGCCCAGGTTTTGACAGTTGTCAGGGGGCTCTGCTGGAACTGGGTATCATGACTTAGCTAGAAATGAATCCAGGCCACCCTGTTTGTGCCCAGCTAGGGGGCTACCTAGGACACAGCTGACCCCTTGCCCACTGAATCCCAGGCGCACCCTCTGAGGGAACTGAGCCTCATCTGTGAAATGGGGATGACACCCACCTCATAGGATTATTGTGAAGATGAAATGAGAGGGTATGTAAAGCTCCGGGGGCTAGTAGGTGCTCCATGTTAGTCCGCCTCCTTCCCCCTCCTCCCTATTTTGCATCAGTTTTGTAGCAGGCTCCACAAGCCACATGTCTGGGTCAAGGAGCTCACACTCTGGAGAAGCCGGCATGGGGGACGCTTAGATAACTCGAGATGAGTCTAAGAGATACAGTGCATACTGAGTCACAGGAGGCGAGATCAGGTTTTTATGGGGAACAGAGAGTGCCTTTCTGAAGGGAGCAGCGCTGGGTGGGCCTCCCACAAAGGATGAAGAGGATCCTGATCTGGGAGGTCTAAGATGTAAGTGTGAGTGCCAGGAGAGAGCTCCTGGTAGAAGCAGGAGGTGGGGAAGCTCAGGGTATATTAAAGGCTGTTCCACGGAAGCCTTGAGCAGAAACTGAGATTAGGCTACAGAGATGAGTTTAGTTGGAGACCCAAGAGTGAGGAGCCTTCGGGTGTCCCTGAGCTGTAGCAGACTCCTGAACAACAGGTTGGCACCACTGGGTCTGAATTAGAGGCGGATTGACGTGGCATTGTGTGTAGAGGGTGAGAAGGCTGGACTCTGGAGAAGTTAGGGGTGAAAGGCTTAACTTGAGGTGGAGCTGGTGGGAATGCCGAGGAGGTAGTTAAGGAGGGAGGTTGTGATTTTTGCCCCATTCCTGGGTTGGTGGACAAGTGTCAGAAAAGAACTGTTACTGTCCCTCTCCACAGTTACCTTGGCCCCAGGATTGTGGTTGGGACCCAGAGAACAGAAGTCTTGGAACTGCTTGTGGTAGTTTTTAGTTAGACTCATGGTGGGGCAGAGGCAGGTCTGAGGTGGCCTGGGTGGCCTCTGTATTAACCTAGAAGGGGTAGGAGCCAGTATTACTGACTGGATGCTCAGCCTCGCCCGGTGCTAAGTGCTTCAAAACCTGCCCCACGAGCTGGGTTTGGCCAGGAGCGGTGGCTCCCGCCTGTAATCCCAGCGCTTTGAGAGGCCAGGAGTTTGAGACTGGCCTGGGCAACACAGCGAGAGAGATGAAGGTTGGAAACTAAACCCAGCTGATTGCAAAGCTACAGCCTTCAAACCGCTAGGCCTGTCCACCGCCCGTCCACACTGTCTGCAGCGTGGGACACCAAGCCGTGTGGGACAGGCCCGGCCAAGGCCCCTGCAGCGGAGGCCCAAAGTGCCGCCGTCCCTGATCTTATTTTTCCAACCCCTTCCTCCCTAGAGATAGTGGAGGTGGGGCCCTTTCCCAGTCCCGAGTCTGTCCCGGCCCAGTGAAGACCACGCCAGCGAACAGGTAGCCCGACTGAGGCCCGGACCTGCCGCAAGCCCCAGCAGGACGTGGGCGCGGGACGCGGGGCGGGAACCCGGACTGGGCGGAGCCAAGGGGCGCTGAGCCGTGTTGATTGGCCGCGGCTGCAGAGCTGTCTCTCTAAGATTGAACCTTTTCTTCGGCGAGGCGGGGCCTTGCGCCCCTTTCACCAATAGTGTTCAAAGAACCCGCCTCCAACCGCGGCGCTTCCGGCGGTGAGCTGCACTGCTGACTGCCACAGCTGTGCCTCTGGTCTCCCGGCCCCTGCGTGCCCCGATCACTTCCGGGTAGTACTCCACGGCCACGAGCCGCGATTGGGGGACCACAAACGGGACACTTCCGGTGTCCAGGTGCTGGGTTCTTGGGCAGAATGAGGAAGATGGGGCACGCCTCTGCTGCCCGTGTTTGGTCCGTCACATGGCTGGTGCTGCTCCTGCTGCTCTCGGTCTACGCCAGCGGCCCCCGCACCTTAGTGCTGCTGGACAACCTCAACCTGCGGGAGACGCATTCGCTTTTCTTCCGGAGCTTGAAGGGTGAGAGCCGGGTCCCAGGGGGCGGCGGGCGAGGGTTTGGGGTTGGAAAGGCGCCCGAGGGCACCCACCACCCTCCCTCCCGCCCATTCTCTGGAGCAGGCCGTCCAGGTCTGGGCTGCAGCTTGGGGTAGGGGTCGCGACGTCTGCAGCAAGGGTTTCTCTTTGCGTCCAGTCTGCCTCAGCTCTCTGTTTTCTTTTCATCCAGACCGGGGCTTTGAACTCACCTTCAAGACCGCTGATGACCCCAGCCTGTCCCTCATTAAATATGGGGAGTTCCTCTATGACAATCTCATCATCTTCTCCCCCTCTGTAGAAGGTAAGGACTCCGCGTCGCCTCCAGAACTGGGATTCGAGGCCCAGTACTGATGGATCACTTTCTTCTGGTTCTTGGGCATGTTCTGGGTCACAGGAGGGGTCACCAGCCCTGGGCACTGCTGTACAGAAAAGAGGAAAATATTAATTTCTGACCGGAACCCAGGAGGGAACATCTTTCTAAAAGACACAGCCCAGGGTTGTGGGTCAAGTGTTGCTACATATCATGAAACCCAGGGCCCTGCTGCTCTACTGAGAAGGGAATTTTCTTTGTAAAGGGCCAGATAGATAGGTGGAGAGCTCCCTGTTTGGGTTTGCTTGTGTGGAAAGAAGAAATGGCATGTTATTAATATGGATGTGTTTTGTGCAGTTGTCTTAAGAATTCAGGTACATTCATAGTTTCAGGCTGAAAAAAGAGCCTTAGCAATTATCTGAGCCCCCCTCCCCTGCCCTCATCCCCCAGCACCTTTGAGGGTGGCTGGGTATATCCAGCAGCCTAGCAGAGAGCTGCTTGTTGAACAGAATGGATCTCTTGGCCAGATTATCCAATTTGTACTTGAATATTTCTATCTTATGAAGCGATCCACTCCACCACTGGAAAATTCTCTTAAGAAGTTTTTATAGTGAACAGAAATTTGTCTCCTACTTCCTAGTTCACTTTGTTCTTACACTCCTAGTGCCTTAGAGGATAACTGTAATGATTGTCTTGCTTAGAGGCATAGACTTTACACAGTCATATGCAGTTGTTTCTTCTCCAGACCAAATAGCCTTTGTTCCTTTGGCTGTTTCTCTTTTACCATGTTTTTTTGTGAGCATGCTAGTCATTCTCTTCTTTATTTGCTTCAGCTCACCTTTTCCCACAAGGCTCAAGTTGTCTGTGTCTGGGGTAAGACAAGACTGCCATCCCTCCCTTCGGTTGATGAAGCTTAGGAAATCTTTTGCTTCATTGGGGCTACTTTATTTTCTGTAGTTCATGTGAGATTGGGTTCTGCCAAGTCCCTGAAGTATTTTTCCTTAGGTCCCTGTCACTTGCCATGTTCCTCCCAACTCCCCTGTGCCTTTGGTATTGGCTTTTTGGGGGACAAGAGTAGTTGGGTGGATGTGACCCCAGATTGTACAAGTTGAAATCTTCAAATGACTGGGCCAGTCAGTGGAGCCTTCAGCAGAGAATTGGTGTTTGCCAAGTTTTTGCTGTGTTTAGAAATCGGAAATAGGTACTATATGACGGACTAGGGGAGATATTAAGGATTGGGAGCCTGCCCTTGAGGAGTTCTTTCAGTCTGTCTTAAGGGAATAAAAATAAAGACTTGAAATGAGTTACCAAACCCTGTGTTGGGGTGTAAGAAGTGCAGGAACCGTCCAAGTCCTGCTTCTGGAGATAGATCAGAAAGGAAAGAAGCAGTGAGTGAGACTGATCAGGAGAAGGTTAAGAGAGGATTTTGTTGGTGAGAGAAACGTCAGAGAGCCTAAAACAATGTTTCCTAAATGGTAGTCATTGGTGCACATCCTTCATGATTTTTACCATATTCCATATCACCTGTGCTAATAATTACCTAATATTTCGCTTCAAATTAACCTGCTTTTCAAAAAAAAAAAAAAAAAACACTAAAATTACATTTTAAAAGGGAACCAGTAATGAACCCAGTGTCACCACTGGGAAATGGAAAGCCAGTCTCATCACTTGGTGTAAGTAGAAGGTAACTATAAATAGAATAGAAACAACGCTGTTAAGTTTTAGCCAGACAGTGCTGCCTGCTGAAGGCTTTGAGCCAGAGCTTCCCTCTTAAAAGAGGAGATTAGCAAATGTTAGAGAAGTTCTAAAGACTAGCATCGAACTAAGATGTTCTCTGATGGAGAAAGCTTGAAAAAGAATTGGAAGGGCAGTACCTTTCTGTCTCTGAGAGTCAACATTATTTAAAGCCCTGTCCCCACATCACTGTGGGTCGCCTTTTCTGCCCCTGGTGGAGTGGCTCCCACACTTCAGGAGATGCTGCTGCAGGAAATCCACGTGGGACCCCTGAGGAGCAGGCTTCAGGGGAGGCCCTTCTCTGGTTCTGTGACCATCACTAGCCCTCTCGAGTGTGCAGATGCCGGCTTGGCTTCCTTCTCCTTGCTTCAGTGGCTTCCTTACCCACTCTGGAATCAGGAGGCTCCCGAGCTGCATGCAGTGATGGCTATAGGGGAAGATCCTTAACACATCCGCTACACCTGGAAAAATTGGGTCTCTGCTCTGTAGATGGGGAACCGGGCTTAGAAAGGTGAAGGGATTTGCCTAGTTTTACACCCCAGGCTGTCTCAATTTCAAAGCCTGTGTTCTTTGCACTAAACAAGTATTTCTCAACAGTGGCACTCTTGACATTTCAGACCAGATAATTCTTTCTGGTCGAGCTGTCCTGTGCACTGTAGGATATTTAGCAGCATCCTGGGCCTCTGCCCACTAGATGCCAGTAGCCACCTCCCCATCATTGTGACAACCAGAAATGTGTGCAGTTTTCGCCCTAAAGGGCAGAATCACCTCAGGTTGAAAATCACTGCACTACACCAACAGGCTGTTTTTGAAATGTCTAAGATTCTGCCTGGCTTCTCTGTAGGAGACTGGATAGATGGCTTTCTAAACGTAGTATGAGAGGTAGAGAGTCCCAGATACAAGAGATCTGTCTAACCTGGAGATAAAATAAGGTGTTGTTTTTCTTTTTGTTGTTTTTGTTTTGAGACAGGGTCTTGCTCTGTTGCCCAGGCTGGGGTGCAGTGATGTGATCATAGTGCACTGTAACTTAGAACTCCTGGGCTTATGCCATCCTTCTGCCTCAGCCTCCTGAGTAGCTGGGACTATAGGCTTGAGCCACCATGCCTGGCTCTTTTTTTTTTTTTTTTTTTGTAGATATGAAATCTCACTATATTGCCCAGGCTGGTCTCGTACTCCTGGCCTCAAGAGATCCTCCCACCTTGGCTTCCCAAAGTGCTGGGATTACAGGTGTGAACTATTGCATCTGGCCATGGTGCTCTTTTGTTTTCTCCTAAAGATTGCCCTTGAGAAAAGAGGGCTCTTCTCATATTAAGATCTGTACAAAGTCATTTTATGGACCCATTTCCAACTGCCTAATGGATGGACAAACTTCTGTCTCGAGCCTCAGTAAATTGGCACGTCCATCCTCCTAGTTGCTCAGCCAGACTCCTTGGGCCGTCCTAGTGCCCCCCTCGCTGTCATAGCCCACATCCGTCTGTCAGCAGACCCTGCAGCTTCACCTTCAGAGCACTTGGGGGCCACTCCTCCCACTTCCACCACTGCTGCCCAGTCCCAGCCAGCACTGTTCACTGCCTGGACCTTCACAGTGGACCAGCCCTTCACTGTGTCCATCCTCATCCCTTGTACCCGAGTCTCCACCGGCTGCCAGAATTGTCCTTTAAAAATATAGCTGGCATGGTGGCTCACGCCTGTAATCCTAGCACTCTGGGAGGCCGAGGCGGGT
>VBSM01000529.1:11897338-11919843 GCA_008086735.1 Cheirogaleus medius | reverse complement strand
AAAAAAAAAAAAAATATAGCTGGCATGGTGGCTCATGCCTGTAATCCCAGCCCTTTGGAAGGATCACTTGAGGCTATGAGTTTGAGACCAGCCTGGGCAATAGCAAGACCCTGTCTCTACAAAAAATAGAAAAATTACCCAGGCCTGGTGGCATGTGTCTGTAGTCCCAGCTACCTTGGGAGGCTGAGGTGGGAAGATTACTTGAATCCAGGAGTTCAAGGTTGCAGTGAACTATGATCAGCCTGGGCAACACAATGAGACCCTGTCTCAAAAAATATACATATGTGTGTGTATAAATGAGATCCTGTGGGTCTCCTGCTCAGACTCCTCCAGTGGCTCCATGGCCAGAACCCTTGTGTGGCACACAAAGCCCTATGTGACCTGTCCCCTTTGCTTCACCCTGGCCTGACCACCTGCTACTCACCCCTTTTTCTCCAGTTGAGCTACAATGGTGTAGGTGACCATCGCAACCTGCCTTAGGGACTTCGCACCTGTCATTCTCTATGTGGGGGATCCTCTTACCCCACGGACTGCCTGGCTCACTCTTTTTTTTTTTTTTTTGAGACAGAGTCTCACTTTGTTGCCTGGGCTAGAGTGAGTGCCGTGGCGTCAGCCTAGCTCACAGCAACCTCAATCTCCTGGGCTCAAGCAATCCTACTGCCTCAGCCTCCCGAGTAGCTGGGACTACAGGCATGCGCCACCATGCCCAGCTAATTTTTCTATTTTTTGTAGAGACAGGGACTCTTCCTCAGGCTGGTCTCAAATTCCTGACCTCAAATGATCCTCTTGCCTCAGCCTCCCAAAGTGCTAGGATTACAGGTGTGAGCCACTGCGCCCAGCCTGGAGAAGATTCTTGAGCCAAAAATAGCTCCACTTAGTGCTAGTTTTGGTTGCTTATGGCAGTAAGTCACCTGACCCAATGGGCTAAAAAAAGATAGGATCTCACACAAATTTCGGAAATTAATGAGCCCTTTTGGTGATCACTTTTAAAAAAGCAATATGGGTGGTTCTGTTGTAAAACGAATATAAATCTGTAGAATTAACAGGAAAAAAATTATTAATGCTAGGCCAGTGAGTGCTATTATCAAGTGACAGCATCGTGCACAGATTCAAAAGTGCTCTTTTTCAAGCATCTTAGATTAAGTGAAATTGATAGGCTCTGGGAAACTGGTAGGTGACCCCAGGTCTGTTTCCAGTGATCAAAGATACCGGTGTGAAATGTGTTGGTGATGAGTTAGAATCACATGAAATGTGGTAGAAAATGCAGCATTTTTAAATGACTATTTCATATTGACTTGAAATATGTACTTGACAAATGTAATTAGTAGATGTTTGACTATTTCTTTTTTATTTTTTAAATTTTTTTGTAGAGACAGGGTCTTGCTGTTTCCCAGGCTGGTCTTGAACTCCTGGCCTCAAGCGATCCTTGGCCTCCTAAAGTGCTGGGATTACAGGCATGAGCCACTGTGCCCGGCCTGTTTGACTAATCTAAACCCCTAAACATTTATAAATCTGAGCCATTTGGGAGAATGGGGGCCTTGCCCTGTAATGTGTGTGAACTTCCCTCTCATTTCGACCTCCAGAGAGCACTGCTCTGCAGCTCACTGCCCCCTTCCCTGAGCTGTCAGAGGAGCAGGGAGAAGAGACCTCTGGGTCACTGTGTCTGGTGCCTTGTTTCAGATTTTGGAGGCAACATCAACGTGGAGACCATCAGCGCCTTTATTGATGGTGGAGGCAGCGTCCTGGTAGCTGCCAGCTCAGACATTGGTAAGTCTGTCCTGGGAAGTTCTGGTGCTTTCTAGCATTTCTCCAGGGTGCTTGGAGGGCTTTACAGATGGCAGCTGCCAAATTGGCATTTGCTTGGTGGGCCTTGGCTAGGAAGTCAGGGAGGGAATTGCAGAGCCACTTGGCATTCGATCTTACCTTTGCTTTCCTGTGACCAGAGATAGTGAGACTTGGGTCTTTAAGGACTGGGAACTGTGGCTGTTTTTTTTTTCCATCGCTTGTTTTTTTTTTCTTTTTTTCTTCTCTTTTTCATTAACAAATCTTGCTTCAAACCATTGCTTGTTTTATTTTGTATAGGCTCTTCTCCTAACCAACAAAGGCAAGTTGGGGTAGGCTAATTGGATTGGAGCCCAGAGCATTTGACAGATTTTTGTTTTGTTTTTTATGTTGGAAATTTTCAAAGATACTTAGAGTAGAAAGAGAATAGTATCTTACACCTCATACACTCGTCACCCAGCTTCAACAGACTGGGGAGGGGCCAGTCTGGTTTCATCTTGTGTCAGTACTGATCGATTTTAGAAACCATATTCCTCATATCAAGTAGGTTTCTTGGTGGAGTGACAAGGTGTGGGGAAACACTGTCACCCAGGTGTATCCAGGTCAGGTTTGATTGAGGGCCAGTCATGCGTTGCTTCATGATGGGGACACATTCTGAGAAATGTGTCATTGGGTGATTTGGCTGCCATGCAGATCTCATGGAGTGTCCTTACACAGCCTGATGGTGCAGCCTGCTGTGTGCCCAGGCTGCAAACCGGGCAGCATGTCACTGTGCTGGAGACTGCAGGCAGCTGGAACACAGTACTAAGTGTTTGTGTATCTAACCGTAGCAAAACACAGAAAAGATACAGTAAACACATGGTATTACAATTTTACAAAACCAATGTCACATAAGTGGTCTGTCATTGACTGAAATGTGCTTGTGCAGTGCATGACTGTAATTGATTTGCTTCAAAGGGGGTTTTTGTGCAGAGCCAGGTCATTGCTTATTTGTGGATGGTGAGGGCCAGGTGGTTGTTTGCGTTTTATCAATTCAGATTCTGACCATGGAGTTACCATGCTGTTGTCCAGGGAGGGGTCTGTTTGGGGCTGAGCCCAGCTTGATGCAGCTGCAGGGCACTGGTGCTGGCCAGTAGAAACCATCATGAGGAAGCCAGGACAAGTGACCTGTTGGCCCGGGGCCCATGTGTAAGGACTTAGCCAGGCATTTCTCGGGTCTGTGCAGGTGACCCTCTGCGAGAGCTGGGCAGTGAGTGCGGGATCGAGTTTGACGAGGAAAAAACGGCTGTCATTGACCATCACAACTATGACATCTCAGACCTTGGCCAGGTAATCAGGCCTGTCATCTTCCAGGTTTCAGGCACGTACAGCAAAGCTCGGCTTAGTCTAGAAACCAAGAGAGGGAGTGAGGAGGGACTCCCTGGCTCGGGGAACCTCTTTCTGACCACCCGTCTTTCCCTCTGCTCTTTGCAGCACACGCTCATCGTGGCTGACACCGAGAACCTGCTGAAGGCCCCAACCATTGTGGGGAAGTCAGCTCTAAATCCCATCCTCTTTCGAGGTGTCGGGTGAGTGAGCAGGGAGAGGCCAGCAGAAATCTGGGGAGGGGTTACTTTGTTTGGGAAACCAAGCCAAACTGTGGTTATCTGGGGACATCCCTTCCCTCCGATGAGGTAGGCGAGATGAATTTATTATATTAAGAGTCAAACACCATCGTTACAGCAAGAGGAAAGCCAAGTGTTTGGCTGTTAAGAAAGAAGGATTCAGGCTGGGCTTGTGGCGCTTGCCTATAATCCCAAGAAGCCGGGGCGGGAGGATTGCTTGAGGCCAGGAGTTTGAGACCAGCCTAAGCAATATAGCCAGAGCTCATCTCATGGGGGGAAAAACAGAAAGGATTTGTTCTTGGGAAGAAATGGCCCCAGGGGACCCCGTGTCCTTCAGGCTCAGTTCCTGGGGTCAGTGTTGGGCTGCTCTGTTGTCCTTCTACAGGATGGTGGCTGATCCTGACAATCCTTTGGTATTGGACATCCTGACGGGTTCTTCTACCTCTTACTCCTTCTTCCCAGACAAACCTATCACCCAGGTAAGGGCCTTTGCAGCCTGGAGGCCTCTAGCTCCTTGGTCTAATTGTAAAGCGCTTTTTTATTTGAAAATAAGAACAGAGCAAGAAAGCACACTTGGCTGAGGTGGATGAAATGACAAGTTGTAGGAAAGGGGACGTGAGCAGAAGCAGCGTGCTCTCAGGCTCCTCCCTTAGGTAGGGGCGAAGGTCCTTTAGGTCTGGCCTGCTGTCCTCTTGCTCTGGAGACCCGGCCACTTTTCCTTTACTTGGTACTGCTTGGATGACAGCTTCATTTTGTTCCCAGTATCCCCATGCAGTGGGGAAGAACACCCTCCTGATTGCTGGGCTCCAGGCCAGAAACAATGCCCGTGTCATCTTCAGTGGCTCCCTGGACTTCTTCAGCGACGCCTTCTTCAACTCAGCAGTGCAGAAGGCCACGCCTGGTGCCCAGAGGTAGCTGCCAGGAGGCTGAGGGGCATGGGGTCCGGGTGGTGCCGGCTGTGTATACGGGGAGGAAGGAGGCCTTTAGCGGGAAGTGTCAGAGGCTAAGTGTCTTCAGATGCTGTCAAGTTATTTGAAGACTTAACTCTGTTGCTATAGAGCTGGTGTTGGCACTCCCAACTTTTTAAGATAGTAATAACTTATCTAGAGACCCCTAATCTCCACCATTCCTTTTAGAAAATTGTGTATTTATTGTGTAGGTGACACTCAGAACAACCCACGTCTTGTCTTTTCTTCTGTGTTCCCTTTAACCGTGGGTCCGAGGTGCACGAGGCCTGTACAGGCAGAACCTCGCTAGTGCGCTCTATCTTGGTGGCCAAGAGTGGTCTTGCCCGAGGCACCGCTGGAAAGAAGTTGGTTCTGGTGCCCTAGCTTCTCCCGTTTCCCTCCTGTAGGTATTCCCAGACGGGCAACTATGAGCTAGCTGTGGCCCTTTCCCGCTGGGTGTTCAAGGAGGAGGGTGTCCTCCGTGTGGGGCCCGTGTCCCATCATCGGGTGGGCGAGACAGCCCCACCCAATGCCTACACTGTCACTGACCTAGTGGTAAGAGCTTCTTGGGGTGGGAGGGCCTGGAGGGTTTGGCCACGTTGAATGAGGTCAGCTCAGAAGCATTTACTGAACACTTCTGTGTTCGGCCTATGGGGCATAAATAAGGATAAGTTAACCTCTGCACCCAAGAAAGTCAGTGTGGGTGCAGGGCCTCTGTAAAACAGGAGTAAGAGCAATGGGAGACGTCCTTTTGCAGAGGGGTGTGTTTTGCTGTGTGGGGGCAGCAGTGGGAGGGACTCTGCAGATTAATTCTGCCCTGGAGGTTGGATTGACAAGAGAAGCGGCCGGCACTTCAGTTGGTTCTTAAGG
Organism: Cheirogaleus medius; assembly: GCA_008086735.1. Classification (NCBI taxonomy): domain Eukaryota; kingdom Metazoa; phylum Chordata; class Mammalia; order Primates; family Cheirogaleidae; genus Cheirogaleus; species Cheirogaleus medius. The sequence goes on along the minus strand of VBSM01000529.1, from coordinate 11,914,640 downwards.
ATGAATTTGTGAGGCAGGAGAGCAGCGGATGTGGAAGCACGCATGCTTGAAAGTGCCTGGCGGGTGGTTTGGGTCCAGAGTTTGATGGGCTGTGAATACGTGCAAAGGAATCTGAGCCCATGAAGCTGTAACGATGCTGAGCCAAAGGCATTAGCCTCACTGAGGAGGGTGGTCAGTTACTGTTCAGGGCTGAGTGGCAGGGGCTTTTGCAGGTTGTCAGAACTCCTGGGAGTTCCTGCCATGTTCATGGGGTGGGATGTGAGTACAGCTCTGCCTGTAGGTTGTGATGTCCCTCCAGTCGCACCCTGGCTAATCTGGCCTTTTATCTCAGGAGTATAGCATCGTGATTGAGCAGCTCTCAAATGGCAAATGGGTCCCCTTTGATGGTGACGACATCCAGCTGGAGTTTGTCCGCATTGACCCTTTTGTGAGAACCTTCCTAAAGAAGAAAGGTAAGTGTAGTTCTTCCAAGAGAATGCCACAGGAAAACAGCTTGTGCCCCTCACTGCTTCATGGGAGCGATGCTCTGGGAAGCCCCGCCTGGCTATTCGTGTTGATTCCTCCCCAGGTGGCAAATACAGTGTTCAGTTCAAGTTGCCCGATGTGTACGGTGTGTTCCAGTTTAAAGTGGATTACAACCGGCTGGGCTACACACACCTGTACTCTTCCACGCAGGTAAGCACAGGTGGAAGTCCCTGTTTTCAGCCAGCACGTGCCCTGCTTGGGCCTCCCAGTGGCCAGGGCCTGCCATGTCTGTCCTGTCACAGGTGTCCGTGAGGCCACTGCAGCACACGCAGTACGAGCGCTTCATCCCCTCGGCCTACCCCTACTACGCCAGCGCCTTCTCCATGATGCTGGGGCTGCTCATCTTCAGCGTCGTCTTCTTGCACATGAAGGAGAAGGAGAAGTCTGACTGAGGGCCCGAGCCCCGGACTCCTTGCGACATGGAGATGGGGGGTTTTCATAAGACTTGGTGGTTTTGTTTTGTTTTTTAAAGCCGTGGAAAATGGCACAGCCTTACCTCCAGGGGAGATGCAGCACTGAGTTCCAAGGGGTGGGGGTCAGGGAATAATTTTTATCTAAGCTTTCCCACCTTGAATTGCTAAGAGGCATTTTTCATATGTGCAGTCAGGCTCATTTCTAAAATAAAGAGAAACGTTTCCCTCAAACTTCATCTGGCCCCTGTCATGCTTTGCTAACAGTGGGGGTGCTGTTTGGTGATAACTGGATTCAGAGTCATAGTGGCTTCTTTGAATTTTGCCTAAGACTGGATTGTCTTTTAACTGTGGAATCATGGCATTTCCTAACTTCTCCCTGAGGGACAAAATGAAGTTGTCAGTACACTGAGGGGGTGGAGAATCACTGAAACGGGAAATCTAGAGTGACGGTGCTGGACTAAGAGAATTCTAGAACTGCTTGGTGGAAAAGAACATTCACTAGATGTTCACCTTTCTTTGGGCAACATCTGCGTTCCTAAAAAGCACGTGTAAAATTACATGTGAAATCTCTTCCCCAGTGTTGATATCTGCCCACAAAATGTTCTCGTGTTTAGGGTATAAGAATCATTTTTAAAGCCAGATATTCAGTTCAAGGCATGTACGTATTCTGCGGTTGTACATTTGCATTTAATTTCACAATTCCTGTAAGAAATGCTAGTCAGGAAGGAAATCAACAAGTTTAAAACACCACACTGTTAATTTCCACCTCATCAGTCATTTCAGCTATGGGAGGTTAACTCAGTAGCTGGAGCAGCTCTGTGGAAATGCTTTCTCAACAACATCCCGGACTGGTCCAGAACACACAGCGGGTGAGTACAGAGGCTCCCACCTCCCAGGCCTCGAGTATATGCTTTCCACGCTGAGTATGTCGACCCGTGCAAATGTCTGTCTTAGCCCACCTGGCAAATGTGGCCTGATGCCAGTCTGCCTCTTTCAAATGAGCCACAGGCTGTTCCTGGTGCTAGGGGCAAAGGTCACAGCCAGCCTCTGCCACTAACAGCCACTGCCTTAGCCTAGATCCTCTGCAGTGAGGATGCAGGCCTAACCCTCCGCAGCCCAGCCTCATCTAATGGACCACTCGGCCATTAAGTTCGCAGAGGCCTGTGAGGATGGGACAGGGGCTTAAGACAGGGCTTTCTGGTCAGCACTTATACCTGAGGGCATCTTGCCTGGTGCAGAGAACACACTGTTTTGTTTCTGTACGCGGGGATGAGCTGATTACATTATTTTTAGCTTCGAGACACAAAGGGACCCAGTGATCAGTCAGCAATTTTTTTTTTTTGAGTTATGCCATATAAATTCATCTAAACCAGGGGTTGGCAAACTGGCCTGCCAGCTGTCTCTGTGTGGCCTGCAAGCTAAACATGGTTTCTACGTAAAAACTGAAAGAATATTTAGTGACACGTGAAAACAAAATTTCAGTGTCCATAAATAAAGCTCCATGGGAACACAGGCATGCTTGTTCATTTACATATTTATGGTCACTTTTGCACTACAATGACAGAATTGAGTGGTTGCGACAACTTAAAAGTACTATCTGGCCCTCTAAAGAAAGCTGGCCAATCCTGATTTAGACCAATTTCTTCATTTTACAGGTAAGAGAACTTAAGTCCACATAGGTTACAGGATTTGTCCCAAATCACACAGCTAGAGTTAGTAGCTACAGACTGTGAAGCCTGACTCACACTGTCCTTCCATGTGCCACACCTGAGGCCTTCTCTGGTGGACCAGCCCTCTCCACCCGGTCCTGTCTCTTGACTCGCACCCTCTCACACCTTGGGGCCCCTCAGCATTCACAGACCATCCCGACACAGGTGCTGCTAAGCTCTTTTAGTAATTCGCCAGCTCTAGGCAGAGCCTGTCATGGGGCTGCCCTCCACGAGCAGAGGAAGAGAGCCGCCTGGCAGAGCGCGTCACACTCCAGGTTGGCCAGAAAGAGCATCTTCATTTTTGTTTCCACACAGCTCCTCTCTGTGAGCCCGTCGGCCAGCAGAGTGGCGGCTGACTGCCGCAGGAGCCAGCCAATCATCTTGTCTAACTTCAGATTCTTCAGGGCTAGAATATCTTCACCCCAGAGGCTGAGATGAAGCACGTTTGCAGCGACTCGGGCAGATGGTCTCTGCAACAGGAAGGGAAGCTGAAGCCTAGAACATCTGAACAAGGTCTCAGCCCACAAGCTGCTTCAGGGTCCAACCCAGTTCCTTCGCCCTTCTCTCCTACTGATACTCTTCCCTCAGCTGACAAATCCTGGCTGCCCTCTACCCACGCTCCTGGCTGTGCCACGTGTACAGCTCTGCCTGGGGCAGTCTGCATTGTGGGAACAGCCTTCCGCCTCGTGGAAGGCCACATGCCTTTTGTGCACAGCTCTGGCTGGTCCCTTGCGCTGGGGTGAGCGAAGCTGTCTCTCATCATTGCATAACTGGTTGCGGTTGTTTTTCTAACCAACCCCTGAGCACCCTGTTACCAAGATGGCAGGCCACCAAGAGGGAGGTAAGCAGCGAGTGCAGAACAGTGGCTGGGTGCAGGTCTGGCTCAGCTCTTTGCACTCGGCTTGCCACCACAGCCTGCCCTGCTGCTCCAATTATGGCTTCCAATAGAGCTGCCTGTTTCCTTTACATTAATTCCACAGTGGCCAGATCTGCTCTCAGGAGATGTTTTCCCATCTATCTGTTTGATTAGATCTCGGCTGTTTCCATGAACTATATCTCCATTAAACATTTCTCAAAAATGCAAACTTTGTTATCTCTGAGTAACTTTTTAAGCAATAAAAAAAGCCAGAAGTGAACTGCTAGGATTCTGACTCATGATTTGGTGGCTAGCTACCTTCTCCCATTTATACTAAACTCTTGTTTTGTGTTCTCCTGTAATTGCCAAAGCTTTGCTCTGTCCCTCTCTCACTGTCGTGCTGGCCCAAACCTGACCTGCACTCTGGAGCGTGAACTGAGGTTTCCACCCAACATTACTGTGAAGCCTGGGAACATCTCACCTTGCTGGGCTCTCGCTGCAGCAGTGACCTCACCAGCTGTCTCACGTCTAGAGGGACCGACTCAGGCAGTGCAGGCAGTTGAGCCTCTTGATAACTGCGGCTTTCAAGGTGGGCCTTGTCCTGGCCGTAGAAGGGATTGGCGAGCCCGAAGATTTCGTAGGCGATCGCTCCCACTGCCCAGGCGTCAGCCTTGCTGTAGTCAATCACTGCCCTGGGGCCAGGCTGGGCAGTGGACACCTGCTCGGAAAGCAATGGCTGAGATGCGCATGCTGCTGGCATGTCCAACCTTTCACGCTCCTGCACGTCACCTAACTCGGGCTAATCTGAACTCTGTCCCAGGGAACCCAAAATTTGAGTGAGTTGTGGCTTAGACCCAGAAGAATTTGCTCAGACTGCCTAGTTTATGCTGACAAAACTCACATCTGGGAACATTAGGGAAATGCAGAGTAAAGCAAAGTGGCAGGGCAGAAATCTGTGCCAAATTATGGGTGAGAAAAGATGGAAGGCGCTGAGTAAATAATGAGGTATCAAGTCTTATTCTCTCACTTAGTGGAAACATGGAGGAAGAGCTGCAGATGGTGATGACATGCTTGGGGGACTCACCTCAGGGGCCATCAGGCAGCCGTTTCCGCCCCGATCCACGTACCAGCTGGTGAAGGGCAACTGCAGGCCAATGCTCGCATCAGCCAGGCAGCAGCCAAAGTCCGTGATCACCAGCCAGGGGCAGCCATCTGGGAGGGAACAGGCAGAGGTAAGCAACTGGTTACCCTCCCCTCCCCTTCCAAGAGGCCCTCCTATGTCCCTGCTAAAGCCACCAGCAAGACATGGGTGAGCAGGGCTAACAGGGACTCACTATTGGCCCAGATCACAGGCCAGCAAGGTGTGACAGCTGAACAGAAGGGCTGGCCACATGAATATGGAGACGTCTCCTAGATACACAAGCCCACAAAGTCCCCAGGCAAAGGACTAGGTCAGGCGTCCTCAAACTACAGCCCGCGAGACCACATGCGGCCCGCCGAGGACATTTATCTGGCCTATCGGGTGTTTTTGCCGCCGCTGCCTGTCCTGCTTAGCAGCCAATGTCCCAGGCCCACAGTGCGCATGTGTGGAATGTGCGCCGCACTCTCCAACGGCCTCCAACGGTCTGAGGGACAGTGAACTGGCCCCTGTTTAAAAAGTTTGAGGACCCCTGGACTAGATCAACGTTTGGCTCAATCTAAATAATTGAGCTGTAGTTGGAGCTGTCCCCAAGACCAAAGGAGCTAGTGCATGGCTCAAATAATCTCTAGGGGCCCTTACACCCCAAGAATCTTTGAACTGAATCTGAAAACCCCAAATCCAAACCTAAGAAACAGGTGCATTAGGACTTAGTTATTTGTAAAAGGATTCACAAAATTCCTTTAAAAATGCAGTTCCTCTAGTCTTTTAATTACACATTTAATTATTTTAAATCTTCTAGTTTAAAATTTATCAGATGTTTGAATCTCCTTTCAATATCCCTAGGTAAGTGGCAAGTGGCCATTCAAATTTTACTCAAATGCTTCCAGCAATGGGGAACTTATTATTGCCAGAGGCATCTGGGCTTACATTTGGACAGCTTTCACTGTTTGCAAATTATTTTTTATAATGAGCTAAGATTGGCCTCTCTTTTACTTTATTCATGAAAACCTGCGGCACTGAGGTTCTTGTTCTATAAGTGGGCGACAGAAAGGAACTTGGGTAACTGTCTCTCCACAGAGAGAACTGAAGCCTCTGTTCTGAAGGAAAGGTTGCTCTTCTCTGTGTACAGAATAAATGAAGACACAACGACTTAGAACAGAACATAAAAACAAAAGAGGACATGAAGGGTCCTAAACACTCCTGACCTGCCCGATAGTGTCCCCGGGGAGCTCTGAGGGCACGGCAGGCACCTACCTGCGTCCAGCTCCACAAGAATGTTGTCGGATTTTAAGTCTCTGTGTGCGATGCCCTGTTGAACCAGATGATCCACGCCCTCCAGTAACTGCAGGGTCATCACGGTGGCAAGGCGCGGGCTGGGGGTGTTCGCGCGAAGGTACTGGCGCAGGGTGCAGGGATAGCTGGTGGAGAGAGGACAGGGCCGCTGTCTCACACATGAACCACCCTAGCACCTTGTTCACTGTCAGCATTAGGCCTTTCCTCTTCCCCTTCCTGGAGCTTTTTGATTTATCCTTTTCTGATTTGTTTTTTGATGTATCCTTTCTGTTCCCTCCCACTCACCATCCTGACATTAGGAAGTAAGAACTGGGGCTCCTCACGTTCAAAGTAACACGGCAAATCTTATTTCCTGAACACACCCATTATGGCAAAGTTAGGCGGTACAGAGGGTGAGGAAGGAGAACTGTTTCCATGTTAAAAACAGGTAAGGCAAGCCATAGAGACAGGGCACTAGGTGAAAAGTATGTTCTAGATGAAAGTGAGATTTTGTTTTCATGAAAAATCATCTCAATGGGAAAGTGCCCTCCAGGACAGAGGTACTCCCTGTGCATGGCCTTATTCTCCCAAAGAGTGAGGACCCTCTTCCCTGAAACTCCACGTTCAAGGTGCACGTGGAGGGCAGGCACCAGCTCCCCCTCGGAAGATGAAGCAGCTCCAGGTCCTGCCATGTCTCTGCCACTTACTACTTCTTCTTTTTTTGTTTGTTTTTAAGGCAAGCATGAAAAAGAGGTTTATTAAGGAAAGAAAGATGGGATTATAGCCACTTACTTCTTCATGACGAGGAACAGTGTCCGGCCGTGGCCCAGGCCTTCTGGGTGGAGACGTGGGGGCAGCACATCAGGGTAGTCGACCAGGGCCCCGGGCAGCAGCGGCACAGACGAGGTGAAGGCGCGGAGAACCCGGATGATGTTGGGGTGAGGGGCCAGTTGCTTGGGACCGCCCTTGGATTTTCTATTCAGCCAAGTGGGACAAACATGAAGCCAGTATCAGATACAACAGCTGGAAAGATAATAATCTAAGGCCACAACAAACACCGACATTTATTCACTCACTTATTTATCAGATATTTATTATGTGCTATGTGCCAGGTACCATAAATGGTGTTGGGGAACATATTTGATGACTCCCCTATCCATCCTTCATCCGTCTATCTGCCCATCCATTCATCCATCCTTCCGTCCATCCCATGTGGCAGAACACAAGGGTTGAGAAACCCTGGGATTAGACTGCTTGGGTTTGAATTCAAGGTCTGCTACTGTTAAGTCCTTGGCCAAGTTATAGTAGTACCCACTTATCCACAGCTTTGCTTTCCATGGTTTCAGCTACCTGTGGCCTAAAAACAGGTATATTCACCTACTTTTTTAAATAAGTTTTTTTTTTTGAGGTGAGGTCTATGTTGCCCAGGCAGGTCGTGAACTGCCGATTGGCTGGGATTACAGGCGTGCGCCACTGTGCCTAGCTTAATGAGATATTTAGAGAGAGACAGAGAGAGAGAACTCTTATTACAATATATTGTTATAATTGTTCTATTTTATTAGTTATTGCCAATATTAATCATTTACTAAGCCTAATTTATAAATTAAACTTTATCATAGGTATGTATCTATAGGAAAAAACATAGCACATATAGGGTTCAGTATTATCTGTGGTTTCAGGCATGCACTGGGGCCCCTGGAATGTATCCCCCTCGGGATTAAGGGGAGACTACTGTGCTTATCTCCTCTGGGCTCAGTCTCAAGTGCAAAAAGGGAATAAGGTAGTAACATACTGCATAAGGTTGATAATATATAAAGTACCTAGAACCATGTTTAACACAGAGTAAGCACTCAGCAAATACTAGCTGGTGCTATTATTCATTCAACCAGTGTTTACTGCTCTCACACTGAGTACCAGACATGGTGCTGCTATGCTGTGGAGCTACGGCAGAGAACAAGACAGAGTCCTTATGCTCATGGGTTTGCAATCTAACAGGCAAGAGTGACATACATTGAATAAGTAATTATTTTAACTCCCTAAGGAGTTAAAGGACCATGGCTGAATTTTCTCCCCATGATTCCAGGTTCTAGCGTAATATTTGGCATGGAGTATGAGCTTAATGAACCTGTGCTGAGTGAATGAATGGACCCAGATTTAGTTAGTAGCAGTAGTGTCACCTGCCTGCCCTGCCTATGCCTCCTCCTCTGGAAGCCCCCACCCCAGCCCTGCCGAGGCACAGTGGCTGCACTCCGGATGGTGTGGCTCTGCCTGCTGTGCCCAGCCCCGCTCCTCCACCAGAGCTGACTGGATCAAGGGTGGCCACTCCCCAAGGGCAGCAAGCCTACAGTCACTTCCATCTGGACGGCTGGTACAACAGGGAAGGGAGGCAGATTCTCTCTCTGGGAGTGCGAGTGGAGAGACCTGCTGGCCAGCAGTGGAGCTGAAGGGGAGGGACACTGCAAGGCTTCCCTGGGCCATGGGGAGCCCAGGAGCGGAGCGAGCCAGAGGTCTGCAGGAACAGAGATGGGAAAAAATAAGGATGCTGACGGTGCAGCAAAGGAAACAGAGCAGAGCCAGACAATGCTGAGAGAGCAGGACACCTGCCTTGTCCCCAGAGCTGCCATGGTCCCAGTCCACGTGTGCCCTTGCACTGCTCCCGCTCGAGTCGACCTGAGCGGGCCCGTTGTGTGCAATCAAAGGAGTCACAGCCTTGTTCCCATGCCCAGGCCACGGGGCCAATCAGGATCGCAGTGCAAGGCTGTCAGGGTCCCAAAAGGTGTCCTGCGAGCCCAGAGACAGCGTATGTGGCTGTGCTGAGGAGAAACATGAGGTGGGGGGTGTTTAGACTGAGATCCGAAACGTGCGGGGAGGGCAGCCCAAGTATAGCAACTGCATGCTCGGTGGAGATGGTCACGGAGGAGCCTGGTGCGTCTGGGGAAGGCAGTGTGGAAGGGAATGCGGTGGGTGTAGGTGCCGACGGCAAAGGATGAGAAATGAGGTGGGAGAAGGAGCAAAAAGAGCAGGTCACAGAGAGCCTAGACGGCACCCGGAGTGCTCTTGGGGAAGTTTCTGCTGAGAAATGTCAGCAACAGACATTTACCACGCTGTGGGGTCGCAGTAGACAAAACGGCACGTACAGAACAGCTGGAGAGACAGGGCGTGGACAAAGGCGCGTGTGGTGTAAGATCAGACAGCGAGAAACGCTGTGGAAACAACGCAGAGTAAAGGACTAGAGAGTGACAGGGATTACATCAAATGGGAGGTCTGGGCAGGTTTGCTGCCCCAGCTATATGACAGCACCCTGTCAGCAGGCTGACACGCCACAAAGGGAGCCACCTGAGGGTAATGTTAGCCCCAAAGCAGCTGACATTCAGGTGTCTACTTTTCTCTACGGAGGGCTAAGGGAAGTAAGGGGACAGTACGAAGCCCACCTGAGCAGCCGCTGCTCGGTCACATAGGAGCCTTCCCAGCCGCGGAAGGGGTTTTCCCCATCTACTCCCTTAAGTTCCTACTTGTGCCTTCCTGCTTCTGACAGAGCCAAGATCTACAAACCAGTCCTCTAGTAAATCACCAAAAATGCAGCAGTCTCATGTCTGCCTGGTGGAGTGCAAATATTGAGTACAAGTGTCTCCTCTGCCATAAGCCAGAGCACCCATCGTCACCCCCTGTAGGAAAGGGCTTTACTAAGCTACAGCGTCGCCGCTGTCCACCTGTGCTTCCGTCTGCTGGGAACACCTCTTTGCCTAGGTGATGCCTATTTGTCCTTCAAAAAGCAGCACAAGTCACCCCTTTGAGAAGCCTGAGTGGCTCCACCCCTGCAGTGCACACGCCTCCCCTGGGCCCCCTTAGCACCTGAGCATACTCTATTCTATCCCTAGCACTTACCACACTGGGCCTTGGCTCCAGGCTTGTCGGGCTCTGCTGCCACACAGAGAACTCTTTTTTTAAATCCCTTGGCACCAACAGGTACGCTGTAACTACTAGTGGAATGAGTCTTCCCTCCTGCGGGGACGGAATTCAGTTTGTACCGGCAGGTGGCGCTCCACCTGTGTAATGCTTAGGAGGAATCGGAGCACCCAATCCATTCTCTAGTGTTCGGAATTGGGCATTTTTGGTTGGCCTCCTCTCCCCTGCTCCAATGTGAATTACCCTCACGCATCATCATTTGGGGTCAGATGATCTGCAATCTTTCCCAAGCTAAATCATCCACTAACTGAAAATCCATTGTTCATGACATTGTTCAGTAAGCATTTATTATGTACTGTGTCCTGTCACACTGTGCTGAGTGCTGGGGACACAAATGATTATGCTCTCAAAGAACTCACAGTCAGTCTGGTGGGCAGAGGGCACTTACCTGTAAGCGACTGCTCCATACTCCCCGGCCAAGGCCACTCGGCTAGCTGGGACTAGCTCCTGGCTCATTGTGCTAAGGATGGCTTCGCTGGAAGAGCCCGCCTGGAACACATCCATAAGGGTTACACAGACCTGAGGGGAGTGGTGAGTTCCCAGCCCTGCCTGCAATCTGGACCAGGACAGCTACTGCCTAGAATTGGCTCTGACCTTTGAGATAAGATGACCTTTCTCGGGTGGCAAGCCAAGATTAGTTACTCCTGGGAGACAGAGAGGTAGAGGTGCCATCTGTGCCAACTCAGAGGATGCTCCCCACACCTGAAACTCTTGGCAGCCTAGTGCCCAGGGCAGGAGGAACATCAAGGTGATCAGGGCATGGGACACTTCTTCCTGCCATCACTGCCTCTGGTCCCCACCAGCTTGAAACTGACCACTGGGTCACTAAGACTCCCCTCAGCAGACAGGCCAGAACCTAACTCCACCTGGGATGAAGCTGTGCTGAATCACAGAACAGCCTTCCCCCAGCCCCCTAAATAAACAAACAAAAACCAAAGAGGGGAAAAGCACCTTAAAATTTTCCTCATTTTAATATGAATGGCTCTCAGGACCTATGAAACCTGTTAAGTATCAAGAAGATCCTATAAGGATCAAGAGATCAAGAGTCTTTTAGCTTTTGTGAAAGTAATAGCTGTCATGTCTCAACCAGACCAAGTTTTTTTTAGAGACAGGGTCTTGCTCTGTCCACCGAGGCTGGAGTGCAGCGGCATGATCATAGCTCATTGTAACCTCAAAGTCCTGGGCGCAAAGGATCCTCTTGCCTCAGCTTCCCAAGTAGGTAGGACTACAGGCATGTGCCACCATGCCTAGCTAATTTTTTCATTCTTTGTAGAGACAGGATCTTGCTATGTTGCCCAGGCTGGTCTTGAACTCCTGGCCTTAAGTGATCCTCCCACCTTGGCCTACCAAAGTGCTGGGATTACAGGTGTGAGCCACTGCACTTGGCCTCCAGTTAAGTTTTGATGCTAAGATTGGATCTTTTTACAGGCAAAGGATTTGGCTACTTGTTAGTTATTAACCCAGCTTGGAGTACAAGAGTCTAATAACCTTTTTCCCCAAATCAAAAACAAGAAACTGAATTTTCTTGTGTCCAGCATGAACTGCTAGGCTGTTTTCCACTTCAGCCTCGGGAGGATGCTCTGGGCAGGAGACAGAAGATCAGGTCTTGATGAATTTTCTGAACCCATCTAGCAATGGCAAGGTAAAGAAATTCCTCTAAATAGACAGAAATCTTTGTTTTTGTGGGGGAAAAATACTCTTCAGTTTCCCAAAGCCTTGAGTCCTTCCAAGAGGTGAGAACAAGGAGGTAACTTTGATCTAGGGGTGGGCATGAAGGGTGAGTGGAGAGGATAGGAGTATGACTCCTCCTCTCCAGCAAGCCAGGCTGCAGTGAGGAGCGGATGCTGTAAGGGCAGACCTGAAATGAACTAAATGCTCTCAGGTAGAAGCCAATGGCCTAGGCACTTGCTACTCAAAGTGTGGCTCACAAACCAGCAGCATCAGCATCGCCTGGGAGCTTGCTGGAAAGGCAGAACCTCAGGCCCCAGACTCTGAACCAGAGTCTGCCTTTGAACCCGATCCCCAGGTGATCTGTGGGCATATGCCAGTTTGAGACATTCTGCTTTAGACTTCTGTATAAGAGGGGGAGGAAGCCTAACTACATAGGCACCTTTCCTGTGGAGAATGTGTCTTTTCCTATCTACTTCCTGGAAAAAGTCTCCGCCAGGCCTACTAAGATAGGCATTCTGAGAAACGCCTACTTTAAGGCTGGATGGCCCCATCCTTACCGAGATGTTCCACATCATCTTGATAGCTAAGGGAAAGGCAGGGGCCCCTGCCACTCGTGCCTCCTCTTCTCCTTGAGGGATGACATCTGGGCCTCTCCCTGGGAGCTGCTTGATGCTCTTTGCCACCTCCAGCTTCTGGGGCAACGCAGGCATGGCGGCTTCGTACACAGCGGCACTGCAGCCCTTGCCGATGGACTGCCCTATCAGATACTCCTCCAGCCGGAAGCCCTGCCAGCGCCTAGTGTCCAGTGGGTCGGGTACCAGCTTATTCTTCTGGGTAAAAATTGCCTGTAAGGGAAAAGAATGCACTGTGAGTCGGGGAGCCTGTGAAGGCCCAAGTAAAGGGAAACGGAGGAGGGGAGAGACCTGGCCCTCACTGGCCAGATCAAGGACCAATAAAACACAAGCCAACTGGATTTCGCTGCTCATCCTGAAAGCAGGCCATCCTGCCTCTCTCTCTCATTATTCAGAATAATTTTTCTCAAACTGTTGCTTCACTGCGATCGCAGCACTGAGTTAGCCGAGAGGTCCTGCAGCTGGTACAGCACCCCTTTGCTGCTGCTGCCTTCGCTCTCCAGCCCAGTCTTGGAGGTGTTTGATTATGGAGCCAGCTCTCTCTGCAAAGACCTAGGCTGACAGCTCCTGGACAGCTACCAGGGGTGTATGATCAATAACGACCTCAGGAGCTTTTGCAGGCAAGGGGGCGAGATTGGGAGTATCCCTAGAGCTGAGTTATTAAGTCCTGTCTCCCCACCTCTGCCTCTCAGGACTCTGATGGGCCTACTCTGTTGAGGAAGGAAACAAGAGCTCACAAGTTCTGACAGACACAGATGGAGGGTCCTGTGTACCGTGCTGCGCTGGGAAGGAAGCCACGTGCCAAAAATCTGGGCAGCCCCTCACCCTGCTTCAGGCAGTGGTGACGTCACACCTCCAGTCACCCAGGCTCAGTCTTCCCCCTCCAATGGTCTGATCTGCTGATCCCCCCTTCCCGACTCCACGGCTAGTCACCCAGGGGCATCAGGCACAGCATTTGCACCCCCTTCGGCAGCAGCCTACAGGCACTGTCTCTAGACTCCTCCGCTCTCATGCCATCCCTTCCCTGCTTCTGAGCCACGCTAACCCACACTGCTTTCATGTGTCCCTCTGCTGTGCACAACACCGCCCAAGAGACCTCATCCTGGTGTTTTGCCAGGCAGGTCTGCGCACTGTGTGTGCTTACCCTTCAGACGCCTCTCTGAACCGCTGCTCACCCCCCACCCCCATGGAACTGCTCTGCCCGCCCGACCCTGCTCATCCACCAAGCCTACTCCAGCTCCTCCTTCCTCTGTAACCAGCCCCGATGACCCAGCCCACAGCAACTTTCCTTCTGGAGGATTCCTAAAGCACCTAGTATTCATAAACAAATATATCTTGCACTAGAACTTTGAACTTTTTTTTTTTTTTTTTGAGACAGAGTCTCGCTCTGTTGCCGGGGCTAGAGTGCCGTGGCGTCAGCCTAGCTCACAGCAACCCCAAACTCCTGGGCTTAAGCGATCCTCCTGCCTCAGCCTCCCAAGTAGCTGGGACTACAGGCATGTGCCACCATGCCCGGCTAATTTTTTCTATATATTTTTAGTTGGCCAATTAATTTTTCTATTCTTTTAGTAGAGACGGGGTCTTGCTCTTGCTCAGGCTGGTCTCGAACTCCTGAGCTCAAAAGATCCACCTGCCTCCGCCTCCCAGAGTGCTAGGCTTACAGGCGTAAGCCATCCTGCCCGGCCTGAGAACTTTGAACTTTTTTAAAGAATGAAAATCCATCCTCCCTGATCAACTAGTTTATAAACTCCATGGAGCAGAAGCAATATTGTGTAGAGTAATACCATGTCAACCATGGTTTTGAGAAATGTGTGTGTGTGTGTGTATACGTATATATTTTAGAGACAGGATCTCTCTGTCACCAGGCTAGAGTATGGTGGCACAAACATAACTTACTGCTGGCCTCAGGTGATCCTCCTGCCTCAGCCTCCCAAAGTGCTGGGATTACAGATATGAGCCACCCCATGTGGCCGGAATGAGATAAAATTTTTTAACTTTTTATTTTGAAATAATTATAGACTCACAGGAAGTTGCAAAAAAAATAGTACGAAGTGTCTTCTGTACCCTTCACCCAGGTATTCCCAAAGGTGACATCTTATATAGTAGTAGCACAGTATCAAAAACAGGAAAGTGACATTAGTACACTGTTAGCTATAGACCTTACTCAGTTGTCACCATTTTTTTAAAACCTGCATTCATTTGTGCGCGTAGTCCTACACAATTTTATCTCAAGTACAGATCTGTGTAATTAATAGCCACCACAATCAAGATGCAGAATGTTCCATTGCTGCAGGCTATAATTGGGATGTTTGCTCCCCCAAACCGCGTGTTGAAATTTGATCCATAGTGTTAGAGGTGGGGCCTACTGGGGAGTGCTTGGGTCATGGAGGCGGATCCTTCATGAATGGCTTAGTGTCCTCCTGACAGTAATGTGTGCATGAATGCTAAGTTTAGGAGGGTCAATCTCCTCAGTTAAAAACAACAAAAAAGAGCCTCTTTAGTTTTAAACAGGATTTGTTAAATCTGCCATCCTTGCCAGTTAAGCTGTGGCAAAAGACAAGGACAGGGGCTGGGGACTAGGCCAGATGTCACCTGTCACCCCAAGCTGGACAGAGCTCAAACATGAGACACTGTTGATAGGGAACAAGAACTGGGCTGGAAACCAGGAAACACAGGAGACACTGCTTGGTCCTAACAGCTGTGTCCTTGAGCAAGTCACTCCATCTTCCACCACCTCAGTCCTAACTTGTAAAACGCAGGGGCTGTACTGAGTGGTTCCAAACCCCAGGAAAAAGAGTGACCTCGGCTGGGGACAGTGGCTCAGGCCTGTAATCCTGTCACTTTGGGAAACTGAGGTGGGAGGATCACTTTAGGCCAGAAGTTTGAGACCAGCCTGGGGGACACAGCGAGACCCCATCTCTACAAAAAATTTTTTAAAAAAGAGTGACTTCCTGAAAGAAGAAGAAAGTCTGCCAGCAGACAGACTTCAGACTTGAACTGCAATACTGGCTCTTCTCTGGGTCTCAGCCTGACAGCAAACCCCAGAGATTTTAGACTTGCCAGTCTCTACAGTGAGCCAAGTCCTTAGAATAAAGCTCTCTCTCTGGACACATCCTATTTATTCTGTTTAGAGAACCCCAACTAATATGACTTTGGTTGAGCAGAAACAGTAGTCTCCGTGCTACTTTAAGCATTCAGAAAGCCTGAGAACCTCTATGTATCCAGTCACTAGGGATGACTATTCACAAGTTAACTATAATTTAAGGTCTGATGTTTTTTCTTGCCTTTCATACTTCTTACCGTGGTTTCAGCGATTTTATTGACTAATCATTTGGCTAGCCTGTGGAGGCAGGCAGGCTCAGCGGTTAAGAGCACAGGCTTTGGAGAGTCAGAATTTGCACACTGCCCTGTATTAGCTGTGTGACTTAGAGCAAGTCACTTCACCTCTCTGAGAACGGTTCCTCCTCCATAAATTGGGGATGACGACTACCCCAAGGCATAGGAGTGTCATGATTTAGTTGTCATTAAATTTTAGAAAATTTACACAAAGCCATTTGCTATGGTACATCTGGAGCTATAATTAGCAACGTAGCTTCTAAAACATGCTGTTTGAGGAAGGGAAGCCGTATAACAAAAGTGAGGTGCTGGATTTATTTCAGATGATCAGTGACGGTGAAATAAATGAACCTTAACTGGTGATTTCCCAAAGATAGACCTTAACAATCGCCCGCCCCCGCACGTAGCCCCGCCCCCAGATGTGGCCCAGGACCCGCCCACTCCCAGCCCCGCCCCCGCTCACCTGGATCTCCTGACAGGCCGAGGCCGCCCGCCGGCCCTCCGCCTGCTTCTCCTCGATGAGGCCCAGCCCCAGCCCAAAGGCCAGATAGACGGCCCGGCCGCAAGGCCCCGCGCCGCCCCGGGCCCGCACCACGAACTGCCGCTGCAGCCGCGCCGCCAGCCCGGCCACCGACTGGCGGAAGAAGCGGTAGCGGTCGGGGAGCCCAAGCCCGGCCTTGCGCGGCTCCGCGCCGGGTCCTGCGGCCCAGCCCCGGCGCTCTCCGCGGCCCCAGCCCGCCGCCGGGCCGGGCCGCCCCCAGCCGTAGGCCGGGCCAGGCTTGGCCGTGAAGCGCAGCAGCAGCGCCCGGCCGAGCTGCAGGCCCCGGCCCAGCGCCTGTCGCACCGCCATGGTGGCGCAGCGGCCCGGTCCCGCGGCCACAGCCGCCACAAGCGTCCGGGACGCCGGTCACAACAAACTTCGGGGGCGGCGCCTCTGCGCAGGCGCAGGAGCTGATGGGCGGGGCCGGCGCCCGGGGCGGTTCCTCAGCTCGGCGCGCGAGGGCGCTGTGCACGCACCTGCGCCGCCTGCAGTGTCTTGCCCCTTTGCACTTTGCATCCAGGTGGACGGGTTGCGTGTTCAGGCAGATCTTGAATGTGAACATCGCCAGTCCTGGGCAAAATCGAGAAATTGAGAGGGGAAACTAATATCTGTCAACCAACGTGCCAGACCCTTTACATGTTTTGATTTATTTAACATTGCCACCAAAGAGATAGGAATGCATTTTTATAGATAAGAAAACTGAGGTTTGGAAAGGGCAGTGTTCACGGTCTCATACAGGTAAGTATCAGAGCTGAGGTTGCAGTCCATGTTGCCCTGACTGTTGAGTTCTTGTGTTACCGAAAGCTCGAGGCCGCACCAGAAGAATGAGGACAAGTGGTTTGATTAGAAGGAAAGAGAGGTTTATTAATTAGACTCCTGTCTAAAAGTACCGATTCCTAATCATAAATAGAAATAGAGGTTTTAAAGGGAGGGTTTTCAGTTCTAGGCTATTGTTGTTCAACTACAGTTGGATCTGTCTCATCTCCACTGAAAATCTCGTGACCTCTGCCCAAGACCTCGCCCAAACAGTTCTGCTGAGCCATCTCCTGTGGCTCAAAGAACAAAGGAAGCTCCCCTCCCCCTCCCGACCTCTGGCCAGAGGCAGGGCAGATTTTAGTTCCCAAAAAGAGTGGGTGAGGTTTTAAAGAGACAGAAAACATTTTTCCCATTTTTTCTTTTCTTTTCTTTTTCTTTTTTTTTGAGACAGAGTCTCGCTCTGTTGCCCGGGCTAGAGTGCCGT
>VBSM01000529.1:11866556-11893650 GCA_008086735.1 Cheirogaleus medius | reverse complement strand
AATATGTGTACAACGTTTAAAAATCACTAACAGTGTGTGTAGATAGGCTTCAGTGAAAAGCAATAACCTCCTGTCCCAGCTCTCCCTAAGCCTAGTCCCTAGCCGATTTTTTTTACCCTTTTAGCTATTTTTTCTGATAGTTTTCTTCATATTTCTACTGTTTCTTGATTCAGCAGGCTGAGATATTTAAGGCACAAAGCTGACCATGTCACCCATGCCTGAAACTGCTGGCTACCCTTTGGAATAAGGTCAAACCCCTCCCTAGGGCTAACCAGGCCTGCGTCTTTTGACCCTCCTGCCACCCTTGTCTATTTTTGCATTTTGTCGCCCTCCTCCCCCCGCCCCACCCCCATGCATTTTCAATTTTTGCATCTTTAGAATGTCCACTTCCTGGTATTTGTGTCATTGTGTAATCCCCTTGCTGGATATGTGGGTTGACCTTAGTGACTTCCTTCTAAGGAGTAGAATTTGTCGAAAGTGATG
This sequence comes from Cheirogaleus medius, assembly GCA_008086735.1. Lineage (NCBI taxonomy): Eukaryota > Metazoa > Chordata > Mammalia > Primates > Cheirogaleidae > Cheirogaleus > Cheirogaleus medius. The sequence goes on along the minus strand of VBSM01000529.1, from coordinate 11,893,167 downwards.
GAAGGTCACTTCCGTAGTTAGGTTACAGGAAGACTCTGGTTTCGGTCTTGCTCGTCCTCTCTTGCTGTCTGGCTTGTTCTAGGAGAAGCCAGCCACCATGTTGTAAACGGCCCTATGGAGAGGCCCACAGAGCAAGGAACTGAATAGTAGCTGCAACAGTCTGCAAGGGACTGAATCCTGCCAACACCTTGTGAGTGAGCTTCGCAGTGGACCCGCCACCAGTCGAGTCTTCAGCTGATACCGCAGCCCTGGCTGACACCTTGATTGCAGCTTTGTAAGAGACTTTGAGCCAGAGGACCCAGCTCAGCCCAGAATCCTGACCTGCAGAAACTGTGGAATAATAAATATTTGTTGTCCTAAGGTGCTAAATGTTGGGGTGATTTGTTAAACAGCAATAGATAGCAATATAACTATTATGCCATATTTTTTTCTGTGCATTTGTAGAGTCTTAAATTTTCCCCCCTGTTAACTCCTCTGGCCCATACCATCAAAAACTATGTTGACAGGCAGGTGTTCCTCCCATGTGTGTTTCTGTGCTTATATAATCATATGCAAAATATTATGCATGTGTGGGACTCGTTAGGGCATTCCATTCTTTTTTCTTGAATACCTTGAACAATGTTTTCTGGCTTTGTTTCAGGCACAGGCACCCAAAGTCTCCCTTGTGTCTGTCAAGTATGTAATAGTTGTGCCCTCCTCCCTGCCGAAAGGAAATATTAATACTAAAGGCTCGTATAGTTTACATAACCGATTAGCAGCAGCTGGGAAGAGCAGCAGACCTGTACCTGCTTTTGTTTGTTTCCATAGGAATCTAGGACTGTGCTTTAGGGTCTTGACAAACACAGACAGCGCTGAACAGTAGAGCGCGTGCTACTCTGAAAACGTAGGGCTTCAGGACTGAGTGCACAACGGACTGCAACATGAAAATGCTTTTATTTTAAACAAATATCCCAGTCTCTCTACAGCCAAATGAGTGTTGTTCTTCCAAGTGGACGTTGTTCAAATAATTTCTGGAATCCTTCTTTGAGAATTGGCTTCTCCAGTCTGTTTCCACGAAGTATAAGAACTCTGGGCTCAGTCCTTCGGTCAGTCCTCACTTTGTAACCCCTTTCCAAACCCCATTCCCTAACTGGGCGACCCTTCTCTGCTCTGGCTGCAACGTCCCCTCCTCAGGACAACCTTGCGCTGAGGCAGGTTCCACTCCTTCTGCTACTTGCTCCCAGGGCTCTTTCCGGGGTGACACTTGTTATGAAGTGCTGTGATCACCTTTCCCACTGACAGACTGAAGGCCCCGTGAGGGCAGGAACTGGTCCCAGCCCTAGCACACAGTGAGCTCCAATAAATACCTGTTAACAGAATGAATAAATTGGCTGTTGCCTGTTTGCAAAAATCAAATCCATTCTCAAAAGACCAAAATTTGTCACCTGTAATAAAGATTAACAGCCAACATCCATTGGGAGTTGAAAGTTCAAACACTGGGCTTTTAATATTGCGTTACTTTATTTCATTCAATCCTTACAGCAATCCTAGGGGGTGAATATGGTCATCTCCGTTTTACAGATGAGGAAGCTAAGTCTCAGAATAATGAAATAGCTTGCCCAAAACCACACAATTTGGACACCGTTCACCTCCCATGTGCAAACCATTGTGCTATACCATTTTTCCTTTCTCTATATGTTTTTTGTTCTTATTTTTTAAAATGTTCTGGAAATTTTTAAAAAGTGATATGTACAAAGAAAAATATCAATCATTCATATTTCTAACAAGCAGGATTATAACTGATGTTAACATCTTGGCATATTTTTTTCCAGCTTCTTCTTTTTTTCAATTTCTCCATCCTGCTTTGTTGAGAACATTCAGAAGAGAGTGGTGAAGGCCCCAGAGCCACTTCTGAAGAAAGGCAGAGTGGCGTTCTGGGTCACATGGCCACGCGTCTTCCAAGATGGCATCAGTGGAGTCTGAGTGTGTTGTGGAAAAGCCAGTCTGATCCGGCAGCAAGACAGGCAAATGCCCCGATGTGGGTGGAAAGGACCCTCGGGAAGGAGTCATTTACCTGCCCACTTCCTGTGACCCCAGGAGCTTGCTCGCCTTGGGAAAAGGAAACCTAAGCACTATAATTACCCCACCCACTGAGTTGGCCCTAAGGCCACCTGCTCCTGGAAGGACACCCAGAGCTGTCAGCCCTCTCCAGGGCACGCCCTCCTTCCTTTTTTCAGTCCTGATCTTCCAAATTGCGTGTGTGTGTGCGTGTGTGTGTGTGTGTGTGTGTGTGTGTGAGAGAGAGAGAACCCATGCACCAACTAAAGAAACTGCCCCCTCCCTGACCCAGCACGTCCCCCACGGCCACCTTCCACTTGGTTCTGCCTGGATCACAGCGTGCATTTTTGTGCATTAGACCTATTTACACTTCTCACTCCCTGTCAGACTGGGAGTTCCTCAAGGACAGAGACTGCTTTTAATACATCTTTCTCTCTGCAGTATTTAGCGTATTTGACATATAAAAGATACTCAGTAAATAAAGACATCAGCTGTGGGAGAATGGGAAAATGCTTGGAATCAGATAGACCTGGTTCAAATTCTGGCTCTGCCACATATTAGCTGTGTGACTGTGGGTGAGTGACTTAACCTTTCTGAGCTTGGATTTGCTTATTGGCAAAGTGAGGGCAATAATATTTACCTTTGAGTTTGACCAATGCAGTTGGTCAAATGAGTTTTTTATTTTTTATTTATTTTTTTTGAGACGGAGCCTCGCTCTGTTGCCCGGGCTAGAGTGCCGTGGTGTCAGCCTAGCTCACAGCAACCTCAAACTCCTGGGCTCAAGGGATCCTCCTGCCTCAGCCTCCCGAGTAGCTGGGACTACAGGCATGCGTCACTATGCCCAGCTAATTTTTTTCTATATATTTTTAGTTGTCCAGCTAATTTCTTTCTATTTTTTTAGTAGAGATGGGGTCTCGCTCTTGCTCAGGCTGAGAAATGAGTTTATATGTTAAACACTCTAGTGTAATTCCTGGCAAAGATCATGCAATATTTCTAGACCATAGTGGGAGTTAGTGGCCTGGATTCTGTTCTAGGCTTTGCCATAGTCCTAGAGCAAGTTTTTCAACTTCTCTGAAGCCCAGCGCCCTCATCTGTAAGAAGTGGGGGACACCCACCTCACAGAACTGTTGAGCACTTTAAATAAAAAATAATACACATGATGGCTGGGCATGGTGGCTCACGCCTGTAATCCCAGCACTTTGGGAGGCTGAGGTGAGAGGATCATTTGAGGCCAGGAGTTTGAGATCAGCCTGAGCAACATAGTGAGACCCCATCTCTACAAAATATAAAAAAAGTAGCCAAGGGTCCTTCTTGAGCCCAGGAGTTCGAGATTACAATGAGCTGTGGTCACACTTCTGCACTCCAGCCTCCCAACGGAGTGGGACCCGTCTCAAAAATAATAACAATAATACACACAAAAGGATTCGACACACAGTAGGTCCTGAGGGAAACCTTTGTTTCACTGTCTAGACACACTCACACTCCCTTTTATACTTCGGGATCTTTCAGCCGCAACCACAAAGGGGGACAGCGTGTGGTGCCCAGCTCCACCGTGAGCCCAGGACACTCTAGAAATGGTTGCTGGCAGTTAGGCCCAGCCCAGGAGGCCTCCCAGCTAGAAAAACAAGAAGCGGGGAACTCAGCTCTCCACACCAAAAGCGACATGGTCCCACGGTGCCCATTTCCGCTCACAGCAGAAAGGGTCCAGGTCTTCCGTGTTCCTATGAAGACACATCCCCCTGTCCCTAAGAGTTGCAAGCGGTGATAGAGACAGAGAATGAGACACGTTCTTCTGAATCAGGACATTCTGTGACAATGTTTATAATTAGAAAAGTGGCTCGGAACAGGATAGAAGCTTGGGAAGGCCATGGGGAAGCCGTCTGGACTTGGCTGGAATTTTAAAGAGGGCCCCCGGGGAAGGGAGGGAAGGGGTGGGGTGTTGTGAGGCCCAGGGAGGACAAGGTGGGCTGCAAGGAGGGGCCGGGCCCAGGCTGCAGGGGAGCTCGGTACCACTTTAGTAGAAGATCACAGTGCTCGAGTGGCATTTGGAAACATCATCCCGGCCTGGCCCCTGCAGAGTTGGGCCCATGTGGCAGGTGTCCCAGGTCTGGGAGAATGTCTTTAGGAAGTTCTCCAGGCGGCTGGCCCTGTAAGCACCTGTGCGAACCCAGGTGTTCTCTGGCCTTCACTTGGGCTTCTGCAGGTTGTTGGGCCCGAAGGAGTCAGGCAGGAGCTCCTGGACCATCTTGACCACATACGTGCCATCCGGCTTGGTCATGTACACGGCCCAGTTGGTGCCAAACTGGAAAAGAGGCAAAAACAGCATGAGAGAGGCCGGCTGCGGTGTTAGGATGGCCCTGGGTTTGAGTCTGGCTCCACCATACATTATCCAGTGCTCCCCTCTGTGCCTCCCTTTTCTCATCTTAAAATGAGAATGACAAGAATTGCACCTGGCTCATAGAGCTTGAGGGAGGAGCGAATAAAAGGACGGTGTTAAACAGCGCAGAGCTGGGCACGTTGTTAACAGGCAGTAAATGCTCCATTAAGGACTCACCCGGGGCTTTATAAGAACGCTATCGAACCCCCATTTGTCCTTCTGCTAGGACAAATGACAAGTAACACCTGCTTCCCTTACAGTCTCCTTACTCCTCGCACAGAAGTTGTGTGCCTGCCGCATGACACCCCAGACGTAGCACGTGCACTATTGCATTCTCTGCCCGTCGAGGTAGGTGCTGTTATGGTGCCCGTTTCGGCGATGGGGAAACTGGGGCTTAGCAGGGTACAGTCGGCAAAGACAAGTGTGTCTTCGGATCTCTCTCCTACACATGAGAGCACCACTCGCCTGCTGTGTGACCTTGGCCAAATGGCAAATGACAACTCTTTGGGGCTCAGTGTTCTTGCTCTGTTTTCTGTTTCTTTGTTTTGAGACAGGGTCTCGCTCTGTAGCCCAGGCTGGAGTGCAATGACGCCATCATAGCTCATTATAATCTCGAACTCCTGGGCTCAAGTGATTCTTCTGTCTCAGCCTCCCGAGCAGTTGGGACTACTGGTGTGTACCACCATGTCTGGCTAATTTAAAAAAAATTTTTTTTTTTTTTTTGGTAGAGATGGGGTCTTGCTATGCTGTGGAGGCTGGTCTCAAACTCCTGGCCTCAAGCAATCCTCCCGCCTCAGCCTCCCAAAGTGCTGGGATTACAGATGTGAGCCACCGCACCCAGGCTGAAATTGTTTTAGAGATGGGAGAGTGCAAGAAGGTAGGTACAGGGTTAAATTAGCTGTGGCATCATGGCAGGAGCCCTGCAGTGGGAGTCAGCAGACGCAGGCTCTACCTGGCCAGGTATTGTGAGAGTTAGAGATGATTCGTGTAAAGCATCCTATGCAGTGGCTGGCACATAGTAGGTGCTCAATTAATAGAAGCCGTTCTTATTGATTATGTTGGTTGCCAGTGACCGTTCCAGTTTGCAGCCTCTTGTTCTTCCACGCTTCTGTCTGAATCATCAGTCATGACCAGGCACCAATTCATCTTCTGGCTTTTTTAGAATAAAGGTTTTAAGGAAGGAAATTTTTCTGCTTGGCAGGCTCTGCCTGAGGCTATGGTGAAAGCAGAGCTTAAGCGCCTGGTCCCTTATTTGCATTTTGGTTTCAGTTCTGCCTCTCCCTCCTTCAGCTTTTTCAGCCGCCTTCTCTCGTTTGCCAACATCTAATCTGTTTGGAGAAAACAGCAGTGAGCAATTGGACCACGCAGGGCCTTGGGAGCCAGGGACTTGGCGCCCTGCCTCGGTTTCCCCACATGACCTTAGGCGTTGCGGCCGTGCGGGGCAACTATTTCCGCCCCTCTGAATTGAGATGAGTTCCATCATGTGAATGCAGTGCTTTTCTGGTGGCATTTTTCGTCTGGATTTGGGAGACGCGTCTGGTTTGCAGTCCTGGCAGGAAGCGGAAGGAAGAGGGAGGCGTCTGCACCCTCCATAGGCCGTGAAACCCACGGCACAAGCCAGAGCTGACACAGCCCCCTCTCCCCCAAACGCGAACCGCTCCAGAAGCAGGAACTCCCATGGAACAAGCAGCCATACGGCAAAATACCGTCACGTTTCCTCCGAGGCTGAAAATAATTTTGCAAGTGGATAGAGCCATGAAGGCAGGGAGGCAGCAGAGGAGCGTGGGCTTTGGCGTCGGCCTGAACGGGCCACAGATGCCAGCTGGGCACCGACTGGCCAGGGGCCCTTGGGTAGGTCATTGTACTTCTGGGGGCCTCGGAGTACTCGTTTGGAAATGGGAATAAGGACACATACTTCCTCATGGGCTTGGGTGAGGATTAGGTGAGACGCTGTATTTAGAGGGGTGAGACTCTCTAATGCAGACCTCTGAGAATCTACAAGAGCTACCGATATTCATCTCCCTCCAACGTACATATAAACATAAACATCTTCCACTGAGCCCAGAATAAGAACCCATAATCTGGCCGGGTGCGGTGGCTCATGCCTGCAATTCTAGCATTGTGGGAGGCCGAGGCGGGAGGATCACTTGAGGTCAGGAGTTCGAGACCAGCCTGAGCAAGGGGTGAGACCCTGTCTCTACTAAAAATAGAAAAATTAGCCGGGCATGGTGGTGCATGCCTGTAGTCCAGCTACTCAGGAGGCTGAGGCAGGAGGATCACTTGAGGCCAGGAGTTGGAGGTTGCCGTGAGCTATGATGACGCTGCTGCACTCCAGCCTGGGTGACAGAGCAAGACTCTGTCTCAAAAAAGCAAACAAAAAAAACTCACCCATAATCTAAATCACCCCTTTGTTTTTAGAGTTGAAGCAATTGAAGCCTTCCATCAAGATGACGTTTGTGAAAAGTACATTATATCCCTTAAGTCCCATCTTGAAAACATCCAGTGGCTTCCCTTTATTCTCTTTTTTTCCAATTTTTAAAAATGTAGTTAAATATGCATAATATAAAATTTGCCATTTTAACCATGTTTAAGTGTACACTTGCATTCCCTTAATTCTTGGACTAAAATATACCTTCTGTCCTGTGGCCTGCAAGGTCCAGCCCTGCCGCCACTTTCCCCTCCGCTCCCTGGGCGCTAGCTCCTTGGCCTTCTTGCTGCTTCTCAAGCTCACCAAACGTCAGAGTGTGCAACCTGCTGGTCCCTCCGCCTAGAAATCTCCTCCTCTAGACCTTTGTCAATCTCATCTTTTTTCCTTATTTATATTCCCGCTCAAATCTCATCTTCAAAGAGAGGCCCTTCCTGGCTATCTGATTGGCACATCAGGGACTGGCAAACTTTTCTCTGTGGAGGGCCAGACAGTATTTTAGGCTTTGCTGGCCTCTGCTGTAACTGCTCGCTTCTGCCTTTGTAAGGCCAGAGCAGCCACAGACAATAGGGGAATGAATGGGCATGGCTGTGTTCCAATAAAACTTTATTTACAAAAACAGGCAGCAGGCTGGATTTGACCCACAGGCTGCAGTTTGCTGACCCCTGATCTGCAGGGTCCCCTCCTGCCCTCTGTCACTCAACTCCTTTTCCTAGCCCTTTTCACTCCCAGAAATGCCACTGCTTATTTATTTATTTTGCCCTTTGCCTGTTGTCTGTCTCTTGCACTAGACTACAGGCTCTGTGAGGGCAGGGCCTGGCCTGTCTTCTCCCCAGAGCTTCCTCAGTGCCTGGCATAGAGCAGATACTCCATCACTAAATATTTATTGAACAAAGGAATCATTTCCAGTGATTCATGCAAGGCCTGAGAAGTCGGCCAACCAAGCAGACAGAACAGTAGCTGTGTCTCCTCACTGTCAGCCTGGCAGTGTCCCCACGGCGAAGCACAGAGGCATTGAGTTTACGTTCCGGAAAGCAAGAGAAGCTGGTTACCTCTCTCATGACTTGCCTGCAGGCCCCACAAGGTGAGACAAAATCATCTTGCACGTCACTGGAAAAGCAAAGAATCAAACTCAGTTCAGTTTCTCTGGAGGCGTGAGGACAATCGCTGAGTCCCGGGTCCCTTCCAGATTAGGCCAAACCCCAACAGGTAGTTCCTGATTCACACACACACACTGTCCTGGAGGCTGAGAAGGCGACTTGGCAGCTGTCCACACTTCCGCGGGGCAAGGCCATGGGCAGGGTTCTCATGAGTGTACTTAGTAAACATTTAGTGAGCACTCCCTCTCACTCACACCCTGGGAATACGAAGGTTGAGGAGCATTTGTCTCTGGCCTTCGAGAGATTGTTCAGCCCAGTGGATGACCTGGAGGACTAGGCAAGTTATTATTTTACATAAAATACAGTAAGAAGGAGGCAATCCCTGCCTATGGAGAGAGAAAGAATATTGTATAGAGGAGGTGACATTTGGCCCAATCCTCAAAAGAAGTGCAGAATTCAGAAGTCACCGTTCAGTGAACACCTGCTATACACCAAGCTCTGTACCAAGCACTTCAACTTATGTTATTTCATTTAATTCTAGAACAATCTGGATGTCAGAATGGCCATTTTACAGGTGAGGAAACAGGTTCAGTGAGATGAAGTAACAGAGAAGCTATTCTGAGGCTCAGGGTTTTTCTGTGTTGTAAGTAAAGAAAATAAACAGTATGTGCAAAGGCCCTGAATCATGAAAGAATAAGATGCATGAGAATCAAAAAGAAAAATGGGCTCCTTGCATCGGAGAAAGGCTGAGAGGACAGGATTACAGCCAGGGGTTGCCTGTGAGAGTTTAGGCACCTACAGGCAGGCTCCCGCTCTGAGCAGGACGAGCGATGGTGCCTAAAAAAGGTGGGTTTAACAGTAGGAACCTCCAACCCTGCTGGAGCGCGAAAGGTTAAGCCAGCAGCCACCCTCATCCTTGCTCTTTTGGACCCATAGCTCTACAACATCTCTGGAAGAACATGGGACTGAAATTTTGATTCTCAGTTGGTGACTCTTTTTGCTATGTGTGACTTTGCCTGAGTCATTTTAACCTCTCCGAGGCTCATTTCTTTGCCTGTTAAATGGGGATAATAATGTCGTCTACTCTTTCAGAATGCTAGAAGATAAAATAAGGTATATGGGAGGCTTTGTGAACTTAAGGACGCTACACACATATTGTTCTTGCCTGTACTATTTCCTGGACACTTCTTCCTTTACATATATAATCTCTGTCATAATTTTAGTGCTTTGCCATATATAGTTTTGTTATATGCCATGTGCTTTATGTATTATTTTATAATTTATCTTATTATATATTAACAATAATTGTTATATTGTTTAATGTGTGCCTAGAATGTTCCAATGTTCCATATGAAGTCCTACAAAGCACTTTACATGCACCCTCTCATGCCAACTGACAAATACTAATATTTGTTGAGCACCTACTATGTGCCAGCCACTGTCATTGGTGCTGGAGGTACAGCAGTGAACAAAAAAGACAAAGTTCACAGTGCTCGAGAGTTTATAGACTGGGGAGGGGACCAGACAACCCACCAACCAACCAACCGTTAGTCAAGAGAGGTCGGGACAGATGCTAAGAACATAATAATAAAGCCGCTCAGTACTATTTTATTTAATCCTCATGACAAGTACATCATGGGGGTCCAGTCAAAGAAAGGTTCTGCATCATGGAAAGGTGGGGTCCTCTCTGAGCATGCATCCAGCTCTGGAAGGAAAGCCCACGGGCCCATGAGAGGGTGGGGACCCCTGCCCAGGGTGCCCACGGAGCCAAGGTGACCCTTGCAATTACTAGTGGACAGCTGGCACAGCCCGGGGCCTCTCCTAAGCTCCTTGGAGGTTGGACTCTGTGCTATTTGTCACTCATTCCACACAGGTTGACAACAGTCTGCTCCATGCCAGGCAGGCGCGGGAGGGGAGCAAGCAAAGACCGACCGGAGAATCCCTGCCTTCAGGACCTTTCCATCTGGAGGGGGACATAAGATCGTCACGTCACAAAGGCAGACGGTGGTCAGAGCCCTGAGCTTCCGCCTCCATTCCATGGCCTGGGAGGCCCCGGCTGAGCTTGCTGCTTCCTTGCTCAGTCTTGTGGCATGCGTGGCCCGCTGCCCAGGGAACAGCTCGTGGGACAAGGTGACCCACTGCCCAGGGGACAGCTCCTGGGACAAGGTGACCTGCATCGGGGTTTTCAAGATGGGCAAACGTATGTTCTATTGGGAAGCTAAATCTGGCCATGGTTCCACCACCAAAAGTCACAAGATGGTGCTTCTAGACAGCATTGCTCCGGGTCGGGGACACAGCCCGATTATAACGGTGGCTGGCACTTCCATTGCGCTTCTGTGTGCCAGGCACGGTGCTGAGGACCTATGTGCATTAGCTCACTGAACCCCCCAACAGCCCTGTGAGGGGAGGGGTGTGCAGAGCTCTTTCTGCCTGCATGTTATAGATCATGAAAGGGGAAGGGACTTGCCCCAGGTCACAGAGCTAGTAAGGGGCAGAACCAAGATCAGAACCCAGAATCTATGCACTCTGCCTGTGATAGTTCTGTGGCTTGCAGAAGTAATAATGATAACTTTAAAACAGTGGTTTTAATTTATGACATATTCGGTGCCAGGAACTTTACAGAAATGATTTCATGAGTCACCACAACAGATCAATCTCCTCCATTTCGCAGGCTCAGAGGGTCTAAGCAACATGCCCGAGGTTGATGATGCAGGAACCTGGTCATCTAACTCAGAGCCTGGGCTTCTAACCATTACTCAGTATTCCTGCCAAGAATGAGCACTAAAAGCCAGAATGTTCTGGCTGCATCAGGACATTTCTTCACGCTTCCTCTTTCCTGCCTCTCCCCCGACTTTCATCCTGTCCTGCTTTTTGCTGGGTATTGACAGTTTTCTGTGGTTTGTGCTGACCTTGATCACACACTGAGGCCATGCTTATCAGACCCCACAGCTACAAACCTATTGCTTCTGATAACTACAGCCAGAACACAGTGGGACAGGCTTATCTCTCTGCTTATAAAGTCCCATCCTGGGCTCTGCAGACACATGTGTCTTTCCTGAGTGCAGTCTCCATCCTTAGAGATCTCAGAGGGGCTCTCTTAGACTGTTCAGACCCATGCAATGTTAATAAGGGAGTTGGCACTTCCCATTCACGCTCTAAATCCATGCTCTCATTTTAATAAATCATTAGTGCAATAACGACTGCATTTCTGGCTCAGGGAAACCAGTGCAGGCTGAATACCCAGAGAAGAGCAGTTGGATACCAGAAAAATGCGGTTTTGTGTAAATAAGTGCATTTGCTAATCATTGCTAGTAATATTCAGTCATGTTTAAAGACAGAGAATGACCAAGAGAAAAAGCCTTTCATTTGGAAAATTCTAAACGGCACAAGGCATCATTATCCTTTGGTTGACTTTGGCCTCTTTTTCCCCAGAATATCATTATTTTCTTGGATCAGCCTTTAAATTGAGTTATTTCCTTCCATTTTTTTCATAAAGTGCAAGTCACATCCTGATCTTTGCTCATCTGCACAAAATGTTCCCAGCACAGCCTCGTTTATCCCTCCCGGAGCCAAAGGGAAGCTAGAACAGACCTTGGTCACAGGGAAGGCTCTCGGTGCTGGGCCCTTCTCCTTAAGTGCACCCTGGGCTCCAAGCACTTAGCAACAAACCCTGAGTAAGCTGGACCACCTTGGGGCCAGATCAGGGCAAAGTCTGGGATCTTAGCAAACACACATGGGCCTGTTTCTGTCGCACCGCCCGTCAGCCTTGCTCTAAGCCCCTGCGTTTCCGCTGCGTGCGTTTCAGCCAGAAAGGTGCTGGGGCTGTGCCACCAGGAATCATCTCTACTGTGAGTGAACGGATAAGTCCCTCATGGGATGTGATCCATGCCGCCAGGTGTCCCTAAAGACCCAGCCTTGCTCAGCCAGGCAGCCTCTTTCTGGGTGGGTTAAACATTTCCCATGTCATTTTTCTTGCACCATTACTTATTCACCAGGAAAACTCTGTGTCACCGACAACGCAAAAGTACACATAGGAGCAATTCGCCATTAAATCACTAAATGAATGGGGCCCAAATTAGTAAAAGAGCTCATTTACATGCTTGAATCCTGAAACCACTGAGTCTGGGTTCAGGACCAAGAAGGATGCATCATGCTCCCTTGGAGGGTAAGCACGTGAGAACTAGGATGTTTACATTTGGGGCATTTAGAGAGAATTGAATGTTGCTCCTGTTCTTCCAGAACCTGGGCTGGAATCGGGTTAGTCTGAACCATATCCGCTGTTTACCTGGCTGTCGCCCCAGGTGTGCAGTTGTCCTTGCATCCTGGCTCTGGCACCTAGAGGCGAGTCTTGCCGATTGACGGAATCAGCGGTGCTGAAGGACTTGTTCAAGATCCCAGGATCAGCTCAGGAGAGCAGGTAAGAATGTTTGATCCGGCACAGCAGGAGCAGTGGAACAAACCCTGCAGCGAGGCTCTGAGACCTGGGTTTTGTCCCTGATCTGCCACTAACTCCCAGGAAAGTTGCTCATCTTATCTGGGCCTCAGTTTCTTTAGCTGTATAATGGGGGTGATGACGAGGGAGTCTATAACCAGGGGATTTTTAGGTCCGTTCAGCTTTAGGTTTCTATCCTGCCTTTCCATTGTATCTTGTAGGGACCCTGCTGTACTTTGTGTTGCAGGAACAGAAACACAGCGACCCTTGCATGAGAGTGGCCTTGGTCGATTACTTGCTCTGCAGGTTCACTGAGGGCAGAATCCATTTTTTATTTATCTCCTATCCTCAGCACTCAGACCTACCCTATACAGTGCCTGGCACATAAAAAGTGCTTGATAAACATATATCAGATGAATGAATGAATGGATGAATGAATAATAGGTGTATGGGAGATGCTGGCTGAAGAGATGAATGAATATTGCTGCGACCTGGCTTTCCCACTTACCTGGCGACAGCTATTGCCCTGAAATCCTTGTACCCTTCTGAAACGGCCTTCTGGATAGCGGTCCGTTCCGCACAGATGGTCAGTGGGTAGCTGGCGTTTTCGATGTTGCACCCTGAGAAGAGAGGAGAACCCAGTGGTACGACCAGCAGAACCACTTCCTGTTGCACGTGTTGAGTACGAGGCTTGCCCCATTCCAGCCCAGGGAGGGACCAGCTGCTGTGGGCAAGGTGGGGAGAAGGAAAGGGCGATCTGATCTGAAGCGCTGGTAGGTCTTTGGCCCATGGTAGCTGCCCTTGCCAAGAACCTCTCGCTGTCTTCACTTACCCAATGCCTGCAGCTTGAGGCACAGCCTGGGAGCCGGGGCAGCACCACGGGGCAGATTAAGCAACCTCCCCACCCTGGGAGATGCTGAGGCGTAAGAAAGTAAGCAAAGCCCCCAGGCCTGGACCTGAGAGATGGAAGTCATGGATGGTGTCCTGCTGTGGTCTGAGTGTTGGTATCACCCCGTCTCAAATTCGTATGTTGAAATCCTAACTCCCAAGGTGATGGTATTAGGAGGTGGGGCCTTTGGGGGATGATTAGGTCATGAGAACCAAACAAAGGGGACTAATCCTCATGAACGGATCAGTGCCTTTATAAAGCCAGGGAGCTGCCTTGCTCCTTCCGCCACGTGAAGACATAGCGAGGAGGTGCCATCGATGAGGATTCGGCCTTTACCAGACACCGAATCTGCTGGTGTCTTGATCTTGGACTTCCAGCCTCCAGAACTGTGGGCAATAAATTTCTGTAGTTTATAAGCTATTTAGCCAATGGTATTTGTTATAGCAGCCTGAAGGGGCTAAGACAGGTTCTGATTCAAAGTTTGAGCCTGGACAGGATTTTTGGTGCTAGTGACTGGCTGTCAGAGTTCAGCCAGAGTTGCGTTGCGTAACAAACAAACTGTCCAAACCAACTAACAACTAAGTCAACTAACAAACAAAAAACTCCCACGCTTTGCGGAAAGTGCCTGAGATTGCACGAGCCTTAAGGCGATCGTCCGGCCTCCAGTGGGAGGTGCAGCTGCTAAGCTGGCCCAGCCGTCAGTCAGGGAGTCCTCCTTCCTGTCCCTCTCAGGAGTGTTCCCGGGGGACCATGAGCCAGGGGTGCTCCCAGGAGACACAACGTTGGCATAGACAGATTGGCTGGCTGAGAAATCCCCGATCTCCAGGGAAGAGAGTCCGTGAACAAATGGCACGGGATCTGGGCTCTCCTCTAATCACCAAGATGTGGTGCACAGTCTGTGTCACTCCTTGTAGCTTTGTACCTTGCCCTCTGAGGCAGAGATATGGATTGTCTCCTGCATTCGCTTCCTGTTTCTTCCTTTAAGTAATACAAGTGACCTGCATTGCGGCAAGGCCACTCCGTGAGAGACTGTAACTCCCTCGCAGCATGCTGTGGCCACGTGCCTGAGTTTTGGCCAATAGCATGTAGCCCAAAGGGGTGTGGGGAACATCTGGATCACATTTTTTGTGAAGAATCGCTTCCCTATTACTTCCTCTCTTTCCCCCTTCCACTGGCTGGGTGGAGGAGGTGGCAGGGTGGGACAGCTTTGAGCATGTGGTTTACGGTCACAGGAATGGAGGAGCAACGAGAGAGAAGGGACTTGGGACCCTGGTCAACTGCTGGGGTGGAGTTGCCGATCTGCCCAGGGCCAACGGCTCACTCTGGCTTGTAATGTGAGATAAAACTAGAATTCTGTCATGTCTGAGTCACTGTATTTTGCAATTTTTTGTCATAGTAGTGTAACCTACATAGCTAACTAATACAGAAATTTGTGCTGAAAGTGAGACGCAACTTTAATGAAAACAATCTAAAAATTGTGACGTTGACTTAGCGGTTGGGCAGCGTGGCTGAGGAACAGAAATGAGGCAAGATGGAAAGCTGACGGCCCTCGTTAGTCGGCCACTCGGCAAAGCTCCATGCTGCCGTGACCTGGAGACGCGGGCATGGGCCGGGCGGGGGAGCCGGTTAGCGGAAAGGAGAGCCCGCAGCCTTAAGAACCGGTGCCCAGAAGGATCCCTGGGCCTCCCGGGCACTCCTGTATGGAAGTGATTGGAAGCAGAGGGCTCAGGAGGCTTTTAAGTTTTTGGCAGATCGGATAGCCCAAGAAACCACAAGGCTGGCCTGGGAAAGCCTGCACTCGGTCAATCTCTAGGGAAACCCGGGGGCCCCAAACTCCAGCATGCGCGTGCCGAGAGACCCCGTGTCCCCAGGAGGGCGTTCTCTCCAGCGCCCGCTGTAGAGGTGGGGCCGAGGACGACAAGGGCCAGGGAGGGGCTCCCAGAGGGCAGTGGACAGGGGCGGGCCCAGAGCAGGAAGGGGAGGGTAAGCCAGGACAGGGACCCCTCGCACCTCCTGCGCAGCACGCGGGGACTGCGGCGAGTCCCCTGTTCTTCCCTTTTCCTAATGGCAGATTTTACTGTCGTCCCCCTTCCTACTCCACGTCGTATCCTGCAGGAGGGGTGTGAAGGGGGGTAGATCATTATTTTTAAAGGCCGCTAGACCAGCACAGCCACGTCCGGAGGAAGAGGGCTGTGGGGCTTCGTGAGGTCCTGCGCTTAGAGCCGGGGTGGGACTTTGGGTGAGCTCCCTTAGGGGGCTTTGCAAAAATAACAGGAAAATACTTAACCCCACCTTTTCCCCAGTAACAGTTAGAGATCCATCCTGTGAGTTCTCTCACTCACAGGCACCTGCAGGAGTTCTGTTTCGCACAACTTCTGAAAGGATCTGAATAAAAGGGAAAGAGACGTAAATCTCTCTTTTTCAAATTTGTTTTTTTGAGAATCTGCTTTCTTACAGTCTAAAGAGTTTCTGAGCAAACAGCAGGGTGTGAGCTCCAGGCCTCGGCCACAGCTCAAGGACAGAGTCACATCTCCTGCGATAACCCCTTCTCCAAGGAAAGGCGGGACTCTTGGACTTTGACATCTTCGCGGTTTTTATCTACCTGCCGCCAAAAAGAAAGGAAGGAGCTGATGCAGCAGTTTCTGGACTGCACCTACCCGTCTACAACCCCCTTTACAAAGCCTCAATAGATGGTTTTCGGGACACATTCTTCCTTTTCCACCTCCATGCCGGTCCTCCCACCCTACTCCAGGGAAAAAGAAACAAACCTCTTCTCTCTATCCTAGTCTTTGCTGTCTGCAGAAATCGTTCTCAAAACCCGCCTGCACTAGCTCTCCACCCTAACATCTGGTGGCTGTCAGGGGCCTAAAACTGAGTCACTTCTCTGCCTCCACACGGGGAGAAGTCCCTTTTCTCCCCCATGAGGGGCCTGTCTCATCCTCTCATTTTTCTACCTCCAGGCAGGAGCCGCTTCAGTCTTCAAACTGCTCCCTCCTCTGCAACTCCTAGGACATCCCTCTCGGTGCCTTCAATATCGTTTGAAATTCACTGAGTCTCCTGGCCTCTGGAAACTTGGGGAATGGTCATGCGCACAAGGCGGAGGGTGGTAGCTTTTGGTTTGGTTGGGCAAGGGAAACCCAGCGCTGGGTCTACCACTCGGGAGGGTGGCATGGAGCGATGCTTCCTAACCACTCTTTCCTGGGGAGGGCACTGCCCCCATCCGTCTTCACCCAGACCCGGGGACGCCTGGCTATGGGGAAGACTTCAGGGTCACAATCTGAGTCAGAGCTCAGGGATGCCTGTTTTCTGGCCAGATCACTAGGTTTTGGTCTGACTCTGATTTCCAGGATGACTGCTGTCTCATCAGACCTTCAACAGTCATCTGAGCTGGGGATGCCCTCGCAGACTTCTTGCAACATGTGCGCATCCCTAAAAGCATCCTTTTCTTTCAGTTCAGTCGGCTCCACCTAAGGACTCCCCACTGGGCTGTCTCCTTAAGAATTTGAAAACTTTGGAACGCACTGACCGCTGACCTAGCTGCTTATTCTCCTGTTGCAATACAGCCTGGCCACACTGTAAGTTAGGTGACCAGGAGGTCTGGCCCGGGAAGGGATCTCTTAATAATAACACCATCCTGCAACGTGATCTCTATTGTTGCCAACTTGGCAAATGGTCTGAAGTTCCCTACATCCAGGCCTTGTTTGAACTTGCTAAACATCCGCTTCTCTGGTCTACCTGTCACATGTTACTTCTCGCTTCTACTTCTCTACCCTCTTCTTCTTCTGACCTGGACGACGTTCCTCTCTCAGCTCCCCCGTTCTCCCTCCATACAGGCATCTCCTTCGGTGCCGCCACCCTCCCCTTAGCCTTCACTGCCCCCTGCTTCTCCCCTCCTTCCTCTCCTCCGCCTCCATCCCTCTCACCGCCACCCCCCTCCTCCCGAGCCCCTCCCTTCCTGTGCCTCTGCTCCAGCTGCTGGCGTGGAAGGTTCTTGGAGCCGGTATCCCTTTTTCTGTGCCTGATCAGTCTCAGACAGAAGTCAAATTGGACGGCTTCTCAGCTGATCCCTCAGAATTCTCTAAGGAGTTTGAATGCTCCACTCTTTCCTATGACCTGCCCTGGAAAGAGATGCGTGGAATTTTCTCTGCTTATACTACAACCACCCAGAACCAGAGGGCTCCTATGTGGTCTAAGTGTAGGGAGTTCGGCTCCACGGGGGTCCCAGAACGAGACCCACATTGGGATTTACCAATTACTGCTCCCTGAGCGGCGAGACCCTCTGCCAGGCCCACACCCACTAACAAGCCAGCGCCCGCCCGGGCTCCCCACTTTCTCCCAGGCCACCCACCAGCACAGCTGGTGGAAGGAAGAGAGCAGGGCTTTGGGGACCCCAGCCCTCCTGGGTTTCATCACCAGCGCCTGAGTGTGACCTCAGGCAAGTCCTGTCACCTCTGGGTCTCAGTTTTCTCCATTTAAAAAGGAACTTAACAGGCAGGTCAGTGGGTGGGAGGTGAGGAAACCTTAGCAAGGTGCCAGACAGGGGAGGCTTGGAACTCACTAACCCTCTCCCTCCCAGCACTCCAGGGCCGGTGGAGGTTATTGATTTATGGCTTCCCCTTCAAACTTCCTCATTCCAGTTCTTCCCCCCCTAATTTAAGCAGCAGGAGAGTTTTCAGAGCACCAGCAGAGTAGGAGCATCATAGCCCGGAGGCCCAGGGAGGAGGCGACAGAGCGGCTGTCTGTGCCTCTGTGCACTTCCTGCCTGTCCTCCTCTGGCCCCCAGCGCAGGCTGCCCTCACCTGAGAAGACCTTGCCGTCGCTGGTGAGCAGGGCAGCCCCCACGGGAAAGCGACTGTAGGGGCAGTAGGCTAACTTCTTGGCCTCCTGGGAGGACCGCAGCAGCTGTTTGATGTCCTCGGCATCCAGGGCGCACACGCAGGCAGGACGCTTGGGGGCCATGTCGGTACCTGGTCCCTGGGGCAGGCAGGCAGGCAGGCAGGCAGGCACCGAGGGCACCGAGCAGTGTAAACAGGAGCTCCGAGGCAGGCTGGGCTGGGCCCCTGTGTGACACATCGACAGTTGCTCCTCCCCCAGGGTGTGTCTGTGCACTCGCAGGCTCCCCAGTGCACGGCGTTCAGGATGCTGGGCAGGGCTAGGCTTGGGCCGGGAGCCTCCATGGTTCGGGGTAAGATGGTGCCAGTGTGGAAGGCTGCGACGTGTGGCCCACACTCTCCCTTATGGACCACTCACTGCTGACACACTGAGGGGTGAGTGGGTGAAGGCCTGGTCAGTATGAGTGGGTCAGAGGGTGGGTGCCACTCTGTAGGGGGTGGCTGTAGACACATACTCCTCAAGAAAGAAGCTACTGCGTGAGTCAGTGTGAGATTTCAGAGGCCCAGGCTCCAAGGGTTGACAGCCCTCAGTTTGGTGAATGACTTTTTCTCTCCTTCACTGAGGGAAGGGATGAGGCTGAAAGGGCAGGGCTGGTGCAGCCACTTGGCATCCCGAGTCAGGAGGTGTGAACAAGCTGCAATAAGACTGAGGAGCTTCTTTATTTTTCACTCAGCTTCCTTCCAAATCCCCTTCACCCCAACCCAAAATTAAAAAGTATCTTAGCTGGAGGAAACCTTTGAGATTATCTTCTCAGACCCCCTCGTTTTTTTAATTGCCAAAAATGGACATTGGGTTGGTGGTAAAAGAAACAGGTTTGCATCCTGGCTCCACGTGACCTCCCTGAGCCGCAGCTTCCTCATCTCTCCAGTGGGACTGGTGGTAATTCCCATTCTAGTTCCTTCAGCTTTGGAGCTCTCTTTGGAGACCCTGGTTTGAATTCCAGTTCTGCTATTTATTAGCCTTGTGACATTGGGAAGGTGACACCATCTCTCTAAACCTCAGTTTCCTCATCTTTAAAATGGGTGCGCTAACAATATCTCAACTTACAGCGTTGTGAGGATTGAATGAGCTAATGTATGCACAGCAGGGCGCTATAACTCTTTTCCCAGTTATAATTATACCTGGCCCCAAAACCTTTAGAATGGAGGGTCCGGTGACCTGACGATGTGAGCACCCTTTGTGATGCCATGCAAGCTGGGTTATTGTCACCAAGTGATTTGACCAAGATTGCACAGGACAGAACTGCAGCTAGAGTGGCCAGAGGCTTCCAAAGGTTCCCAGACCCCTAGCAAGCGGGAGTGAATCAGCAGCTTCTCTGAGGGCTTGGCTGGGGTTTGGGGAAGTGATGGGGATAAGACCACCAGGGCTTAGGGACCCCATTTCCGAGGCCGTGGGAGGAGAGGAGGTGAAGGAATGCTGCCCAAGTGGGAGCCGGAGATAAGGGCAGAGGTTAACTGCCTAGTCGGGGGACATTCCAGTGATCTGGGAGGACAGCAAAGCAGACTCCCACCTTAAACCTGAGGGGCCTCATGCTTAAAAAGCCGCGGAGTGGCTCGACATGAAAGCCACCCATGGCTGTAGGGGAAGATTGCAAAGTGTCAGCCTGGGAGAAGGGACGCCAGGCTCCAATTCTTAAAAAACACCAGGTCGAGTTCCTTCCCTCCCCTTTTTCAGTAGAACGCCTCAGCTAACGGGAAGCTAATCTCCCAATAAGAAGTACTAATCTCTTTGTTCCTCAATGGAAGGGGCCACAGCTGCTGAGTTCAGAGGTATCTATACATACCTTACGGTGTAGTTGTACTTAGTAATGAGCTATGTGTTCCTGCTTCTATAGATAAAAGAGTAATTAGCTAAGACATCTCGTGACTATTAGGGGAAACTTGAAACTTCTACACATTGTAACCCACGAACTTTTCACGTGAAATCATTGTAATCTATAGCATGAAAAAGAGAATAAAAACGGGTGCTAGGTCTCAGTCAGTACCACCTGGCTCACGGGAATGCTGGTGGTCCCCTGACTTCCCCGCGCCCTTTCACCTTACTTTCTGTGTCTGTGTCTTTGTCTCTCCCATCTCTAGCAGCGCACGCTGCCCGGGGACCCGGTTATATCGGGGGTATTGTGAACCCCTGATAGGGAAGGTGAAGGGAGGGGAAATCGAGGCAGCATCTCATGTCCTGCATGCTGACATCTCTGAGCTTTGCAGCCCAGCATCTCTGTGTCCCAGACCTGGAGTTCTCAGCCACAAAGACACCAGTCAACACCCAGCTGGGCCACTGTGGCACTGGGCAAAGTTTGCCTCCCTTCCTCTTCCTCTCCCTCCCTTCTCCCCTCCTGACTCCCTCGCCTTTCCACAGCCCCTCAGAGAAGCGGCTTGTTCCTTTCTGCCAGGCGGAGGGCCCTGCACCCAGAGGTGCTTTCTTCCTGGATCTATACCTTTGGCATCTAGAGCCATTTCCTGGACCTAAGAGAAAGCAAAGGATGTCTCAGGACAGCGTGTGCCCACTCGACATGGGAATCGTTCTAAAGGTTTGGGGGCCAAGTATGATTATAACTGGGAATAAGGTGATGGTGCCCACTGGCCTGCCAGGCCCATCCCCAGAGACCTCAGTACGAAGTCCCGTTCCTGTCCCCTGCCCTGTCTCATCCACCCCACCCAGCCCTGCCCAGGCCTGGGACTGGACTTCTGGACTCCTTGACTCCACTGTGACAGAAGAACTTGGATGACCTCCAGGGCTAATTACAACCCTTGGCACCTTCAAAGTGCCTTACCTGCACGTGCTCATAAACAGGGACGTCGCAAACGCTGCTGTCAGGAGCTTGGGAGGCAGTGGTGGCTCTAGAATTCCTGACGGAAGGGGCTTCTAGATGGAGGAAGAAAGTGAGCTGGAAGCTTTCTCAGAGGCAGGTTACAGATCAGTAATATTAACAGCATTTTCTAAACATGCTTTGCATAAAATTAAGAAAAGTTAATTGCCCAGCTTAAAGAACATAAATATCCAAGGAGTGTTTTGAGTGGTGCCAGAGAGTATCAAGGACCAAAGCCCCCTCACAGAGGGGGACCCACCCTTTGTGTTAGAGTCCAGGTACCATTCACTCACTTATTCATTCAACGAATAGTTACTCATGATAGTGGCTAACATTTATTTGACTCTTTCCATGTGCCAGGCCCTGTGCTAAATTAAATGCATTATTTGAATTATTTCATTTAATCCTCACCATAAGATAGATACTATCATTGCCCATATTTTACTGACGAGAACATTTGAGCTTATAGAGATCACAGTCTTAGAAATGGATCTCAAACCTGAGTTTGTTTGTCATCTGAATCCTGGACTCTCCCCACTGATTCCAGACTCATGCGGAGGCCAGGTGCAGTGCCTCATGCCTATAATCCCAGCACTTTGGGAGACTGAGGCAGGAGGATTGCTTGAGGCTTGAGGTCAGGAGTTTGAGACCAGCCTGGGCAACATAGCAAGACCCCATCTCTACAAAAAATAGCTGGGTTTCGCACACCTGTAGTCCCAGCTACATGGGAGGCTCAGGCAGGAGGATTGCGTGAGCCCAGGAGTTTGAGGCTGCAGTGAGCTGTGACTGCACCACTACATTCCAGCCTGGGCAACAGAGTGAGACCCTGTCTCTAAAATAAATAAATAAATAAAATTAAAATAAAATAGAAAGACCAGAGCTCACGGGGAGCTGGTATAATGGACTGGCAAGGTGCTGCAGGCCTTGGCGTCAGACCAATCAGTTTAAATCCTTTTTCTGCCACTTATCACCTGTTGTGTCCCTAGGCAAGTTACCTCATCACTCCATGACCCTGCTTCCTCATTTATACAATGAGATGACATTAGCACCCTCCACCCCATGGTGGGCCATGGTGACCAGAGCTTTATCCTACTCAAGAAGGTTTCCCATTTCTTTTATTTTGGTTCTTTTAGGGGAGACTTCTTGGTGGGCTGCCGATCACTGCGCTTCTACCACATTAGCAGGTATAGGCGGCCGAGGTCTCAATTTTCTGCTGAGTCAGTGGGAATGTTGGTTTTTCCCATTGCAGTTGCTAAGCTAAGAAGATGTGACTATTGTTGACAGCTGGCCTCCCTCTGGGTACTGAGAGCTTATTTGCTCGGTGAAGCCAGGTGGAGAGAAACGGCTGAGAGATGGAGGGACAGAACCTTGAGTGTCTGGATCCAGCCATGCCTGAAGGCATGCTTCCAGATTTTCCTTGAATTGAGCCAATAAATTTACTTCTATCTTAAACTTGTCTGAGTTTTGTTTCTGTCAATTCCATGGCACTTAGAGTAATATACTACTTCCTAGGATTGTTATAAAAATCAAACGAGATAATATACATAAAGCTCTTAGCATGGTGATCGGCACATGATAAGTGCTCAATAAGTATTAGCTCGTGTTATAATGATTATTGTATGTCAGGCCCTGTGCCGGGTCCTAGAGAATCAGAGGTGGTTGAGACTTGGTATCTGTCTTTGAGGGTCTCACACTCTAGTGAAGGAAACAGACAAGTCAACAGACAGGTATAAAACACACTAAAACATGATTACATATTGGTCCACTAGCAATAATGAATAACTAATTGTCTGGAGGAAGTGGTGGGGTAGGTAGGTTGGGGACATTTTCCCAGATGGCAGGAAGCTAAAAGGCATCTTAAATGATGGTTGAATGTTCATACTGGACCAAGCGGGTATAGCAAATACTGTCCGTGCCTCACCTGTACCCCCTTAGCTACCCTAGAGGTCACCTCCAGCTGTAATGGATAGTTCATGGCCATACGAGCATTCCCTGGGCATAGCAGTGTGCTCAGTCCATGTGCATGGTAGGCCAGAAATGTCAGGGAGTTAACATTCCCTGGATGGATTAGGATTCATAATCTATCAAGAATTCCTAAAATCAGTAAGAAAAGAAAGAAGCATCCCAATAGAAAAGTAGGCAAAAGACTTGAACAGGTATTTCACAGAGGAGATGAGGGTAGAAAAAACTTCTCTACAAACTTTCAAGTCTTCAAACTTGGCCACATAAAAATTAAGGTGTTTTGTTAATTAAGGACTTCATAGACAAAGCTGGTAGAAGTTTGAAAAAACTGAAAAAAAAAAAAAAAAAGAAAGAATCTCTTCAATGGCTGGAATCATTGCAAGTAATTAATATAGTGACTATGTAAAGAACTCATAGCAAATTAACAAGAAAAAAGCAGGAAACCCTATAGGGAGATGGACAGAGAATATGGACAGGCAGTTTGCAGAAGGAGAAACTAAAATGGTCAGGAAGTATTGCTCAGTCTCCTTGATATTCACAGAAATGAAATGAAGACAATGAGGAAATCGCTTTACACCCGTCAGATTGGCAAAAAGAAAAAACGTTGGCTGATGATAAGTGTTAGCAAAGATGAGGGGAGTCTGGAACCCTCCTGCACTGCTGCTGGGATTTCATACTGGTGCAACCTTCCGGGGAGCAAGGTAGCTGGACTCTAGGAAATTAGCTATGCACTTATCCTGAGATTCGGTGACCCCAGCCCTGGGTAAACAGAGAAACTCTCACATGAATCCATAAGAGGATTTGAATGAAGATGTCTTTTGAAAAAATTTAAAGTTCTACCTTTTACTTTCAAGTCTTTCTCTTTTTTTTATTTTTTAAAATTTAAAATATTTATTTATTTTTCTTTTTAATTATTTTTAACTTATATATTTTTTTCTTTTTCTTTTTTTTTTTAAGCTCGTCTGCATTTAGCTTAAATCAAGTCTTTCTTTTACCTGGAATTAATTTTTATTAACTCTAGTATGAGGCAGGGATCCAATTTAATTATTTTCCATATGGATAGCCAATTATCCCAGCACCACTAATTGAATATACGCTCCTTTCTCCAGAGTTACACAATAACAGCTATGATAAATTTCAAATTTCTGTATATGAGTGAGAATGGCTTTTCACTCTTTGTTACATTCCATTAGTGAATTTGTTCATTCCTGTATGTATACAACATCTGTCTTTATTATTACAGTTTAATAATAAGTTTTGATTTCTGGAGACTTTTTCCCCCTTGGGCTTTTGCTCTTCTATATAAATTTTAGAATCAGCTTTAAAATTTTCTCTAAAAACCCTGGAGGAATTTGTATAAGGTTGGAATAGTCTATTCCTTGACATTTTGGTAGAATTTTCTTGTAAAACCATCCTGAGCCTGGTGTTTTCTTTTAAGAAAAAGAAATCTAAACTATCAATTTAATTTCTTTAAAAATTTTAAGGCTATTCAGGTTTTCTATTTTTCTTGATTCCATTTTATTAAACCAGTTGTGCTTTTTTAGAATTCATCCATTTCATCTAAATTTTCAAAATTGTTGGCATGAAGTTATATATGATATTCTATTATTATCTTTGACATCTCTGATATATCAGTCTTTGTTACTTAGCATGTGGTTGATATTTGTGAATGTTCTATAGGTGCAAGAACATTTGTATGTTTTAAGTTTGCTGGGCATCATAAAGTTCTATATGATGTCTGGAACTTACTAATTGTAATCTTCAAAAAACTATATCTTATGTGTGTCTAACTCAGCTATCAGTTTCTGGGAGAGGTTTGTTAAAATCTTTAACTATAACTATTCATTTATATATATTTTCCATGTATTCCTGTCAGTTGTTGCTTTATATCTTTTGAAGCTATATTGTTAGGTGCATATATATATATATATTTATGATCATTATATCTTCTTAACTTATTGTTTTCTTTATTTGTATACAGTGTCCCTGTCTGTTTCTCATGCTTTTATTTTTTTAATTAAAAATTTTTTTTTTTGAGACAGAGTCTTACTCTGTTGCCCCAGCTAGGGTGCAGTGGCATCACCACAGCTCACTACAAACCTCAAACTCCTGGGCTCGAGCAATCCTCCTGCTTCAGCCTTCCAAGTAGTTGGGACTACAGGGACGCACCACCACGCCTGGCTAATTTTTCTATTTTATGTAGAAATGGGGTCTCACTCAGGCTGGTCTCAAACTCCTGACCTCAAGCAATACTCCTGCCTTGGCCTCCCAGAGTGCTAGGATTTCAGGCGTGAGCCACCGCACCTGGCCTATCTTGCTTTTAAATAAAATCTTATGTCCTTTTATTTTCCTGATGTTAATGTTAATAGTATAGGAATCCCTTTATTTTAGGAGTTCTTAACCTTTATTTTACCATAGACTCCTTTGGCAGTCTGGTGAGGCCTGTGAACCCCTTTTCAATAATGAAACCCCTTTAAAATAATGTTTTTACATGTTTAGAATTATAAAGAAAATGAATTGTATTGAAATATTTATCAGAATAGTTAAAATATTTGTGATATGATATTGTATGTACTTTTTAATTAATGCATTCAATAACAATATTTAACAGTAGGCCTAATAACTATCATGATTTTGAAGTAGTAATAGGAGTAAAAGATATTTTGGGGCCAAGTATGGTGGCACACGCCTGTAGTCCCAGCTACTTGGGAAGCTGGGGCTGGAGGATCACTTGAGCCCAGGAGTTTGAGGTTGCTGTGAGCTGTGATGACACCACTGTACTCTAGCCCAGGCAACAGGCTAGAGCCTGTCTCAAACAACAACAAAGAAGATATTCTGGGATGCTACAATAGAGTAATATGAAAATATGTATTATTTATATTAGTGTCAAGATTACAGATACTGCTAGCATTACTGTGATTTGTTGTCTACATTTACAAGTGACAGGAAGGCTAACTTTCGGCTAGCACTTAGTTAAAATGAAGACATATTTTTTCCTTCCAAGTTCATGGACTCCACAAGCCCTAACATAAGAATCCTTGCTTTGTTTTTTGTCCTTTGTTGTGAGTCTGTTATAAATGACATATTACTGGCTTTTTAAAAAAAATCTCTTCTGAAAATCTCTGTTTTGATCAGATACTTCAATCTGTTTATACTTATTATGATTATTGCTATACTTGTGTTTTTTTCTTTACTTTTTGTTTTTATTTTAATAGATTTGGGGATATAAGTGGCTTTTTGGTTTCATGACAGAATTGCATAATGGAGAAGTGTAGGCCTTTAATGTACCTGTCACCTGAACAGTGTACATTATACCCAATAAGATGGAATATTTCTATTTTTTGGACTTTTTTCCTGCCATCTTATTTACTATACATATCAGTTAGAATTAGGTTTGACTTATAGAAAACTCCAAATAATAGTGGCTTAAATAAGATGTAGTTTTATTTCTCTTTCAGTCTGGGGCTGGTATAGTGACTCCACAGTCCCCAAGACCCGGTTTCCACCTTTTTAGCTGTAGCTTCCATCTTCAAGTTCATCTCAAGGTCCAAAGTGGCTGCTGGAGTTTTGGCCTTCACAGGCTCCTCTCGAGCGGCAGGAGGGGATAATACGGTGGAAGGGTTAAAAGGGGGCCCTCCACTTGCGCTTCACTGGCTAGACTTAATTACATGGACTCAACTAGTAGTTTTC
>VBSM01000529.1:11847388-11866456 GCA_008086735.1 Cheirogaleus medius | reverse complement strand
CCTCCCAGAGTGCTAGGATTACAGGCGTGAGCCACCGCGCCCGGCCAACTAGTAGTTTTCTTTTGGCTGGGTATATCGATGACCTGAATAAAATCAGGATTCTGTTGCTAAGGACGAAGAACACGTAGGCCATTGAGTGTCTATCAGCCGTCTCTGCTTGAGTCTTCCCAAAACAGCTGAGCGCACCTGCCCGCAGCAGCGGCTCTGAGCCTTCAACACGGTACCTCGTCACGGGAGGACCAGCCGGCCATCGGGTGGCGGGGTGGTTACATTGAATTCCTTTCATTATGGAGGCAGCATAAATTTGTCCTCACTGGAACATGCATTTTTTTCTAGCTATGGGTTTGCATTTTCTGCCTGCCGTGCTTCTGCCTGCAACCTCCTTGGTGGATTTACTGAATGTCTTATTCACAATCATGGTTGCCTAAACAGCATTGCTTCTGACCAGACACCTCATTTGTCAGCAAAGAAATTGGCAGCGGAGCATGAGACTCACTGGTCTTGCCACGTACTCCGACCACCAGAATCATCGGGCTTTATGGGTCGGTGACATGGTCCAATGGGACTCCTTTGTCTTCATCTAGAAGACAACTTCGAATGAATCTGAAGTGCTGTCCTGAAGGATGTGACATATGCTCCGAATCAGCGCCCAAGGCACGGCGAGGGTTCTGTCTTTTCCAGAGTTCATGGATCAGGGAGGGAATCTTGGGGTGGATAACTTACTCATAAAAGGTTTGCCCCCATTCCCCAAGAACTTGGACTCTGCTCGTTTAGAAGTCCCAGGATCCCAAAGAAGAATGTTTCCACCAGGGCACACCACAGAGGTGCCGCGGATTTGGAAGTTGATACCAACATCTGGCCATTTTATATTCGTCGTGTGCTGGATGGACAGAGGGAGAAAGGGGGAGGGCGGGATAAGTTCCCTGTTGGCTGCTGCGATTGATTCTGGCTCTTGAGGGAGAAAGTTGCTGCCGCACAATGGGAACAGGAAGAGGTATGACTCTGCATCCTGTGAAATCCTCTGGGATGCCTTCTCATTCCACAGCTGCTGGTAGAAGTTGCTAGAAGATGACAGCAGTGCGGTGTGAGCAGGACATCCATGGGCTCAGCTTCCTCCTGGACAAAGTTTGGGTGATCCCACTAGGTAAAAACCTCTGGCCACGTGAGCTGCTTGCTGAAGGCCAAGGGCAAATGGGATAGGCAGCAGGGAAGGATGTTACAAATGCCTCGTGTCCTGTGGCGGCATGATACTTACGAGAATTATCTATGTATTCTCCTTTCCTTGCTATGTCATGTGTATATTTATCGATGGTGCTAATCACCCCTTCTTGTGTCCTCTGCCGTTCTGAATAGGTGCTTTGTTGGTAAACTTTTCAATTTAGTGCATAGATTACAGGCGATCAAGATGGGATGACGACTAAACCAGAGACGGGAACATCACCAGGTTCCCTGCAGCGCTGGATGCAGTAACTGCTGGGGCTTTGGATATTCCTGTCTAAGGAAAGAATAAGGGTGTTCTTGTTTGATTGAGGGATGTTTGCTTTAGGTTGGGCGGTGACTTGTGGCTGTTTTATGGATGTTTAAGAAAGGAAGCAGCATGGAGATGTAGGTTGAGTCATTAAGGAATGGACTGTAGCAAATGCTGAAGACCAGCCGACTCTACTCTGCACGCCTGCACGTCTCTTTCCATCATGACTTCTTGTACGATAGTCTAGAAGCCTAGAGAGGACATTTCCAGGCTCCAGGGAAGTTAGGATTTCCATGTCATGTGGCTTCTGCCACAGAGATGCAAACACACCGGAAGTGGAAGGTAGGATTGAGCTCTGGGAGGAGGTGGCCACGTGGCTCTTCTGGATGCACCGTGGTGGAGGTGTGTTGGTTTTTTTAAGGCAGCTGCAGTGGAGGCCCTAGCGCCAGGTCCCCTCCTTGGTGCTGAGCAGGGATGTCAGCAGCTCCGTGCCTCAGCAGCTCTCCCAGCTGTGATGTGGGGAGTGAGGTCTTGAGTCAGCGGCAGTGGCAGAAGCTCCCCTGCTAGTTTCGCAGTGAGATTCAGGGGTTATTCCTGGAAGCCCAGCCTACAGTCTGCTTCTCAGGTCTCCTAACAAGTCTCACACCAACCTTACAGCCCAAGTCCAGGTTAAACCTGCTGGGGGTGGCCGGGTCGCGGTGGCTCACGCCTGTAATCCTAGCACTCTAGGAGGCCAAGGTGGGCGGATCGCTCAAGGTCAGGAGTTCGAAACCAGAGCGAGACCCCATCTCTACTAAAAATAGAAAGAAATTAATCGGCCAACTAAAAAAAATATATAGAAAAAATTAGCCGGGCATGGTGGCACATGCCTGTAGTCCCAGCTACTCGGGAGGCTGAGGCAGAAGGATCACTCCAGCCCAGGAGTTTGAGGTTGCTGTGAGCTAGGCTGACTCCACGGCACTCTAGCCCAGGGAACAGAGTGAGACTCTGTCTCAAAAAAACAAAACAAAACAAAACAAACAAACCTGCTGGGGGATGCTGTTGTCTGCAATGGAACCCTGACAAATCACAGAATTTTACTTTTGTTTCTTTCCTCCTTCCGTTTTTCGCCTTTTATTAAATCGATTCATTTTCTTCTACTCATTTGAAAATTATTCATTTTCTTTTTCTTTTTTCAGTGGTTATCCAAAATTACTACGATTCATATTTATGTGAATTTCCCTGGTCAATTTCTAAAGCTTATTAACATTCAAATTTTCCTTCCCAATAAGACACTGCCTTAGCATATTCTCACTTTGTTTTAGCCACTGCCAAGTTGGTTTCTGTG
Organism: Cheirogaleus medius; assembly: GCA_008086735.1. Classification (NCBI taxonomy): domain Eukaryota; kingdom Metazoa; phylum Chordata; class Mammalia; order Primates; family Cheirogaleidae; genus Cheirogaleus; species Cheirogaleus medius. Next base: position 11,863,661 of record VBSM01000529.1, on the reverse strand, counting down.
GTGCTCCCAGGGCAAGGTCTGAGGGAGGGAGGTAGCAATCTTGTTAGCACGTGGTGTCATCAGGCACAGGACGGGTATCATTCCTAACATGCACTTCTACCTCTTTAAAAAATTGTGCTGAAGAACAACACATCTCCAAGTGTATCATGTAAGAATGTTAATGCATTTAAGATCCAATGTTTATTTAATGGGGCACAGTTCGCTTGTTTTTCTATAGACCTTGAAATCAAACTCCTACTGCCTTCTTTGTGTATATATTCAACAATTCAATGTGTATTTGTTGAGTAACTGCTATGTGCTAAACACTGTTGTATGCTCTTTGGATGGATCAGCAAACAAAGCAGTCAAAAGATTCCTGCCCCCATGGAGTTAATCTTCTAGTAGGGAAGGAAGGTAATAAAAATGATCAAAATAGATGCATACATTTTATACTATGTGAGAAGGTGAAAGTCCTATGAAAAAAAGCAGAAGTAGACAGGTCAGGGGAACAAGTAATGCCCGGGGAGAGAAGGGCAGGTCATGGTATTCAATCAGTTGGTCAGTGTGGGCCTCATTGAGAAGCAAAGATGTGTTCTGGGCCCCACAGGGCCTGGCCTGCATGCCTGACCCCACAGCCAGTACGGCAGAGGGACCCTCTGTGCCCACCCCCAACCCATGCCCACAGCCCCACCGCAGGGGGAGCAGGACACTCCTCTCTTTAAAGGACAAGGGCTTGCTATGGAAATGGCCCAGTTTTGATTGAGTTACCCATGCCTAGCAGGAAAGTGCAGCTGCCTATTTCTGTCATGTGTTTTGGGGTCCCTAAATGGCCCATATATATCCTCTGTTGAATCTGCTGTCCTTTCCCTTAATGGCATTTAGGGTCATAAAAATCTGGTGTCAAATCTTGCCACTCTCTTGCTTTCTGAGGGACCAGGTGCAAGGGATTTCACCTCTCAGAGCCTCAATTTCCTCATCTGTGCAATGGGCAGCACACCTACCTTGCGAGGTAGCTGGGAGGATGACAGAGATGTCACAGTGCCCAGCTCGTGGCCTGGCACTTGGTGGGCACTCATCAAACTCTGATGTCACCCCATTCTCAGCTGCCCAATCCAGGCAATCGCTGGGGATGTCTTTTCCCTGGGACTGGTCCTGGCCCAGGACAGTCCCCAGCATCCTCCTTCGTGGTCCCCAGACCAAGACCCCATACCTGACACTTTAAAGACTTTATTTTTCATCTCTATAGGAAAACAGGATTTTGGTAGGAGGGTGCCATCGTTTGGTAGCCATCGTTCAAGCTGTTCCCTGTTCTCAGCATGTCCTTCCCTGCTCAACTCCTGGAGAACTTATTCATGCTTCAAGATCCAGCTGCAGGCCAGGCGCAGTGGCTCACATCTGTAATCCTAGCACTCTGGGGGGCCGAGGCAGGTGGATCGCTCAAGGTCAGGAGTTTGAGACCAGCCTGAGCAAGAGCGAGACCCCGTCTCTACTAAAAATAGAAAGAAATTGGCTGGACAACTAAAAATATATAGAAAAAAATTAGCCGGGCATGGTGGCACATGCCTGTAGTCCCAGCTACTTGGGAGGCTGAGGCAGGAGGATCGCTTGAGCCCAGGAGTTTGAGGTTGCTGTGAGCTAAGCTGATACCACGGCACTCTAGCCAGGGCAACAGAGCCAGACTCTGTTTCAAAAGAAAAACAAAGATCCAGCTGCAACGGCACCTCCTCTCTGGGGCTTTTCCTGCTGTCCTCTCCCCAGGCAGACAGAATCCTCCTCCTCCTCCCCTGTGTCCTTGCAGCCATCACGTACAAAGGGAGGGGGCACTACAGAGACACAAATCCTGCTCACCTTGAAGAGAGATGCACAGAGGGTAACCACAGGGGATTCGCCTTCGGCTCCTGCCCCCTGCTGCCTCTCCCACTGGCCACCTTTACTCCACCCAGGGACCCTTGGGAGGGAACAGGGTTTCAGAGGTGGGAGCTCAGCTCTCTGGACTAAGTGGGCCATGTTAACAATTAACTCGCCAGCGCTTGGTGCTGCCCAGGGTAGGCCACACTGCAGAGAGTTCCAGACGACATCCTGCCACTCCCTGCACCAGACCCTGGGGGAGACCAGTGATGGGAGACAGGGACGTTGAGAGGACCCCTGGGTAGGGACCCCGACACGGGCAGGAATAGGGATGCTGTGACAGCCCACTCCGGCCCGCAAACATTCAAAGAGAGGAGTTTACACGATGCGAGCTTTGCCCAGAATGAGGCCCACCCATACAGGTGACAATCCCCCCTGGAATAGGGCTTGGGGGTTGACGAGGGAGGAGAAGGGGACCCAGAGGGTGCCAATCAAAGGACCAAGGCCATACACGGCAGCCCGAGGTGCCCCTCCCTGCCTCCCTTAGAGAAAGGCCTCTTCCCTTTTCTCTGCTACTCACTCCTGCCCGCCCCCGGCGGTTGCTTGTCACTCTTTTCTGGGTTGGTCTTTTTTAACCACATTCCACCCTGACAGGGCAGGTGCGCCCCCTACCGGGCTCCGGGACCGCTCAAGGATGGAGGGTATGGGCAGGGAGGGGAGCCACTCGTTTCGGCAAACGTTGGCTTTGAGGACAGTGCAGACGGTCGGGACGGGACTCCCACCTCCGGATCCCTGATCTCTCCCCAATCTTCTTCCCTCCAGTTTCCACACCCCACCTCTTTCAATTGTCCCTTTACAGTCTTTGGCTCCCAAACCATCATTGGCCTGGTCACCCTGCTCCAGAGTCCACTTTCCATTCCTCAGGTGCTGAACTCTTCGCTGCCTCAGGGCCTTTGCACTTGCTGTCCCTGGAGCCTTGGATGCTCTTCCCTGAAACACTTTGTCCGTCAGGGCTCACTTCAAATGTGAGCTGCTCGGGAGGCGTTCTCTGATCACCCAGACTGGGTCAGGGCCCCTGTGAGTTGCTCTCTGAGCACTCAAGTGTTTCTCCTTTAGGGACAAATCACGACTCTAATCACAAATGAAGGAGGTAATGGCGGTCGGTGTGGTGGCTCACACCTGTAATCTCAGAGCTTTGGGAGGCAAGGACAAGGCCTCAATCCTCCCTTGAGGCCAGGTATTTGAGACCAGCCTGGGCAACATAGTGAGACCCCATCTCTAAAAATAAATAAATAATAGGCAGCAACAAGCCATTCGGAGCCTCTCTGATTTCATAAATATAAGCTGGATCTGGCACAGAGACTAGCCCAGAGGTCCCACATTAGGTAGGGAGAGTGGAGAAGGCCTCTTGGCCAGAGGAGGTGACTGCCCTGTCCCCACTGTGCTCCAGGTTCCCGCACTGTGCCTGCCTTTCCCCGTGATCCACACACTGTGCCCTGGCCCAGGAACCGGGCGACTGCGAGGGTGGCTCCCTTGACCTCCATCCCTTCCAGTTTCCGCCGCTTTTAGCTGCTCACAGCAAACTCCTTCTCCTGTCTCTGTTTCCTATTTCCCTTCCGCTCTTTAGTGTGCTTCTGCTGAGGCTCTTGCCAAGGTCAGCTCTGTCTGGCCAAAGCCAATGGTCGGTTCTCCAACGTCATCATACCCGACGTTGCAGTTGTCCGATGCATCGACTCCCTCTTCTATTTTCCCCACTGGGCTCCCAGGGCGCCGCCTTCTCCTGGTTTTCCTCCTGCCTCTCTGCCTTCCCTGTCCTTGGCGCCTTTCTGTTCCGCTCAGCTGCCAAACAGCGGCGCCTCATGGCTCAGCCCTGGGGCCTCTTGGCCTCGGTCTACACTCGCTCCTCCTCTCCCAGGTGATCTCGCCCAGAGTTAGGGCTTCCAACGCCACGATAGAGTCATCACTGCCCAACGTACATGCCCTGCTCTTGGAAAGAACTGCACGGCCGGCTGTCCCCGCGGCCTCGCCCCGTGGACGGCGGACTAGCACCTTACTGCAAGACGGTCTAAAACAGAACTCTGCTCCTCCCCTCACTCAGCCCCCAGCCTGTCCTCACCGCCACCCTGGTCTACGCCTCTGTTAAGGATATGACCAGTCACTTAGGTCCTCAGCAGGAAACCTAGAAGTGACCCTTGGTGCCTCACTTTCCCTCATCCTCGCGTCTGACCTATCACTGTGTGTGCCCTGGCTCTACCGTCTTCACTGCCAGAGCCATGGTCCAAGGTCCCACGATCTCTCACCTGGACCCTGCAGAGGCCTGCTTCCTGCTTCCCCTGCTTCCTCTCTCATGGCTTCTTCCCCTGTGGCCTCCGCCCCCCATTCCATTCTTTAAAAAGTGGCCCGAGGGAGCTTTCCAAAACATGAACATCCCAGAGGGTCCCCACTACTTAGAGCAGAACCCGAAGCCTTCCCCCTGGCCTCCGTGGCCCTGCGAGGTCTGGCCCTACCCACTGCTCTGGCCTCATCCCTGCCAGTCTCTCACTGCCACCCGCCAGCCAAATCTAGCCCCGAGGAGCTCGCAGGCATACCAGATTGGCTCTCCCACAGGGCCTTTGCACAAGCTGTTCTCACTTCCTGGATGTCTCTTCCCTGGGGTCTTCAAATTGACACCTCCTCTGAGAGGCCTTCCCTGACTGCATCCCCCCATCACCCTGTTCTGTTACCCTGCTCAGTTTTCTTCAAGGCACTTATTGCTATCTGGTAACATTAGTTTTGGGCTTACTGTCTGTCTGTCTGTAACAACAGACGGATGTCTGTCTTGTATCCTGCTGTGTTTGGGCAGCTAAACCTGCGCCTGGCACACAATAGAGGCTCAAAACACATATGCAGAAAGAAGGGAGGGAAGAAGCCCCCAGAGTGTAGTTTAGGGCAAACTCTGGGGCCCCATAAGAGGCCAAAGAGTCCATAGTCCAGTTGCCATTCTTGGTTAATCTTAAATAATCTCCTACGGGGGGTCACCCATTCCTTGTCTGAAATTCCTTTCTTCCCTTACTCTGGAGTAGTCAGACTAAAGTCCACCCTTAGCCTCCCAGACCACAGCCATAGGCAGATTTAAGGGGACCCCACAGAACTCTCTGGTAGCAATTCATTCACACTTGAGTACCTGAAGAGGCCCGCAGGCAGGGTTCCTGCAAACAAAGAAACCTTGGCTCCAAAGAATGTAATGACAATAATAACTACATTTTGTTGAGCTATTATTTTGTGCCAAAGAAAATTTCTGGTGTTTTTCATGCATTTTCTCATGCAATGCTCAGAAACATGCCTTGAAGTTGGTGCACCAGTTACCTATTGCCGCGCGATAAACCACCTTAACACTAAGTGGCTTAAAAGAACAACCATCTCATCTGCTCACAGTTCTGCAGGCCAGGGATTTCAGCCAGGCAGTTCTTTCGCTGGTCTCCCCTGGGCTTGCACATGTGCAGGTGACACACTGGGGCTGAGATGGCCTCGCTCGTGTGTCTGGCGGTTGGTGCTAATGCCTGGCTGGGTCACGTGTCTGCAGCAGGCCAGCCTGGGCTTCTCCCACATGATGGCAGAGTCCCAAGACAGCGAGCCCTGGTGCGCAGCGTGTCTCAAGCCTTAGCTTTAGTCGTGTTTGCTGATGTCCCATCACCAAAGGAAGTCACAGCCAAGCCCAGAGTCAATGTGAGAGGGGGACACACAGGGAGAATGGTTTATCAGAGGCCATTACCAAGCAATCGACCCCAGCGGTTAGCATCTTATTACCCGTGTTTTACAGGTAAGGAAACTGAGGATCAGAAAGGGCAAGAAACATACTCCAGGACATACAGCTGGTATACCAGGATGCAGAGTGGACACAGATCCTTTTCTACAGCTCAGTGTCTCCACTGCCTTTCCAAAGGCAATTAAGTCCCCACCTTGCGAAATGGCAAGATGTCGAGTCTGTCTCCACTAATCTCCCAGCTGCACTCTTTGATTACAGTCGGCCAAAATTGTATTAGCTTAAGTCACTTAACGCCTTTGCTCCACAGACCCCTCGTCTGGAAAGTGGGTTGTTAATAATACTCTTTTCCTATCATTTCGTTTCCAGTCTGTTCTTGCCCTACCGGAATAGAGGCTCCTTGAGGGCTGGGATTTTCATCTGCTTTGTTCACTGATGTGTCCCCAGTTCCTAGAACAGTGCCTGGGATGTACTAGGCACCCAATACATACTTGTTGAATGAATAAATGAATGATTGGATGAATGGGGGATTTGGAGTAGCAGGTGGAAGAATGTGAGGAAAAAACAGAGCTATGCATCGGAGGAACTTTAAAGAAATCCTTAAAAGCCACTGGCTTTTCTTTTCTGCCTGAGATGGTTTGCAAACCTTCCTCCTGGTCTTCAAGTCCTGTGGTCTTCAGTCCCCACCCACGTAAAGTCTAACAGGTAGGGGCAAGAGGGTCACCTCTCTGTGTAGTCTTCAGGGACCCAGGCCCCCTCCATCTTGTGGCTCTGCCCTCCTCTAGGTCCTCAGTGTCTCCTCCATTCAGCTGGCAGATGGGGACAGAGGGAACAAGGCTTGCTCAGGGCATCAGAGGGACAGGGTAAAAGGTGAGTATTTATGGGCCAGGTCTGAAAAAGGCCCACATCCTATTGGCTAGAACTTAGTCACATGACCGCACCTAGCTGCAAGGGAAGCTGGAAATAGCGACATTATGGCTCTGGAAGAAGAAGTGATGAGTTTGGTGAACATTTAGCCAGTCTCTGCCAAGACTGCCATTTCTAGCCCAGAGATTAGATAATTGAATTTTCCATCTCATGGGACTAGGGGAGGGAGAGGCACCCACTTTCCTTGCCTCACTCTACTTTTCTCCCCTCCATAGTGTGTGTCACCTCCTAACACAATACACTCACTTATTAAGCCTTTCACTATTGGTCTCTCCCCGCCAGGATGTGCTTCCACGAAGGCAAGGATCTTTATGTGTTTTATTTACCACTGTCTCCTTAGCACCCAAGACAGTGCCTAGCATGTAGTAGGCACTCAATAGATATCGATCAAAGGGAAGTCGATTCTGTATCTTAGCTATTCTGAATCATGCTGCCATAGACATGGGAGTGCTGACAGCTCTTTTATACATTGATTTCCTTTCTTTTGGCTATATACCCAGTAGTGGAATTGCTGGATCATGGGGCAGTTCTATTTTTAGTTTTTGAGAAACCTCCATACTGCTGTCCATAGTGGCCGTAGTAAGTTACATTCCCACCAACAGCTCCTCTTTCTCCACATCCTCCCCAGCATCCATTACTCCCAGTCTTCTTGATAAAAGCCATTTTACCTGGGGTAAGATGCTATCTCATTGTGGTTTTCATTTGCATTTCTCTGGTGGTTAGTGATGTTGAGTATTTTTTCATGTACCTATTGGCCATTTACATGTCTTCTTTTCAGAAATGTCTATTCGGCTCTTTTGCTCATTTTTAAATCAGATTATTTGGTGTATGTGGTCTTTTTTTTTTTTTTTTTTTTTTTTTTTTTTTTTTGCTGTTAAGTTGTTTGAACTTCTTATGTATTCTGGTTATTAATCCCTTGTCCTATGCAGAGTTTGCAAATATTTTTTCCCATTTGTGGGTTGTCTCTTCACTTTGTTGATTGTGTTGTTTTCTGTGCAGGAGGTTTCTGGCTTGATGTGACCTCATTTGTCTCCTTTTGCTTCTGTGGCCTATGCTTCTGAGGACTTACACAAAAAACTTTGCCCAGACCAATGTCCTGGAACAGTTCCCCCGTGTTTTTTCCTAGTAGTTTCATAGTTTCAGGTATTAGAATTAATTCTATACTCAATTTTGATTTGATTTTTATATAAGGTTAGAGATAGGGGTCTAGTTTCATTTTTCTGCGTATGGTTATCAAGTTTTCCCAGCCCATCAGTGGATGAATAGATGAAGAAAATGTGGTGTTGGAATATTCTGCCACTAAAAAAAAATGAAATCTTATGATTTTCAGCAGAATGGATGGAACCGGAGGTCATTATGTTAAGTAAAATAAGTCAAGCACAGAAAAGACAAATATTGCATGTTCTCTCTTAAATGTGGGAGCTAAAAAAGTAGATCTGATGAAGATAGAGAGTAGATTGGTGGTGAGCAGAGAATAGGAAGAGTAGGAAGGAGGGTGGATGAAGAGAGGTTGATAGGTACAAATATGCGGTTAGACCTAGTGTTCAATAGGTCAGTAGCATGACTATGGCTGACATTAATCTATCATACATTTCAAAATAGCTAGAAGAGAATAATTCAAATACTCTGAGCATAAAGGAAGGATAAATATAAGGTGATGGAAATCCCAATTACTCTGATTTGATCTTTACACATTATATGAATGTGTCAAATTATCACATGTACCCTGATATGTTCACCTATTGCATATCAATAAAAAAATTTTCAGTATTAAAAAAAAGAAAGTTGAATGAATGAGAGGTGTGGACCCCTGGCCTGAATCCCAATCTCCAGAGCACATCAGGCCCCCAGAGAGATGGCCAGTCTCCCCTTTGCCTGCTGGGAAGCCGTGGGGGGCAGAATTCCAACCAAGGAGGGTGGGCGTGGCCGGGTGAGGCTGAGAAGAGTCGCTGTGCCTCACCGCTAGCCTTCCCAAGGCCGCACTCTGCCAGCCCACCCTACTGGAAACCTGCCCTCTTCCCTGTAACCAGCACCCCAGGGTGCCTGAGCCTTCTGGACTGGACCCCTGACTCCATTCTAGCCAAGAGGCTTCCGCTGGACGAGAGGCCGCTGCGGCCATGTCACTCACACCCTGTGCTACCCTCATGGACAGGGCAGCCTATTCTTCCAGCACTTTCCACCCAGGGCCTGATTGTTTTTCACGAAAAACACAGAAGGGAGCCTGGTTCCCCTTTTACAGTTTTGGGGGACAAACATGAGTATCAGGTAGCAGCTTCAGAATGCCCAAGATTTAGAGCCATCCAAAGGACATGTAGCCTTCCTGTCCCTCATTTTAAAGAGGAGGAGACCAAGCCCAGAGAGGTAGAGGGACTTGGCCAAGGTTGCCCAGTGGACTGGTGACCGAGACCTCCCAGCCGGTGCTCCACAACACGCTCCCAAGAAGAAGGTTTCCAGTTCCCCTCCCCACTCGTGCCCCTCCTTGGGCCCTGTGGGCAGAAGGGGCAGCCGGGCACAAGGGGAGAGGAAGAGGTGGCAGGGAGGGGAGGGGAGGAGAGACCAGCTGGAAGCAGTCCTGTAGGGTTGGAGCCCGCCGTGGAGCCAGCAGAGCAAGGGCCTGACGGGGTCTGGGAGGGGATTCAGAGACGGGCTCTGTGCCTGGCTTGGAGGGCGAAGAAAGAACATCATCCAGAGGTGTGAATCCTTGTCACACTTGAGGCTTTTGAGTTCTTGCAGTAGTCGGACCCCTTTCCCAGCCTCCAGGGAAGCCAGCAGCCAGTGCTCTCGCCAGGAGCGGGACCCTCCAACCTCCGTGGCCCTGATGGAGCCAAGACACTGAGAGGCGTGGAGGGAGCATCCCTGGACTAGCAGTCAGGAGACTCAGCTCCATCAACTCGAATCTTTACTGGGTACCTACTATGGGCCAGGCACTGTCCTCCCAAGGCAGGTGTCTGCCTCATGGAGCTTCTATTCTAATGCGGGGAACTGCTGGTGAGCAAGGAAACCAATTCACGACCAAGGCCATTTCAGATGGTGACAGTGCTGTGAAAGGGAATGGGGAACAAGCAGGGAAATGGGACAGACAGTGGCTGGATGGGTCGGTATTACTTTGAGTTGGGGGGAGGGTGAAACACGAGGTGCCTCTCTGAGCTGAGAGATCTTTGTGTGGGAAAGAGGCAGCCATGCAGAAGTCTGAGGGAAGAGGGGTCCTGGCAGAGGAATGGCAGGTGCAAAGGCCCTGAGGCAGAAATGAGCTTGGCATGTTGGGGGAAATATCAGGGAGAGGGCAGCAGGAGGCAGAATATGAAAAGAGGTCCATCTCTTCACCATTAACTGTCTGTAGGATTTGAGTACAACCCATCTCCTAATTGGACCCCTAAATTCTGGGCATCTGTGAGTTTAAATAAACCTTTCTTTTGCCTATTTCTACCTTTACCTTATCAGTTTTTGTACAGGGGACAAGACATAGGTCAGGGAGTCAGAGAACCTAAATTCTGGCTCCAGCTTTTCCAGTAGCAAATAGGGGTGACCTTGACCTTGGACAAGTCCTTTTTCTCATCAGTAAGGCAGAAGATGGGACCACAAATTTGAAAGGCTCCTCCAACTGAAATATCTTGGCACACGAATTCACGTAAACTCTTTTTGATTCTATTTATTTTCAGCCCACATACTGATATTCACTGCATGTCTGCCTCTTCTTGCAAGAAATGTGCTCTGATTATCCGCATGCAACAGGCACTTAGTAGACACTTTTTTTTTTCTTCTGGAGACAGGGTCTCACTCTGTTGCCTGGGCTAAAGGACAGTGGCATCATCATGGCTCACTGCAGCCTCAAACTCCTGGGCTCAAATAATCCTCCTGCCTCAGTCTTCTGAGTAGCTAGGATTACAGGTGTGCACTGCCACACATGGAAAATTTTTCTTTCTTTCTTTCTTTCTTTCTTTGTAGAGATGGGGGTCTCGCTATGTTGCCCAGGCTAGTCTTGAACTCCTGGCCTCAAGCAATCCTTCTGCCTTGGCCTCTCAAAGTGCTAGGATTATAGGCATGAGCCACCACACTCTGCCTAGGAGACATTTTTTATTTTTGTATTTTTGATTTTTTTCAGACAGAGTCTCACTCTGTTGCCCCAGCTAGAGTGCCGTGGCATCAGCCTAGCTCACAGCAACCTCAGACTCCTGGGCTCAAGCAATCCTCCTGCCTCAGCCTCCCGAGTAGCTGGCACTACAGGTGTGTGCCACCTCGCCCGGCTAATTTTTTCTATTTTTAGCAGAGACGGGAATCTCTCTCTTGCTCAGGCTGGTCTTGAACTCCTGAGCTCAAGCAATCCTCCCACCTCAGCCTCCCAGAGTGCTTGGGTTATAGGGGTGAGCCACCGCGCCTGACCAGTAGACACTTTTTAAAACAGGAGACAATCTGGACATACATTAACAGGGAATAGTTGAATACACTGTGCCGCTATTAATGAAACAATGCGTTAGACTTGATTGCACTGAGCGGGAGGGACGTGCTTGGTGAGAATGAGAATAAGGCCAGTTGCAGAATGACATGTTAGGGGATGACTCCATTTTTGCGAGATCAATAAAAGGTCTTCATGTATATGGCTTTGTTTGCATTGACGAGTATGGGGACAGGGAGGGGAGGATACACCCCGGGCTCTACCAGGAGTTACTAGGAGTGTGTGCGTGCTGAAGGCACGGGGAATAGGGGTTAGAGGAAGGTTATTCATTTTTTCCTTATATATTTGCTGTTTCACATGAACAGGTGTTGCTTTTATAATCCTGGGAGAAGAAGAATCCAATACATCTCTAAGGAGTCAGACTGCCAGGGGACACATCCTTGCAGACATCTACCGGCCTCTGACAGTATGCGGTCCTCCCTGCGCCTCGCTTAACCCCCCATAGTCATGCCCGTGAGTGCAGGGGACTCCCCCCAAGGAGAGCAGGAGACTTCCCAGGGCCCAGCTGCCTGTGTGTCAGTGGAACCTTGGCAGAGGGCTGACGTGATGTGAGAGCTCCAGGTCTTCTGTCCTTTGGGGTCTGAGGGAGGTAGAGGATTGGGAGTCAGCAGTGTCACTTGGAATGTCCCCCTCCCCTTCCTGCATCCCGCCCCCATGTCCGAGGCTGCCGAATGACCACACTGGGTATCCCTGTGGGATATGAGATCGCAGGTGTGAGGGGGATGCACCTGCCACCCTCAGGCCCACGACGAGGGGAGGGCTGTGTGGGGTTGGGGAGCTTATTGTTGGAGCTCAACAAGCTGTTTCCTGGTCATGTCATTGTCCCTGCAGGAGGTCCCTGTAGATGTCTACTTTAAACCTCCCTCGCTGCAGTCTGTGTCATTTGCTTTGCGGGTGGGCTCCATCCTCCAGAGAGGAGCCTTCAGCCTGGGACGTTGCTGAGTCACCTCACTCCAGCTTTCCTGTCTCAGAGCCAGTAAGGAATTGTCCTGCCCCTGACTCTTGCACAGTACTAGCTGCTTTTCAAAGCCCTCTCACACCCCAGCCTCTTCGAATGGCCCCTCAGAAAAATCTTTGAGGCAGGACGGCTGGGGGTGTTGCCTCCACGTCGCACAGAAATGGACACTGGGGCAGTTAGGGAGTTGGCGCTCGTGTCCCGTGATGAGTGAAAGGCAGTCCCGGGCTCCGACCCCAAATGGGCCTGCTCAGCTCACGCTGCAGCATCAGAAGTGCCCCTCCCTGCTGAAGGTCTCCCAGCAGACCAACTTTGTAAGCCAAAGTGACGCCCAGTGAGCTCACTCCCAGCTGCAGCTGAGTGATCAGGGTGGACTCGTGATCTAGTGGCCACGCAGAGGCTGGGCTGTGATCGCTGGGTGACCACCCATGAGCCTCATGCCCCAGCATTGGAACGAAGGCCAGAGGCTGGTGGGGCTGAGCTGAAGAGGTGTGCGGAGCCGGAGTCAGAGCCACGTGCTCATGGGAGGCACGAAGGGACAGTTGCTATGGACAGGGAAGGAAGCCAGTGCACAGAGAGCCAAGCCGTCCTCACGGGGTTAACAAGAATTGTATGCCGGCTTCTGGACAGAAATAGAATGAAGCATGAATCGGGCTGCACCTTGGCCCACCTCCTCGTCACCGAAAGTCCAGCAGCGCTAGATACTGACCATTTGAATCCAATGGTCCGATTTCTGCTGTTAGAATCTAAGGCTTTTGTTTAAGAATTAATTTGCATCCCTATTGTTCTTGTAGATAGGATTTCTGCTGTTAGAATCATAAAGCTTTTCTTTAAGAATTGCTTAAGGTGTTTTTCAGATCCCAAATCCCAGCAGGGCAGCAGTTTAAAGACCCCCCACAGAGAAACGGAATCAGCATGAGAATGCAGTTTCTGCACCTCCCCATCCCATAACCCTGCGCTCTTCAACCAACCAATGATCTCCATACTTCGGCCCACTCCACACGCTTTAAAATCCTTAGCCCCAAACTCCTTGGGGAGACAGATTTGAGGCTTCCTCCCACCTCCTCATTCAGCGGCCTTAGGATTAAACCTCTTTCTCTGGGCAACCTGGTGTCTCGGCGGATTGATTTGCCGCGTGCATCACGCTACGAACCTATTAAGGTTACAAGAGACTGGGAAGGTGTGCAAGGGGCAGCTAGGATGGAAGACTGGGTGGCCCCAGAGAAAGAAATGGCCTGGGGCATTCAGATCCCATGAGTTGGCTGGCTGTTTTACAATCAGGCAATGTTATGGATCTTGAAGCATTGCAATGATCTCCCTTTTCCAGAACTGGGACTGATGAGAACAGTGACGGCGAGGCCAGGGCTTTCCCAGACACAAGAGGCAGAAAGCCCAGCTCGTGCTCGCCTAAGCAAAAAGTACAACGTATTGGCTCACGGAACTGAAAACTCCAGGGGCAGATCTGGGCAGGCTTAGTGAGATCCAGGGGCTCAAGCAATGTCATGGGACTTGGTCTCACTCTTGGTCTCCCATTCTGCTTTCCACTATGCTGGCCTCCTTCTCGGGCTCTCTCATGGTGGCAAGAAGGCTGCCAGCAAAGCAGACATATATCCCACCCTCTCAGCAACCCCAGCAGAAAGTGAGCATCTCTTTTTCCAAAAAGTTCAACAAAAGTCCCAGAACTAAATCCCACCAGCTGATGGTATCACATGCCTTCCCCTGAACCAATCTCTGTGGCTAAGGAGGTGGCATATCCTGATTGGTCAGACCTGGATCATATGTCGCCTGGTTCACCTGTCCTCCTCTGGAGTCCACAAGGAATCAGCTCCATTAGACTGCCAGGGACTGAGAGTGGGGAATGGGTGGTTTTACCGGAAACATCAGGGTAGTGGGTTACAAGAGCCTATTAGTCAAGGTCAGGTACAGGCTGCAATAAACAACCCCAACATGTTAGTGAGCTGATGCCATAAAATTTATTTCTGCTCCCAGTGGTGGCCGGGACAAGGCTCCACTTCGTGTGGTCAGTCAGAGACCCAGGCTGACGGAGGGCTCTGGCATCTTCGATATGTAGCTTCCAAGGACACCCTAGATGATGACATCCAGAGGCAGGCAGGGGGTAAAGTGAAGGTCATGCTTTTATTATCCAGGCTGAGAGTGACACGCACCCATCCTACGGGCCAGAACTCAGTCACACGATCGCACCCAAGTGCAGGGGAGCCTGGAGATGGAGTTTATGTGTGTGCTTAGGAAGAAGAGGAGCAGTCTCCACTGTAAAGGATGAGACGGATGCTGGGCAGGTGAAAACAAGAATCTTACCTGACCCCACCAGGACCGCCCAGCTCCTTGGGGACCCGCATGCGGCAGTACTGGCCCAGTCTTCCTGGCAGGGGTCTCCTTTTTGATGGCTTGGACTCCAGCTTCCCCTCCTTGCCCACCCAACCTCCTTTTGACCCTTCAGGGGTGATGCGGCTCAGGGACCCGGGATCGTTCCACAAGCACACGTGCGTGCCGAGGACAGGCGGGAGCGGGGCCAAGGGTGGGAGAAGACAGTTCTGGCCCAGAGACGCGCCAGATCGCACGCCGCGGCCTCCATCCTTTTCCGCTCACTGTTCTTCACCTCAGCCAGTAGCTTCCTCTTCTCCTTGACCTGCAGTTAGGGGCAGACAGGGGCCAGGAAGGAAGGCGGACCCACTGCCCACGAAGGAACGGCATCCCAGCCACCTGAAGCTTGGCTGGGAAGGCTGCGTGCTGGCCTTTCGTACACTGCTGCCAACAGCAGCTAACCACTCACTCACTTATTCATTCATTCACTCCCCTCTGAATGTTCGCAGAGTGCCTGGCCTTGTGCTGGGTGTTAAGGCAAAAAGGGATACGCAAGAAGTATAAGATATTGGATTAATATCTGATCTAGTGTGAAGGCACTCAGGCTTGTGTAGGTTGAACAACAAGACACAAGTTGTTAATAAGGCAAGCTGTAGTCGAATTTTCTGCCATGGTAAGAGATGAGTGGGACTTTAGGTGGGTGACCACCCTGGAGCAGGAACAAAACATATTTAGTCAATCAACCGCCCACCACCTGGTCTTATCCCAGAGCTGTTAGGAGAGCTCTAGGTAAAATGGGAATAACAAACAGAATAGCAGCCACTACTACTCACTGCGTGCATCAGGCACTGCGCTACGCAAATTGTCAAAATGCAATGCCTGCCTCATTCCCCCAATGGCCATGTAAGAGGTGAACTCACCTAGCTCTATTTTCACAGATGGAAAACCCAGGCTCCAAAAGCCTCCAGGGACCTGCCCAAAGTTACACAGCCATTAGGTGGCAGCACTGGGGGTGGCATTCAGGTCCGCCTGACTCCAAAGCCCAGGTTCAACTGCCTGTGTGTTAAATCAGAGACTGCACCTGTTGGAACAGTCCTCCCCCGAGCCACCCCCAGCCAGCCTGTCAGGAGGGTGGCTGGTCCCTGCCAGGAACTGCTCTGTGTTTTGAGTGTCAGCTCTGTCCTGGGGCTGGGCTAGCCCAGAGAGGGAGAGGGCCCAGTCCTGGGGCTTCGGAACTCAGGGCAGACACCAGGGACAGAAGCTTCCGTTTCCACCCTGGCCTCAGCTCTTCCGCTGCTGGTCTCCCCAAGAACCGTCACCCGCATAAACAGGGCGTCTGAGGACAGTCCTTCAGCTTCTCCAGGCAGAAGCTTGGCAAAGGGAACGCTTCTCCACCCACTTGGTTTCCTGTCCTGTGATGGCTCTTCCATCTGGCTCATTCATTCATGTATTCATTCAACAAATTATTACTGAGCGCCGACCCTGCCCTGTGTGGACAAGGTACTGAAGGAGGTGGGAAATGCAGATGGATCAATATGAAAGACAGGAAATGTACATAAAAAGAGTAGTCCACGGTAGAATACGATGAGGACCGGGGGAAAAGCACAGGCCAAGTCCTGTGTGAGTTTGAGAGGAGAGATCACCCCCAGATTCGGCAGGACCAGGGAGGGGTACGCACTAAAGAAAGTTTCAGAGAGGTGGAATGTGAGCCAGGCCTTGCAGAAAGGGTAGGATTTGAAAATGCGTAGCCAAAGGGAGGGTCATTCCAGGTAGGGAGAGCAACATGGGCAAACGCCTGGAGCTGGGAATGCATAGCCATGTCTGGGGAACAGGGAGCAGCTCCAGTGAGTTGAAGTCGAGCAGTGGGGGCCAGAGTGGCATTGGCGGGTGGGCCAGCTGACGTTATTTTGTAAGCTGTGTGCCATGGCATATATCATATCAGTCACAGCCCAGTCCCTCTGGAGTGGAATCAGAAGAGATGGAGACAGGTCACAGAGGGTCCCTGGAACAGTCTTTTTTTTCTTTTCTTTTCTTTTTCTTTTTTTTT
>VBSM01000529.1:11835976-11847288 GCA_008086735.1 Cheirogaleus medius | reverse complement strand
ATGGTCTTGAACTCCTGACCTCAAGCAATCCTCCCACCTCAGCCTCCCAAAGTGTTGGGACTACAGGTGCATGCTCCCCAGCCCTGGGAAGAATCTTGAGCCCCGAGTGGCTGGCCTCACTGGGGCACACTTCCACATCATCCTTGGCTGCCTGTTGTTTATGAAAAGTCCTCCATTGGCACGTCTGAGAATCTGATGTGCTCCAACAATGCTTCTCTCAACAGGCCAGAGAGCCTCAGGGCTGGACGAGGGGGTTTAGAGAGCATCTCCTCCAGTGATTTCGACTTGAAAAAACTGTAGAATCTGATTATTCAAATGGAATCACAGAACCATCAAACAGGAAACACATGCTGCTCTAGTTAATGCTGGGGTGGGTGAATCTCCCCATCACTCCCCAGGACACCTCCTGGGGCACCCCTGGGAAATCTAGGACTTGAGGAATGTGCTTTGAAAACCACTGGTCTGCTCCACTCCCATTTCATTTCTGAAGCTGGGACAAGAGACACAGGGCCCCAGACCACCTGACCACTGGCTCTATCTTGTGCCTAAGATCAGGGGAGAATGCTGAAGTTAAGTGCATAGACGGGGCAGGTGTGGCTTCCCAGAACATGTCCCCCAGGTAGCAATGCCACCAGGGGTCAGGTGGCTGGAGCTGGCCAAAACACCTGACTCTGCAGCCTGGTGGCAGTGGGAGCTGTGTGGGCTCACCTGTGGCTTTTCTGACCCCCAATTCATCATACACACTGAAAACGGAGATGTGGCCAGTGAGACAACTTACAACCACTGTCACCAGGGAGAGAGGAGCTGGAAGTTGGGGTGGGGGCAGGTGTGCTGCAATATTAATCTAAAGGGAAGGGCCACGTGGGTGACATGGCTGCTCCTCCATGTGCCGGGCGTGTTATTATTTACCAAAGGGTTTCGCAGACATGAGTTTACTTAATTCTTACAAGCAGCCTGTGAGGTTTTAAGAGGAGATGTTATCTCCATTTTACCTTTGTTAAAGATGAGGCTCAGAGAAGCTATGTGAGTTGCCCATTGTCACACAGCTGGTAAGGGGGCAGAGAGTCCTCTCACCCAGGCCTTCAGATTCCAGGTGTAGAGAGCACAGTGTGAAGGAGGGAAGGAGGGAGGCTGCGTGTGTGTGTGTGTGTGTGTGTGTGTGTGTGTAGGCTGCCAGAGGAGAACCGTGGAGGAGCAGGCCTGGGAATTATTATATAGTCACTGCTCCTTTAATTATATGCACCTCGTAGTGAATGTAAGAGCAAGAGACGGGCTCCTGGACGCTCAGTGCCCAACACAGTGCCCGTCACAAGGCAGGGCTTAGTAAATATCTGCTGCATGAATCTGACGAAGGAGGCCGACCTTGTGACCTTGTTTCTGGGTGAGTTTGTCTCAGCCAACACCAGAGGCAGCCCTGTGGACCCTTGTCCACTCCTGGGTCTGACATCTTCCCACTTCCTCTCCTGCAAATGGGGAGAAACGCCAACAAAAGCCCTGGTGATGTGTAAGAGGGAAGCAAGGAAGACGTGAGGCAGCCTCGCCCGGTGGGTCCTTGCCACCCCCAACATGCAGAGTCAAAACCAGCTTTTCCTTTCAAAACCCAGACCTGACACTGCCTGGGTTCCAGCAGGGCGAGGTGGCCATGGTCCTCTCTGTCCTGGCAGTTCCAGGAAACAAAACCATTCTGATGGTTGGTGATGGCAGAGGCCACTCGTGTGGGCTCCGGGTAACTCTGGGATCAGTGCCCAGCTCAGCACAGGAATAAAGAAGATATCTGAGCTCAAGACTCACACTGTCACAGGGTCTGGACAGATTTCTCCAGCTCCTCTGAACGAAAATTGGGCTGCCCACCCCTGTCCCCTACAACCTGCTCTGCTTCCATCCCGGAGGGGACACGCAGTCTATCCCATGTGCTTGGACATCCACATGCACCTTCTCAAAGACACATGGCTTATCAGAAGCCCCCAGCCCAGTGCCCCCTCCCTGCCAAATGTCCTAGACGCTTGCATCAGAGTGCCCAGGCATGCAGACATCCTGGGAGGCCGAGACAGACAGCCAATGTCCCTGCAGGGCTTGGCATATGTGATTTTCAGACAAGGTATAAGCTGCTACCTCCTCCCCTGACATGAAGGGAACAGGTTTCCGGCAGCAGCCCTCACCCCCTCCCAATCCTGGGGGTTGGCTCCAGCTGCGACAATGGGCTACTTCCTGGGGTCTTCTCCTGCCCTTCCCGGTTTGAGGATAATCTTTTCACACCCAGCAGGCCTGACATCAAACACGACACAGGAGTGACAACAGGGCTGAAAAAGCAGGTCCACTTTATTTACAATGATCAGTTGGTGACACGTAGATCTTTGGGCTTTCTGTGGCCTTGTGGAGACACCCGGGCAGGGCCCCACTCCCTCTGTTGGGTTAACACACCCTCCTTCCTCACTCTGCTATGAGAACCCAGATGCTGTCAGGACCCACCGGCTCTTATGAGCCTCTACCTGGGGGCACGTCTGGGTAGTCAGTGTCCCCAAGCACCTGCCAAAGGTTCTCCTTACCTCCTTTGAAGGCCTCGTCTAGGTCCTGGTTGTGGGGCACTTAGTGGGGGGACCACACACATCTGTCTGCAGAGAGATGGGCGGTCAGGAATCCTGTGGGGGGCGGCCGGGCAGAGGCTTGGTCCGCTGCCTGGTGCAGAGCTGTACCTGGCCCAACCTGGTGTTCGAAGGTTGGAAGGACCATTCCAGTCTTTTCCACGGGCAGAGCAGGGAAGTCCCAGGAGTCATTCAAGGGGTAGAGAGGCCGGACGTAGGGCCTGCGATTCTTCCCTGTGTATGGAGGCCGACTCAGTGCCCACAGTGGGCCAGGCCTCAATTCTTCCGGGCCACTAAGTTCTTCCTCTGCAAGAATGCCTCCCAGGGTCATCCCTATCACAGGAAAGAAGGCTAGAGGGACCAAGGACAGGGCCAGGGTCCAAACCCACCCTTCTGGATTTCTGGAAACTTCTCTCCCTTTCTCTTGAGAGGATGCTTTGGAAGGGAGTGGGGTGGTCCGTGGGCAGAGATTTGGTATAAAGCGCAGAGGGCAGTTCCACAATGCAGGGCCCGGGAAAGTCCGGGTGTGGAGAGGGGTGACACCCACCCCCATAACCAAGGGCATATCAGGCATCGCCCTGAGCCAGAAGGAGGCAGCTGAGCAGACAACAACAGAGGCCACGAGGGAGGCAAGAGCCGGGGACCAGGGGGAGCCGAAGCGGGCAGGGCGGGGATTGGAGGCTGTAAGTCTGCCGGCCCGTATCTGGGGCCGAGAGTCCTGCCCCTCGGCTCTCAGCGCGCCTGGCCCGCACGCTCCCTGGGGCCGGCCTTCCAGCGGCGGGGCTGCGCGGGCGGCGGAGGCGCCGGGGCGCCCCGCAGGCTGCACGTCCTCAGCTCCCGGGCCAGGCTGAGCACCTCGGGACGCTCGCGCTGGGGGGCTACTCCCTCGCGCTCCTCCTCGGCCTCGGCCTCGGCCTCCTCCTCCTCGTCCTCCTCCTGGATGCTGCTGAGGCGCGGCGCCCCGCGGCCGCGCTCGCTCGGCGGCGGCCGGTAGGCGCACTTGGCATTGAGCAGGCGGCGCAGCGGGGCGCGGGGCACCGAGGCCGCTGCGCCCCCGGCGCGGAGGTGCTGCTGGCGCACGTGGCGCGCGTCGCTCTGGCGCTGCAGGCGCTTGAAGTCGCTGAAGGCCGCCAGCGCGGTCTGGCGGAGCAGGCGGGCCAGGGCGCGCGCCTTGTGCGCCCGCGCCAGCAGCACGGCGTGGCAGCGTAGCACCACGGCCTTGTGGCGCGCCTGGTGGCGGTAGACCCAGGCGAAGACGCGCGGGTGGCGCCCGTCCGCCGTGCAGTAGGTGATGCGCGGCAGCAGGTAGGCGTGCGCCGGCCTGCGGCCCCCCGAGCCCCCGGCGGCGCCGCGCTCGCACGGCTGCATGCGGATGCCGTGCGGCCCCAGCGTCAGCTTCATCTTGGTGCCCCCGCCCGGCCCGCAGCGCGCCCAGATCTTGCCCACGGCGTCGTCGGTGCAGCCGTCGCCCTTGGCGTGCAGGGTGACGGCGTTGCCCAGGTACCACACGGTGTAGGTCGGGTCCTCCTTGTTGAGCTCCACTTTCTGGCGCCGGCTGCGGAACACGCGGCCCAGGCGCTCCAGCGGCCAGTCGGGCAGCAGGTCCGGGCAGGAGCGCAGGAAGCTGGAGAGCAGCGACGTGTAGGCGAGCCCCGGACTCAGGCTCTTCGCCTTGCACTTGGCCTCGTCCTCCACCAGCACGAATTTGTTACGTCTCCAGGGCAGCATCGCGGCGGCGGCCAAAGGAGTTGGGGGGACGGGAGGCTCGCAGGCTTCCAGTCAGGCAGCCGGGAGAGGGAGGGCGCGCAGAAGCCCAACCGCCCCGAGTCGCGAGAAGCCGGGCGGCGCCGGAGACAGTCGGTACCCGGAGTGCCAGGCGGGGCTCGCTTCGCAGACGCCCGGTGCCTAGCCGGCCGGCAGCCGAGATGCCCGGGCGAAGGCAGAGCGGCCGGGAACTGCTTCCCCCGGGAGTGGCTTCTGCCGTCTGGGAAGCCAGGAGGGGCAGGGGCTGGGGGTGGTGACGGCCCCTAAGCTCGAACAGGGGGATTCCCGCGGTCCCCGCCGCCCAAATTGCGGCGGCAGGGAGGTCGCGGGAGCTGGGGCTGGCGACTGCTCCGGGGGGTAGACGGAGAGCGCGGCTGCAGTGGGGACTCCTTCAGGCGTCGCGGCTCCACCTCCCCGGGCTGCCTACATCACCGGGCGGGACCGCTGGCTCTCTTGTCCCCTCCCCTAGCCCTGCTCTCTCCCCTCCCCCTGCGCAGGCTCGCGCTGCCCCGACTTCGCACAGGCGCGGTGGAACGGGTTTAATCATTATTATTGGAGGGGTGGGGGTTGAGAGTGCTGTGAAGGTGGGAATCTCCTGAAATGTGCCGGAGGGCGTTGCCAGTGCAGATTTCTCTGGCCCCTCTTGTGGTCTCCAAGCTCCCCGTGGCGCATTCGGGGACCCTCCTCCTCTGTTTCCAAGTCTAGGATTCCTGCCGCCCCTCACCCACAGCATGTCTCTGCGCCCATCCCTGAGGGTGGGATTTGGGGGTGGGTTCCTGATGGGGCCGGACTGGAGCACTTTGCTTCCTGTCGGCACAGCACAAAGCCAGCCGAGGTGGCCGAGCAGTGCAGTGGAAAAGTACTGTCGCTTGCTGAAGCTTTCTCCCTCCAAGGTCGTGGGCCAGGCTGCTGCGCCTGAGCTGAGTCCGGCAGCTGGCAGTGCCCCTCGCCTGGATTGACGCAGGGAGGGTACTCTGAGGGTGGGGGAACCTTCTAGAAAGTGTGGGAATTGCAGATGAAAGGCTCCTTCTGGCCAAAGGGCAGCCTCTGAGCTCTGGGAAGATAAAATAGATACACTCCTACATGTGAACTTATATGAGTTCCCAGGTGTTTAGCATTCGTTCTTTCCCTTAATCCTCAGGACAGCCCAGGCTCAGTTAAATGACTGGCCCAAGGTCACAAGGCTGGTAGGAGGTGGGACTAGGGCTCCACTCAGGCTTGGGTGACCCGTGACCTGCCCCCAACTCTCCATCCTCTCCCGGACCCACTCATGAGAAGTGACTAGCTCCTACTAGGCAAGGGTTCTACTGTACTTAGAGACAGTTGTCCCTGAGTGTGGGCACACATCTCCCCATTTCAGGATTGGTTAGGCCACAGCTCCCTAGAATCCAGGGACTGCTCTGATGTGGGCCTTGGGCTCTCACAGAGCCAACACTTAGCTCCTAAACAGGTCATCTGGGGTGTTCTCCCTGTCAGAGCGAGCCCAGGTCTGGGCAGGGAGGGCGGGGGCTGAAATCAGAACCCTGAGGTTTGGGCCAGGCCAAGCCAAACCATATGACGTCTGAGAGTGGGGGCAGTGGGAAGATGGGGTGCAGGAGTGGTAAGTGGCTGGGAGTTCAGCATCCTTGGGGAGAATAAAAGTAAAATGACAAACCACGACAAGAAGATAATATACAAATAAGGAACGGGAAATTACTCCGAATGGCAGAATCTTTGCTTTGGAGGGTGCCTCACAGATGATCTGGTCCGCTGCGGCCTTGGTTCATTTTTAATATGGAAATGTCTTTATTGCCTTTAGCAGATTATAAAAGTAATACATGCATGTGGTAAAAATTCACACAAGGGCATGAGAGTAAGTCTCCCACTGTTCTCGGCCGGATGCTGTGGTCTCATTTCCCAGGAAGAGGACAGGCTCTGAGAAGCCAGTGGTCATGCGAATGCTTTTCGTGACACCAGGTTTGTCTCTTGAACCAATGGAGACATTAACCCATCCAAACCCCTTTATAGAGAGGACTTTCATGTGGTTTTGACCTGGAAGCTCCCTGAAAAATTCTGTTGTGCCCCGCCTAGGGTCTCCTAGAGGGCTCCCTCCTCCGATGGCAGGGGGCTGGTGGGAGTGGCCAGAAGCCAAGTCTCAGCTTGCAAGGAAGGACAGAAAAGTCCAAGCTTTTGACAGGAAGGATGGTGTAGCCTGCCTCTTAGGGCTGTTAGAGTTAACATATGAAGACACAGGACGCCTAATTCAATTTGAATTTCAGATAAACGATTTTTTTTTTTTTTCGTATAAGTATGTCCCAAGCATTGCATGTGTTTTATCTGGCAACCCTAAGCCTCTTGCTCCCAGAAGACTAGAGATCACTGAGCCACAGGCAGGCCTGGGTTAAACATTGAGAACGTCCCCACCCCCAGCCTGGCGCAGTTTCCTTAATCCTGGTGGTGTGGCTTCTATTCCTATTGCTGTTTGGAAAAATTCTCAAGGGGGGGTGGGGGCTTACCTGGGACTGTGAGATCACAAAAAGTGCTAGAGTCTGCTTTTAGAAGCCCCCTTGAACTCAAAGCAGCATTTGACATCCTTAACCCCTTTGCTAATAACTTTGTTAATACAGTACTTGTTAACCCCTTTGTTGTATTGTTAAGTACTCACGTGGTCTCCTGGGTCAGGGTTTTCCCCTCCCCCTCCTCGGGTCACCGTCTCCTCCTTACACCCCCAAGCTGGGGCTTGGGCATTCTGCTCTTCCTCCTTTAAACTTGTTCCTAGAGGGCTTGGCTGCCCTCAGAGCTTCCACCCTCCTTTCTATTCAGATGTCTAGAAAAGCTGGTCTGGCTGGTCCCACTCTTGGAGGCAGAACTGTGGGCTGTCTTCTCTGTTAACCTTTCTCTTCACTTCCATCCCAACCAGGCACAAGGTCATCCCTACTTCACAGACTGGCATGCAGTTGGAATTTTTTTTTCAATTTAATTTTTATTTCTGCCATATTTATATTAGTTTAAAAAGTCAAATACCTGGCTTATAATAGGCTTATAAATGTTTAAAAAAATCAATCCCTTACCCACCTTTCCCTAGTCTCAAGTCTTACTTCCAAAGACAACCACTCTGTTATACACTTTAGATGGCATTTCCGTCATATGCCTCCTTATCTCCAAATAACACTTCTAATTCAGATATCTCAGTTTTCAATCCTTGTCTATTGTCTCCCTTTTATGGAAGATGAAGATTGTTCTACCCCCACCACACACATTTTTCTTCCTCTCTCCCTCCCTCCCAGTTAGAATATTTTGTTGTTTATGTTGCACTGGTAATCAGTGTTTAATTAATTATTTAATTATTGTGACTATGTAAATATTGTTCAGAGCTGAGTCTTAAAGTGTGCCATGATTCCATTTCCCTTATTGGATGTTTTTGTTTTTTCAGAAGTTAGCAATTGCCTCACGTTTTTAAAACTTCCTTGGATGCCTATCACTAATTCATTCTCTAGTTCTCCAATAGAACCATAAAACTTCTGTTGACCTGGACTTTGCTCCACTGCTAACTTAGGAATTTCCTTTGCTTCTTTCCTGTGTTGGATCCTGTTTTCTGGATCCCTTGACGTTTTAAAATGTTAATTTCTTGTTTTGGCAGAGCATCTACTCCAGTAGCTTTGATGGACAGTTTGCTTTGGTGTCAAATTCTAGACTGGAAATTAATTTCCCTCAGAATTTTGAAGACATGATCCATTGTTGCTGTTGAAAAGTCAAATGACATTCTGATACCTTATCTTGTGTGTAAAACTTGATTTTTCTCTCTGGAAGTTTTTAGGATCTTCAGAGGTCTAAAGGTTCATAATAATGTGCATTTACTGTGGATGTTTGATGGGTCCTTTATTCTAGAAATTGATCTCTTTTAATCTGGAAATCAATTTTGGGAAAACTTCTTTGTACTATTTTCCTCCATTCCATTTTCTCTGTTTCTGTTTTTTTTTTTTTTCTTTCCAGATCTATTTTAGTTGGATCTCTTGGATTGATCCTCTAATTTTTCAAAATGTTCTTTCCAATTTTCCATTTTAAAAAATGTTTGTTCTATTTTCTGGGACATTATCTCAACTTTATCTTCCAACTTTTCTATTAGATTTTTTGAATCCCTCTTCTCATAATTTTTCACATCTAAAGGCAATTTCTTGTTCTTTTTTATAGCATCCTATTCTTATTTCATGGACATAATATTTCTTATGTTTCTAAGAATGCTAATTATAGTTGCTTTTTGATATTTTCATTTTTCATTGTGGTAAAATACACATAACAAAATTTACCATCCTAACCATTTGTAAGTGTGCAGGTCAGGATTAAGTATGTTCACATTATTGTGCAACCAATCTCCGAAACTTTTTCATCTTGTAAAAACTGAAACTTTATACCTATTAAACGGCAGCTCCCCATTTCCACCTCTCCCTAGCCCCTGACAGCCCCGATTCTATTTCCCATTTCTATGAATCTGACTAGATACCGCATGTAAATAGTATCATACCATACTTGTCTTTGTGACTGGCTTATTTCACTTAGCATAATGTCCTCAGAATTCATCAATGTTGTAGCAGAATTTCACTTCCTCTTCTTCTTTTTTTAAGGTACAGAGTGTCACTGTGTCACCCAGGCACAGTGCAGTGGACTGATCATAGCTCACTGCAACCTCGAGCTCCTGGGCTCAAGCCATCCTTCCGCCTCACTCGGCCTCCCCAGTAGCTAGGACTACAGGTACGTGCCACCACACCTGGCTAATTTTAAAAAGTTGTTTTAGAGACAGAGTCTTTCTGTGTTGCCCAGGCTGGTCTCAAACTCCTGGCCTCAAGCAATCCTCCTGAAGTGCTGGGATTACAGGTGTGAGCCACTGCACCTGGCCAGAACTTCCTTTCTTTTTAAGGCTGAATAATATTCCATTGTATGTGTGTGTCACATTTTGTTTATCCATTCATCTGTTGGTCCATCAAGAGATGTACATCAAAAGATATACAAATATCTTTTTGAGACCCTGCTTTCAATTGTTTTGTATATATATTAAGAAGTGGAATATGACAATTATATTTTTAATTTTTTGAGGAACCATATACTGCTTTCCACAGTGGCTGCACCATTTTACATTCCCACCAACAATGGACAAGCGTTCCCATTTCTCCCTATCCTCACCAACACTTGTTATTTTCTGGTTTTTTTTTTTTTAATAGAAGTCATCCTGATGGGTGTAAGGTGATATCTCATTGTGGTTTTGATTTGCATTTCCATAATGATTAGTGATATTGAGCATCTATTCATATTCTTGTTGGCCATTGTATATCTTCTTTAGAGAAATGTCTGTTCAAGTCCTTTGCCCATTTCTAAATTAGGTTATTTGTTCTTATTGCTGTTGGGTTCCTTATATTCATATATTCTAGATACTAACCTCTTATCAGATATATAATTTGTAAATATTTTCTCCCATTCCATAGGTTGCCTTTTCACTCTATTGATTGTGCCCTTTGATGTACAGAAGATTCTAATTTTGATGTAGCCCAATTTATTTACCTTTATTGCCTGTGCTTTTGGAGTCATAGCCAAGAAATCATTGCCAAATCCAGTGTCATGAAGCTTTTCCCCTTTGTTTTCTTCTAATAATTTAATAGTTTTAGGTCTCACATTAAGGTCTTTGATCCATTTTGAGTTCATTTTGGTATGTGGTTTAAGGTGATGATCCAACTTCATTCTTTTGCATATGGATAGCTAGTTTTTCCAACACCATTTATTGAAAAGACTATCCTTTTCCCACTAAATGTTCTTGGCATCCTTGTTGAAAATCATTTGATCATACATGCAAGGTTTTATTTCTGTGCCTTCCGTTCTATTCCATTGGTCCATGTGTCTGTCTTTATGTCACTACCACCACACTGTTTTGATTGCTATAGATTTGTTTCCTTTTTTTTTTTCTTGTGGAGACAGAGTCTTACTCTGTTGCCCAGGCTAGAGTGCAGTGGCATCATCATAGCTCACTGCAACCTCCAACTCCTGGGCTGAAGGATCCTCTTGCCTCAGCCTCCCTAGTAGCTGGGACTATAGGTTCGTGCCACGACATCCAGCTAATTTTTCTATTTTTAGTAGCTCTTGCTCAGGCTGGTCTCGAACTCCTGTACTCAAGCAGTCCTCCTGTCTCGGCCTCCCAGAGTGCTAGGATTACAGGTGTGAGCCACCTTGCCTGGCCTATTACTGTAGCTTTGCAGTAAGTTTTAAAATCAGGAAATATGAGACCTCTCACTTTGTTCTTCTGTGGCTATTCGGGGTTCCTTGAGATTCTGTATGAATTTTAGGATGGATTTTTCCATTTCTGCAAAAAATGCCATTGGGATTTTGATAGGGATTGCATTAAATCTGCAGATCTCTGGGTAGTATTGACAATAATATTAAATCTTCCAATCCATGAACACAGGATACATTTCCATTTATATTTGTTTTAGTTTCTTTCAGCAATGTTTTACATTTTCCAGTGTCTAAGTCTTTTGCCTCCTTGATGAAGTTTATTCCTAAGTATTTTATTCCTTTAAATGTTATTGTAAATGGAAAATTTTTAACATTTCATCTCAGGTTGTTCACTGTTAGTGTATAAAATGCCAACTGATCTTTGCAAGTTGATTTTGTATCCTGCAACTTTGCTGAATTAATGTATTCTCAAAGTTTCTTTGGTGGAATCTTTAGGGTTTTCTAATTATAGTTATTTTTTTAAAGTCTTCTTCAGTTTCCTACATTGATCTGTTCCCTGAGTTTTTTTTCCTATTTTTTAAAAAATGAATTTTAAAAATGTAAATCTCTTGACTCCTATGTTTGCAGCTTTTCTCCAATGTCTGGCATTATTGTCTCATCCTGTCTGAGAGGCAGGAAGGCAGATCCGAGGCTCTTTATGTATAGAGGGCGGGTGGGGGAGGGGAGGACAGGGCTTGCCACATGGGCATCATTATCTGATGACATACT
>VBSM01000529.1:11797878-11835876 GCA_008086735.1 Cheirogaleus medius | reverse complement strand
CCACCTCAGCCTCCCAAAGTGCTAGGATTACAGGCATGAGCCACCATGCCCAGTTAGTTATGCCAATTTTATTCCTTTATTATTTTAGTGAGGCTTGGGGAAGGGATGGGGAATGCCTCTCAATTTGCAGTGTCTAACGAGAAGGCTCTCCTCAGTCGTTTCCTGATGGTTCACTAGACCTGACTGTGCTCAGGACTCATGTGTCATATTTACTTGGTCCCATTATCATTTGTTCCTGGGAACATAAAAGTACCTCGATGCATATCGATTCATTCATGTTTATTTATACATTCCCTCAGGAACTTTTTTCTGCCAAACGAATGAGAAATTCATTCATTTGGGGGACTAATTGCCACAGTCCCTTCTGGTTTGGAAATTCAACCATCTTAGGAATTATCTTATTAATTGGGTGCTGAGATCACATAGAGATATGGAGACATTCCTGCTGTGGCCAGACCCCAGCATGTGCCCCTCATACTCACTTCCTGGGACTCCTGCCTGTGTGTATTCCCCTCCCACATTGAATGGGGCCGATTAAGTAATGAATACAATTGTGGAAGTGACACTGTGTGGTTTCTGAGGCTAGGACGTGAAGGACAATGTGGCTTCTGCCTTGTTCTCTCTTGGATCACTCACTATGGTGGAAACTGGCTGCCCCGCCATGAGGATCCGAAAGCAGCCTCGTGGAGAGCCCCATCCAAGTAGTAGGGAACTGAGGCCTCCTGCCAGCAGCGCCGAGTCACCATCCGTGTGAACGAGCTGTTTGGGAAGTGGACCCTCCAGCCCCAGCTGAGCCTTCAGATGACTGTGGCCCTAGCGCACACCTGGACCACAACCTCATGAGAGGCCCTGCGCCACAACCACGCAGCTAAGCTGCTCCCAATTCCTGACCCATAGAAACTGCGTGATAATAAACACCTGTTGTTAATTTGCTAGGCTTTGGTACACTTTGGCTCTTAGCAAAAGATGACTAATAGCAACCTATTCTGTCACACTGGCCCCCACATCTCTGTATGATTGCCCCCTCCCCAGTTTCCTTGTGAGCCCTCTCCACCAACATCCTTTGCCCCAGCCATGCTGTGCTAGCCTCCTTCCGGCTCCTCCAACCACTGAGCGCCTTCTTGCCCGGGTCCTTTCCCCATGCTGGTCCCTCTTGTCTCCATCCTTCCTTTCTGCCGTCTCCTCTTCTTCTAGCCCATGCTTACATGTCACTCCTCTAAGGAAGTAGTTCCCTGACCCAGCCTGACTTCCATTAGTCCTGCCTCTCAATGTAGGAATACATTCTTCAAAGCATCTATTGGAATTACAAGCAATTAATTATTTGTGTAATCATTTATTTAATGCCGATCTTCCACTACTCCTAAGACTCTCAGCACTCCAAGGGGGGGGGGCACATCTGCCTGAAACACTGCTAGCTCCCCAGTGCCCTGGGCAGCATCTGGAACACAGCAGGTACTCAAAAGATATTTGCTGAATAGCTGAACGAGACCTGCCTCTGCCATCCAACTCTGTTTTCATCATCTCCACTTCAAGAAAACAGCTTAGAGCAAATCCCTAATTGATGGCAGGTCAGTATGTTATTCTTAAAGGATAGCACATACACTGTTTTTTTTTTTTTAAATCTTACTTCCAGCAGTGACTCATTTTATGACCTTAGTCTCTTCACCTTTCCTCTCTGAAAAGGGTAGAGAGCAATTGGTACAATGCTTCTCTTAAAGGCTGGGCACTGTTTCATTTAGAGAGATTTTGGCAGGGGTTTCAATGCTCTTAAAAGTACAATTTTCTTAATACCCAGGTGGTTGTAAGTGATTATATAAGTGATAAATAGAAATGAACTATGATTTACCTTGTGGATGTATCTCAGTTTTAGGTGTGTGTGTGTGTATACATCTTTTGGTGCTAGATTGGTATACATTTGTGCATGCATTTAAAAAAAAATTTACCTCAATCTTGTTCTTTCTTCGTGTGCATGCATATTTTTTTAAAAGTCTATGTTTGTTCTAGAATTCTCATGAATATCCTAAATTCTCCTGCAGACCTGTTTGGAGATATAATTGTTTGACTTTGTTTGAAGCTATATTCATTTCTAATAATAACAAACCAATATTTAATTAAAGCTTACTATGTTCTAGGCATTATACAAAACCCTTCTCCTTTATCATAGCCAATGTCCACAATTACTTTTGCAAGGTAGGAGCTATTATAATCTCCATTTGACAGATGAGGGACCTGAGGCTCAGAGAGGTTAAATAACTTGCCTGATGTCACACAGCTAGTAAGTGGCCGAGCAATAACTAAAATCTGTATGGCATGCTCTCTTAATCTTTGGCAAAATTGTGCATGTGCATTTTGTGACAAAGAAGATAAGGAAAAAGGAATGGGACAAAAATTGCTATTCAATCTGATGGATTTTAATTGTAAAGGAGCATTAGCATACAATCAGATGCTCAGGTCCTGAGTGTCGTGAATGTAGGAGCTGAGCAAAGCTGATGGATGCAAATGTTACCTGCAGCGCACCTGTACTCATGAGATAAGCTCTTGGTCCATCCATCAAATTACAGTCCAGTTCAAAGCAAAATCATGTTTGCATAACAAAAAACGGAACAGTCTAAACAAAGGCCAGGATTTGTATACAGCTGGATGTCAGGAATGCAGACAAGAGGAGACACCTGCAGCCCACCAGGCCCTGAGCCAGAGCAGATGGGATGAAACACAGGGCGAGAAGAGGTGAATTTGATGTTGATGCCATCTTGTATTGAAACTGATATGAACATGAATGCCTCCCCTTGAGCGCCAGGTTCCAACTACACATAGTTGCTGTTCATTCACTCAATCAGTCATTCAACAAATGATTTCTCAACACTTGTTATGCGCCGGGCATTGTTCAAGGCAGCAGGGTAGAGAGGAGAGCAAGGCGAATGTTCTACCCTCATGGAGCTTGCTGCCTTGATTGGGAGAAGATCCGTATCGGGGAATCTATACATGAAACAAATCATCATGCAGATAATTATTTAATTGTGTGGCGAGAGAACAGAGCACTGTAAGAGGGGCTCCTGATTTAATCAAGGGCATCAAAGGCAACCTGCCTGAGGAAGTCATTGCATTTGAAACTTAGAGGTGTTGCCAGAGGAGGGACCATTACAAAAACAAACAAACAAAAAACCCCAACGAACTGGTGTATGAATTATTGAAGTGAAACAAATCACCCCACAACTTAGTGGCTTGAAACAAGAATCGTTTAATTACTTCTCGTCATTCCTGTGCGTCAGAAACTCAGGAGCAGCTCAGTGGGGTAGGCCTGGCTTTGTGATCTCACTGCGGTCGCGTTCAAGACGCTGGCCAGGGTAGGGGGTCTGCTGCCACGTGGTCACTCACGTGCTCGGCAAGTGGGTGCTGGCTGTTTTCTGAGTCTCAGTTTCTCTTCTCAGGACTGCTTGAGCGTCCAAGTCACGGTGGCTGATTTCGCCAGAGTTGACAAGGCAAGAGGCCAGAATGCAAGCTGCCAAGCCTTTTATGATTAGTCTGAAAAGTCACACTCTGCTGTTCCGCTATGTTCTGTTGGTGACACAGGCCACCCTGATCCAGTGTGGGAGGGACTACCACAGGGCACGAGTGCAGGAGGCTGCTCACTGGGTGGCATTTGAGGGGTTAAGAAGCGTAGACAACAGGGGTTGCCTTATGTCACTCCCATAATCCCCGCAGCCCTCTGCTGGAGGCCTGGTTCCTGTCCCACCTCCTCAAACCACTGGCCCTGCTGTGGGCAGGTGTGGTCGCTCCCATTGTTGCTCGCGAATCAAAATCTCCTTTTCCTCCCTAAAAACTGCCATGTCATTGGACACCGACCCACCACTCCCCTTGGCTACAGTCAGTCATCTGCCAGCCCTGGGGCCTCCCTCTCGATTTTATTTTTTTGAGACAGAGTCTCACTTGGTTGCCCAGGCTAGAGTGCAATGGTGTCACCGTAGCTCACTGCAACCTCAAACTCCTGGGCTCAAGGGATCCTCCCGCCTCAGCCTCCTGAGTAGCTGGGACTACAGGATGTGCCACTGCACCCTGTTTGATTAGCTATTTTAATTCTATCTGCAACCTTAATTCTAATTCTCTTTTGCCACGTACGCTGACATATTCAGAGATTCCAGGGATTAGGAGGTGGGATTAGATTCCAGGGATTAGGATCTTGGAGGGCCATTATTCTTCCCCACAAGCTTCTTCAATGCTTTGCCCTCTCTGTTTATTGAACTAGCCTCAGCAAAATCCCAAATCTCGTTGAGCCCAGCTGTCCACCAACTCCAAGCCTGCACCCGAGCAGCTAAGCATGGTGGAGAAAGACAAACCACAACCTGCTCTAAATTCACAACCACTCATCTCCGGTAAACCCCTGATCCGCCAGGCAACTCCACTCTGTTTCCCTAGTCCATTCACACTCCCCGGCTCCTAGACGCTGACTTCACACCTCCTCCTCTCTCTTCAAACCCCCGCACTTCCTTCCCTCTTCTTATTCTCAGCTGACTCTCTCGATTCCTACTTCTCAGAGAAATTGGAGCAATTGGAAGAGAACTTCCCCAGACTCAGCAGCGCCCACCTGCATCTGTGTTCAGGCGCAGCCTCCCCTCCCATCCTGTGGGGTAAACCTCCCAGTGCCTGCCTGAAGCCGGCCCTGCCCTGGCGCAGGGGCCCATCCCTGCTCTCCCTCCAGGGATCCACTCCAGGGAGCCCTTGTGCTTCCTTCTGTGTTATCAGTTTCCCCCTCTCCTGTCCTTTGGACCATTTTTCCATCAGCATACAAACATGCTGTAATTTCTTCCACTTTACAAAACACAACAGAAAAACTAAAAACAAAATAAAAACCTCTTTTGTTCTCACATCCCCTCTCCAGCCAGTGCCCTATTTCTCTGCTTTTCTTTGTAAACAGCAAAACTTGAAAAAATGCTCTCCGTTGGGTCCGATTCCTTCTCTCTCACTGTCTTGGATCCGCTCCTATCTGGCCTTGGTTTCCACTGTGCTTTTCTTTTCTTTTTTTTTGAGACAGAGTCTCACTCTGTTGCACAGGCTAGAGTGCCGTGGCATCAGCCTAGCTCACATCAACCTCAAACTCCCGGGCTCAAGTGATCCTCCTGCCTCAGCCTCCCAAGTAGCTGGGACTACAGGCACACGCCACCAAGCCCGGCTAATTTTTTTTCTATATATTTTTAGTCGGCCAATTAATTTCTTTCTATTATTTATTTATTTTTATTTTAGTAGAGACGGGGTCTGGCTCTTGCTCAGGCTGGTTTTGAACTCCTGACCTTGAGCGATCCTCCCGCCTTGGCCTCCCAGAGTGCTAGGATTACAGGCGTGAGCCACCACACCCGGCCCCACTGTGCTTTTCAAGGTCACCGATAACCGCTGCTAAATCCAGCGGTGGATTCTCTGTCCTCATCCTGCTGAGCTCTCAGCAGCATCCGACACAGCCGAGGGCTTCTTCCTCTTGAGCACCCTTTCTTTCCCTCCTCTCTTGGTTTCCTTCTTTCCGCAGCGGTGGCTCCATCTCAAGCACCTTTGCTGATTTCTTAACTCTTTGACCTCAAGATGTTGCAGCGCCTCACGCTCCTTTGGTGAGCACATCAGGCTCTTCGTTTGAAATACCATTTCATAAGCTGATGACTTCCCAGTTATATCTGTCGTCTGGACTTCACTGCAGATTCTTTCCCGGCCTCCACTTGAAAGTCAAATAAACTGGAAATTCCAATGACCAAAAGCAGTGGTGGCAATGCCAGCCTCCTTGTTGCTCAGGCCAAGAACTCTAGCCTCCATCCCGACTTCTCTCTTTCCCCGACACCTCTTAGCCGGTCAGAGCCAATTTACGTCAGCTCTGCCTCCAAGTACACCAGGGACCTGGCCCCTTGCCCCCATGTCTGCTGCTGCTGCCCTTCTCTGCTTGGATTAGTGCAGAGACCTCCTCTCTGCTCTCCCTGTCTCTCCCCAGACCCTTCCACAGCCTGATCTCAGCAGAGGGACCGCTTTAGGACTGCAAGTCTCTATCTTACATCAACTGAGTGCTAATCAAACATCTTAGTTAAGCAGAATCCTTAGAAGGTAAGTGTAATCATGCCCCTCTACTCCAAGTCTTCCAGTGGCTGGCTCCCCGCGCAGCCCACATGGCCCTTCTCGAACTGCCCACTCCCTTGGCCTCTCTGACGTCACCCCCTAATGTGCCCCTCGGTGTGCTTGCCCCCCACAGGCTTCCTTGCGGTTAGCTCTAAGGGGCCAGGCACACTCCCACCTGGAGTCTTCACGCCGTCTGTCTCCCTGGTCAGGAACATTCTCCAGACGCCCCTCGGCTGTCCTCAGCACTTCCGTCACGTCTGAGCCCAAATGCCACCTTCTCAGAGCAGCATGCAGACCGCCCCATTTCAAATGGCACCCTCTGCTCTCACTCCCTGCTGTCTTTTTCTCCATTAACACTTGTCACCATCTGTGTTCACTTCCTATTGTCCCTGTAACAAATACCACAAACAGTGGCTTAAAATAACACCATTTATTATCTGACAGTTTTGGAGATCAGAAGTCTAAACTGGGTCCACAGGGCTCTGCTCCTTCTGGAAGCTCCAGAGGAGAATCTGTTTCTTGGCCTTTTGCAGCTTCTAGAGGCCACCTGCACTCCTGGGCTCCCGGTCCCTTCCTCCGTTGTCGCAGCCAGCAGCATCTTCTCTCTTTGACCTCCTGCCTCCTCATGAGGCACCCTTGGGACTACCTTGGGCACACCCAGGGGATCCAGGATAATATCCTCATCTCAAGACCCTTAACTTAATCACATCTGCAAAGTCCCTTTCACCACGTTAGGGAATGTATTGACAGTTCACAGGGATTACAACGTGGACATCTCTGGGGGTGAGGTGCCATTACTCAGCCTGTGACACCTGCTGACAAACCATATTTACCTCTTTGTTTCTCATCTGCCTTCTCGAGGGCAGGATGTAGGCTCCTCCTGGAGGATTTTTGTCTGTATCCACCGCAGTGCTTAGGACCATGCGTGGTTCATAGTAGATGCTCAATAAATATTTTTTCTGAATGAACATCTGGTTTTTTGGCTGTGGCTGTGCTTGCTTGCTTTAAATATATGTGCCACCAGCAACAGCTGCTGGTTTTTGAAAGACCTGCTATCTATGTGGCGTGTGGTGTCCACAATGCCTTGGGTGGCTGTGAGGAGGGTGCTGGGCGCTCCGTGGCCCGGGCAGGTTGCCCGGGAGTGGCACTCGCCTTCCATCAGCAGGTTTTCATGGGCTGCTCCGGTGCCATTCGATGGAATTCCTTGATGTTCATTGAACCTGGAGATGGAAGGCTTGGTCCCGCCCTGCCGCTGCAGGAGATGTCTAGAGAGAGTCTCATCTCCCTCAGATTTGAACCAGAGATTCATGTTCTGTCTGGAAAAGACGGTATTTTGTTACCATGGCAACCGGACTTCTAAAAACCGGATGTCAAATAACGTGGGGATCGCAGTGCTCACGGCAACCACCATTCTGCATACTTTGGGGAGAAAGTGTGTCTTGCCTTCTTCCTGCCTGTGAGTTGGGGAGGTGGGAAGGTGAGGTTAGCAGCTCCAGGTTTCCTTCTAGAATGGATGAGACACTGAGGATTTGGGCAATAGTGGGCTTAGAGGCCGGACCCCTCCCCCAGTGTGAAAGCCGCTCTCTTCTGTAAGGTCACACAGCTGATGCCTTTGCCCCGTCTCCTGGGCCTGTCTTCTGCCCCTCCCGACTTTGATGCTGCTCAAATCCCTGGAGACTTGTTTGGGTTTTGTCAGGGGCACACACGGCAACAGACACACACACACACACACACACAGGTGTAGGCGTCACCATTCATCTGTTCTCCCATGTTTTTGCTCAATGATTTGTTTGTGCATTCCCTCAGTAAACATTCACTGAGTGCCCACTATGTGCCTGGCACTGTGATGGGGCCTTGGAAGCCAGCAGGGCACAATTCAGGATGTGATCATCGCAGCCCGTCTTACAGAGGAGACCAATAAACACGTAAATTACACCGCAGCTTGAAAGAAAGAGGCGTGTGGCACGGGAAGGAAGGGAGTGATTAACTGTGGCAGAGATGTGGGTGGGAGGAGGAAATTTAAAAAATCCAGCTTTGTTTTATGTTCTTTTGCAGAAAAGATTGGCCACACTATATTCATTCCAGGAAGATTTAAGAAAAGAAGGTCTGACTAGTTTCTCAGAGGCATCTTTGGCTACTCCATTGCCTCAATTGAAGATGCACATTCTCCCTGTTGTAATGTTTCTGAAATCAGGATGTGTCTTTCTTTTTTTGAGACAAAGTCTCACTCTGTTGCCCGGGCTAGAGTGCCATGGCATCAGCCTAACTCACAGCAACCTCGAACTCCTGGGCTCAAGGGATCCTCCTGCCTTAGCTTCCTGAGTAGCTGGGACTATAGGTGTGAGCCACCACGCCTGGCTAATTTTTTTTAGTTGCCCAGCTAATTTCTTTCTATTTTTAGTAGAGACGGAGTCTCACTCTTGCTGAGGCTGGTCTCAAACTCCTGACTTCAAGTGATCCTCCGGCTTCAGCCTCCCTGAGTGCTGGGATTTCAGGTGTGTGCCACCATAGCCAGCCCAGGATTCATCTTATGATCAATGTATATATTTAATAACATGTTTATTTCCCTATCCCCAATTCAGTTGATGGCGTGTCTTATAACAAGTAGTGCCTTAGCGTCAAGGGTAGATGGTATCTCCCCTTTTTTATTCCCAATATTCATTAGTAACTAAGCCCGAGATCTCAGAGAATCTTCTTGGCCTTGGACTTCTCACATTTCCTCCCTGAAGAATTATAGCCTTTCCCATTAAAGACAGGGTATGGTTCCAGGTAGAAGGATTTTGAGGGGCTTCTCTGCATCTGGTGGCAGTTTAGTTTGTGTTTAAGAGAGTGCATTCTGCAGCCAGACTGCCCGGGTTAACATTCAGGAGCCATCATTTCTAGCTGTGTGGCCCTCTCTGAGTCACAGCATCCTCCTCTATAAGATATAATATTACCTGCCTTTAGGGTGGATTATCCTTCAGTTCATCCCTTCAACAAATATGTACTGTCTGCTCCGTGTCAGGCACTATTGAAGAGCTGGGGATGTGAAAGTGGATAAAACACAAAATCTCTGCCCTTGTGAGCTTACATTCTATTGTTAAGACCAATGAACAACATGCAAATTAGTCTAATTATTCAAATTAGTTTAAAAATTCAAATATAGCACATTAGATGGTAATAAGTTCTCTGGAAAAAAATAAAGCAGGGTAGTGT
Source organism: Cheirogaleus medius (assembly GCA_008086735.1). Lineage (NCBI taxonomy): Eukaryota > Metazoa > Chordata > Mammalia > Primates > Cheirogaleidae > Cheirogaleus > Cheirogaleus medius. The sequence continues at coordinate 11,826,594 of VBSM01000529.1, read as the reverse complement.
GTTGAGAAAACTAGTGCAGGAAAGTTAGGATTAGCACTTGAGATTAGGTTCAGTTGGGTATAACAAAAAGCCAAAACAACAGTGGCTCAAAAAAGACAAAAGTTCATTTTGCTATAATAAATATGAGGAGTCCAAGGTGGCTTCACAGCCACTGGGGACCCTGGTTTCTTTTATCTTGTTGCTCTTCCCTCCTTAACACCTGGTTACTACCTCATGATCAAAGTCAGCTGCTGGAGCTCCAGCTATCTTACCTGCATTCCAGCCAGCAGGAAGAAAGAAAGGAGTGAAGGAGGATGTGCCTCTTTCCCTTTAAGAACGTTCCCTAGAAGTTTGATGTGACACTTTCCTTTCCTTCCCTTTGGCCAGAACTGAGTCACATGTTTATACCTTTTGCAAGGAGGGCTGGGAAATGTAGTTTTATGTGCCCAGCCAAAAATTAGAGATTTTATTACCAGGCAAGAATGGATAGAATAAATACTGGGGTACAATCAGCTGTCTCAGCCACAGGTTATCACAAGGATTTGATTAGATGATGCATGCAAATGATTTGGCACAGAATAAGAACTCGATAAATATTAGCTGTATTTTGACACGAAGGTTTTTCAATGTTATGTGTTCTTGGGATCTATTTATACATGGTAAACATTGAGCAGATGGGGAAACGGAGGCTTGAGGGTCTTAAGTGACTGACCTGTGGCCACAGAACTGAAAGGTGGCAGATCTTGTCCTGCGGGCTCTGGATACCCTGCCCCAAGGGACGGCAGGGTGGGTGGGGCACTGAGGAGATGCTCAGCTACTCTGGCCACAGGTTTCCCGCCCCGGGGAAGCCTTCCCAGCAGGTGGGCTGCTTGTCTCTCTCCCAGGATCACCCGCGGTCTGCTGGCTCTGCAGAGCAGTTTCTCTTACTCTGACACGCCTCTGCTCAAAAAACCCTTGCTGCTTACAGAACAGAATGCAAACTCCACAGTGCCTGGCACTGCATAGACAGTCGATGCAAACCGATCAAAATAATTAAAGGGCCTCCGTGATCTGACTCCAATTTATCTTTTCAGCCTCTTTCTCCACTGTCTCTTTCTGTCCCGAATAGAATCTATTCTTCTGTAATGCAATATTAATAATTACATTTTTAGAGAACCCTCAGGTTATCAGACTGTGTTGTTTAAAAATAAGTGTTTCAATAGGAACAAGAATAAGGGCTAGCGTGTTTCAGGCTTACAATACTAAGAGCTGTCATGGTCTGCTCAGCAGACCCTCCTTTCTTCCAGCCTCGGCCTCCAGCCCCCAGACCACAGGGATGAGAACGTGTCCCAGATGGCAACCATATTATCCCTCCTCTTGGCCACAGTGATTGGTCCAGGCATAGGCATGTGACCCAAGATAGCCAATGGGAGAGCTTTCTCCCAGTCTCCCTCCTTCCCCCAGTCCTGCTTGCAAGATGAAGGGCTTAACCCGGTGCTGTGCGCAACTATGAGCTCATTGTAAGGAGAAAGTCTAGTTGTGGTAGGAGAGCCTTAAGCAAACCGGCAGAAGAGGGGGGAGGAAGAGGAAAGAGGAGAGAAAAGAATAAGTGAATACTGGTGCATTTGAGCCCTGGGTCCACATGAGCTGGGGGCTACAGGCTGCACCACCGTGCCTTTCCTGGTTAGACTGTTGAGCCTGTAATTTTTCCTCTTTGGCTTAAGCTAGTTTGAGGTGGGTCAGGTTTGGGACTAGAGCAAGTCAAATGAGGCACTTAGGGTGCCAAATCTAAGGAGACGTGTGTATGACCCTGACAGTGAGCAGCTCCTTAAATTTTGTTCCTCACTGGCCTCCTTTAGCCTTGACCTTGAGTTGAGTTTCAGTAACTTGTAACCGAATGAATTCTTGGCCAACATAAGCTCTACTTGTATTGTTTAATTGCAAGTGAAAAACATTATATTAGTTGATCCATTGGCCCAATACACCTAAATATGAATGAACACATCGTGAAGAACACAGACCACTGACTGGATCAAAGTCAGTGGATTTCTAGGCTAAGAACATAAACGAGCCCATTTCACAAGTGCGCCAACAGCTGACATGGCTCTACACAAGCTATTCATCAGGGAACACGGTGTGTGTTGGCTATAACTCAGTCAGGTGTCAGATGTAGCTTTCTCATGGCTCCTGTCAGCCTGACTTGTCTTACGGTTGGTAGAATGGACACCGAAAGTTCACTCTCCCTCTTTGGCCAGCAGCACTTAGAACAGAGCTTGTTGCATAGACGGCACTCAATTAATATCTGTTGAATTGAACTGAACAACACCCTGATTTCTGACCGCCCCTCACCCATACACATCTAATATTGGGGAAGCCATTCTTTCTTGGCCAGTCCGTGTATTTCTTCCCCTGGCCTTGGTGATTAACTCAGGGGTGGATATGTGACCCAAAGCAGACCGTGAGACTCAAATCCCAGGACTTTTTTGGAAACTATTGAGAAAGAAAAGTCCTCTTCCATTGGGGTTGCAAAGCTGTGAGAATGTGGGTCCAGTGGCCATTTTAGGACGTGGGCGTGACTGCCTAAGAATGGAGCTAAGAGAGTAAAGAAAGATGAATCCCGATGGCATCATCTGGACCCCTGGATCCAGCCAAAAAATCCGTGCTTTTCAGTTATGTGAGCCAACACATTCTGGTGGGGTTTTTTTGCTTATGTGAGCTAGAATTGGGCTTCTGCTCATGTCACTGAAAAAAGCCCTCATTAATACAGTTAATTTTTTAAAAAATGTGTACCTGTTAGGATGCTCATGGTGATACTACTTACCAATGGCCAATTCACTGGGATTACACAATCAGGTTTATGATCTCACTTATAAGAAGTCAAGGATAGAGTGCCTTGAGGCACAGTTTGATCAAAGCTCCAGTCCTACTTCTCTATGACTCTCTTAACTTTGCCCCTTCCCATGTGTTGGTCTTGGCGGCAGCAAGATGACTTCAACAGCTGCAACACATTCAGCTACATCACTCAGAGGCAGAATAGGGTCGGTCTCTTCCAGCCCACGCTTTGTAAGAGCAGACTTCCCCTCCCATCTCATTGGACAGATCGGAGTCACATGCACATTCCTAAGCCAATCCCTGGCAAGGGGGAGGGGACCACCATGTTTGGCTGCGGCAAAGGCCAAGGTCCACCTCCCTATAGTGTACGTCCCAAAGAGGGCCCTGTGTTTATCCATTCCTCTCCGAGGTCTACAGTCTGTTTGCTCTTCGGTTCCATCCCATCCTACATAGAAAACTTCCTCCCACCTTGAGGAAAAGCTCTTCATTTGACCTTGTGCCCTTTCCAGCCGCCATAATACCGGAAGTTCTCTACTTCCCACTGTCAGAGGTAGGTGGGCTCGTGGTTGGCAGATCTCGAAGGAAGTTACTAAGGTGTGCAGAAGGGCTCTATGTTCGGCCCTTTCCTCAGGGTAGACACAGGCCCCGGACGGCAGAACCAGGCGAAAGAGGTGAAGCGTCAGAGATTCAAGGTGGCCGACAGCAGACTCCTTGAGACGTAGTGAGTTCTCCACCAACGGAAGTGTTCAAGCACAGTTGGGATGTCCCTCTCCAAGTCAGTGTAGCAGGACGTCACCGATGTGGACTGGGTTTGTTCATTCATTCATTTATTTATTCAACAAACATTTATTCAGCACCAAGTACTGTGCTAGATACTGAGAACGTGCCTACATTTTGTAAGCCAAGAACACAAATAATAATGAAAAGGAGAATTCTTAACCCATCTGCAGCAATTTCTCACGCATCGGCTCATCTGGGCCTATGGCAGTCCCGTGCAGAAAGCCAGGATATTACCCCCTTTTTCTAGCCGAGGAAGCTGAGGCTCATGACATTGAAATGGTTTGCCCAGGACACGGAGAGGAGAGTGCGTCTGTGTCTCCCGTTTTCAGGTCGTGTGAGAAGAGTCCCAGCGGAGAGACACCCGAGGAACCCTCTCTACTGCATCCCCTCAATTTACAGATGAGAAACAGAGGCTGGGGGAGGTGCTGGGACTGGCCGGAGATCATGTGGCTAGTAAAATGGCAGAGCCCATCTAGGACTCAGGCGCCTGACTCCCAGGCCCGTCCTGATTGAAGCGGCTTGTTCATGAAAAAGGGCTTCCTGTGGATCCAGGTGAGGCTGGAGGTAAAGGTACTTACAGGTGGTGGTCACAGGGCCTGCTGGGAAACAGCAAGCCTGAAGCTCGACTCGGCCCCGATACAACCCAGCAGGGGCCCCATTTAAGTCTCCAGACTTAAGCCTCCCTGCCCCATTTAAGTCTCCAGACCTTCCTTCGCCCTTCCTTCTTCACCCCTCTTCCCGGGGCCCAGATCCTCCTTCCCATAATTTGCCTTCTGCATCCTGGGCTTCTGGCGCCTCCGTGTGGCTAAAATTGTCAACTGCGGCAATGACCCAACACATGTTCCCAGGAAAATCCCAGAAATCATAGAATGGAGATTGAAGACTCTTAGAGATTATTTTACAAATAATTTTCATTTTTCCCAGTGGTGAAACTGACCTGAGCCCAGATTAGAACCCAGGAATCCTAGTTTCCAGACCAGTTCCCCAAATGGGCTGTCATTGACTAAATATTTGAATAGGAGCGATGTGTGTGATTTAAGGAAGGAAATGACCCAGTCAATCAATCAATCAGTCAATCAATTAAGTTGTTTCTAGGGCCAACAGAATGAACTAAATAAAAGTCAGTGTAGTTTCATGTGTAAGCATCTAGCTCTGGAGAAAGAAGGAGTTGGCTAAACCCTGCAGGTTCACCTCATGAAGCCTCAGTTTCCTCATCTGTAAAATGGGAATAAAAATAGTAGCAAACTACTTAGCAGGGATGCTGTGAGAACCGCATAAGATGGTGCATGGAAAGCACAGTGCCTGGCACACCATATGCAAAAATTAACTCCCAAATGGAGCATAGACCTAAATATAAAACCTAAAACTATTAAAACCTTTGGAAGAAAACATAGGGGAAAATCTTTGTGATCTCAGGTTAGGCAAAGATTTCTTAGATGCAACACAAAAACATGATCCATAAAAGAAAAAATGAATAAATTGCATTTCATAAAAAATGAGAACTTCTGCTCTTCAAAAGACAATCTAAGAGAATGAGAAGATGACCCACAGACATGAAGAAAATATTTGCAAATCACATATTTGATAAATGACTTGGAGATAAAATATATAACGAGCCTTCAACAATCAGAAAGAGACAAAACCCAGTTGGAAATGGGCCAGGTGCTGTGGCTTACACCTGTAATCCCAGAACTGTGGGAGACTGAGCTGGGAGGATAGCTTGAGGCTAGGAGTTCAAGATCAGCCATGCAACATAGTGAGACCTCATCTCTACAAAAATAAAAATAAAAAATTAGCTGGGCATGGTGGCGCGCGCCTGTAGTCCTTGCTACTGGGGAGGCAGAGGCGGAAGGATCGCTTGAGCCCCGGAGTTCGAGGCTGCAGTGAGCTATTATCACATCTCTGCTCTCCAGCCTCGGTGACAGAGTGAGACCCTGTCTCTAAAAGGAAAAGAAAATTGGCAAAATATTTGAACAAATACTTAACATATTTCACTTCAGACTTAAATTCAGATTTCCCCTTGCATATTTCCAAAAGTTTTATAGTTTTAGGTTTTACATTTAGGTCTATGATCCATTTTTGTGTTTGTTTGTTTGTTTTTTCTTTTTTCTTCTTTGAGACAGAATCTCATTCTGTCACCTGGGCCAGACTGTCATGGTGGTGGTGTCAGCCTAGCTTACAGCAACCTTAAACTCCTGGGCTCAAGTGATCCATCTGTCTCAGCCTCCCCAAGTAGCTGGGACTGCAGGCACGTGCCACCATGTCTGGCTAACTTTTTCTACTTTTAGTCGCTCAGCTAATTTTTTTGTTTTCTATTTTTATTGTTTTTATTTTAAAAGAGATTAATTTATTTCTTTTTATTTTATCTATTTCTTTCATTTTGTGTCCATGTCTTTAGAATTGTTTTCTATTTTTAGTAGAGACAGGGTCTTGCTCTTGCTCAGGCTGGTCTCGAACTCCTGAACTCAAGCAATCCTCCTGCCTTGGATTCCCAGAGTGCTAGTATTTAGGAGTACAGGCGTGAGCCACTGCGCCTGGCCTCTTATGATCCATTCTGGAGTTAATTTGAATAGCAGTGATGTGTTTCAAAGAAAGGGTGAAAAATGAACAAGATATATAGGTGGAAAATAGCACATAAAAAGATGCTCTACATTATTAGTCATTAGAGAAATGCAAATTTAAATGACCATTAGATGTCATTACACTTGCTTAGAATTTACAGTCAAAATGCTGGTCGTACCAATGTTGGGGAGGATGTGGAGGATCTGGAACTCTCTATTGCTGGTGGGAATGTAGAATGGTACAACCATTCCAGAGACTGCCTGGCAGTTTCTTAAAAAGTTAAACATACATCTACCATATGACCCTGCCGTTCCAGTCCTAGGAATTTACCCAAGAAAAAGAAAAGCATGTGTCCACACAAAGACTTGCACATGAATATTCATAGCAGCTTTAATTAATTAATTATTATAATTTTTTTTAGAGATGAGGTCTTGCTCTGTTGCTCAGGCTAGAGTGCAGTGGCGTGATCATAGCTCACTGCAGGCCCAAACTCCTGGGCTTAAGTGATCCTCCCACCTCAGCCTCCTGAGTAGCTGGGACTACAGGCACGAGCCACCATGCCTGGCTAATTATTTATTTTTATTTTTTTAGAGACAGAGTCTTGCTATATTGCCCAGGCTGTTCTTGAACTCCTGGCCTCAATCTATCCTCCCATCTCAGTCTCCCAAAGTTCTGGCATTACTGGTGTGAGCCACTATACCTGGCCCATTTCTAATTGGGTTTCATTTCTTTCTGATTGTTGAAGGTTCTTTATATAACTGGAAACAATACAGCTGTCCATCAACAGGTCAATGGGTCAACAAATTGTGGTCTATGCATACAGTGGAATAATATTTGGCAATAAAAAAGAAATGATCTGTTATTGATACATGCAACAACATGAACAAATCTCCAAATAATTATCTTGAGTGCAATTATTCTGTTGTAAGCCAGAGAAGAAAGAGTACACACTATGTAATTCCATTTGTATAAACTTTTAGAAAATGCAAACTAATTTATAGGGACAGAAAGCAGATCAGTGGTTGCCTGGGGGTGGGTGGGGGTGAGGGGTATAGCAGAGTGATTACAAAGAGTTGCTAGGAAACTTTTGGGGGTGATGGATATATTCACTGTCTTGATTGTGGCAATGGTTTCATAGGTGTATACATTTGTAAACATGTATCAAATTGTACACGTTATGTGCAGTTTATTGTATGTCAGTAAAGCTGTTTGAAACAAAAGTATAGTGCTAGGCCCATTACACTCTGCCTTGAGGATTTCCAGGTGAAGTAGTAACTGGTCAGTCCTCTCCAGAGACTGACCCTTCTCCTGTGGGTTGTGGAACCAGGGGGCCAAGGCCCGTCACTCCATCCTCACGGACCATTTTTCTCTCCACAACATCTCCCATCTTTGCTGCTGGAACATTTGGTTGGTCAATGATGTACCCCCCCCCCCCCGGATGTGGCCTCTTTTAGGAAACCCTCAAAACCTACATCTTTCTCTGAGCTTCTGACGGCAGCATCCTCATGGATGGACACTGGATGAACTTGAGGATCTCTACATACATTGATCCCTTCCTCTCCATCTGACTTCATAAACTGCCTTGAGCTGTAAGCTTTGGGGTGCTCGCCTCATCTTTAGTAGATGGTACCCCAATACATTTCCTTTTTGCCATGGCTACTGTCCGATTCCATGATTAACTCATCCTAGGTGCCTATTACTAGGTAGTTTCCAGTCCCTTTTAGCTGGTGTTTGTTCTTTCTATTTATTTTTAACGTATCTATCTCATAGTGCGTTCCATTTTATGAAGTCATCTCAGATTTTTTTTCACAAATGGGTGGGGTTTAAATCATCATTTAAAAAAAAAGTTTCCCCTGTACCCTCCACGAGGTCAGGGAGTATGTCCTGCATGTTATCCCTGTGTCCCGCTGCGTGTCTGCATTGCTTGGGATAAATGTTCACTTAAAAGATGTTAAATATATTAGATAATTCTTAATAATTATTCCAGGGACTGTCCCAAGAAAAAGTTCTGTAAAAAAACTGAGGGACCACCTGATGCTATGATTAACCACTTTTCTATTTCCTGTTTCCCGTGGCATCTGTCTGGCAACGTCAGTGCAGGTGCTAAGATGCCTACCTATCTATTTGGTCATATTTATTTGGTCCCTGGACCCTCGCAAATGCATAAGAGGCATTTACCCAGTGACTCGCAGGGTATTTTTGCTGTTCCGAGGGGAAATGTGAATTTTAGTCGGAAATGTAGCCCTCAGTGGTGGCATTGTCATTAGTAAGTGTCCCAAGTTGGCTTCCCCACACCCTAGAAGCTCTGCCTGGTGCCTTAGGAATACCTCACTTTCTTGAAATCAGGGCTCATTTTTAACTTGTGATTCAGTGAGGACAGCCATTCCAAGATGAGAGTGGCTCCCCAGGGACATCTGGCTGCAGCTGAAGTTGCCCATCTTTCCATCTGTCATCCCTCCTAACAAGGTCCACATGATGTAAATTTGTAAATGTAAATGTAAATGTAAATGTACATGTAAATGTAAATGTCCCAATAGGACCATGCTCAGCATGGCTAATGAAGGATTTCAGCCATTGGCAAAAAAAAAAAAAAAAAAAAAAAAGGCAAGGTTATTTAAAACCAAACCATGTCATTTAAGAGTAATGGCCTTTTAATGAGCTCCCAGGGAACCCATAAAAGGGCCCGGAGAATAAAACTGGAAAGCCCAAAATAGTCAGAACCTGTAAGCAAGGACCCCTAACCTATTTGCAGTGGAGACACTCCATCCGTTTTCAACTTATGGCCCCCTTTTTGTTCTTTTCCCTGCTGTGATCCAAGGATATGAGAATTTTGATTATAGAAAAAAAGGTTAGGTCATGCTCTTACAGATCCTCAAAAAGCTTTACTGGATGCCATCCCCAAAATGATGAAGTTTAAAGTTTTGGTTTGGCATTTAGGGACCTACAGGATCTAGCCTCAATTCTCCTTTTCAATTACTTGCTCCTTGCTGTCTGTCACACATCCTGGGCTCTAGCTGTGCTGGCCAACTCTTGGTAGTTTTTACTTTTGCTCATCTTCTCCCCCTGCATGAAAAGTCTTTTCTACTTCTATCCTGACTACTCCATCCTCCATTTGGTTTACGGAACTCAAATTCCTTCCCTAGTGACAATATACCGCACCTGCCTATTGCACACACTGGTGGCATTTTGCTTGCCCTACTCCCATCAGACCTGGGACCATAGGTAACTCTGCCCATTGTCTACCTCCCTCCAAGACCCTAAGCAGCCAGAGGAATGAAACTGGCTGCATAAGGTTGTATCTCCTAGTGCCCAGCCCAGAGCCTTTGATGCAGGAGGCCCTCTGAAATTGGTTGTGGAGTGACTGGCATGCTTTTCTTTTCTTTTTTCTCAATTCAAGTTTTATTAATTGGAAATATGCTGTTAATTCATACTCAACAGGTACAACAGAGTGACAAGTCACCTTCACTTTGCTCCCTTCTATGCAAAGAACCAATATTATCGGCTTTGTGTGAATCCTTCTGGAGACATGCAAACATATACAGTATATTCTTCTCCCTCCTTTTAAAAAAATGGTACCATACTTAAACAGCTTTGCAGTTTGCTTTTTCACCTTATTACGTGCACATACACATATTTTAAAAATTGATTTAACTAATTGATTTAACTAATTGACTACTAGCCCTTGGGTTGTTTTCATTCTTTTTTATTAAAAATAATGCTGCAATGAATAATCTTGTATTTTGTCATGTTCACATGGGTGAATATTTATGTAGGGAGAATTTCTAGAGGTAGAATTGCTGGGTCAATTGGTGTGGGCACTTTTAATCTTGATCAACAATGTCCAATTATTCTCCATAAATAATGTCCAATTTTACACCCGCAAGCAATATGTAGGAATCTCTTTTCCCCAACATCTTTGCTAACACAATCTGTTATCAACTTTTCTTGACAAGTTCCATGAAAAATTTAAAGTTAGGCTTCATTTTAAGTTTGTGTATATGTGTTTAGCAAATTCATGATCATCCCTTGGGTTGAAAATCAAGATGAAAGATATCCCAGGGGGTTGACAACCTAGGGATTCTTTTTCTTTTGTCAGAGATGAGGTCTTGCTTTGTTGCCCAGGCTAGAGTACAGTGCCTCGATCATAGATTACTGCAGTCTCCAACTCCTAGACTCAAGCAATCCTCCCACCTTGGCCTCCCAAAGTGCTGGGAATACAGGCATGAGTCACCATGCCTGGCCAATCTAGGGCATCTAACCTCCATGTTCATATTTTTGTTTGACCTCAAGCATATTTAAGGAATGGAGTAGAAAAATGTCATGAATAATGAGCTGCTTTAATAAAGATATTTTACTTCTGTGGAGTAATCTACAGTTTTAAGACACGTTTTTATCTACATTAATTTGGGGCAACAGGTACATTCCTGTATTTTCAAGAATTTAAAGCATAACCTGGAGGAGATAGTTCAATGGGCACATAACTTTGCAGGTTGATGTTTAGGATAAGGATTTGAGTTATCACTGATTATTTTAGGAAGGAGATGCACTACAGAGTTCAGAGAACAGTGTCTGAAGAAGGACCATCTGGGTTTGAAATCTATCCCTAACACTTTTAGCTGTATAACCCTGAGCAAGTTACTTACTAGAGCCTTAGTTTCCTCCTCTGTAATCTGCACTATACCAGTGTTGGGAGGATAAAATGGGATGCTTGAAAACCTTTTTGCTCCAGTACCTGGCACATAATAGGCACTCAATACATGTAGCCGTATTATTTAATAAACAATATGTTGTTCTGTGCGGCAATAGCAGATTAAGGGGCTACTTTGGTGATATAACCTGTGGTCTTGGAGTAAACTCCCCTCTAGCACTCACAAGCAGTGTGATGTGCACATCATGCTCTAACTTCGCTGGTTTGTTTTCTAATCTGTAATGTAGCCAGAATAGAATCCAAATCTCAAGGTTTGCTGAAGCTTAAATGTGTAATACTCATAATACACAATTCTCTTCTTTCCTCCCAGTATAATGGCGAGGACCTCCAATAACCCATCAAGCAACCCAGTAACCGCAGGAAACGAGAGGGACTGAGGCCAGGGCGACGCGGGCGAGTTAGTTGTGGCCAGTGCGCCGCGTGTCGAAAGGGAAACTGTCACGGAGTGCTAGGCGATCACTCAGCTCCTGACACGGACCTGGGGAGAGGCCGAAGCACCACGGCTGTCACGCGGACAACCGCGCCTTCCGGTTCGTTCTGTTCCCCGCATCCACTTCCGGTCGTGGCGTGCGCGTCATCGCCCAGCGACCGGAGGCGGGTTTCCGGGCAAGGCGGTCCGGGGGGGTGCGGTCCAGGGTGGAGGGAGGTGGAGGCGGTGGGTCACGGATCCTGGCCTCGGCGTCACCTTCTGTACCCGGGGCTCGTCGCCGCCATGGAGGGCGGAGGGCGGCCCTCGCTGGGCCAGTTCATCCTTCTGGGCACCAGCTCGGTCGTCACCGCCGTCCTGTACTCCGTGTACCGGCAGAAGGCCCGGGTCTCCCAAGAGCTCAAGGTCAGTGTTGGAGTCATCAGCCGGGTCGTCTCTGCCCGGGTCGCGGGGACCCCGCGATTCACCTTGGCCGCCCCACGATCTGAAACTGTGGAGGAAACAGTCTCTGAGTCGTTGTCACCCAGCCAGTAAATAAATGGAGGAGCTAGGATCAGAATTCCGGCTGCTCTGCCCCTTTTCTCCCAAGTCTCTGTCATTACTCACCATGAATTTTGACTTCATTACTTTGTTCGAAAAATATTTATTAATCACCTGCTTTGCACCAGGCAGTGAGTAGAACAGATAAAAGTCCCTGCCCTCTTGGAGATTCCAATCTGGTACAACTAGACAGGATAAATGTGCAAATTAGTTGGGATGACAGATGGTGAGAAATGTTTTAGAGTAAGGCAGGGAAGAGAAGAAATGGAATGCTGGAGAAAGGGTGGTTTGGTATTTTAAATGAGGTGACATTTGAGCAGAGCCCAGGAGGAGATGAGGGGAGTTCTGCAGATATTTAGGGGAAGAGCATTTCAGATGGAGGGAACGGCAGTTCAGAGACTCATTTACTTAACCACTCAGCTTCTTCTTCTACAAACTCTTCATTTTTATGTTATAGTTGTTTTGAAAATAAAATTCTCTTTTTTGAACCACACTTTATGGTTTACACGTTTCTGTCTTGATTTTACTTTCTCTTTGCAATAAATTTTTGAGGTAGGTAAAATGACAAGTAGCCTCAGATTCAGAGAAATCTCCATTTCCTGTTTTACAGCTAGTCATCTTGAAACTGAAACAGGTCTTTCGAATCCGAGAGTAGTATTTTTTTCTGGTGGGCCACATTGCTTTATTGTAAATATCTGGTCCATAGAAATGGACCTCTTTTGGACAGAGACAGGGTCTTACTATCTTTACTCTTTCTTTCTGGGTTCTAACTAAGTGCATGACAAGTGGTAGATGCTCAGTAAATGTTTTTGGGTTCATTTTGGCAGAAATTTCACAATACAACAGCTAAGGGCCTAATTTTACAGCTATATGAAAGATGGATCCCTCAACCTAACTTCATTATCACATTGTTTTTAGTAAGGGTTTAGAAGCCAATGTATGAAATCTCTGCTATGAAGGGAGTTTTGGAATCTGGAAAGAAGGGGGTTATGAGGCAATTGGTTTTCTTGTGCAATGGCATTCCAGTGAGATTCCAACCGCACTGTTGTTCACCTAATTAAATAATCCTCTAAGTGTAACTGATATTCCACTTTCTGACTCCAAAACCAGTTTGGCTTCAAGTTGGCTGGATGTAGGATTCTCTAAGCAGTGAACTCTCGAAGTCCCATCTTTGGGTGACTTTAATAGCTTTGCCAATTAGTTCCTAAATGAGGATGAAATAACCTCTTCCTGGAAGAAGAGTTGAGATTCCTAATATTTTAGATTCTATTTTCTTGATCAGATGACAAAACTTCCAGAGTAGGGTTTGTGTCTTATCCTGTGTATCTCGCATAGTGATGGGAATGCATATTTTTTGAATGCCCTTGTGCCAGCCCTGTGCTAGATTCTTTCACACCTTAAAGTTCATTTGATCCACATAAAAATCCTGTTAGATTGCATTTCCCCATCCCTTACAGTTTTGGAAACTGAGACTCAGATAAATTAAATTGCCCAAAGTCACAATGTATGCATTGAAGCTTGGTTCAACTCCAGGTCTTTCTGTTCATATTCTCTCTCCTCCCCCTTTTAAAAATTCAAATTGGCCATCCTGTGATGTGTGACTAGCTGTGTGACTTTGGGCAAATCACTTCACCTCTCTGAGCCTCGGTTTCCTTATCTGTAATTAGTGATGTTAATGTCAACTGTATAGAGATGGTATGAGCATTAAATGGGTTTATGCATTTAAAGTGCTTAGCATATTGCCTGGTACATAGCATATCTAGGTTCTTATTTAATCATCAAATGTGTATCGAATGCTCACTGTGGGTCAGGCATTGTTCTTAGCACTAGGGGGACAACAGTTAACAAGACAAGCCATCCTAGAGTTTCATAGTCCAGTGGAGACAGAAAATAAATGAGTAAATTGTGTTAGTTGTTCTCACTGTTATTTTTAATATCTTTGCAGTTTAAGTGATTAACAAGTTAACTTTGTTCCTGTCATTTACTATGTAGCAGTAGCTTAAACTCAGAGTGACCTTAATGTGTCCAGCTATTTAGAGGTTACTGAATCTGGCACCCTTAAGCTTTGTTGATGGCAATACCCTCAAAGCAGAGATGGTCCTTTGCACAGTGCCTGGCACATAGATGCTTAGGAGATGATTGTTGGCTTTATTATTTTTCTCTTATTTTTGACATAGCAGTAATAGGCTTGGTTGGTTTCCCAAGTGCAGCAGGTTGGAAACTGAGTTGGAAAGGAAGAGAACTAGGGATTCTTAGAGGAAGATAGCAGCAGAAGTAACCGCGCTCACTTGGTTGTGAGAGGGAAGAAAGACAAATTATAAAGTAGAACAGCTTGGTTTGGTGCCAGTGAACAGAGACTCGCCCTGTTAAGGCAAAGGCACTCCTTTCTTATACAGTGCAGAGCACTGATTCATAAAGGTGTGGTGACGGCAACGCCTACCATTTCTTCCGCTCCTGCCATGTACTAGGCAGTAATTTAGGTGCTTTATACCTGAAACCTTTGGACCGTAACTCTGTGCTGTCAACAAGAAATTAAACAATGTTTAGTCTACATTATGCAAATTGACCAGTACCTTTTATATTTTCATTAAAATGTGCTAACATTAAAAAGAGCATAGGTTTCAGTTAATTGGAAAAAGAATGTATGTGGTAATGCCATTCTTCAGTGATGGAAGAGGGCAGAGGCACTGTCCCCACGCCTGTTTATGTGTTAAAACTCCTGGGACACAGCCTTGATCTGATTCTCTGTAGTCTCCCTCCTGCCCAATTTCTTCATTCGCTCAACATGAAAAAAGTAAAGAGTCTTTTTCTTTGTCTGCCCTTGAGTTTGATTGAGCATGTCGGTATTCACTGATCAATTTAATATGTTTATTGCATTTAGGGAGCTAAAAAAATCCACTTGGGTGAAGATTTAAAGAGCATTCTTTCAGAAGCTCCAGGAAAATGTGTGCCTTATGCTGTTATTGAAGGTATGTTTCTTTATTTGTAGTGGAAAACAATTTGTTTTTCAAAAGATTGATAAAGATCATCATGGCTAACCTTAAGTGCCTCTTATGGTGTTGGGGCCATGGTTCAGAAAATACTTTGGGGTCAGAAAGATCTGGGTTATCGCTGTGTGATCTTGGGGAGGGTTACCAAACCTTTCTGAACCTTTCTGAACCACTGTTGCTTCATCTCTAAAATCATACCTACCTTATGGGGTTGTTAATAAGACTTAAATGATGCGATCCACATAAAGTGCTTTGCAGAGTGCTCCTAAAATGTAGCTTATGGTGATAAAAATGTCATTATTTTGATTAATTAACATAACTCAAATGAAAAACACATTTTAAATGACCTTAAACGAGAGGGCAGAAAATTTCTTCATATAAAATAATTTGTGTCCACTTAAGGAGCTGTGCGATCTGTTAAAGAAACACTCAACAGCCAATTTGTGGAAAACTGCAAGGGGGTAATTCAGCGGCTGACACTTCAGGAGCACAAGATGGTGTGGAACCGAACAACCCACCTTTGGTACGTATCCTTTCTCCACTGGCCAAAACCCTGTCCGTCCAAATGCTGGGGTCCTGGATGTTGTTGCCATGTCTTCTGCTTCTCCTGAGACGAGTTGAAGATGAGTCTCTTAATGTTGATAGTATTCTTGTGTGGTCTGTGGACCTCCTCCATCAGAATCACTAGGCCTCTTGTTGAAGTGCAGATTTCTGGGCTTCCTTCCAGACCTACAAAACCAGAATTTTCATGACAGGGGACTTGGAATCTGTTGCTTGTTATGCATACTAAAGTTTGGGAACCACTGATTTATGGATTAATGATTTCAGTATTTGTTAAAATAATTTTGTGCCATTACATGGAGTATCATTTTTCTAGTAGATCCTAGTGGGTTTTGTTTTAGGTGTTTTACAGTGGCAAAGGAAAATAAATGGTCTAGGCAGCCTGTGATGGTATTCATTGCCCACTGATACTGCATGAGGACCTAAAAAATGAGCCTCCTTATTATGAGGTACTTGGATAATAGTGATTTCCATTGTCTTCTTCCAGTTACTTCAGACTTTATCCCATCCTCTTAGCATTTAGGTGATCTCCCTCCGTGCCTGGGTGTTTGATGCTTGCTACTGTTTGTCTTATCTTCAGTTTGCTTATTCTTTTAGGAATGATTATTCAAAGATCATTCACCAGAGAACCAACACGGTGCCCTTCGATCTGGTGCCCCATGAGGATGGCGTGGACGTGGCTGTGCGAGTGCTGAAGCCCCTGGACTCGGTGGATCTGGGCCTAGAGACTGTGTATGAGAAGTTCCACCCCTCGATCCAGTCCTTCACCGATGTCATCGGCCACTACATCAGTGGTGAGCGGCCCAAAGGCATCCAGGAGACCGAGGAGATGCTGAAGGTTGGGGCCACCCTCACGGGGGTTGGCGAGCTGGTTCTGGACAACAACGCCGTCCGTCTGCAGCCGCCCAAGCAGGGCATGCAATACTATCTGAGCAGCCAGGACTTCGACAGCCTGCTGCAGAGGCAGGAGTCGAGCGTCAGACTCTGGAAGATCCTGGCACTAGTTTTTGGCTTTGCCACGTGTGCTACCCTCTTCTTCATCCTCCGGAAGCAGTATCTGCTGCGGCAGGAGCGGCTGCGCCTCAAGCAGATGCAGGAGGAGTTCCAGGAGCATGAGGCCCAGCTGCTGAGCGGAGCCAAGCCCGAGGACAGGGAGAGTCTGAAGAGTGCCTGTGTCGTGTGTCTGAGCAGCTTCAAGTCCTGTGTCTTTCTGGAGTGTGGGCACGTCTGTTCCTGCAGCGAGTGCTACCGTGCCTTGCCAGAGCCCAAGAGGTGCCCCATCTGCAGACAGGCGATCACCCGGGTGATTCCCCTGTACAGTAGCTAACAGGCGTGAAGCCGCACAGTTGGACAGTTGGACGTGGAAACAGCCCCCTCCTTTTCCAGGGATTTTTATCTCAAGGCCTTTGGAGGAGCAGTGGTGGGGATAGCTGTTCCCTGCAGGTGAGACTGAGGGAGGGGGAGGGTGGAGACTCTCCAGACCCGCACCTCCCGCAGCAGGATGTTGCCTTTCCAACCAGAGAGGGGACCTCGTCCATACAGAGCATGAGAATCAAAGCCCCACCCAGTGAGGGTGCCCAAAGTCTCTTCCCAGGGACTGGATGAGTGCGTGTGGCTGAACACACCTCATCGCATAAGCACCAAAGCCAGTGATCATCAGCTCTTCCGTTCCTGTGTCTTCTGGTCCTTTCTGGTGATTGTTGATTCCTGTGGACGTGGCGGGAAGACTCGATCGGAGGGGAGGAAAGGCCAGGCCGGGCCCCGAGACAACAGACACCTCTCAGAGCTGCCTCTGAATGGGCCCTGCGCAGCTTTCTTCCTTTTGCTCACTCTCTGGGCAAAGGACTTTCTTCAGAATTGTCAGGCTGGACAGGTCACTTGTGTCCCTTACCTGCTTGCCTCCTAAATGTGTGCACGTGTGTGTAGAGGACAAAAGAAAGTGAAATGAGCACATCTGCCTGTGTTCAAACGAATGGGACCCCGGCAACAGCATCAAGGGAGGTCACTTGAGGGGCAGTTGGTCAGGAAGCCCTCCTGGTGTTGCCACTTAGCCAGGGAGGCCCACTGGCTCGATTTGGAACTCCTGCAGCTTGGGAGGGCCGAGGGGTGGCTCTGGTTGTCCTGAGGGAGGATAAGCCGCAAAGGCCTCATCACCGAAGGAACCAGTGCGGACACCACTCTCCTGGCCTCCTGGCTTCACAGCTGCCTTCCAAGGCTTTCACCAAGGAAAAGCAGCCAGCACCCTGAGCACCCAGCCTTTCAGGCCTCCACCCTGCCCTGACCCATGGCAGCGTTGACGTCCGGTGGGTGTAACATGTCACCCTCCCTGTGTTACCATTCGCCCCTCACCTGTCCTTAGCCTGTGAGTGCAGGACAGGAGGGGGATGTCTTTCCCCACCTCTCAGTAGTCAAGTCATATATACAGCTCTTTTCTAGTTCCCTTCCCTGTCTTTAATCTTCACTCCCGATCCTCCTTTGTGCGGGGGAGGAGGGGAGCTCTCAGGGGCTGACACTAGTGCTATGCAGTGTCCAGTGTGAACAGCACAAATTAAACACATTGCAACCAAGTGTTGGCCTGTTGCTTTGATAACAAGAGTTAAGTGGCTAAGCCAAGGCTTCCCCAGAGTGGGATTGAATCTCCACCATGACACAATGAAAACTGGGGACTTTGGGGCCTCTGTTGTCCTCTTCCTCAGCTCTGAGTGGTTTGGGGCTCCCCCAGGCGGTGGGCAGCTTGGCGCTGCCGAGGCTGGGATGCTCGCCACCTGGGGAGGATCTGGCGAGCCCAAGCGAGGATCGTCCTGGACAGCCAGGCCGTGGGTCACACCTGGCCTTGCTAAAGGAGTCATCTTTAAAGAAGTCTTTGAACACCAGGGCAGTGAGATTTCACCTGCTGGGAGAATGGGAAGGGGTGGGGCGTTGGGGGCAGCAAGAAGGAAACTATTGTTGAGTGAATACTGCCATGTGCCAGGCTCCGTGCCATCTGCTGTTTTGAACTTTACTTCCAAAGTGACTCCATCCTCACAAAACCCCTGCAGGCTGAGTCCCGGTGTCTGCGCTGTACGGATGAGGAAGGAAGCGCTGGCTCCCTTCACTGGCTGAGGGCACAGGGCTAGTAAGTGGTGGGTCCAAATTTAAACCCCGCAGCTGTTTCCAAAGCTCCTAATCTTTCTGCTCAGCAGTGGTGGGGCCGATGACAGGAGCACCCCACAGGTGTGTGCTCCCCACGCTGGTAGAGGAGGACTGCTGGCCACTGGGGGAACGGGCAGAAGTGAGAATCCACTTGCCAGTGTTGAGGGGGGAGGACCTGGTTTCACACGAGGTGCCCAGGGGCGGTGGGACGAGAGGGCCCCGATGGGAATGGCCTCTGAGCACCCTGATGGCTGCTGCCCCTTTGCGCTTGTCTCTTTGGCAGTGATTTTGTGAGGGTTCAGCTTTGAACAAGAATGAATGAACTGCCCAGGGGGATTTGTGTGGTAATCTATCCAAGTTCCGCCCTTGCGTAGATTTCCTGAGGAAATCTATCAAAGAGATGAACCAGAAGGGCACGCAGCCTGCTTTCCCCGGCACACCTCAATGTCTGGGCAAACTGGAATTCTCCTGTCTCACATGCTCCTCTGAACTGAGCTCAGTTCCAGTTACCCGCCTGGGAGACTCTGGGCAGCACGCAGTCCCTGCCTCCGGAGTCTGGCCCGTCCCAGATGCTGCATTTGTAGTCCCTGCTTGGTCCTAGCCTGTGGGGATGGAGACTGTCACATGCTCTACTCAGCCATCACCTCTGGCAGTTCCCACCTTTCGTTTTGGGAGCGTCACATCTCCAGGAGGATCGACTGGGACCAAGGCTGGCATGGGTGGGCGATGGGGGAAGGGGAGGGAGTAAATCAGTTCTGAACCAACCGTGGGCTTGTTGCAAATTATGTCTTCCCTAAATTAACCCTGTGCTCAGTCACTTTAATCCCAGGCAGACAGCGTCAGGCGGGAATCATCTTGTGTAATTGCTGCTGGGGTTTTGAACGTCCACGCTTGGCACTTTATTTGCATTAACGAGAGCGGTCCTACATGGTGGGTATTGTTACTGCCCGTCAAATGAGAACAGGGAGGCTCAGGGGGGTTACACTTTGCCTGTGGCCGCACATTGTCACTAGCCAGGCAATGTTAGGTCCTGCACAGTTATTGTTGCTAATACTTAGGCCAAACCAGGAAGGGAGGCCATGTTCTCCTTTTATGAGTTATGTGACTAGTTCACCGACTGATCTGACTATAAAGCCTGCAATATTTGATCACATTAAACCTGGGAGACTAAATAGGAAAGTTGTCCATGAGATACCGAGTATTATCATAAACACATTTTACAAGCTGAGAAGCACCAGTCATCCCCCTAGCTGGTCCTAGTGGTGGAGGGGCTGGAAGGCAGTCTTCAGAACCCTAATTCATCCAGAATTCCAATGGAAAATTTAAAAAGCAACAACCCATGGGAAAATTAAAAAGCAAACAACATGACCAATGAGGCTGATCTCTGACACCCTTTGCAACCCTGATCTTAGGCCATAAAAGCTTGGATTGGGCCGTGGATCCGGTGCCAATGGCCTCACGGGGCCTCTGGGATGCACAGAGGAAGGGCCTGCCAAGTTTAGTATTGTGGACGGGCATTTATTCCCCTAACAAACATTTTCTCAATGTGTATTTTATGCCTGGAGATACAAGATGGTAAGACACAGTCTCTGCTCTCAAAGGGCTCAGAGTTGTGTTTCAATGTGTCCCAGTTGTTTGAAAAGGAGTAATCCCTATTAGGGTGGCATCTCAGTTGTTGAATATCTGTGGTTCACAGAATACTGTAGTTGAAAGGGGCCTTTCTGACTGGCCTGGTTAGAGCAGGTTCTGACCATTAGAAATAAACCAACCCAGGGCAGAGAAAATAGACATCACAGAGTCTAGAGTGATCTATTTAAACCTCCAACCAGCCATGTCTCTCCTCTGCTCCAAGCCCATCTCCAGTCCTGCCACCCACAGGATCAGGTCCTGGCTCTTACTGCATGACCCAGCCCCTGACCACCTCCCCAAGTTTGTCACACTTGTGACTTCAGTGGCACTGAATGAACCATTGGGTTTCCTTAAACATGCCATGCTGTTTTCTGCCCTGGCTCACGTGGGTTCCTGCCTCTGGAATCCTGGTCCATCTTTATTCCCCTTGCTAACGTCTGCTCACCCTGTAAAACTCGGCTTTAGGTGTGTCCTCCAGAAAATCTTCCCTGATCCTCCCCATCTAGGCTGGGTTAGGTGTCCCTCCTCTGAGATTCCACAGTACATTCTCATCGGTCTATTCCTGCTCTTGGTCACATTGTCCATGTCTTCAGCACACTTGGTACTACACAGTAAGTAGAGCTCACTCGTGAGGTATGTGTTTCCATTATATTGCATTTTACTTTAAATAAAAGGAAACTGAGGCCCAGAAGAGTCGAGTATCTTGTCCAAGTACACAAGAGGGATAGGATTTAAACCCAGCCAGTCTGACTCCAGAGCCCAAGCTCTTAACTGCGGAATGGACATGGAATGAATGAGTAAACCCGTGAATGAAAGAGTCCTGGAGGGCTGCCTGGAAGAGTTGGTTTTTAGAGCATAGATGAGAGCCACTTCTTGGTCATAAGTAGTGGGGGGGAGCTTTTTTAGGACCTAGGGGTCGAGACAGACGAATTATAGAGGAGGGACACCATGTCCAGTGACCTATCCAGGGCTTTGAGGACTCCACACAGGAAAGTCAGGGCAATGTCATCGGATGATGATAAACAGTCTGGATTGGGACCCAAAGGCTGGCTTTCTCTCATCCTGGCTGCATTGCTGGGTGATCTTGATAAAGTGGTTTAACCTCTCTGGGCCTCAGTGCTGTGTGTGAAAGGAGCGAGTAGGATTAGCAGCTCTCCTGCACTCAGCTCTATTTGGCATGTTGACGAGATGGGGAGTGGGTGAGGGTCCGGGGGTGGGGGCAGTTTTGAGGCTGGCCTGAGAGGTGCAACGTGGCTCCTCTTCAGGCTAGCCGAGTGCCACAGCCCAGGACTGCGTTCTCGGAAAGCCGGAGCTCAGCACATTTTCTCTCTAATTAGATAGCGTTAACTTATCAATTTTGAATGAGATAAGTTTCCATGGATGATGTCCCGAATTGCTCCCCGAAGTGCTCATTAGTCACTTCCCCTGCAGCTGCCTTATTGTTTTCCAGATGCCAGCAAGGGACTTGGCATTTCCCTTCCCTGAGACTGGGGCACGTGAGGCTGAGCCAGTGGCACTGGCGTTGAGCAGAGGGGCTGAGCAGGCCTGGGCGAGCCCCGAATCTCCAGCTGGGGCCATCACCTCTCACTGGGGGCCTCACATCCAGATTCTGCCACCGTTGGGCCGTGGCTCTGGAGGGCCTGGTTCTCGTATCTCTATTCTGCAGCTGAACTGAGCAAGCATTTGTTAAGTACTTAGCGGGCCAGGCACCTTGCACCTGTAACCTGAATGCTCCCTAGGCCTGGGGGGTACAAATGAGGTCATAGTATTAATATGGTAATGTCCAAATTACCATAACTGCGGGTACGCACCCACTCAGAGTCGTCCCTAGTTATTTAAGGTGCTTCATGTATTCCCTAGGTATGGGGCGGTGCTCCATGCACGCTTGCAATAAATTGCTCACCGTCCTCGCGTCTTCGTCATTCCTTTCTCCAGCCCCAGGAGAGAAGCCCTCCTAATGCTGCAGTCTCCACTGTGACCTCCAGGTGGCGCTGCGCCCCTACGGTTGGGCGGGCTGGAGGACTCGGAGAAACTGAGGTTGTGCTTCCAAGGCCTGTGCGATTTTCTCCCCTGAGGGTGGGGGACAGGCCTTGGAAGTCTGAGAGCACAGACCAGCTGAGAACAGCCCAGAAAGGGCAAAGCAGGAATTCTCTCTCTAGTTTCCTCCTTTCTCTGCCCAGCTCACCAGGGAGCTGGCTGCAGATGTGAAAGTTTTGAAAAATCCAGAAAATTCAGGGAGAAAAAAACCCCCACATTTCTCCCTCTATAATTTCCCAAGCATTCACATCTTTAAATATACTAACCATAATTTCTTTAAACAAAAACGAGATATGCATAATGCATTGCATGTTCTTAAAATACGCAAATGACTTCACACTGGGAAAAGATGCTTGAAAAAAATTGCGTGGCATAGATTTTGATTTTTCTCCCCAGAAATTTTTCTCAGTGGGGAAATTCTGCTTCTCCAGCCTGGCCTGCTGTGGGCGCTCCTGGCTCCTGCTGCCTTAGCCTTGCTTCTTACTCCTCTTTCTCCTGTGCTCGGCCCCCTCCGCCCGCTCACATCCCCTTCTCGGCTTCCTTTTGTGTTCTGCCCCCAGCTTTACCTGGCAGGTCTGTCTCTTGTCTGCCCTGCTTGTCTCCTGCCGCTGTGTGTGGCTCTGTCCTCCTCTCTGAGGTTTTGTTAGCCTCTCGGATTCTGTCTGTTTCTGTCTATTTCGGTCTCTTTCAGCTGTGCATCTTCCTCACCTGTGTCAAGCACCCACCTCCTGGATCAGGTTACCCTCTGCCCAGCCCCTTGCCCAGCCCAGGGCCTGGCAGGGCAGGTGGGGAGGGCCTCTGTGACCACGCCATGGGGGCTCCTCAGTCTTCTACTTTCCCTATTATATGGGAAGTCACTTCCCAGGAAGAAGGGGCCCTTTGTCCACCCCTGTGGGCCATAGGGGGCCTTAGGCAGTGGGGCTCACTGCACAGAGTGGTCCCTGCTCTCACCTTAATGACTCAACCTGTACCTCCTCTGAGCCACACAATCTCCCTTTGAGGCTGATCCTGTCACCCTCATTTTATAGTTGAAAGGAATTCTGGGTCTCTGGGTCAGAGAATGGAGTGACTGCTTCAAGGTCACACAGGTTGGTGGGGTGGAGCTGGGATGGAACTCCTGGTTTACCGTCATTTAACTTGCTTCTCCTCCTGATCCAGAGAGCAGAGCTCCCTGCTGGCTGGTGGGAGACCTGGTCTTAGTGCCGGTGGCTCTGTCTGCAGTTGGGCAGCTTGTCTTCCTTGCTGGGGACTCTCTTCTCACCACACAGTGGGATAATATCCCTTCTCTGCCCTGCCCACCCTACGGGGCCGTCATGGACATCAAATACATCATGTCCATCATGTGAGAGAGTGCGCGAATAAAGTGCTTGGGAACCGAAGCGTCCCTAACCCATAGCCAGGCTTCTTGGTAGGCAGCTGGGCTCAGCAGTTAGTGGCCACATCCCTCTGGTCAGGGCTGAGCCCTTACAGGTCTGACCCATATTTGGGGGCCTCTGCAGTTGGTTCTGCCACGTCTGGGCTTAAGGTGTAAAAAGCCCTTCTGTTGTGAACGAACACAGGTTCACTGGGGAATCCTGTAATGCCATTTATAGGATCCAGCCCTGAGGTCTCCAACTGGGGGTGTCTGGGGTTCCAAGAGCCTCTGAAAATTGTTTACATGATGTCCTGTGTCTGGGAAAGAGAATTGTCTCATCAGATTCCCAAAGGGTTCCTCGGCCCATGAGAGGTTTGGACTCTCTAATAGACACCCTCCACCCCATTTCTATGTCTAGGTTGAGGTGCAGAGACTAGAAGAGGCTTGTCCCTGCTTTCCTGAGTCCCGAGTGTCCTCAGGGAGGCAGAGTCACCCAGCAGTGGAGAGCTTGGCCTGGGTCTGACCTGCTGCCACTCATCGGCCGCGTGGCTTTGGGCTCATCACTCGACTTTTCTGGCCTCTGAGCTCTTGTCTGTAAGACAGAGGTGACTCGTACCACCTTCTAAGACTGCTGGAGTATGGATGTGTGTACAGCGACGGCATGACCCTGGGGTACAGCCAGCTCTCAGTAATGACTGGGTGGGTGTTGAGTTTGGGCACAGAGGTCAGTGGCTGCCCTTTCTGAACTGGGACAGGGGGCAGCTCTTCCTCAGCCCCCGTTAGCAGCCACAGTCTGGCTCAGTTCACTGCTCCGGTGCGGTCAGGGGTTCTTTAGTTAGGGAAACTTCAGCCTTCTGGGGGAGAGGGCGGATAGGGGAAACCCGATAGGCCGGGTGAAGTTTCCAGAGCTGGGCTTTGGAGTCAGACCATGTTTCCAAACCTCTGGAGCCTCAGTTTCCCCATTTGTCCACCAGGGCTGTTTATATTTTGGCTAACTGTGCACTGCTGGAACCCCTCTCCTTCCATGCCATTCTGAGCATGACATGTGGCACTCGTAGTGGCAGGAATGTGGGAGTTAGGAGACCTGGGTTCCACCATTCCCTGGCTGGGCCTCAGTTTCCCCAACCATAATACGAGGGGGTTGGACTAGATGAACTTGAGGAGTGGTTTTCAAACTGAGCCTTGCAGAGTGTTAGGCATTCTTTGGAGACCCTGTGGAGACCAATGGGGTGTGGAGGCCCCAAATGGTGGGGTTCTGCCCCTAGGACCCCATCAGCTCACCCTTTATCAAATTTTCATCTACTGAGTTTCCTTGTAAGATTTTATTTGAAGAAAAGGTCTTAGTAATTAAACTCAGAAGTTAACATCCTTGAGTTGTATTGGGGGACGGGACTGTGTCTGCCACAAATGTCCCCAGCAAGTGTTTGCTGAATGAATGAATGGATGGATTCTCAGCATTCTTTGATTCTAGCTCTAAGCCACCTCCAGTCAGTCAATGAGCTGGTCTCTCACTGTGTGTGTTTGTGCATGTGTGTTTGTGTGCTTGCGTGTGTGTGTGTGTGGGAGGAGATGGAAATGGGGTCAGGAGAGAAGCCCTTTCTTTTAAGAAGGTCGGGGAACTGGCTGCACCCAGGTTCCAGTCCCTGAGTTGAGAGGGGCAGCGGTGGCGTGGGTTTCCATCCAGCCCTGGCGCAGAGTGGTGATTGCCTGCTGGGTGGCCACTTAGCCTCTCTGGAGGTGACCATTGACATGGCACTGCAGCCTGGCCTTCCCTGCTGACCGTCTAGGGTTTGAGCCAGCCCTGGCAAGGCTCAGCCTTCCCAGCGCTCCGTCTCCACGGGGGCCGGGCTTGGCCAGCCGATGCTCTGCACCTGGGGCTGGAACAGCCACCACCACTCTCTTCTCTGTGTCTTGCCATCACTGTCTGATGCTGCTGCCTGTGCCTCAGTTTCCCCATCCAGATTGGAGGGAGGGAGTGGGAACGAGGGGAGCTGTTGTGTGCCGAGGCTCTATTCTATGCCGGCCCAGCGAGAGCTGATCTTCCCTTTTTCCATCCACCAGCTCTAGTGTGGGGCTCAGTGCACAGAGGGCCTTCCGAATACTTACTTCTGCTCCCGGAATGTCTGTGCTGAAAGGACCTGTGGAGACGGTCCAGTCCTGTGGCTCTGAATTCTAGAGTCCTGGGGTTTGGTGAAGGAATTTCAGGTAAAGTTGGAGGGGGCAGGGGAGAGGTAAGTCTCTGGGACCCCCACCTTTGCTTCAAGCAGGTTATATTTACTTTAGATTTTTGAGAACTGGTTTTGCAACTGAAAAGAAGATGCGGTCTTTTTCAGGTTTCCCATTTGGTGATGGAGAGTCAGCGGCCTAGAGACGAAGCTTATTCAAAGCCACAAAGAGAGTCCACAGCCAATAATAACCACTGTATTTATTGAGGACTTACTATGTGCTAGGCATGATGCATGTATGATCTCCTTTCCCAGAATAAACCAGTAGGAGCAATTATTATGCTCGTTTGACAGATGAGGAAATCAAGGCACAGAGAAATGAAAGGACCACAGAGCTAGGAAATGACAGAGTAAGGATTTGAATTTGACTGCCCAGATCTACTGCCAGGTTCCTTGCTGGGAGGTAGGGAGGGCAGCCTTCACTCCTCCTTACATGGTCCCTGCACCTGGATCTGGCTCAGAGCCAGCCCCTTGGCTTTGGGGGTGGGCCCAGCAGGAATCGAGTCCCAGGGCATGTGTTGCCTCCAGGATGAAAGGATGCTCCACGGAAGGCTGGAAGAAATGGAGGATTGAGTGAGGCTTTTGTCATGACAACAGTTGGGGGGGCAGAGGTGGAGGAATGCCATACTGATTCACACTTTCCCTAGCAGAACTTCGGTGTGACCTTGGAGACATCACCCAAACTTCAGGCCCTCCTGTAAAATGAGCCTTAAGGTCTCAGTGCTGCCCACTTCTGCAGGTTGATTAGGAAGGAGGTAACAGTCACAGAGATGCTTTTCAAACTGTCAAGCACCATGTGCCTGGGAGGTGTGTGTGGTCCTGAGTTGGGAAGATGCTGCCATCTTTACTTTTATTTTGAACAAGGCAAAGCACACATAACAGATGGGGTGGGCTGGGCATCGTGGCTCACACCTGTAATCCTAGCACTCTGGGAGGCCGAGACGGGAGGATCGCTTGAGGTCAGGAGTTCAAGACCAGCCTGAGCAAGAGCGAGACCCCGTCTCTACTAAAAATATAAAAAATTAGCCGGGCATGGTGGCGCATGCCTGTAGTCCCAGGTACTTGGGAGGCTGAGGCCGGAGGATCGCTTGAGCCCGGGAGTTTGAGGTTGCTGTGAGCTAGGCTGACTCCACAGCACTCTAGCCTGGGCAACAGAACAAGACTCTTGTCTTCAATAAATAAAAGCAGATGGGGTGTATAACCGGCTTGTCTTCTCCCTTGCTGTGTGTGCAGGGACTCACCAGGCCTCTGTGTGTCTTTCTGCTTAGCTTCTGTGCAGTGGGACTGTGCTAGGTGCTCAGCATGTAGATTGCTTTGTACATCCCAACAGGGATGGAAGAGCCAGGTGAAGGTGAGACGAGTGGGGCAGTCCCCCTGCCTGCGGTCATCACTGCAGGGAGTCCCCTACAGGCACCAGGAATCACAGCTGGGAAGAGTGGCTTTTCCTGGCTCTGTGACTAGCCTGTGACCTTGGGCAAGTCACTTATCCTCTTTCTGCTACATCAGTTAAACAGGAATGCAACGTCTCCTCTTTCTGCCTCAAAAGGTATTTATTTTGAGAAGCAAGGTCAATAATGGATGTGAAAAAAGAAATAATGGATGTGAAAATGCTTTGGGGGAAAAATAGAAAGCATGATATAAATATAAGAGCTTCTTGTAACTTTATCATCCTGCTCCTTATGCTTTTGTTTTGCCTCTTAGCACTTGGCCTCAAAGCTAAGCTCAAAGCAGGCACTCAGGAGAGCCCTAATGAATGGAGACAGGCGGCTGGCGGGCAGAGCAAAAGCAGTCTGGAGACCTGCTGCTCCTGCCATTGACAAGCTGTGGGATTTGGGGCTGGTCCCCCACCCCCTGGGCTTGTTTCCCCACATGGAAACGAGGGGGTTGGGCTAGGTAATCTCTAAGGACCCTCCCAGCTCAGATGGCCCTGAAATGGGAAAGAAGGAAGTGCTACTGTTCTTTCTTACCTTAAGTCATTTCTCAAATGTTCATTGCCCGGTCCACTCTCAGACAGGCATCATGAGCTTGATTTCATTTTGCTCTCCTAACTATCCTGCAAGGTACACATGTGGCCAGCTAGCCACATACCCCGTTTTAAGACTGAGAGGATGGAAGTTCAGAGAGGAGAGGCGACTTGCTCAAAGTCACACAGCTAGCAAATGACAGGCCTGATTTTCACACCCAGGCCTGAATGCAAGGGTCAATGCTTGCCCGATCTGCCACATTGCCTCAGTCTCCCGTTTCTCAGCGCCCTTCCCCCTGTCTCCCCCCAAGGGGTCTGGCCAGCCCTTTTACACAGTTTGGAGAGAGGGCTGGGCTGACTCCTCTACCAGATGTTGTGCCACTAAACCCCTCTCGCTTCCCCTCCAGCCCCACCCGCCAGAGTCTCAGCGCTGAGGGAGGGTGAACCTGACAGTGCCCTTCACTGTTAATGGGACCCCTTGCAGGGCAGCAGGTTCAGCCAAGGTGAGACTCGCTCAGGCGACCTGGACGTGCCTCCTAGCCTTGTCTCTAGCAGGCTGCATGACCTTGGGATGGTGCCCCTTTCTGGTCAGCCCCGCTCTGCCGAGCAAAAGCCATCTCCAGGCGGGGAGCAGGTGCTGCTGGCTCGGGGCGAGGATAACGAGCGCTCCTCACGCACCTTGCCCCCTCGGAGTTACCGTCCGCTCGGCAGATGCGCCTCCGGGCCACTGGGGCTGCCCCAGTCTCCCGCCCGGGATCCGGAGCCCGCGCCTCGGCTCAGAGGCCGCAGTCTCTCCCCAGGGCCCACGGCCGTTGCTGGAAGGGAGGTCCCCGAGGGCAGAGGGCGGCAGGCCCCGGACGTCCCGGTGGAGCCGGAAGGCGCCGGGAGCCGGGCATCCCGGGCGAACCCGAGGGAGAGGCGCTCCCCTTCCCTGCGGAAGGCGGGGCTGCCCCTTCGCTCCCCCGTCCTCCCCTCCCTGGGGCCCCGCGGAGCTGGAGTCCCGCGCTGCGGGGCGGGG
>VBSM01000529.1:11776258-11797778 GCA_008086735.1 Cheirogaleus medius | reverse complement strand
CCCCTCCGCCCCTGGCCGCCCCGCGCCTCGCCGCTCCCCAGTCAGCCTCTCGGAACTAGCGCCGCCGCCCGCACCCGCTGCAAGACCGGCTCGCCCGGCTCCCCGGGGTGCGCCCTCCTCGGCCCCGCGCCCTCCGGGCTCGCAGGGACACCCTCCTCCCTCCCGGCTCGCGGCCCCGCCCGGCCCGGCCCCCGCCCAGCGCTCGAGCGCGCCGAGGATGTGAGTCCTGCTCGCCTCTGCCCGAGCAGCAGCCACTCGCGCGCCGAGCCGGAGCGCAGCGCAGCCGCGGGCGCTTCCCGGGTCGCTCGCGCGGGCGGCGCGCTCCTGCCCTAGCGGTGTCCCCCGGCCCCTCGCCGGCGCCACCGCCGCAGCAGCCCGCGGGCGGTCCCCGGCCGGCCGCCCCCGGCCCCAGCGCCGCTGACCCTGTCCGCCGCGGGCGGGGACGCGGGCGGAGGAGGTGCCGCCGCGGAGCCCCCGGACGCGACCATGTCGGAGGTGCTGCCCTACGGCGACGAGAAGCTGAGCCCCTACGGCGACGGCGGCGACGTGGGCCAGATCTTCTCCTGCCGCCTGCAGGACACCAACAACTTCTTCGGCGCCGGGCAGAACAAGCGGCCGCCCAAGCTGGGCCAGATCGGCCGGAGCAAGCGGGGTGAGTTCGCGGCCCCCTTCCCCGACACCCGGTTTCTTCCGTGCTGCAGCATGGACAAGGGTTGCGGGGGAGCTCCCACCCGCAGGAGCCGGTCCGGACCTCGTGAAATCCCCTCCCGCAGAACTGGGGGATCCCGCAGTGCGGGTCCTGCTGGGGCGGGCCAAAGGGAACGCGCCCCCTCGGCCTGATCCCCTTTGGGGTCACCCCGGGGGCGTGGCAGCTTCTAGCTGCAGCGGGGGCTGAAGGGTTATACTCGGATCCCCACCCGCGCCAAAGTTTGCTTTTTGATTTCCACCTTCCCGCCCCCGCTCCGTTTTGCGCAGTGTAGTCGCAGCTGCTCTCGCTCTACAACCCGGGAGCAGGGGTGCCAGGTCTCCCCGAGGGACAGCGTGGCGACCTGAGGGGGAGGATCCCATTCTTGCCTGGAAGGCGCAGGGCACGGGTCGCACGGGCTTTTCATTGTTACTTGGCGGGGGAGGGGGTTTGCCCAGCCTGGGCGATCGGCGTGAGAGCTGGAAAAGCCCCGGAGAGGCTCCGAGAGGGGCTCCAGAGGCGCGGGGACAATGAGGGAGACCGACGGCTGCCGAGAGAGACCGAGCGCAGAGAGGGAGGGGAGGGGGTACGCGGGAGACCGGGGAGGCAGAGACGGCGAGACAAAGCTCCAGAGAGGGAGCTGCAGCGGGAGGACAGCGAGCCAGGACGCCAGTCAGGGGAGGACAGACAAGCGGCCGTAACAATAGGGGCGACTCGCCCCCCAAGCAGAGAGATCCGGAGACCTCGACCGGCCACTGTCGCGCTGAGGGACTGATGGAAGGACTGAGAAAGGCGAGGCTAGGTAGACACGGCGAGAGAGGCGGAGGAGAGGGCAAGAGGCAGAGTCCCAGGTAGGCAGCGAAGGGACTACTGACCTCTCTGCCCACGGAGCGGCGGAGCCCGCCGGCCCGCGGCGCGGGGAGAGCGTGCAGGAGACGGGCGTCCGCCCAGGCCGGGCCCGATCCCTCCACCGGCTGAGCCATGGGAACCCGCCCCGCCATCCCTTCCTGGCTCCCGGCACCAACGCACCCAGCCTTGGCCACCTGCGCTGCGCTCGGGATTCCCAGGCGGGGTCCCAGGGACCCGGAAACTTCGGCTCCCTCTCATCTCCTTTCGCAGCCTTGGACCCTTCTTTCTATATCAGTGCGCCCGGTGGGCAGAGGACCGGGCCCGTGCGCGCCCTGGCTGCAGCCCCGGCGGCTGCCTTTGCGCCCTCTCTGCTTCCTTTTCTCAGACTCGAGCGGGGACGCCGGCTGGGGGCTGGGGGGTGGGGTGGTTCTGAGGGAAGCAGCGAAGGGACCCCTGGCAGGGGCCGAGGAGGATGGGGCTGTTTCACCGTGCTGTGGGGCCCCCCCTCTTCCCCCTCCCCCACTCTCGGTCCCCGCCAGGCTTGGAGTGACGCGAAACGGCGGAGACCCCTGGCTAGGCCCAAGCGCGCTCACCTCTCTTCCCCCCGCTTTTTTGCAGTTGTTATTGAAGATGATAGGATTGATGACGTGCTGAAAAATATGACCGACAAGGCACCTCCCGGTGTCTAACTCCCTCAAAGACAATGAGTTAAGAACGGCGATAACAGTTATTGGCAAAAAGCATGAAATGAGAAAGCACTTCGAAATTTATTACTAGCTTGCTACCCACGATGAAATCAACAACCTGTATCTGGTGTCAGGCCGGGAGTCAGATGAGGCGTGAGGAGGAGGAGGTGGAGGAGGCGGCGAAGGCTCTGGGCTCCTCTGCAAAAATAAAAATAAAAAATAAATAAAATTTTAAAAATAATAAAAAATCACTATATACATACATATAAAGAAATAAAAAAAAGAAGTCTCAGTTGCAGCTATTTGTCAAAATTAATATCCATTTCCTTTTATATACGGTGAATATTGCGCAATTATAGATCTGGATTTTGAACCACTTAATGAAGCGGCAACACCGGGTGTTTTGAGGTGTTGGCATTCTTCGCTGATTTGGCTGTTTCCAATGTTTACATTATTTAATCTTGCAAAAATGATTCTGTGCACTTGGATGTGAAATGCTGTCCAGTTTTTTTTTATGTTGTTATCTTTGGATGTACAAAAATTCAGAAAATGATCTCTGTAGATAATTCTGTTTTATTTTGGTCATCTTTTGAAGTTATTAGGAATGTGTTTAAAACAAGAGGAGAAGTTTTCTAAGTAATGATACCTAGAAAGGATCCTTGTTTTATTTTGAAATGAATTGTGAAGCTTGTGTTTCTTTGTTGCTGCAAGCTATTTGCCCAAGTTAATGCAAATGGACACATTTTATATGTCAGAAAAAAACACGCGAAAAACAAAGAAAAAAATGCTTGAGCTTTTTCTAACCTCCCCCTGCAGTCTGTTGTGTGAGCAGCCTGTTTTTTTCCTCTAATATTATGTCAGTTTATTCTCTTTAATGGACTGTAAAAAAAATGTAATCACAAGAGTGCCAAATATCTTGAAATGCCAAAAGGCATTTTGGTTTCTTTTCTTTTCCCTGTGCTCTGAGTCCACGTACAGGAATGCTTGGAGTGTTTCTGTTATTTATAGGGATTCTCTTAAGGCACACCAGCTGCCTGTTTTGCATGGTATTTGCAAAAATGCCTCTTGCGTGAGGAAATCTTTTACCATTTTTTGTTTGCAACTTTGGACCTCAAGAGGTTTCCCTTCCCTTCCCTGTTCCCTCTTTTCTTAATTGGATATTCTGTATGTTGCACCTTGAACCAGCACACAGGGCTATTTCTCCAATGTACAATAAAAGAACTGTTCCTGTGACTCCTCCCTCTCTTTTCTCTGCTTTGGTTGGGGGTGGGGTGGGGGTGGGAGTGGAGGTGGGGATTGGGGGTGGTGGTGGGGGGACTTGGCTGTTTGCTGGTTGCAGACAGGAAGGAAGGGATGGTGGCTTTGGTCTGTAAGGCAAAAAGGCAATGCGGGGTGCGCTGTGGATAGGCCGGACTGGCAAGACCATCCTGAAGGGCAAGTTTATTTAGTTTTAGATTTGCAGGTTGTGCTCTCCTGGCTTCCCTGAGGTTTCTGCCATCCTTGGTGGGGTGAGGAGAGAGGGGGGATGATGTGCTGAGAAGTGAGCAGTCTTGTTAAGAGCAGCGTTTGAAGGCTGACAGATTTGGATTCAAATCCCAGCTCCTTGACTTCCTAGCTCTGTGGACTTGAGCAAGTCTCTGAACTTCTTTAAGCCTCAGTTTCCTAATCTGTAAAGTGGGGACAACTCAGTTCATAGGGTTATTGGGAGGATTGACACAACACCCAGCACACAGGGACACTCAGTACCAGGCCACTCTATGCCCATTTAATCCTTCACCAAGGGCCACCTGTCCTCAAAGGCAGGGCTGAAGATGAGCTATTCTCTTTTCCAGACCCTTCACCTTCTGGAGCCCACAGGTCACTGCTGGAGGGAGCAGCCCCTTCTGGGGCCCACAGCTGCAGAGGCTGCAGTCCTTCCCAGTCACAGCTAAAGGCTTGTTATGAAAAAAAAAATCTCAGCCCCTTGTTAGGCTCCGGGCAGTTACTGCTGGTGGAACAGATTCCTAGGGGAGAGGGTTTGGGGAGGAGGATTGTGACTGAAGAAAGGCCAGGAGAGGTTTTTCTCTGGGGCTGTTACGCATCCAGAAGCCCCAGTGCCGGGAGCTTTTAATGTGTTTGTTGTAAAACTGTCAGCCGGGGAGTCACAACACAGCTCACAGTGACAGGAGTCTGAGTGTGACTCAGACATCAGGTAAGAGGGCTCAGGAGGGAAGAGGAAGAGGGGCTCCAGAGGGCCCATGGGGGGATGATGTCTCATCCTCCTTCCCTGGCAGTGGAGGCCTCGAAGCCTTAGGGAGTCCCAGCAGAAAGCTCGTCTCTGGAGCTGTCATTATTAGGAAAGGCGGGCAGGCTGGAGCTGGCTGGAGCTGGCGGGGCTGCACAAGGGCTGGGAATACCGCCTTGATTTTCCCAGGTGCTTGACCCTCTTCCAGATCCTGGCCCTCCTCCCTGCTGACCTGGGGACCCTGTGCTTGGAGCTGATGATGGCACCGTGGAGCAGGCCAATCCCTGGGCTTTCCCTCTGTGTAGGCCTCCGGGAGCCGCCCAGGGAGTCGGGGGCAGGGCCCACCTTCTGCTCAGACATCAATCTGCCAAGAGAAACAGGAGCCTCATGCAAAGACTCTTCTAGCAGGCACGGTTTCTGTCCGCACCCAGGAGTAATTGCCACTTACCTGATCAAAGCGCTGTGCAATTACAAGGTGCTTCCCTCCCACTCTCTCGTGTAATCCTCCCAGCCACCCTGGAAACCCACAGGCAGTCATTCTCCTCGGTAGGTGAGGAAATTGAGGCCCTAGAGGGGCTAGAAGGATCACGCAGCACCTGCATTAACGGAGCCCTTACTGTGCCAGGCTCACAACAGCCCTACGAAATAGGCACGACGATTACCCTGATTGCACAGAGAAACCAGGGCTCAGAAAGGTGAAGAAACTTGTAGAGGAGGACTCAGTAAGGCACTGAGGGAGGACTGGAACCAGAGCCCCTCCCTGCTCCATGAGAGGGGTGCAGAATCACCTGACCCCAGACCCAAGGCTCAGTCCCAGCTGCAGCCGTTGTCCTTCAGCCTCAAATGTCCTTTATCGCTTTGTTGTTTTGAGGCTCCGTCTCTCTCTGGCTGTTCACTGTGTGCGGGGTCAGAGGGGGGTAGGGCTTGGATGCAGTCAGGAAGGCCCCGGAGCCGCCCTCTGCTGGGAAGGGGGAGGCCAGAGCCCTCAGCCTGGGCCCCAGGGCCATTTTAATAAGTGATGTATTAAAACATTCCTGCTGGAGGCCACCCCGTCAGCATCAGCGGGTGCCTGCCGGGTCCTCTGCTTCAGAAGACAGGGTCTTCCTCTCCCAAGGACTCCATTTAGCAAAAGGGAATATAAATCTTTTAAATATACTATAACATCAGGTAAGCATTTGTTAAGAGGGCACTTTGGGGACTGGGCAGATATCAGATTATACCAAGTGCAGGATATGTTCGAAGTATCTGGTTAGACAGCAATAAATATGGAAAAGGCTATTAAAAGACCAAGGTGGGGGAGGGCGTCCATAAGCCTCCGAGCGTCGATCTGAGCGTGCCAGGCCTGCGTTATTCAAACTTAACTAATTGAATGCTTGTGATAAGCATGCATCTCCCTGGATTCTGCTTCCGTGGCCTGTCCATGCTGACAGCCTGAAGGAATATTGAGAAGCACCTCTAAGAGGGAAATTGGCAAATTAAGTTTTTAAAAAAAGAGACTTGCAAATTCCTGCTGTTTGAAGGCCACGGATGAAGAGATCAGTGAGGGGGGCCTCTGGCAGGAAGCTCTGGCCTAGAGGGAGGGGACAGACTTTAAGGTGGCTGATGCAGGGGTTTGGGGCGCAGATGACTTGGATTTGAAGCCTGTCTTCTATACTGTCTAGTTGTGACTTGGAGTGGTTCTCAATCTCTTTGGGCCTCTGTTTTTTCTTCTGTAAAATGGGAATGATGACAATTCTCACAAAAGATTAGATGGGAACCCCGTCCTCCTCCCCCACACAGGGCCTGGTGCATAATAAATGGCAGCCATCAATATGAACATATATGAAGTGCCTACTGTGTGCCAGGCAATGGACCTTAAGACCTAGCCAAACAGTTCTTGTTGCATGAAGCCTCTTTGCAGATATTTTCTGGCAGCTGCACTGCCCAAAGTGGAAAGGTGGGAATTTGGGTGAGGAAGGAGGGTGGTTTGGGCGAGTCAGCCTGCCTCTCTTATCTTCATCGGCTCCCCAAAGCCCCCAATAAATATGGTCCTAAGTAAATCCATGTGCCTAGTTCCCAAAGGCAGTGTCAGGAGGAGTCTTCTACCCTCTTCTAACCAGATGGCCAGAAGTCTTCGTTCTCTGCAGGGAGACTAAGAAGTATTGACTTCTTGCCCTGGGAAAGGAAGAACTTGGCTTTCTACTTGGATCACTTCCTTTAGCAAGTCCTCAAGTTTTATTCATTTGACAAATGTCAATCTAGCACCTACTGTGTGTCTGGCACCGTGCTGGGCTAACTGGGTATACTATGGTGAATAAAATGGGAGTTTTTCCTGGGCTTGAAAATGATGATAGTTTTTATGGAAATGAGGTTAGGCTCTAGGGGGCTTGGATACCCCCAAAACCAGAAGCTCAGATCCTCAGTGCTGGCAAAACGAGGGAACCAAACAGAACTGGGTCTTGGGGAATGCCTGAAACATAAACAAGTGATCCACTTTTTTTAAAAAAAAAAAAAAGCTTTGTATTTTAGAGTAATTTTAGATTTACAGGAAAGTTATGAAGATAGTACAGAGTTGCCACATACCCCTCACCCAGTTTCTCCTACTGTTAACATCTGACACTCCTATCGTACATTTTTCACAACTAAGGCACCAACCCTGGTACGTTACCATTAATGAAATTCCACAGTTTATTTGGATTTTATTAGTTTTCACCTAATGTCTTTGGAAGGAGACCATGGAGGTAATGTGCTATTCTCATCACATGGTATCAAGGGTCCGTGCTATAGACATGACTTATCACTGTTTGATGTTGACGTAAACCATCTGGCTGAGCCAGTGTTTGTCAGGTTTCTTTGCTGTGAAGTTCCTCTCTCCCGCCCCCTTCCATACTGTACTCCATGCAAAGAAATCATTATGCACAGCTCTCATTTCAGGGGCAGGGAGTCATGTTCCAC
Organism: Cheirogaleus medius; assembly: GCA_008086735.1. Lineage (NCBI taxonomy): Eukaryota > Metazoa > Chordata > Mammalia > Primates > Cheirogaleidae > Cheirogaleus > Cheirogaleus medius. The sequence goes on along the minus strand of VBSM01000529.1, from coordinate 11,790,400 downwards.
CTCCTGGAGGGAGGAGTATCTCCATAAATTATTTGGGATTCTTCTGCACAGGCGACTTGAGTGACCCATTTTTCAGTAGTTCCATCTCTGCCCCAGCGTCCGGCAAGCCCACTGTGGCATCACGAATTCCAGGTGAATTTAAGTGGCATCACGAATTCCAGGCAGATGGAGGGGAAGAACAAAAATGTCCACAAGGCTGAAGGTGCTGTCTGATGACCGATAGATGGAGCCTTACAAAAAAAAGAGAGATTAAAAAAATTAATAAAAGCAACTTCCTGTGGAGGCGAACTGTCACCCTGGTTAGAAACTGTGCAGAATTTTTTCTTGGAAACCTTCAGGCAGCTGCTCTGGTTTATAAAATCTGCCTATTGGAGGGAAGAAGAGGAAAAAAAAAAAAAGGTTGTCATTATTCCAGTAACAGAGATTCTCCCAAACCATATGCAAAAATAAATCTGTGGCGACTGGGCTGTATCCGAGGAAACCTGGCAGCTGGGATGGAGTTTGTGGGGTGGCCCCTGTGGATACAGAGCCCTAGCCACCTCCCCGGCAGGACCAAGAGTCCCCAAAAGACAGCCGCTGGGTCACTTCCAGCCCCACCTCACCCCACCAAGCTCTGGGCCCCCATCCTTTCCCAAGGGTTCTGGGATGAGAATTTGGTTTTCCTTCTTGCCTCTCACATTGGAGGATTTGTCCTTAACTCAGGGGAAATGCACAGCCCTGGCCAAAAGGAGGGTCCCTGACCCAGAAACAGCTGTTTTGAGAACAAAGGGTCACTAGTGGGGAGGGAAATCAGGGAGGACAGGCTGAAGGGAGGAGGAGAACCCAGGCAACATGCCATGGGAAATCCTAACAAAATGGGGACGGAGGTGGGGCTGGATGGGGGCCAGAGAGTGAAGACAGGAAGTGGTCCAGGTAAGGGATGTCCTGTAAGGCAGAGAGCTGAGTGGCCAGGGGCTTCAGGAGCTTGCTTTGAGAGCATGTTTGGGGAGAGAAGATTCACCAATTAATTAATTAAATCCATATTAATTCAACAACTCCTCTGCCAGGCACAGGGGAGGGATGACTTGTGCTTGGCATTGGGGAGACAGGGCTGGCCAAAGCCAGGCCTCTTCCGGTTCAGGCACTTCACTGCCCGGTCAGTGACCATTCAATGACTGTGAACTTCAAGAGGTTAGAAAGGGGAGTTGGGTGGGCCCACAGGAAGCATAGGCAACCCTTGGGGAACCCCAGTAGTATGCCCCAGCATCTGCTGTGGGTGTCAGAAAGGATTGGAGACTATACATTCCAATCCCAAGTCTGCCAGTAGCACGCTTGCTCTGTGACCACCACCTAGGGCAAATATTTTGCCTGTTTGGGACTCCGCCTCCCAATGTGGAAAATATTTACTCAGTGCTGGCTATAGACCAGAAACTGTTCTGTGCTCTCTGCATTTAGTTCATTCAATTTTCACAAGAACCTTCTAAGATAAGTTAGCTAATATTGTTAGATAGCTAATATTATTCTAAGATAGTCAATATTATTCCCATTTTACAGAAAAGGGACACTGAGGCACAGAGCAGCGAAGTCACCTGCCTAAGAGCCCGCAGCTGGAAAGTGGTGGAGTTGGTACTGAAACCCAGGCAGGTGGGCCCAAGCGTCCGTGGTCTCAACCGCTCCCATATAAGGACGCGGTGGGACAGAGGATTTTCCACCGCCCTGGCAGCTGGAAGCTCCGAGAGCACAGGGTTGGGAGTCGAAGACGCCCATCCTCCCGCGGAGGAGGGAGCCAAGGAGGATCCGGCTGGCGGTGAACTCTGGACCAGGCCAGCCGGTTGCCATGGAGACGGCCGGGCGTAGGCGGCGGGCCAGGCCGGCTGCCCCGCGGGGCAGTTCCGGGGAGCTCCCTCCCGCCGGTGGCAGGGAGTGGCACGGGGCCGGCACCTGGGGCTGCGTTTTCCCGGCAGCACGAGCCACATGATTCTCCCCTCTCAGACCGGGGAGACCCGCAAGTCCCCCGGGCCGCCTGAGCCTCCTCCTCCGACCTGAACTCAATCCCCCACGAAGCCGCCCTTATCTCCAGTTCATCTGCGTGAATTATTTACTGTGCCTGGTGGCCTCCCCTGCGGCCTCCGCGCCGCCTCTCCCGCCCTCCCTGCCCCGGAGCGTTTCCACGTCCAGCTTCCCGCAGGCCCTCTGTCCCGCTCTCCAGGAAGTTCCAACGTGAGGACTTAGGGGAACTTGGGGGAAGGAGCTTCCCGCTGTCTCCTGCCTTCACCTGGAATTCTTATCCTGGAACTAACTAGAGAGCACTGAGTTGGGAGTCAGAGCACCTGCTGCTAGGCAGGGAGTTGGGGGGGGAGGAGGGCCTCTATGAACTTCCGTGTCCTCCTCTGTGACGCTGGGGTGGTGATGCCTGCTCTGGGTGCTCCCAGAACTGCTGATAAAAATCGAAAAGGTGATGTGGAGGAATGACCTCTGCAACCACAGAGCATTGTACGTGTGCACGATGTTACCATGATCAGTATTTAAATTTTTCCCGTTATTTTATGTTATTAGTATCCTTAGCTTGTGCTGCAGTGCTAAGTGTTCTGCATATGTTTTCTTATTTAATTCTCCCAGTGATCCTACGAATTGGGGACATTGTATATTATCCCATTTCACATACAAAGAAACTGAGGCTGGAGGGTTTGAGTAAGATGTCCTTAGCTGAGTGGAAACCGAGCCTGATTCTGGCTCACACTCTGACCTCATTAGTCACTCCTTGAGCCTTTCACCAGCACCCAGTCTCGTTGGTGACAGTCATACGCACAGAGTAATGACCCAGCCTTTGTGCCTGGTCCCGTGCTGGGTGCTGGGGACACATTGATGAGTCAGGCACAGCCTCTGTCTTCAAGTTGCTTCTGCCTAGAGTCAGGGGTGGGGGTCAGGGACAGCGAGCAGAGAGGGACAGACGTGTTCACACACAGCTATGATACAGGATGGAATGCCTGTCATGATGGGGGCTGGGCACAGACAAGCAACGAGGGGAGACCATTCAAAGGTGGGGAGACCATTCAAGGAGCCGTCGTGATTTCAGCCAGGCCTGGGAGCAGGGAAAGGGCACTCTGGGTGCAGGAAGACCACAAGCAGAGGCACAGAGGTTGACAAGTTTGGGGTTTACTTGAGAAAGAGCAGGTCTTGGGGGCGTGGTTGGAACAAGGTGTTTATGATAGCGCTGGGGTTGGGGGAAAGGCGGTTAGGGTCAGATAATGGGAGTTCTTGAAATATGAGCTCAGGGGTCAGTTTAGAGCAGTGGTTCTCAATGGGGGGCAATCTGGCCCTCCAGGGGGCTTTGGCAATGTCCGAAGACATTTCTGGTTGTCTCGATGGAAGGAAGTGGGTAGCCCTACTGGCATCTAGTAGGCAGTGCAGGGACAGTCCCGCAACAAGGAATTATCCAGCCCCAAACATCACTGTGCCGAAGTTAAGAAATCCTAGTTTAGAGCATGTTTAAGGGTCTTTTTTTTTTGAGACAGAGTCTCACTCTGTTGCCCAGGCTAGAGTGCCGTGGTGGCGTCAGCCTAGCTCACAGCAACCTCAAACTCCTGGGCTCAAGCGATCCTCCTGTCTCAGCCTCCCGAGTAGCTGGGACTATAGGCATGCACCACCATGCCCGGCTAATATTTTCTATATATTTTTAGTTGTCCAGCCAATTTCTTTCTATTTTTAGTAGAGACGGGGTGGGGGGGGGGCTTGCTCTTGCTCAGGCTGGTCTCAAATTCCTGACCTCAAGTGATCCTCCTGCCTTGGCCTCCCAGAGTGCTAGGATTACAGGTGTGTTTAGGAATCTTTAAAGTGAGATTTGGGGAAGTCACTTAACTTCTCATGCATCAGCTCCCTCCTCTCTAGAACGGGCTGGTTATCACAGCTAACGTTTGAGGAATAAGCGCCATCTTTTCCACACTTACGGTGGGCCAGGTCCAACCCTACGTGCCTTACACGTGCTGTCGCATCCCATCCTTACAGCCCAGTGGAGGATACTACTACTATGGCAACGACTGAACGCCTGAGGGCACTTATGAGGTGCCAGGTCCCGCACTAAGCTCTTTACACATATTGATTGATTCATTTGATTCTCACAACACCTGTACGAGGTAGGTACTATTTTAATCTCCATTTGGCCGGTAAAAATAGAAAAATTAGCCGGGCATGGTGGCGTGCACCTGTAGTTCCAGCTACTTGGCAGCCTGTGTCAGAAGGATCTCTTGAGCCCAGGAGTTTGAGGTTGCTGTGAGCCAGGCTGACGCCACGGCACTCTACTTAGGGCAACGGAGTGAGACTTGTTCTCAAAAAACAAAAAAACAAACAAACAAAAAACCAAAAAAACCTCCATTTAACAGATGGAGAAACAGAGGCATGAGAGGATGGAAGCTTCTTGAGGGCAAGGTATTGTTTGCTGCTATCTCTAGAACAGTGTCTAAATTTGTTAGGAAGGAAATAAATAAACCTTCTACGGACTCAGTGGGCCCACCAGCCCTCCTGTATTGTGAAGACACTGCAGCCCGGAAAGGTTGAGGGTCTTGGCTGCAGCCACACAGCCGGGCCTTCCCTCCTTGCTGTCTAGACGAGGTCTGGGGAAAGCCTCTGGGCGGTCTCTTGGCCACTGGAGCCTGGCTCTGCTCCCACTGCTGGCAGAGAGGGGCTGACATGTGTGGGGGCATTTCTGAGATGCCCAGAGGGTGGCGGGGTGGCAGGTCTCCCTGGAATCCCAGCTGAGCGGGAAGGGATTAGCATCCTGGGGTCTGAGCAGACAGAGTTCAGTCAGCACAACAGTGTGCCTGGTGCCTGGGACCGGACTGGTCTACTCCCTCGATGAATGCAGAGAGATTTCACATTTTATTCAATCCTAGTCTCGACCTCAGGGAAGTGGGTACCCGCAGGGCCTATGGTCTGAGCTAGTCATGGCAGCTGCAGTGCAGTCTGCGTGCTACACGCTTTGGGTGGCTACAGTCTACACGCTACGACTCAGCAAGGCCTCACAGCAGCCAGCAGAAGCAGCAGTACTGTGTCGCCCCACCAAGATCTAGAGAAGTAGAAATTTGTCCAAAGGCATCAACGGGGAGGCTGCAGACCCAGGAGTCAGCCTGGCCTCTCTGATGCCTGCATTAACCTGAACCCTGAGTACAAGTTCCGTGAGTGACTCTGGGCCTGTTCCTTTAGTTCTCTGACCCATATCTGTGAAATGGGACCATGAATCCAGGCCTCCGGGGATTGCTGGAAAGGTGATAACCATGATAAATTACCCAGCACCTAGTAGGTGCTCAATAAATAGCGGGTTCTTTCCCTGAGCTTCCTGGGTCTCTTCTCAAATCTGAGCTTTGGGGTAGCCCTGGGGGTGTTGGTGCAGGGGGGTCAGGGCAGAAGCTTGGGAGGAGGCCTCTAATGCCCGCCCTGCACGGCTCTACGAAGCAAGGCCTGCCCGTCTCTGCCAGTCCTCTCCCGCTGTGCTGTGGGGTCGTGTTGCGCCGTCATCGACAGGCCTGGTGAAGCCGCCTTTCTGGGCCATTCTCTAAATAGTTATGGGGATCACGGGCAGTTATGAGAGCAGTTAGGGTGTGGTCTACACCGCAAGCCTCATCTACCCCTGCTTCTCCATCAGCCTGTTGTGATGCTCTGGCCACACTGTTCTTTCCAGAATGTCCTACTTTTCATGCCTCTGCATTTTTGCATATGCTGTTCTTTCAGCCTCCTGCCCTTTCCATTTAGCCAAATCCTACCCATCCTCCAGGTTTCAGCTGAGATGTCACCTCCTCCAGGAAGCCTTCGCTGAGACCCCTCCACCTGCGTTAGGTCCCTCAGTTAGGCTCCTGTGGCCCGGAGCTTCCCTCTGTCCAAGCAGAATGTATCACTGCTGATCCGCCCTCCCCCGTCACACCCTGTTTCCCTCTTGGACAGGTGCTGGAGCTCTTGCATCGGCCTGGGTCACCCCAGGGCTTCACACAAATGGCTGGCACTGGGCAGCGCCTTGGGGGGTGTTGTTGGATTAATGTTATAATAATAACAACAATAACTTGCATAGGTAGAGCTATTTTCCAGTTTCAAAAGTCTTTTTATGCAACTCTATCCTGAGCCTCACAGAAAACTTGGCGTTTGAGGTAGGTAGGGTTTGAATCGGTGTTTCCATTTTCTAGGGAAGAACATGAGGCTGGAAGAAATGAGGTGCATTGCCCAGGTGGCCGGTCCCGCCGCCCACACCGTCTTGCCTGAGGCAGGCATGGATGCATTTGTGATATATTTGGTCCAGAGTGGGAGTCTCAGAGTTCTCATTCCAGGCTTTCCGTCTGGGGGGCTGGAGAGTAGGGGGCAGCGTGGTGGCTTTCAAGGCTCAGTGGGGAGCTGGGGCCAGCTTTGCTGGGGGGCGGCAATGTGGGGGGCTGTGTTCTCTGGGGGAGGCAGTGGTTTTCTTCTGTGAAGGTTCGTTCATCACTGTGCTGTCGATGGCACAGAAAACTGAACATTCAGGGGGAAAAAATTCCAAAACAGGGGACTGACTAAATTGTGGTCCATCAACTTCCAGTATTTGGTGGTCATTAAAAATAATGTTTCTGCAGTTGGTGCAAGGACTGGGGAAGTGCTTGTGCATCCGCATAATGCTCGAGGCAAAAAGGAAAGCGGAAAGGGTGTCTGTGGTAGGAGAGACTGTCAGGGAATGGGTTGAATCCCAGCTCTGCCACTTACTGACCATGAACTTGGGCAAGCTCACTTTTCTGTGCCTCAGTTTCCTCATCTGTAAAAAAGGCAAAATGATAGTCCTACCTCGGAGAGCCGTTGGGAGGATTCAATGAGTTAATATCTGCAAAACACTTAAAATAATGCTTAGCATGTGTCGTTAAGTTTAGTTATAGTATCGTCACCATCTCAGCTATGTCAAATCTGTGTAAGAAGAAACAAAAAGAGGGAAGAGAATGTCGACAGTGTTTTCTTTGGGATGTGGGTTAATGGATGGTTTTTACTTTCTTTGCTTCCACTTCTCTGAATTCTCTAAATATTTTACAATGGGGAGGTATTACTTTTGTTATCATGAAAGAATAAACTTTACTTCCCCTCAAACAACAGTCGTCAGATAACACCTGGGACACCCTGAGAACACACCCATGTCACTATTTTTCTTTATCTGGAAGGGCAGGTCCCAGGCAATCTTTCTCCAAACAGATCAGATCATGCCTTCCATCTCTCATCTGCTTGTTTAATAATTTTATACGATGCTTATTGAAACATACAACCAAGCTGTTTAGATACCCACAACCATAAACTGTCACCACCTGATGACAATGAGAATTCCCCAGGCAGGGCACATCAGAAGTGAAACTAATCATTCTGACCACCCTGTCACCACCACACTCCCCCTCTATGGAGTAAGACAAGGGCATCTACAGTGAAGGCAACGCTGGCTGCCGTGTAAGCTGAAACGGGCTCTGTCAGTTGGCTGGCCAGGCCGCAACCTGCCAGGGAAGGCCAGCTGGCCCGCACACACCTGAACCAAGCACATAGTAGGTGCTCAATAACGCCTCATCAAATTCAATTGGAATGTTGTTAGTTCCAGCCATTGTGTATGACCACCACTGTCAAGAGCTTACCACCTCTCACCTTCCCGCCCCCCCTATTTTTCATCTTTCCATCCAACCGTCCAACCTTCTGTCCTTCCATCCATCTGCTGTAGTTTGAACATGTCCCCCAAAGCTCACGTGTTGGAAACTTACCGCCTAATGCAACAGTGTTGGGAGGTGGAACCTGTGAGAGGTGATTAGGTCATGAGGACTCTGCCCTCATGAGTGGATCAATGTCATTATCAAGAGAGTGGGTTTGTTATAAAAGTGAGTTTGTTAGCTCGGTGTGGTGACATGCACTTGTAGTCCCAGCTACTCAGGAGGCTGAGGCAGGAGGATTGTTTGAGCCCAGGAGTTTGAGGTTGCAGTGAGCTGTGATGACACCACTGTACTTAGGCCTGGGTGATAGAGTGAGACCCTGACTCAAAAAGAAAAAAAAAAAAAGGGAGTTTGGTCCCTTCCTGTGCCCCCTTGCCCTTCCTCCTTCTGCCGTGGCATGATGCAGTGAGAAGGCCCTCACCGAACGCCAGGTCCTCAACCTCGGACTTCCCAGACTCCAGAACTGTAATAAATACTTCTCTGTTTACTGTGTTACAGCAGCCTAAAATGAACCAAGACTCCATGCGACCATCTGTTCTATCTGTCCGTCCGTTGTGAAGCAGTGGATGGTTGATAAGTAACTAGACCCTAGAGTCAGACTGCCTGGTTTTAAATCATTTGTGATTGAGAGTCAGGAAGGTCGCTGAGGTCACAGGGCAAATTCAGAGTGCTGTGGATGCAAAGAGGAGGGGTCTGACACCCGGTTGGAGCCTCAGAGAAGGTTGCTGGAAGGGGCCACTCGAGCACGCTTGTCGCCACCATCATCACCACTGGGATTTCTTTGACCAGTGGTGCGGCTGTGGTCAAACGGAGTCATGGGCAAGGCTGGCCTGGGAGCCCCTGCCTGGTCCTTGGCGTGCGTCCTCACCCCAGCACCCCGGCACTCCCTCCCCTGGCTTCTATTCCCTACTCTGCTGCCCTCCCCAGGCCCGTTCTGCCCTCTCCTCTGATTCATGCCTGCCCCCTGCCTGGCAAATGCACCTGTCCCTCGAGCCCTGCTTCTTGCTAGATGACAGCTAATTAGGATGATGACCTGGCTTGCATAAAGTGTGGTCACTACCTGTTCTCGTGACAGCCCTCCCTGGTCACATTTGTCATCATCATCATGTACCCAGTAAATGCATTTGCTGTGCGCAGTGAGATCGCCTACTGTGGACATTGTGGGTTACTCAGTACTATTTGTGTGCAATTATCAAGTGTTTTGAGCACTGACTGTGTGCACTGACTGCATTATGGAACACATAATGTGTCCCTTTACTGTAAATTTCAACTGGATTTAGATTTCAGCTTTCTTCAGAAGACAGCATGTTGGAGTAGAGAGGGTGGGTCCCAGTCAGACAGGCCTGGCTTTAAATCTCACCAAACCTCTGGCTAGCTCTGTGTCCCGGGCCAAGTCATTTAACATCTCCAAGCCTCCTGTGTCCTTATCTGTTAGATGGAGATAGTAATACATACCTGCCTGGCTGGGCGGTGGAGTGGGTTACAGGAGGGTTATGGGACGATGTGTAAAGGGTCATTGCAAACTGTCAAGCACCGTGTTCACGTGAGAGTCATTTCAGGAGCTTTATGTGCAGGGCAGAGGCCCGAGTGGCTGGGGATGCAGGGTGGGCTGGGATCCCTGGGCCTGCAGCCTTGGGCTGGCTGTGACTGGTGTCCGGGGGTGTGGCATATCACTGCACAGTGGCTTAAGACTGACTGGCATCTGCTTGTCCTCCCCTGGGTCTAATTATCCAGGGCCTTGCAGGACATCTTACAAGTTTTCACCCACACCAGTGTCCCCCGGGGTCTCCATCACCGTTGCCAGGCTCCTTCCCTTACGTCCTCCCCTGGGGATTCATGTCATCGACTCACTGGGTCTCTGTTCCTTGCCTGAAGGGGTGATTCGGCATCTCACCAAATACCCCAGCTCCCTTCTTGGATTTTAAATCGGCAGGAGAGATGGTTCTCCTATGGTGAGATCTCTCTGGAGAGGCCTTGCCCCTCACGCGCTGATTCATTCGTGCACTCATTTGGCCAGCATTTATTAAGCCCTACTATGTGCTGGGCTCTGTATGTGAAACAGGCTGTCGTGGGTGACCAGTGCTGAGCTCTAGAAGCATCTGTGGAGGTTGCAGGCACTCCCTCCCCCTGCCCACGGGTCTCCTCACGAGGCGCAAGAGGCGCAGGGGCAGTGATGGGTCGGGAATGGTCCCTGGTGATAAAAAGCATAAACTTACTATTGGATGCACCCGCTCTGATGCTTCTGTGTCCAGAGGCTGTCAAAATATCACAACCCTTTCAGACGGCTGCAAATGGGGGGATCGGGAGAGATGCTGGAACTGGAGACAGGGTTGAGATTATGGATTTGTAGGAAATGGGTCAAATGGCGGGGGTGGATGTCAGTGCCTGGGCTGGGGAATGGGGGACGAATGGAGAGAAGTGAGGGGAAGAGGAGAGGCAGAGACAAGGGGAGAACTCTGGGAACCACTATTGGAAAGGTTGGGAGGCCAGACAGCATGTTCTGAGAGAGGGGAGGAGAACCAGATGGGCGGAAGCTTCTGGAAAAGGCGATGGTCAACAGAGTTCTAGAAGACCCAGGGCCTGGGGGCCGGATGGGCCTTGGTGACCTCGGCATGGCCACCTCTGTCGCTGTGAGGCAGAAATGAGAATGTGGGGACTGCAAGGAGGGGGCAGCGAGAAGACGGGGGCACACTTGGGGCTGGGGCAGCGTGGGCGGGGAGCGGTTTTCGGCAGAAGGAAAGCTTCTCCTTGGTGCCGTGCTTGTATTGGGTGTGTACACCATGTATGTTGACTGGTCATCTCTTTATATCTCCAGTGGCTTCTTGTTCACCAAATCCTGTCGGCTAATAGTGCCAGTCAGCCCCTTGAGAGCCCCTGAGCACCTACAGCGTACCAGATCCTGTCTGTGCTCCGGGATACTGACAAGCACGGACAGACGGGGTCCTTGCCATTGAGGCTTTCCCAGCTTGCGTGGTGAGAAACCCAGTGAGCATGCACTGGCTGAAAACACAGTGGGCACCAGCGAGTGCTAACCCAGAGACAGAGCCATCGGGCTCCGAGCTGAGAAGCAGCATCATTATGAATGGTACAGAATCAGGGCTTCATTCTAGGGGACCTTACTCAGGAGGGAGGACCAGATCCAGGCCAGCCTCTATGCTGTGCTGGGGTGACCTGCCGCAGAGGCTGGCACCCTCCACCACGGAGCTCTACACACACTTGACCCAGGACTTGGCGAAGTGGACGGGGAGATCTGTTAGCGCGGAGAGCTGCAGGCCCAGGCGCTGTCCCTTGTGTTCAACAAGGTGGGCCACGACAGTGACAATGGTGCACCCTGCTCCGACCTTCTGAGCATAATCTAAACATATAGCTGTGCCGCTTCACTCCCACCTCCCAAATCTCACGCAAGATGTCTCTTGCTCCCCACGCCACCCTGGCACCATCCAGAGAGGGGTATTTTGGGAACCGTCATTCCAGCTCAGTTCGTTGGGTGCGCTGTTAGCTGTGCTGATGCAGGGCGGAGCGGCCCAGGGAGGAAGTGGGGCAATGTGGTCCAGGGTGGCAGGGTTGGGGTGTTGCTTTTGCTCAGGTGGGTGGGGAAAGCCCCTTTGAAGAGGTGGCATTTGCAACCAGAGCCGGGAGAGTGAGCTGGGCGAATTCCAGGGACAGGAAGAAGGGCAGGGTGGCTGGGGCGTGGAGCCACAGGGGACAGGGGAAGCTGTGGTCTGCGGGGCGGGGAGCCATGGCAGGTAGAGCCTCACAGGCCATGGGGGCATCGGATTTGACTCTGTTGCGGAGGGAAGAACTCTGGGCAGGGCAGGGCTGAGGCAGGGTCTAAGCCTTTGAAAGCTCACTTGCGCCGCTGGGTGGGTGAGGGCACTGGGGGATGGGAAAGACTGAAGAGGGGGCCCAGATCTGGGTGGGGGGGCCATCACTGTGATCTAAAGAGATGACGACAGCTGGGACGGGTGTGGGAGCTGTGAGGACAGAGAGAGGTGGTTGGATTCTGGATCCATTTTAGGGACAGAGATTGGGTTGAAGTGGGTTTGAGTGATGAAGGAGAGGGGGTATCAAGGTCCTCAAAAATAACAGAGTCCTTGTCCTGAGCTCCTTTGATCCTCACTTCTGAGATCGCCTGTCCCTTCCCTAGTGGCTTCCTTGTGAGTGGCCCCTGTGCTCACTGGTTTGAGAATCCATCCCCTCCCCTCCAACATACAGGGTTGGTCCCCACATCCTCTCCCCTCCCCCCACCCATAGTCACTCTGCTTTTGGGCCCTGCTGTCAGCACCCCCAGCTCCTGTGTCTCATGAAATCTGTCTCCTCACAATCCTGCCATAATGAGAAGCAGAGAGAGATGATAAAAGCAAGAACGAGCCTGGGGGGGAGAAAGAAAAGATTTTTATCCTCCCAACCCTGTAAGGTCCCCTCTGGCTCTGAGAAGCCTCAGAAGATTTCTCTCCAAACATATGAGTAATACCCGGCAAAAACGCTGTCCTCAGAGCAGAGGGAGAAGATGGAATGATTCTGTGTTTGATTAGAATTTATTTCCAACCTGCAGCCTCCCCGGTGCTAGCCTCCCACGCGTGCCGCCCCTGCAGAGCTTGGCAGCTGGGGAGGCAAGGCAAGGGTGGGGGTGGAGGGGGAGGAGGAGCAGGGAGGCGGAGAGACCTGCAGGCTCCAGAGAACTTCCAAGTGTCCTCTTGGTGGGCAGGACAGGGAGAAGAGATGTGTCTTCCACTTGCTGCTCTGGAGAGGGAGGCTGATGGGGCTGCCCATCCAGCACAGGGGTTGATCAGAGCAGACAGTCCAGCTTGGCTAAGAGCTTGCTGTGTGATCTCCTGTATCCCACATACCCTCTCTGGGTCTCAGTTTCCCCCTCTGGCTTTGACAAGCATTTAGGGATGCTAGAGGCTATGATTTTGGGACAATGCAACATCCTGGCTGGGAGCAGATTGGGTTCTCACTGGCTAGGTTGGGGGAGGTCCCCTCACTGTCAGATTGGGGGGTGAGGCAGGTGGGAGGGAGGGACCAGGGCATGGCTGGAGTAGCCAGACTTTGGGTCAAGGGCGCTCTCCATTTTGGATAATTTCTAGGGGACTGGGATAAATCATACCGAATGCCTCTCCTTCTTCCAGCACTCCATCATTCATTCAATCATTCATTCATTCATCTGTTCTTTATTAATCACAGGTTGCACACCTGGTGCTATGCTGGGTGCAGAAAAGAGAGTGTCTGCCTCACAAAGCTCTCAGTGGTGGGGAAGGGACAAGCACAGGGCAGTGGTGACACTGAGGAAAGGCTCCTGACCTGGGCTTTGGAGGTCAGAAGCTTCCGGGGGAAGCTAATGTCTAAGCTGGCCCACAGCCTGAGCAGGGGGAAGCCGGGAGAGGAGGTGGAGGAAGGAGCACCCAGAAGAGAGAAGGGTCTCAGCAGAGGTGCAGGATGAGAGCAGCCAGGGTACGTGGGGGATTGAAACACACCAGTGTGGTGGGAAGAAGGCCAGGTGGGAGGTCAGGTAGGGCTGGAATGGGTTCAGCCAGGTGGGGTGGCTCAGATTTCATCCTATGGCCATGGGGGTCATCAAGGGCTCTGGGCAGCATCTCTCCAGAGCACTTCAGGGCTATGGGTATCTATATGACACTCAGATTGTTTAGGGTCCCACCTTCTAGAGCCCCGTTATTCTCTCACTCTGGAGGACATAGTCATGGCTGAAACATGTGTGAGGGGGAACTAGACTTCTTTAGCATGGATCTAGGGTTTCAGTGGGTAAAAACTTTGAAGAGACAGACTTTGACTCCATAACAGAGTTTCTCAGTGCTGGATCCAGCTGCCCAGTGGGAGTGAGCTCCTGTCCCTGGAGTAGCTAGGTGGCTAACTGTCCTCTGGCAGCTCTGGCAGGGAAAGTGGTTGGAGTGGATGGACTGTCACCATGCAGTGAAGAGGTGTGAACACCAGAATGAGCACAGACAGATCTGCTTTCCCGATGAGGGGTCTTCCATGCACAGGTTACACAGCCCTGGGTAAGCCAATTAACTTCTCTGAGCCCCAGTTTCCTTATTTGTAAAATGACATTAATAGCATTCACTTCCCAAGGTGGTTTTGAGAGTTAAGCAAGATGATGATGATGATGATGGTATTGGTGTGATGCTGGTGATGCTGCTGCTGCTGCTGATGGTGATAATGATAGCCATGATGGTGATGATGATGATGGTGGTGCTGACAATGATGGTAGTGATGGTGGTGACGATGGTGATGATGGTGATGATGGTAATGATGATGGTGGTGGTGATGATGGTGGTGGTGGTGATGATGGTAGTGGTGGTGGTGATGATGGTGATGGCGATGGTAGTGGTGTTGGTGATGATGGTGGTGGTGATGATGGTGATGATGGTAATGATGATGGTGGTGGTGATGATAAAGGTAGTGGTGGTGGTGGTGATGGTGATGATGATGATGATGGTAGTGGTGGTGGTGATGATGG
>VBSM01000529.1:11715092-11776158 GCA_008086735.1 Cheirogaleus medius | reverse complement strand
GGTGATGATGGTGGTGGTGATGATGGTGATGGTGATGATGGTGGTGGTGATGATAAAGGTAGTGGTGGTGGTGACGATGGTGGTGGTGATGGTGATGATGATGATGATTAATAGGTAATACTTATTGAGTGCTAAACTATTTTAGTAGATTTGATGCCATGCACTGCTGAGGTCCCCCGTTCAGGACCAAGGCACTCGTCCCCCAGTTCCAGGGGTGCTGCTTGCTGAAAGCTCACTACAGAGGGCCTCTCTGGAACAGCGCTCAGCCTGAGTCAAGGCCACGCCCCTGCTCTCAGTGCAGCCCCCTGGCCTCAGTGTGGGAGCATTTGAAGGGCAGTCCTCCCGAGAGCTCCAGTCTGTGGCTGCCACGGGGCACTCAGCGTCTCCCTCTGCCCAGTCCTGCCTCTGTCACCTCCTCACGAGTGTTTTTCCCAGAGCCCTCCCTGACAAGCCTCTTGTGTGCACATTTCATCCTAGAAGCTGTTTCTCAGGAATCTGACCCAGGAATCCGACAGCTTTTGCCCGCACTGTCTCACATAATCCTCCCAACAGCCCTTTGAAGGGGACACCGTGATTAAACCATTTTTACATGCAAGGACACTAAAGAGATTAAATCTCTGTTTGCAGCCACCCAAGCAGTAAGCAGTAGAACTTGGATTTGAACGCAGGGCGCCTACTCCAAGACCTCAGCTCTGAGCCACCACCTGGAGCCTGGCCGGTGACCGGCAGCCCACAAAGGGGGGTGAGCAGTTCGCACCCTTCCTGCTCTAAGAGTGTGGCCCCATCGCCATTTGCTTTGAGATCCGCACCCGCTCTCCCCCACCCCACCTGCCACAGCCGGGTAGTAGCAGCAGCAGCAGTCTTGATGAGCCGCCCAGTGTGCCAGCACCTCACGGTGGAACGCAACACCTCCCTCGCCGCCCACGCCCAGCTGCCAGTGTGACACCATTGTTACTGTCCTCGCCTGAGCGCCGCCTCACATGTGGATGGTGCAGCTGCGAAAACTGCTGCGAGGAGAGATTTGGAATCTGCTCTGGCCTCACCCTGAGATCTCAGGCTTTGAAAGAACCGAGACTCCGGCAGGACCAAGGTTCGGGCCAGGCCTAGACTGTGACATGCAGTGTCCTGGTTGCAATGAGACTTGGACTCTAGTCCCAGTACTGCCACTGACTCAGAGAGGTCCCTGTGCTTCTCTGGGCCTCACTTTCCCATCAGAAGGCGGGCAGTGGACCCCTAAGGGCCCTTCCAGAGCCAGAGTCCTTCCTCCCTTCCGCCCTCTGAGCACCCAGAAAGCTGTTTTCTTATCCACTGGCTCAGAGCTTGGCAGCTTGTTAAGCATCCTCACAGACATGGTCTCATTTGAGACCCACGACAGCGCCCATGACTGCCTTCCTGGGTCAGAGAGTAAACAGAGGCTCAGAGAAGAAGGGGCCTGCCTCAAGCCATGCAGTCCTTGCAAAACTCTTGAAATCCCCCCACTTTTAAGCTACATATAAAAATATCAGAATCGAGAGCGCTTAGAAACCATCCCGAGCTGCCCGTTTGTCTGATGGGTGGGGACCAAGGCCCCAAGAGCCCTCCTTCCCCAGGTTGCACAATGACAGTGGCAGAGTTGGGGCCGCGGCCAAGTCTGGGGTTCATTCAATTGCTCTTGGTTGGGTGCTTTTCAAATTTCATGTCATGAATTTCATCCCATTTAAGACTAAAACCTACGCCATGAATAGGGAGGCCAATGCGGCACAAGCCCGTGGACATTTGGTCCCGGCTTGATTGCCTGCAGGGGCGGGGGAGGCAGAGCGCTAACGGAGACCACTGGGCCCGAGTCACCTTGCAGCACACCAGCTGCGGCCGTCCACCGTGGATGTGTATTTATTGTCCTATCGTGGTGGCACAGGCGGCCCAGGGAGGGGGTGAGGCTGAGCAGCAGAGACAAAGGAATGTGTGTGTTCTGGCAAATTTGGGGAATTAGCTCTGAGGTTGTTCCAAGGAGAAAATGATGTTTTGAATCAGGAGTTATTATACATCCGAGCTCACTGCTTTTTAAAGAACACCTTGTTTACTTAACTGTTTTGTTTGTGGGTTTATTTATACCTGGCTTGGTTTCAAAAGGAATCTGAAGTGGCTAATTGCTTAATTAGATTGTGAACTCCTTGAGGGCAGGAACTACCTTCATTATCTCCCCTCCTCTTTGGACAAGCTAACTCCTGCTTGCCCCTACCCCTGGTCTCCCCTGGCTGGATTCTCTACCTTGCTCTGTTGCAATAATCTGTTTTGTGTCTTTGTTATTCATTGAACTATGAGCTCAGTGAGGACAGGGACTAGGTGTTACATATCTCAGTATCTTGTTCATCCACCTATCCATCCATCCGACAGCAATCATCCATCCATTCAATCATCTATCCAATCAACAAACCAAACATCCATATGACCATCTGTCTTAGTCCACTATGTGCAGTAGCACAAACAGAATATCTGAGACTGGGTAATTTATAATGAACAGAAATTTATTTGCCTCAAGGTACTGGAGGCTGGGAAGTCCAAGACCAAGGGGCCACGTCTGGCAAGTGTCTTCTTGCTGCATCACATTGTGGTGACATGCATCACATGGTGAGAGAGCAAGAGCACAAGAGGGGGCTGAACTCACTTTTATAACAAATCCACCATAGCAATAATGAATCCACTCCTATAATAGTGGCGTTGATCCATTCATGAGGGCAGAACCTTCATGACCTAATCACCTTTTAAAGGTCTCACCTCTCAACATTGTTGCATTGGAGATTAAGTTTCCAACACAAGAGCTTTGGGGGACAAATTCAAACCATAGCACCATCCATGATCCATCATCTGGCCAAACATCCATCCGCCCATCCATCCATATATCCATCCAACCATTGATCCATTCATCCATCCATCCAGCCAAACATCCATCCACCCATCCATTCATCCATATAGCTGTCCAATCAACCATCCATTCAACTATCCATCTATACAATCATCCGTTTATGCAATCATCTATCCATCCATCCATGTATCCATACAACCATCCATCCATTCTTTCAAAACTCCAGGAAGTTGTACAACTGAAGCCAAGCTGGATGGACTATAAGTAGCTACCCTTCACCCGGTGCTCACTTCGTTCCAAGCACTGTGCTAAGTGTAGTACATACATTAACTAACCAAGCAAATGAAGCTAAAATCTACCAGACTCCATGAGGTAGGGTCATTATGCCCATATTTCAGATGAGGAAAGTGAGGTTGACAGTTTTAGTGACTTGCTCAAGGTCTCATGATTGGTTAATGGTGGAGTGAGCTTTAAAGTCAGGCCTCTGACTCCACAGCTCATAACCTTTCCTTCACCATAGTGGAAAACATTTTCAGACCAGGGAGGGCCAGCCAATGCCAAAAGCATTGCCCCCAGAAGGATGTTTGGCTGGGCCAAGTTCATGGGAGGCCAAATGGAGTTCACACAGGGGACGACTCCTGAGCCTGTGGGGCTTTGTCACCTGACTTCCTCCAGGCACCGAAATTCCCTGTCCAGAGCTAAACCCAACTCCGTTCTTCTCCACCTCCTTCACTGCTCTCCCCTGCTCTTCTATCTTGGAAAGGACACCACATCCATCCTTTTGTCTGTCTGTTCCACTTTTCTCTCGTCCCTATTTCTTTGGGTAACAGCACCCCCTATCTTGGCATCATTGTTCTTCTCCCATTCTAGTTCTAATGAGGCCTGCCCATCAGCATTCTACCCCTGGCCATAGGGGCGGGAAACATCCAAATTAAGCCTATCATAGTTCCCCAGGCTGGGTACAGAGACCATGTGACCAAGCCTGACCAATCAGAGCTCTTCCCTGGGATTTTTCTAACTGGATCTGATAGGGAAAATGTGTTTTCTTGGGTACTTACGAGGCTTTGAAGATATGAGTCCTGAGCTCTTTGCAGTTGGACAAAGAGAATAACACCAAGATACCAAGAAGACAGAGGGCATCCTCAAGGTACCTGAGGCCCAGGTCCTAATTGCCCTGAGTCAACTCCACTTCTGACTTCCCTTGGTTTGTTTCAGGATGGGAGTAGGTGGTTGGTGGGTAATACATTTCCCTTTTTTCCTCATGGTTTGATTAGGTTTCTGTCACTTGCAATCAGAGTTCTGGCGATCACATTGCCCAAACTAATAACTCAAGTATCTCTTTTGGCTCAGCCCTCCCCTTCATCTCCTTATCCTATCAAAGCCAAATTTCTTTCTTTCTTTCTTTCTTTCTTTCTTTCTTTCTTTCTTTCTTTCTTTCTTTCTTTCTTTCTTTCTTTTTGAGGCAAAGTCTCACTCTGTTGCCCTGGCTAGAGTGTTGTGGCGTCAGCCCAGCTCACAGCAACCTCAAACTCATGGGCTCAAGCAATCCTTCTGCCTCAGCCTCCCGAGTAGCTGGGACTACAGGCATGTGCCACCATGCTCAGCTAATTTTTTCTATGTATTTTTAGTTGGCCAATTAATTTCTTTCTATTTTTAGTAGAGATGGGATCTCACTCTTGCTCAGGCTGGTCTTGAACTCCTGACCTTGAGTGATCCACCTGCCTCGGCCTCCCAGGGTGCTAGGATTACAGGCGTGAGCACCTGGCCAAGACCAAATTTCTTAAACTCTTCCTTCTGATGCGATCTCAACTCTGCCCACTTTTCCCCATCCCCACAGCCTCCTGGATCAGGGTGACTCTGTCTTGGGGTCCAGGCTTGCCCCCATCACTCCCCCAGTCTCTCACTTTATCCAGAGTGATCTTTATGGCACACAAATCTGACCTGGTTATGTCATAGCTATAGACCCTTCCTCAGTGATTCCCTGTGACCCTCAAGATAAAGTCTAGCTTTAAAACAAAAACCTTTAATTTTGAAATCATTTTAGATTTACAGAAGAGTTGTGAAGGTCTTACAGAGAGTTTCTGTACATCCTTTGCCCAGCTGCCCCTTGTGTCAACTTTTTATATAACCACAGTGTGGTTGCTAAAACCAAGAAATTGACATTGGTACAGTATTATTAGCTAAATTACAGACTTTATTCAGATTTAACCAGTTTTTCCAATATTGTCCTTTTACTGTTGCAGGCTCTGATCCAGGATACCAGGTTGCATTTAGAGTCTTAGCTTTTAAACAGGGCACTGGAAACCTTCTGTGCCCTGGCCTTTGTTCATTTCCCAGCCTGTCCCCAGCCCCTTCCCCCACCTCCTTCTGCTCCAGCCGCACAGAATGACCTGCAGTTCCTCGAAGGGCCCAGGCCTTCGCTCACTTCTGGGCCTTTGCACATGCTGTTCCCTCTGTCTGAAGAGTCCCTACTCCCTTTCTTGGTCTGTCTGACACTTATTCATCCTTGAAGACTCCATTCAGGCAGCTCTCCTTTCAAGAAGCTTTCTGGACCGAGCCCAGCCAGCCTCTATGCTCTCTCTGTCCCTGCCCTTCCCCCCCCCACCAGATTTCAATGATCTGTTTCCTTGTCCTTTCCACTGAGCTGGAGCTCCTCGGGACTGGGCTGGAGCTCCTCGGGGCTAGTGTTCTGCTTTATTTATCTCCATGGGAATCCAGTGAACGCTTGCAAAATCTGTGAAGTTGGGAAAAAGTCAATATCCACACAGGTGCTGCAATAGCTCAGAGGGAGAAATCAGCTGGCCAGGCAAGACTTCTTGACTTGAGTCTTGCAGGATGGAATAACAAACTAACATTTATTGAGCATGGACTATATGCCAGGCACTATTCCAAGCACTTTACACATATGAATTGAATTCTCACAAAAACTCTGAGATAAGTACTCTGTAAGGAAGGAGTAGAGGTGAAGCGACCTGCCAAGACGTATAGTTACTAGGAGGTGGAGTGGGTGCTGCCCTGTACCGAGTCTGCTTTGCTAGATTTGGGGACAGGCAGGACTCATGGAGGGGAGGAGGAGGGAGTATTCCCAGTCGGGGTGACAGGTGGTCCAAACACATTTTGAGGATGAGCACGAATGGCCTTGGTTCTTGAATGGTTTCTGTCAGGGGATGTGTTGTTGGTTACTCCTGGGGGTCACAAGGCCAGGGGACAGCTGTTTGGAGCTGTGGAGCTGGGGAAAGAGTGACCGTGTCCTGGTGGGAGATGCCAGTGATGCTCTCTCGGGTGCACATCAGCCAGAGGTTAATCAAGTAGAAAGTTCTAAGAACTGGGAGCAACCCCAGAGGAGAATGTCGCAAGGAAAGAAGAACACAGAGGCCCAGAGAAAGTGGAGCCACCTGGGCCAGGTGGGCGTGGAGTCAGGACGCACCTGCTAAAGCGAGATCCTCATGATCCTAAGTTCTGGCGAGACGGACGCGGTGGCTCAGCTGGGCACCTGTGAACACCCACTGTGTTTACCATGTGTAGCCCGGGATGTCCTCCGTCTGCAGGGGCACAGCGCTGCACCCCAGCGCAGGTGCAGCCCCTTGCTTTAGTGACAGCTACTCTTGTGCCGTGTTTTAAATGGAAAAAGGCTTCTCATACTGTGTTTTCAATCCATCCTTCCCATCCCCTAACAAGGCAGGCAGGCAGGCATTATTTCTGTGTCCTTCTTATAGACCAGGAGATGGTAGCTTTATGAGGAAAATGACTTGCCTCAGGTCACACAGCTAGAAAGAGGTACAATAAATAGTGAATGAATGAACAAATGAGAACTTGAACTGGTCTATTCAAGTCTGGTTTCTATTCCACTTCTATAATCTCTGAGAAAGGGTATTTGTGCTTAGAACTGGAGTACCTGGCACATAAAGAAGATTCCAGAAACAATTGTTGAATGGATGAAGGAAAGTGGTGTTAGGTGGGATTAGAAGGAAGTAGGGGAGAAAGGTCCCAGTAACATAAAAACCTATCACATACCGAGCGCTCAGTTTGCATCTGGAACAATGCACATAACACATCGTCCCTTTAGTCCTCACATCAACTTAGCTGACGAGAGCGTCACTGTCCCCATCTTACAGAGGAGGTTCAGAGGAATTAGGCAACTTGGCCAGGGACCCCACAGCCGGTGAGCGGCACAGACAGGACCAGAGCCCTGGTCTGACGCGGAGCTTGTGCACCTACTAGATGGTCACACAGTGCATGGACACACAGACACACGGATAAATGCAGACGCATACACACACATGCTCACACACGGACATGCTGCAGATACACACATACACAGACATAGACGCGCACCCACCAGTTGTGGTCTTTGAGAATGTTTCCTGCGGCCTTGGCCAGTGTCTCCACTTGAGTAAATCCTGGGAAACCTTTTTTAGGGGTGTTCCTTGGCTGGTTCCAATCCAGTCCCTCCAAAGAATGCAAAGAGCCCGGCTTTCTGGAGGGGAGAGTCCCCTTCCCACACCCTCTGCTAGCTTTTCTGGGAGGATGATGGAAAATCCAACTAGAAGGGGCTGGAGGAAGGTGAGAATGACGAAATCGCAGGGAAGTGGGGGCGGGTCCCACTGGAATCAATTGCTTTGCATAGTTTTTAATTCTTTCTGAAAAAGCAGGCAAGTATGTTCTAGCTGGCCAGCTCCCTGGTCCCAGGGGCAGTCGGCTCCGTTTCCCACGGAACTTCACCACCTTATCGCCACCTGCTCTGCGGAAAGATCTGGGGCCCATTCTCAGCAGAAGTGGAAAGAACCTCGGGTTTGGGTCAGACCCGGTTTCAAATCAAGCTCAACCCCTTTCTGACTGTGCAACCTCGAGCAACTCACGTTGCCTCTTTGAGCATCACTTTCCTCAACTGTAAAATGAAAGTATACCGCCCTTCTAGGTTATGGGGAGGTCTGCCCAAGATATTAATAGTTTTTCTACGGTGCCTGGTACAGAGCAGAAGCTCAGTCAAAGGTGCTCCCTTTCCCTCCTCACTGAGCACTCCTTCCTGCCATTGTGTGTGATTGGTGCCTTCACAGTCTCTTTGAGGTCATGGTCACAGCCCCAGCTCCTAGCTCATAGCAGATGATCAATAGTGTGTGTTAAATGAGCTTTTCCAAAATCCAGATCTGCTTCCTAAACTCTTTAATGAGTCTTCATTTTCTTTAGAACAGCAGACTCTTTAGGCTGGCATTTGAAACCTCTTGCGATCTGAGCCCAGAATCGCCACCTCCCAGTACTGCCTGTAGCCCTTAGATCTGGGCTGCTGGCGCCCCTGCCCTGGACACGTGCTGGAGAAGGTTCTGATGTGGCCTTGCTCTGTCCAGCCCCATCTCCATGGGAATGGGTCCACCCAGAAGCCACATCTCTTTTGTTCTATACTCTGAGACCCAGGCCCCCAATTCCTTGCTCAAATGGCACTGGGCTTGGTTCCGGGGCCTTGTGGGCCTCTTCCCTGGGTCATTCTCCTGCAGTTGGACCACACTTCTGGTCCGTGCATCCCTAGGCCCAAGGGATGGCCAAGCGGCGGTCACTTGTCAGACCAGTGGGTGGTGCTTGGCCATGCAGGTTGCTGTGGCCTCACCTGTGCACTTGAGGACACTTGTAGGGGAGGTTGGCATCAGTGTTGGGAAGGAAAGGGGTGGGAGGATGCTCCTGACAAAGCCTCCATTTGTATAGTAGCCCTGGGCCCAGCAAGTGTTAGGGGTGGGTGTAGTACCTCTGCCAGCCTCCCTCCTTACCTTCCTGCAGGAGAGACGGTGCTCAGGTGTGGAGGCAGGCTGGTGTGAGTGTGAGTTTGGAGACCTCTGTGTTTGGGCCTGTCCTGTTCTCTGGGCCTGGAGCTGTCCTGTCTGTTGACACCACTTCTTAGCAGGGACAGGCCGTTCTGTCCACAGAGAGGGGGTGTTCCGATCTGGGGGACAGGGTGGCCATGAGTGATGTCCAGAGGTCTTGAGGATGCTCTCCCCAGGCCCTGGGGAGGGACTGTCATGCCACCTATGGCTCTGGTCCAATGATTGGCTCTGCCCAGGAGCAGGTGAGGTGGGGGGGCTAGAGAAGGGGAACAGGGAGGGAGGGCAGGGTGAGCCCCAGACCCCCCAGTGCCAGGCCTGCCGAGAGCTTGCTGGAGTGGGGTACCAGGAGCAGCCCGAGTGAGGGGCGTGGCTGGCTTGCAAACGCTCCCAGCTGTGCCTTGCTACCAGGTTGGCGAGAGCCCGGTACCCACCAGGCCAGGGCTCCTTCCCCAGGCAGACTCCACGCTTTGCTAAGAGGGGGCGGCTTGCTTCAGGGAAAGAATAGCAGAGCTGGAATTGAAAGGCTGGAGTCCTCTCCTACCCCTTTTCTTGTCTCTTTATTGAGGTGTAATTTACATACAAGAAAATCCACCAATTTCAAGTGTACAATTTGATGAGTTTTGACAAACGTGTACATTCATGCTACCATGACCACAATCATGATTAAAGGAAAACTGTTTCTCTGCTACTGCTAGGATCTGTTTTTCACCCTTTTTATTTTTTTGTGGAGACGGGGTCTTGCTATGTTGCTCAGGCTGGTCTTGAACTCCCGGCCTCAGGAGATCTTCCCACCTCGGCCTCCCAAAGTGCTGGGATTGACATCGGATATGCGGGTTCTCCCCTACCCCCATCAGACAATTCTTCAATTCTCTGTGGACACCAACTGAGTGTCCTACAAGTTAATTCAGTTCTGACACTAACTATCTGGGGTTAGCACAGACTCCGCAGGTTGAGGACTCCGTCCCACAAGACTGACCCCCATTTTGGGTGCCAGTTGCAAGTAGTAGGACCTCGGGTTACCCACACTTCTGTCTGACTTGGGTACACATTAGAGGTTCCTACAACCCCCTCCTTGGGTCGATAATTTGCTATAAGTTCTCACAGAACTCAGGGCAACACTTCACTTATTATCGCTGGTTTATGACAAAGAGTATTATAAAGGATACACATGAAGAGCCAGATGCAGAGGTATACAGGGCAAGGTCTAGAATAGTCCTGAGTGCGGGAGCTTCTGCTCCTGTGGAGTTTGGGGTGCCACCTTCCTGGCACATGGGTACATTCACCAGCCCGGAAGCTCTCCAAACTCAGCTGTTCAGGGCTTTTGCGGAGGTTCCATTACACACCACGATTGATTAAATCACTGGTCGTTGGTGATCAGCTCAGTCTCTAGGCCAGGGCGTGGGACTAAAAATTTCCAGCCACAGAGTGGGTTTCCCTGGCAACCAGCCTCCATCCTTCAAGAGCTCCCGCATTAGCATCAACTCAGGTGTGGCTGGAAGGGGCACCTCTCACTCCCACCACTCAGGAATGTCCAAAGGTTTTAGAAACTCTTATGCCCAGAGCAGGGAGGAAAACCAAATATATATATTTCTTATTATATCCCAATATCAGAACGACACAGAGCATTTTCATCACCTCACAGAGCCCCACGTGGCCCTGTGTGGTCAAGCTCTTCTCCAATCCCTGGGCCCAGGTGACCACTGATCTGCTTTCTGTCACTGCAGCTTTGCTCTTGCTAGAATGTCACAGAAATGGAAGCACATTGGCTTGTGTCTTTCACGAAGAATAATTATAATTCTTCATAATTATTCTGAGACTCACCCACGTTGCTGCCTGTAGCAGTAGCTCATTCCTTTTCATCGCTAAATAGTATTCTGTCGTGTGGACGTACGACACTGTGCGCACTCACTGGCTGATGGACAGGTGGGTTATTTCCAGTTTTAAGGCTGCTGTGAACAATCACCTAAGGGTCTTTGTGCAGACATGCGTTTTCATTTCTCTTGAGTAAATACTTAGGAATGGAATGGCTGTGTCCTATGGTAGGTATATGCCCAGTGTTTTGCAAAATGACTCTACTATTAATAGGATATTTTGTATTTGCACGAGAGTGTAAGTTCCTCCATATCTTTGTTAACACTTAAACCCTGGCCTCTTGCCTCCAAAGCCAGGCGGTGGTGAGCGTGAACTAGAGAGGGCAGGCGGGTGGTGGGGAAGGGCTTGGCTGTGCTGCTTACCTCTGTGAGAGCCTAGGCTGTCAGAGCAGCAGGAGCCTCCAGGAATCCTTGAGCTCCGCCTTGCCATTTTACAGATGGA
Organism: Cheirogaleus medius; assembly: GCA_008086735.1. NCBI lineage: Eukaryota > Metazoa > Chordata > Mammalia > Primates > Cheirogaleidae > Cheirogaleus > Cheirogaleus medius. Next base: position 11,765,190 of record VBSM01000529.1, on the reverse strand, counting down.
AAAACTGAGGCCCAAAGGGGAAGGGGCCTGTGCGGGTAGAGCTGGCAGGGGGTGGTGGAGTGGAGGGATTGTCGAGTCAGATCAGCCCGAGATTCTAGTCTTGGCATGACCAATTACTAACCTCTCTCTGAGCCTCCATTCTTCCTTCTGTAAAATGGGGACGAAAACAACCTTATACAGTGGGGTTGGGAGGATTAAGTGTCTGGAGCTTGAGACATTTGAGAAATATTTATTGAGCACCTACTAGGTGCCAGGCACTGTTCTCTGTGCAGGGGAGACAGCAGAGAATAAGCTAAACACGGTCCCTGTTCTTGCGGAGCTTGCCCGAAATAGGGGGGACAGGTTATAAGGAAACAAACAAATAAAATCGACCATGACAACCTCTGGCAAGCGCTGTTCGAAGGAGCCACGTCGCCCTCTACTTCAGACAGGGTGGTCTCCAAGGTGGGGCGGAATGGTGAGGAGGAGCTGACCATGCAGGGATGTTCTGATGTGGGAACAGCATATGCAAAGGCGCAGAGGTTGGAAAGAGGGACAGTGGGACCCTGGTCCGTGATCTAGGGGGAGTAGCACAGAGACGCTAGAGAGGGGGGCTGGGGTCTGCTCCTGCTGGGCCTTGCAGGAATTCGGGTTTCAGACAAAGGGCAGGTTTATTTTAGACGCAAGCGAGTGTTAGCTGTTGTTATTCTTCCTTTGATTTTTCGTCACTCCCGGGTCTTAATTCCCAGTCAGAGCCTCTTTCCAAAAACCCAGTGTGGGCAGGTGCAAGGCTGGGGTCTGCAGCCAGCGGAGCCTGGGCCCCCACCCCGACCTCTCGGGCGGGCCTGCCAAGCCCAGCAGCACCAGCTGGTGGGCAGGGGTGGGGCCCTGGGTGGAGGAGAGACCATCTGCTGTCCCCTATTGTCCGTGAGCCCATTGTCTGGTCCATGCCCTCTGCTCTGAGGACAATGGGTGACAATGGAGAAATGTGATCTTCAGGCTCCTGTTTCCCCGCCTGGTCTCTCGCCCCCTCAGTGACACCAGGAAAATGCCCCCCTGGGCCGGGGCGGAGGCGGGGTCTCTGCCAGGTGGGAGGCAGCACCGCCTGCATCCCTCACCGTCTCCCTGGCAACCGCAGCTGCCAAATTGTTGGTTGGAGGGTTTTTTTTTAGCATTCCGGGTGAGGATTTTCTCCGTGCACCCCCTGTAGTATGGGGTGTTCTTGGGAAAGGATCTGCTTGTCGCCTCCCCTGCTTGTCACTCCTGCCATAGCATCCGCTGACTCCCGGGGCCCCCTCTCCGGCCACCTGGAGCTCAGTGTAGGGTCGCGCCAAGTCAGACCAAGAACATGCTTAAGGAGGCACCAAAATAAACTCGAATATTTGAGACAAAGTATCAATGTTGTCATCGTCCAAAACATCAGAGCATTCTTAAACTTGTTTGTGCTCATTTTATGTTTTAATATTGATTTTATTCGGACCTATATAGGAGTGGGACACCATATTGTTCTCATTGATTAGGGTCTCTAAAAGTCTGGACCCAGCGCTCAGGGGCCGTGAAGGGAGGAGAACAGACCCATGGGTGGCTTCACTCTCCTCCCTGTGACGGAGAGATTCAATTCTTGCAGGGCAGCTTTGAGTGCTGACTTGTGTGCTCGCTGGTGTAGCCTAAAAGGCCACATAATAATGGCCAATGTTTATTGAGCATTTACTATGTGCCAGTAATTGCCCCATATATGTTAATTCATTTAATCTTCACAACAACTCCAGGAGGTGAGTACTACTATAATCACACCCATTTTATAGATTGGAAGACTGAGGGCAGAGAGGTTAACTAGATCACCCAAAGTCACACAGCTAGCTGTTGGTGGAAACAGGATTTGAACTCCACACACTGAGCTCTTATGTTCTTTTATATCTCTCTGCTACCCAGACTCCGGTGGGCTCACGTGTAGCTCCTCATTCAGGTGAGGGGCACCAGCTCCAGCCCCACTCCAGGCCAGAACTCTGGGGAGATCAAGCTAAAGTAACCTAGGCACCACCTCTCCATGTGTTGGCATAGCCTATCGTCGGAGCTAGGCAGACCTAGGTTTGTGTCCTGATACTCATTAGCCATGTGACCTTGGGTGAGCCACTTCACCTCTCTGAACTCGCTCTCACCTTCTGTAATTTGGGATAACAATAGTGCCTCCTTCATAGGGGTGGTGTGAGCACTAAATGAGTGAGCATGTGTCAGCGCCTAGAACAATGCCTGCCCCTCGGAATGTGCTCCGTGAGGGTTCAGGGTGATTATTATCATTGCTTTACCCCTCCCTTTGGGGCGATTGTGGAGATAGAATAATGTGTGAAGGCACTTTGTGTGTGGAAGACAATTACACAAATGTCAGGGCTGGGGGTGACTCATAAATACGGAGTGGGGTGGCAGTGAGTGCACCACAGCAAGGTGGCAGAGGGCAGCTGCTGGTCTGCACTGCTCCCCGAACCAAAGGGGAGAGACTGGGATCAGGACGCCTGGTATGGTCCTTTCCCTCTCCGGGCCTCACTTTTCCCATCTGTAGAATGGGTGATTAGGGACTAGCTAATTTTTAAGCCCCTCCCCCAATCTAGCTCTGAGTTCCTATGACTTTGCCAGGATAAGAAGATGTGTAGAAATGAAAGCGGAAAATAGACCCACCGGGTGGCAGATTGATTGCAAAGCTGTGCCAAGTCCTTCTCTTTTCTCTATCATCATGCCATTTACTAAATGACTTTGCAGCTTCTCCCTCAAGAGGTGGAGTCTATTTCCCCAGCCCTTGGATCTGGCTGCCCTGGGGGTTGGCTTTGGCTAATACAAAGTGGAAGAGGTGGCCACGTGCCAGTTCTAAGCTGAGTGACAAGAGGACTGGCAGCTTGCTCTCCCTCTCCCTCTTTCTCTCCCCGACCCGCAGACCCTCACCACTACCACGTAACGGACTCTGGGCTGGCCTGCTGGAGGATGACAAACATGTGGTCCAGTCACTCCTGTCCTCCCCATGACAGTCAGCCAATTGTCAGACACGTGAGCGAGACCGTTCTAGATCATCCAGCCCCCACCCCGCCCACCAGCTGTCCGACAAGCTGGGACGAGCTGAGGCCAGCCCAGATCAGCAGAACCGCCAGCCAACCTGCAGGCCCGCGAGAAGAAAGGAATGTTTACTGTGGGGTGCCGTGGAGGTCTTGTTTGTTACACAGCATTATTGAGTCAATAGATAACCAATACACCTGGTCTGGGGGGGTGGGGAAGCGTGGCTTTAAGCCAGTGCAGGACCTCTGCTGCAGACTCTTTGTCATTGTCCTTGGGCGGGGGGGTGCAGGCAGGGTGGGTTTAGCATAATGGTTAAGAGCTTAAATTCTGGGTGGAAACTGCCTTGCTTCAGACCCCAGCTTTTCCACTTTCTAGCTGTGTGGCATTGTTAAGTTACTTAACAGAGAGGCCTCTGTTTTCTCTAAAATCTAGATAATCATAGAACCCACCTTTGGGGCTGTTTTGTGGATGAAGTGAGTGAACACATGTAAACCACTTAGACAAGCTGTGTCTGAATCATCAGGTACATGTGAGACCGAATCCTGGGTCTGCCACTTACTGGGGCGTGACCTCGGGTCCTTTAGGATCTGCACTTGGAGATCGGCTGGCACCTTCCTTGTCAATGAGATTGTGCATAAACGGCTTGATGTGGGGCCTGCCTGGAGGATGCTCGGGGACTCTCAGTTTAGGGCAGGGGCCTCCCTGGCGGAGTCTCCCTTTCCCCGCTCCAGCTCAGACCACCTGCTGCTTCTGGTGACATGAATTTTAGAATGGAATGTCCCTTGGAGACCAATCCTAGGTCTATTTCCTGGTATTAAAGTTGGGAAACTGAGGCCCAAAGGAGGACTTGCCCCAGGTCACAGAGAGTCCATGGCTGGAACCTGTGCACTCTGACTCTAGCCTGGTGCTTTTTCCGTGATACTAGGATTGCCATGCTCCTGCAAGGTACATGTGTTCAGGGCTTGGTGGCTCAAAAGAGCAGACCAAGCAAGAGGCTCCACTCAGCCCTGCATCGGCCAGATGGAAGGACCTGGCTGTCCCTGGGTGATGAAAGCCTCTTACTGATCTTTTCCACGGGCGCACCCAGTGCTGATGCTGGAGGATCCCAGCGAGGGGCGACCATCACTCAGAACATGGAGCTTACCACCTGGTGGGGCAGATGTTTAGGTAACAGGTGCCCATGTCACCTTAATATAAGGACAGAGAGCAGCAGGACCAAGATTACTCTCTGAGTATCCATGGGGAAACTGAGGCTCAGGATGGGCAGGGCCTTGCCTAGGATGCCCAGGTGGGCATAGGCAGAGCCAGGCCTAGGCCCCAGGCCTCCTGAAGCAGCCTGGGGCTTCTGCTCAACTTCCTTCCCCACCTTGGGCTCCTGGCCTGTAGGTGTAACTGAGAAAGAAGGCAGGAGGCAGGCAGGACAGAGCCTGTCCCACCTCCCTGAGGCTGTCCTCAGCCCCACCTCTGTTCCAGGTGACTACAGGGCTGCCGGGCCTGGCTGCGGCCCAGACACTTCCTTCTGGGACCCTCTCAGGGGCATTGGTCCCTGACCTCATCATGGTCTGTAGAGGCCAACACAGATGTTGAATCAGGGATACCCCAGCCTGCAACCTGCCTGGGCGGATGGCCCTCCAGGTCTTAGCTCAGCTCTAGGGAGGAGGGGAGAGATTTTCCTGCCTCTTGTTGCCTCTTCCCTGGGCTGGTCCTGCAGGGCTGAGGTTGCTGTGTGTGTATGTGTATGTGTGTGCATGTGTGTGTGTGTACATGTAGTGTGAAGGTCCTCTACTGGTGCACTGTGTGGGCATTATGTCATGCGTGCTGTTATTTATTCTGTGTGCACACTGTGTATACTACACGTAGGTGCGTGGGTGTGTTCGCATAAGTTCTTGCTGTACCCTTTTTCTGCCTGGCATGTGGGCCTCCTAGGCGTGTGTTGTGTGCACAAGCCATGCACCGTGTGTGTGCATGCACTGGTAGACAAAGGAGCCCTGGGAGCAGGTGCATGACGTGCTTACACTCTGGGCACTTCCTGTGTACACTGTGCGCACTGAATGTGAACTCTGAGTGTGTGTGCACGGTGTGAACAGACACGGCGGTCAGTCCTCTGAGTGCCAGGAATGGGGCTGGGAGCGGGGTGGGGCTGGGTTGCGAGGTTCAGCACGGGGCGCATGTGCTGCTCCATCCCGGCTCTCACAGCTCAGACAGGCTCAGGAAGTGGGGGTTGCCTGTGAGGAGCTAGAAGTGAGGGGATCACCTTGGGTTGGGTCCTGCACTGGACCCTGGTGCCACTCAGAGACGCCTGGTGGAGACAGGAGAGGCAGGTCCCGGGGGCCTCTCTTGACCAATCTGCCCTTTGACCTTTGGCCCCCAAAGATCTTTTGCCTCTGGGATCCCTGTTGTCCTTGAGTATCCTACACGGAAGAGGTCTTTGAACTGTCATGCAGGGGGATGCAGGCTTCGGGCAGCCCCTTGGCTGCGTCTGACCCCACAGCTGGCTTCGCTCTAGCCAGGAGCCAGGAGCCTGGCAGCCTGGAGCCCAGGTCTGTTTGCACCTGGGTCCTGGACCCCTGACCACTGCCCCGCCTGCCAGGGCACCTCCAGAGACTCCTGCAGCCGCCAGCTGGGGTGGAGGGAAGAGAATAATAACATCTGAAATTTGCATCCATCTCCCCACGTGCCCTCATGTAATCTAGGCATAAGTGTCTGCACACCCAGCACAGCTTTCTCACCCTCGTTCCAGGGCTGCCATGGCAACGCAGAAGTTGGCTTGCCATCTGCTGCCTGTGGGGACCTCAGTCAGGCCTTTGCCATGCTAGGGATTGGTGTGGGAAGGCACCCGACCTGTTCCAGGGCAGTCATTGGCCACATCTGGCCCCGTTCAGTCCTGGAGTGTTTGGAGATGACCCTGCCTGGAGTCCCTCTGGCTGCTAGAGAGGAGTGGACATTGAGACAGCCCACGGTTCTCCCCGGGGCTAACCTCTCCTTTTTCAGGAAAGGGCCAGAGATTTATTCATACTAGAGTACAAGTGACTAACCCCTTCAAGGAGGGCAGTGATCGGGGGTATGTGTAGAAACCTGAACTTTAATAGAAATTAGAAGCTTAAATTAACAAATTATCAGCAGAGAAGATTTTAGGCATCGGAAGGAGGTATGGGGATGTTAAAGAACTTAATAGTTGCTAAGGTAGTTCTGGGTGTGCAGTAGGTGACTGCAAATCTAACTTGTCCTTGGGTGTCTTGCTGAGGGTTGGGGAGGCACCCGTGCCCCATCTGTCCTGGGTCTCAGAGGCCTTTGCCTCTGTTGGGAGGCTGAGTTTTTCCTACTGGGCCCAGAGATTCTCTCTACCCCTGCTCCTGGCTCCTTTAAACTTGTTTTCTTTGGAAAAATGTTCTCCCTTGGATGCTCAGTGCTTAGTGAGAAAAAAGCAGTGGAGAAGAGGAAGAAGTGAGGATTCCAGATGAGGCTGGGCAGGAGTGAAGTGGGGTGGAGGGTGGGAATGAAGGTGGGGGTAGGGTAGAGAACTGGGGAGAGAGGGGGGAAAGGAGGGAGGCCTGAAGGAAAGGAACGGTCTGTTTGAATCAGTGATCTGCCACTAGAGGGCAGTGTGAGTGTGGGTGAATGACTTCCCCTCTGTGTGCCTCAGTTTCCTTATCTGTAAAATGGGTACAAGAACTCGCTGGAGTGGTTGTGAGGATTGGAGAAGATGCATTTGGAGGCCTGGCACAGTGAAAGCACACAGCAGCTGCTTAGGAAATGGCAGTTTGTATCCCTCTTGATGTGGATTCTGCGTCAGAGAGAGGTTTCTAGATCCCATCCTAGGCCCTCACTCTTAGAAAGAGGATGCTCTGGCATCTGAGCTGGTCTCCTGGCCTGGGTTCCACAGTCCTCCTGAGCAAGGAACCACCTCCCGCAGGCCCTGGGCAGGTCCCACAGGCCTTTTCCTTGCCAGGCGACAGGTCCACAGGCTGAGAGTAACCCACATAAATTGAGGTCGGTGTACTGTGTAGAGCCGGGATGCCGGAGTCCTTTGCCTCAGGGGCCCCCGGCCCAATCCCAGGCCCAGGAACTGGGACAAACAGGAGATAAACAGGGGAGGCATTCTCAAAGATAGAGCCCTCCTCCTCACCACGCCCAACATCAGAACCAGCAAGGCCTGCGCAGCACCCAGCTGCGCCAGTAGGGGAGATAAAGGGTACAGATAGGTGGGGGAAGGGGAGAGAAGGCAGGATATCAAACCCTCTGCACCAATGAGCTCCTTCCTGTGAAATTCTAGCATCTGCAAATTTATTTCTGCCAGCAATTTACCTTTTCTGCAAGCAAGAGAAATTTGTTCTTGTTTATGAGTCACTGCTTTATGGGGAAAATTAGAAAAAGAGGCATCTGCAGTTTGGAAATGAGACAGGGAGGTGAAGTTCAGTGGTTGGGCCGGTGAAAAATGAGCCCTGGCATAAGGTCCACTGTGGTCTCACTCCCATTCAACCGGAGGCGATTATTTTGTTGGCTGGAGGTACATGGCTTTATTAATATCCACACAGCATCCTTTTTGATAAAGCAAACATTTTTGAAGTAAATAAACTTTGAAGCTTAAAATTGAAAGCTTTGCTTGACATGATCGAATAAACCGGAAAATATGTAGTCCTTAGAAACCTGTTAGAAAATGTTAAGCCAAGTCTGGGTAGGGATTTAGCATTAGGGTCACTGCTGGGGGCAGGGGAAGGGTGGCTGGAGCCTGTCTCTGGGAGTAATGCCACCATTCTGTCTTCTGTGGGGGACCCTGACACTAGGAGACCACCTGAGAGTCTTTCCAGGGCTGCCTTCCTCCCTGACTGGTGCCTTGGTCGGGCCTCACTACCTGGTATTGTAGCCTGCTGGTTGACCTCCAGTGTCCATGGCCTTCCTGCCCAAGACTACATTTCCCAGCCTCCTTTGCAGCTAGTCTGACCATGTGACTGGGATTCAGCCAATGGGATATGAGTGAAAGTGACACAGGCAACTTCTGGGCGGTGCTCTTAAAAAGACAGGAGTGCGTTTTCCCCTCCCCTTCCCCACTTCCTATTGCTGGAGCAGACCCCCTTGGGCCCCAGGGTGGAAGCCACACATGGAGGCTGGCAGAGCTGCCCCACCAACCCTGGACGGTGGATCTCTGGATGGTCATACGAAACAGTATGCTTTTATCTTGTTTAAGCCAATATATTTTGGGGTCCATTATTGTGTATCCTGCCTTCTTCATGTGGCAAACACAGCTTGACATTTAGCCTAAATCCCGTGGTGGGTTACTTGTAGGTAGTTTAGCCAGTGGCTAAAGCCATCGTCAGTACAGCATTGTCCTTAAAAGCCTGTCAGATCTGCCTTCAAATCCTTGCTCCTTCATCTGGTAGCTGTGTGACTTTGGGCAAATCACTTTATCTCACTGCACCAGGGTGATTTCAATAAGAAACGCGTTTCACATGGCTACGCAATAGCCACACACACGTGTAACTGAAACAAAAGTTTCATGGGACAAAACTTAGCCACACTACCCACAGGATACTCTGCTGTTTTCTATCCCAGTGGTTCCCAAAGTGTAGTCCTTGGACGAGTAACATCAGTGTCACCTGAGAACTAGTTAGAAATGCAATTTCTTGGGCCCCATCCCGGAACTTTTTAGTCAGCACCTCTGGGGTAGGGCCTAGCAATCTCTGTTTTAGCTTCTGGGTGATTCTGATGCAGCTAAAGGTTGATAACCACTGTTTTCCTCTATTTTAAAAAATGCTGGTTATCACCTACTGAGTTGATCTTATAACCCCACTAACATGAGTCATGACTCATGTAGACTCAATAGATATCTTTTTGTCTGTTGGTTTCCTGGCCAGTGTGCATTTCCTCTTCCCAGATTTGCCCCAGGGAAGCTACCCCCAGTCCATGGCTCCAGGGATGGTCAAACTCCGGGCCTGGTGAGCTGAAGCAGTGCTTGGTTCAGGCATGAGCATGTGATCCTTGTCACTCAGTGAAATGCTATCCTGAGATTTTGCTGGAAATAGCCAGCTGGAACTAGCAGGAAAACTCTTTCCTCTGGGGTTGCTGAGCTGTAGGAAGAAAGCTGGGGGCTGCTCACGCCACTGCCGCTGCCACCGGGGGAGACTGCTCGATGCGGGCATCTCAGAGGAGGCGGGCAGAGGGGCGGAGGAGAGAGTGTCCCGCTGTCTTTGGTATCCTGCGTTATCCCCTCGTGCCTGAGCCCAGGCACAGCTGCAGTGCACGGACCTGTGCACACTGGCGCGATCTACCTAGAGAGTTTCCGGAGCTGTGGCGCCTGTTAGCCTGAGCCTGGGGTGCAGCTTTGAAGTTCAGGGAACTTAATACCCTTGGGACCACCCTCGACCAGTGCAGTGGGAGGGGTGGGCGCACGCCCCTGACTCCTGTTCTTCGGAAGGATGCTTCTGGGAGGCAGCATCCTTCTCAGACGTTTCAGAACAGCCCAATCCCTGCTGCTTACTGCAGAAGATTTGAAAACACACCCTTTATTGTCTTTTCCTCCTTTCTTATCTCAGTCTCCTTTCTCCCTCATTGCTGCTTCCTGCAATCGCCTCCCAAATAGACCACCTGCCACCATCTCCTTGCTTCAGGCTCTGCTGTCCCGGAAACCCAAACTACAACAGAAAGATTCCTGTTGACATTTCAGCATTTGGGTCCAGCCATACTTGAAACAAACTCTATTCCTGGACTTCCCAGGTAAGCGAGACACGAAAATTCCCCCCTTTTGTGCTATGCGTATTAGTTCTCTATTATTGTGTAACGAGTTACCCCCAAACTTCATGGCTCTAAACAACAACAGTTATTATCTTGCAGTTTCTGTGGGTGGGAACCCAGGCATGGCTTAGCTTGTCCCCTGCCTCAGGTTCCCTTTTGAGACGGCAGTGACAGTGTCAGCTGAGGCTGCCTCATCTCAAGGCTTGACTGAGAAAGGTCTGCTTCCAAGATTGCTTCTGTTGGCAGAATTCATTTCCTCATGGGCTGTTGGATTGAGGTCCTCAGTTCTGTGCTCTCTGTTGGCCAAAGGCCATTCCCAGCTCCTCGTCACATGGGCCTCCAAATAGGGCCCCTCTCATCATGGCAGCTGGCTTCCGTCAGAGCCAGCCAGGCAGAGGACAACATGGGCCAGTGAGCAGTGTGCAAGCCGGCCTCTTTGGGGATCTAACTTTTAAAGTGACGTCTCAACACGTTTGTTGTATACTATTCCCTAGAAGCAAGTCACTAGGTCCATGCACACTCACGCGGAGGGGATTACACCAGGAGGTGGGGACCGTCGGGGCCATCTAAGAAGCTGCCTGCTAGAGGCTGTGAGGAGGGCGAACCTCCACTTCTGAGGCACGAAGCCAGAAGAAGGGCCTTGAGCATCAGGATGGAAGCCCGGATGCCAAAACCAGCTTCTGCTCGGTCCCGTGGTAAGGAGAGTCAATAGGCATCTTGGGGACGCGTTGGGGGTAGGGTGTCTGCAAAGGTCTTGGTGGGCAGGAGAGGGGAGAAGGAAATGGAATGTGGGGTTTTCCTCTTATTACTCAGGGAAACCTCCAGAAGGTCATTGCTGTACCTTCATGTAGGGATTGTTCTTTCTGTCTGATTTTCACCATGCTATTACCATGCTAGCTAACCTTTATTTAATGTTTATTCTGTGTCCAAGCCTGGACTAAGACTTCACCTACGTGATCTCATTTCATCCTTCTATGAGATCAAACCTGAAAGTATTCCTATTTTACAAAATGAGGAAACTTAGCTGCAGAGAGGTTGAGTAACTTTCCTAAGGACACACAGCTATTAAAAATAGTGTCACTGGAATTCATCAGAGACTAGGAAAGCAGAATCATCTCAGCTCAGGGAATGCAAAGTGTTCACCGAGGCTCGAACACGTTCATTCACTAACAGTCTTAATCCCCCAACCGTTCCATACAGGGCAGTAAGTTCCTCACCCTAACACTTTCTGGTACTGAGTTTTCATCACTGCCAGCATTTATAAACTTCCTTTAGGCCATGGAGGCATTGGAGAATACATTAAAAATTATAGACCTTCCTCCAAAATATGCACTCATGCATTCAAACTAACGTTACGTACATGATTTTAGGGGGCAAGTGACTTCCTGAAGGGCCCCGGCATGGGCTCTCATTGGCTCAACCTGGGTCATGTGCCCACTTTGGAACCAATCACTACAGCTAAGGGATTTGGTGCTCCGGCTGGCCAGATCTTCAGGGATCGTGGCATCCCCTCCTTTCATTTCACAGATGGAGGAATTGAAGACTAGGGGAGAAGAGTGACCTGCTCAAGGTCACACAGCATCGGTAGGCCCAGGTCAGACTCAAGCGGTACAGTGTGGCTGTCCCTCGGCCTGCAGCTTCCTCCCAAGCTGGGGTGTGCGTGCCTCACTGATGCGTTCCCAGCCACTTGCTCTGGCCTGGTGCACAGTAGGCCTTTAATATGCACTAGAGAAATCCATCGGAACCCCCCCCGAAGGTACAAAGAGTGAATCAGTGGAAGTTAGGGATAAAGTAATGTTTGCCCAAGTGGGACCTTGGAATATCACCCCACAGGGTGTTAATAGATATTCCATGAAAAAAGAAAGGGCTCCACAAGGAAATAAGTTTGAGAAACACTGGACTGAATGAACTGGTTTCTTTACAGTAGAACTTCTGAGGTTTCTTAATAGGCTCGGTGCAGGGAGTCCTCCAAGAGGAGGATATAGGACGTAGGGTTTCCCAATCTTGTTTGACCACAGCATTATTTTTACTGAGTGGGATTTTTGAAGGATTCATGTTCAGAGAAACCTTCTTTGGGAAATGCCAGGGTGGTCACGGAAGGCTTCCTGAAGGAGGAGGCACTTTAGCTAGGTTCAAGGATAGGAGGATTGGGAGAATCAGATGAGGGTAAAGAAGGTATCCCAAATGCGCCACAGGAGAAAGCATTAAATTTTATAGCACATATTAGTGGGCAGACTTATATAGGTCCGGACTCTATTGGGTAGATACAAACACCAGAAGTGCAATTCAGACTGACTTAGGCAAAAAGAGGAATTTATTGGCCCATGTAACTGATTTCAGGCATGGCTGGATCCAGGTGCTTAAACTATGCCCTCACAGAGAAGTGTTGGCTTTGTTCTTAAGCAGGCTTTCTTCCCAGGTGCCCCTCCTGCCCCCGCTGCCCCAGCCCCCTGGCATCTCCAGGCTCCCATGCTGCCAGCTAGTAACCCCAGCATAAAATGATGCTTTTGCACAACTTTCAACCACAGCCACAGGATGGACACTCATCGGCTCAATGTGGGTCATTTTGTACCAATTACTGCAGCCTAGGGGATTTGGTGCTTTGATTGGCCAGTGTCTTAGGCATCATTGCATCCCATCCTCTCATTTGACAGATGGAGAAATTGGAGCCCAGAGGGGAAGAGAGACTTGCTCAAGGTCACATGGCAAGTGAGTGGCAGAGTGAAGACAGGAACTTTCAGTTTAGGGCTCTTTCTGCTGCAGCCGGTGCCGGGGGCCAGTTAGGCCAGCTGGGCAGAGCAGAACTCCCCCTGGTGTCTTTGCACTGGGAGCCGGGCTGGAGCTCGGCCTGGAGGCCCCCTGATGGAGAAGAGGCTGAGAAAATGAGAGTTCCATGACCTTGAAGGACAGGCTGCAGGAACAGCACCCCTAACTGAGTTGGCTCTGAACACTTAACGGGGTTGCCTGTGGTTGGGGAAAACAAGGGGTGCAGACCAGAGGCAGGGAGGGGAACAGCTCCCTGGCCATGGGAGATGGGCGCGGCAGGGGTGTATGTAAGGGAAGATCCGTGAAGTGGGGGTCCATCGGAGGTCTGGGGTGTCTAGCCAGTTCTTCCTTCTCCCTGAGTTTCTACATCCAAGCCGTCTCTAGACCTTTTGATTCTACTTCCTAACTGTCTTGAAACAGTCCCCTAGTCTCTGGTTCAGCTGACCGCACCCTAGTCAGAGTCACCATCATCTCATACCTGGTTGCTGCAATAGTCATTTAAATGTTCCTGCACTCCCATTCTTGCCTTCTAATCCCAGCCTCGATCCATGCTCTACATAGAAGTCTGAGTGCTTTTTTAAAAACTCAAATCAGTGTCCTTGCTAAACATTTCAATGACTCTCTATTGTCCTCAACATAAAATCCAAATGGTGGCCCCTCAGCATCTTTCCTGCCTCTTCGTGGGGCATTCTTCCGCATGCCAGGCACATGAGTTTCTCCTTTCAGCTCCCTGGACAAGCCACCTCTGAGCCTTTGCACATGCTATTCCATCTAACTGGAGCCCTCCTTTTCCTTCTTCACCCCAATCACCAAAATCCTGATGTGCCCTCAAATTTCAGCTCAGTGTCCCTTCCTCTCCTGTAAGAAATCTTTCCTAGTGCCTTTCTTGGGACTGGACTGGGTCCACTTGCCACCAGCCCAACCCCTGACAGCTGGGAGGTAAGAACAGGAGGAAGCTGAGGGTCGGAGAAGGGACTCTTCCAAGGTCAGGCAGAGCTGGCTTAAATGCATCTCAACAAACATGCATGGGGCACTTGCATGGGCCAGAGGCGTACCAGACCCTGTGGTTACACCAACAAATCAGATCAGGTCCCCTGCCTGCCCTAGGGGAGCTCTCAGAACTGAAATCAGAAATCTCACATTTATTGTGGGAGAAGCCTCTAAGGGGCTGGGGACAGGGCCGGGACCCCAGATATAATCTCAGGGAGGCAGGGAAAGCTCCAGGAGGGAGTGATGTCTGAGCTGAGACTTGGCGGAATGATATCCAAGCACGTGTGTGATTCATTTACTGAATGAAGGAATGAATGAATGAATATGCACACTTGCATCTTTGGGGATATAGATGTCAGGGGTACGTGCATGTGTGTAAGTAGGCGTTTGAGTGAATCGATATCCATTTGGGTGCATATGAGCACGACAGGGCATGCAACAATATGCTGTGTGTATCGATACACATATAAACAGTACATTTCTGGGAGTATATGTATGATTATGACGATGGATTTACATCGTCTATACAGGCATACACAGGTAATGGAACCAGACCACTTGTTTGGATCTTGCCTCTGTCACTTGTATGTCCTGAGCAAGTTTAACCTCTTGGTCAGTTTCTTTATCAATAAAATGGGGATAATGGTAGTATCTCCCTGTCTTAGGTTGGGTTGCTTAGAAGCAGAGCCTGAGCCAGGCATTCTTACACAAATGATTTACTGTGGGAGAAAGCTTTAAGTTTCTAATGTAGGCTCAGCCTGATCCTGTGGGGAGCTTCAGAGCTTGAATAGCCCTGCAGAGTTGGCCCACCTTAAGGGAAGGAGGCCAGCCCCTTCTTGCCAGTCATTGGCTGTGTCCTGTTAACTCTCACCTGGAGGAGGTAGCTCCCAGGCATTTCTGCTGAGGCAGCTTGGGCTGACCAAAGGCAATACTCCAGAGGAGGGGGCCCACTTAGCCCTTAGCAGCCAACTTGACATCAGCTGAGGGGTGCCCCAAGGCCTGTCTTAGGCCATGCCCCTGCTGCCCTTGCTTCTAAAATGAGGTCCCAGTGACAATAGCATTGGTCTCCCTGGGAGCTTGTTAGAAATGCAGAGTCCCAGGCCCTCCCCTGGACCTACTGATTCAGACCCTGCATTTTAACAAGATCCCCAGGTCTGGGTGCCTTAATGTTTGAGAAGCCCTGAATTAAACCGCTCACGAGATAGTGAGCATTGAGGTATATAAAGTACTGAGAACAGCCTCTGGCCCACAGTGAGTGCTGCTATTATTATTTGCACCAAGGAGTGTTGTGCATGTTTGCTTATGCAGCTACTTAATATGCATAAATAAACGAATGCAAAGACAAGCTATAAAATGTGTAGGATTCAGTACAAAATGAAAATGTGGGGGCCCTTGTTCAAAAATTAGGCAACAGAGCTTTCAGCCAAGCCTGGGCCCTTCTGAGCTCAAGGCGCCATGTGACTGCACAGGCCACAGCTACAAAGCCAGCCCTGGGTGCAGGCATTGGGTGTACACACATGTTTCTGAGGCCCTGGTGACCACAGGGTCCTTTCTGCAGTGGTTTGGCCCATTCTTCTGGTTTTACAAGTGAGAAACCCTGGTGAAGGGCATCTGACTCAAGCCTCCCATCTCCAGGTTCAATCCCAGCCCCACTCGCACACACTCCCTCCCTGGCACAGGGCTTGTGTTCTTGCAGGCCTGGCCTTGGTGCCGCCTTTGGGGAATCATTGAGAACTTGCAGTCGAGAAATGTGCTCTCGCATTTGCACATTGCAAAGAGACATCTGAGCATGTTACCCCATGAATCGTGGTATCCATTCCCAGGGAGCTCTAACTGCTGGGGAGAAGGGGTGTGAAATTTAATTTGCACTAATTATCCCGAAGTGAGAGGAGCGGGAAATGAGCTGGCTCTGCACATTCGGCCTCTTCCAGCGGCTCCCGTTCCCCAGGTTGCAGTTTATTTATGTGCAAGGGGTGGGGGTGGGGTGGGGGTGCTGTTACTATGGCAACTTCAGCTGCTGGGATTTTTGGGGTGGCTGGGTGGGGAGGCTGGCTGGGTGAGGAGGGAGTGGGTGAAGGCTGGGGCAGAGCTGGGCTGTGTGTCCCTTTGATTGTGGGGGGCGTCTGGGAGCCCCACTCTCTCTGATGGGGGAGAGGAGGGCAGGGTGGGGCAGGAGACGGAAGTTCCTTCCCAGCCCTGTTTCAGCTGGGAGAGGCCTTTGCCCAGAGCAGGTGGGCAGCTCCGTCCCAGGAGACGGACTGTCCCGGTCTGGAGGGAGAGAATGTCTCCCCTCGTCTCAGCGACTCCCTGGGGCAGGGGCCCCCCAGGGCCTAGGCGCAGCTGGAGGGCAGAAACCCAGAGTGGCTGCTGGCACAGGGAGCACCATAGGGGCAGAAGGGACCCTAGAGCCGAGGACAAAGTGCCCCGCCTGCCTCCTCCTCTTGCTACCCCTGCAGCCCCCCCCCCAGCCCCAACGTTCTCTCTTCCCTTTTCTTCCCCCCTCCCCAGCCCCCTCCGTCTCCCCTTCCCCTCCCCCATAGACTCTTTCCTGCCACCGCTAGAGGGCGCCGAGGCGCCACGGTCGTCTCCGATTCGTCAGCCTGAGCCGGGGCCGGCGGGGCAGGGGGCGGGGTGGCCGCAGGGGCCGGGCCGGCGGGGCAGGGGGCGGGGTGGCCGCAGGGGGCGGGGTGGCCGCAGGGCGCCCGGGTGCTCCGACGGCTGCGGTGACAGCCCGTCTGGAGCAGGTGTGGGCTGTCCCCAAGGGCTGAGGATGGCCCAGTGACTTCCCCCCAGTAAGCTTAAGCGGGAAGGGGCTTTAGAGGGGGAGGGACCTGAGAGGAAGGAACCTGAATTTGTGTCCCAACCCTCTCACTTCCTCCGGGTGCCACCTGGGACGAGTCATCTCACCTCTCCAAGCTACAGACTTCTCTTCTATAGAACGTGGGCAACCAGCCTGCTTTGAGGACCGGGCGGAGGGCGTACAGGGACTGCTCGCATGGTGGGGGTTCGAACCGAGCTTTCCTTCGCCTTTAGGGGTCGAGCGGTCAGTCGGCCTAACGTGCTGGGGGCTGTGCCATGCTCGGGAGGACAGCTGGGATCAAGGTGGACCGGGGCTGACCATCCTGGATCTGCAGACTAGCAGGGATGAAGTTGTACATAAGTGAAATATTATTTTAAAATTAATTGTAAATTCCTAAGTAATTGTAACTGTGTGGACTGTGTTGCAGAAGAGAAGTTTCTGGTGCCGTGGAATGCAGGTCAGGGGGTCTGGCTGGGTCTGACATTCAAGCTGAGGTTAAAGGGTGAATCAGTTCATTCTTTCCCAGGAGGAAGGCGAGCGGGAGGGGCTTCCGGGCAGAAGGAGAGGCAGGTGCAGAGCCCGAGGGAGGCAGGGCAGGATGTATACCAGGCCCCAAGGGTGTGAGATAAAGTGGGGAGCGGACAGGGGCCGGGCTGCTTGGAGGGTACAGGAGCATCCTGCAAAATACAAGGCCCAGCTGTCTTTTTGTGACAGATGGAGGAGGCGTTTTCAAAGTGATGACAACGTTTCTGAACAGGAAAGTGGGTCTCTTCTTCTTCCCCAACAGTCTCAGAGCGTCTAAAAATAACGCAGGCATCAAGAGAACATCCTGGCAGTGCCATCACAGCACCGGGCTCACACGCAGGCAGGAGGACCTGAGCGGACCTGGAGGCTGAGCTGGCCTTGCAAAGCGTCCAGGGGGCAGACTGAGAGTCAGGGCCCTGGGTCTCCAGCACCGGTCTGCAGCTTGAGGCCTCAGTTTACCCGTCTGTGAAATAGGGGAGAGCTGGTCCTGACCACCTCCCAGGACTCTGTGAAAACCACCCTGAACTCCCGCTAGAGGGGAGGTGTGCTGGTGCCCCAATCAAGGTTGTGGGTGTCCTCGTAAGCTGGTCTTTCTGCATCCACTGGCAGGGAGACAAAGGTTTTATGGGTGCCTACTGGGTGTGGGGGTGAGCTGGAGTAGGGGTTCAGAAGTGGAAGATGTGTTTCCAGCATCAGGGAGCTCTAGCCGGAGAGACAAGGCTCAGGCATGAGATAATTATGAATGTCATATTAAAAAGAAAAACATGTCTATAGGTCTCCCTCCCTCCTTATCCCTAATGACCCATAGCAACATTTTCAGGTGCTCACTCTGCTCTGGGCACCGTGTAAAGGACTCCACGTGCATCAACTGCCTTATTCCTTGCCACACCTCTGAGAGGTGGGCATTCTTGTCCCTATTTTACAGATGAAGGAATTGAGATTCAGAAAAGTGGCTTTTCCAAGGTCATGTAGCAACAAAATGCTAGATCCAGAATTGGACCCCAAATCTTTCTGAATCCAAACCTGGCCTCCTGACTGCTAATGTTATAGGTGGCACTACTGCCTTTCACAGTTGTTGTCGAGGTAATAATTGGGTGGTAGCTGCGTGTCATGGAGAGAGGCAGAGAGGGATGGGGGAGAGGGATTCTGATATTCTTTTAAAATATAAAGATCGGATGAAGTCGGGACCCATCAGCCACTCTTTAGTGCTAATTCATAGCTTTCCTGGTGCTGCGTTTGGGTGTATGAGGAGAAGGTACTAAGGGAGTGTGTGTAACTAATAAAGGGGCAGAGGGTGTCGTGTGTGGGGTGTTGCCGTGGGCGGCAGGAGGGCACTGCACTAACTACAGGTGATGAAGGGCAGGGAAGGCGTCACCTGGAACGCTTTGGTTGGAGAGCTGGCTTGGCTACTAGCTCACTCGCTGTGTGACCCCGAGCAAGTCCTTTCTCTTTGAGGTTTTCATCTCCCATCTGTATGATGAGAATAGCGGACTACATGGTTGTTAAGGTCTCTTCCAGATTAAAAAGTCGCTGCTGACTCTTTCACCTGGGGTTTGATGTAGGGTGGCCATAACTGGCATCAGAGGCCCAAGGATAGTCCTGAAGTCCGGTTCTACATCTGGGTGGCCCCAAAGATATGAGCGGTGATGGATGGAACCATCTAGTTAGTGACTAGGTTGCTGGCAGCTCTGGGGGGCTGGCCCAGCCTGTTTTGAGCCACACCTGCAGCTCCAGGGCTGAAGCCTGTGGAGTCATTTCCCTGACTTAGAGCCTTCATTGTCTCATGATTAATTTGGACTTCTCACCATGACACAACCTGCAGTCAGCTGAGCTCAAACACGGCTTCTGTTGCCCAGAGAAGAAGGGGCTCCCCTATCTCAAACCTCTTCCCTGCCTCCTCCTTTGCATGGGAAAGTTCTGTAGTGAGTAGAGCATGGGGCTGGGAGACACCCAGGCTTGTGATCTCAGCCTGGCTCTTTTTAGCTTTGTGGCCTCACACAAGCTGCTAAACCTCCCTGAGCCTCAGTTTCCTCATCTGTAATATGGGGATCAACCCACGTGCCTCCCAGCATTCTTGAGGGGATTACAAGAGGAATCTGTGAAGGTGCCTGGTACACAGTAGGTGTTCCATGAATGCCAGTAGATTCTGGGTCTGTGCCACCCCTGATGGTTGGCAGTTTATCCAGCAGTGGGCCTGTTCCCTTTAGAGCCTTGAACACTTTCTGGAAAATTCTGCCTTTAAGACAGAGGCCCAGATCTGCATGGCAGTGGGCAGGGCCAGCAAGATCTGCAGCCTTGGAATAACCCCGCAACCCCACCTGTTTCCTCTCTTTGGAGCCAGACCCCGGCCCTTGGCTGATTGAACAAGCTTTTGATTCTGCAAGAACGAATCTAAGGTATCTCCCTATAGCCTCCCTTTCTCCTCCAAGGTCTGCAGTGGGTGGTTTGGGCCACAAGACTAGAGGTTTTATTAAGAATCCAAAAAGTTTCAATTTTTATCAAAAAGTTATACATGCACATAGTTCAAAGAATTAAACAGTTCTACAAGCTTTTTGTAAGGACCAACTCACTCTGATTTCGCCCACCCTGGAAAAGAAACCACTTTGATTTCTTTTAGCTGATTATTCTGATATTTATATTCATGTTTCTAAATAGCATACTTGTATCAGTACTTGAATTTTCATTTTTTTTGCTAGCTAGTTGACCTTTTTTGGTAACAGCTTTATTGGGATATAATTCACATCCCACACAACTTGTCCATTTAAAGTGTATAATTCAGTGGTTGTTAGTATAGCCAAGAGTTATGCAACCATCACCACATGAATTTTAGAGCATTTTCATCACCTCAGAAAGAAACCCTGGACCCTTTATCTGTCATGCCCCTGTTGCCTCATTGTCCTCAGCCCTGAGCAACTGCTAATCTACTTTCTGTTTCTAGACAGATTGGTCTATTCTGGACATTTCATGTAAGTGGATCATCCAGTATGTGATCTTTTGTGACTGGCTTCTTTCATTTAGCATAATGTTTTCAAGGTTAACCCATGTTGTAGCATGTATTAGTTCTTCATTCATTTTTATGGCCAAGTAATATTCCACTGGATGGATATACCACAGTTTGTTTCTCCATTCATCAGTTGATGGGCATCTGGGTTGCGTCCATCTTTTGGCTATTATGAATAATGCTGTTGTGAACATCTGTGTTCAAGTGTTTGTGTGAGCATATATTTTCATTTCTTGTGGGTATATTATACCTAGGAGTGGAATTGGGTAGGGTAACTTTGTTTTTCACCTTTTGAGGGACTGCTAGACCATTTCCCACAGTGGCTGCACCATTTTACATTCCCATCAGTGATACATGAGGATTTCTCCGCGTCCTCGCCAATACTTGTTATTCTCTAACTCTTTGATTATAGCCATCCTCGTGTGAAAGGGTATCTCTCACTGTGGTTTTGATCTGATGGCTAATGATGTTGATTATAGTTTCATGTCTTTTTGGCCATTTGTATATCTTCTTTGGAGAAATGTCTATTCAGATTCTTTGCCCATTTTTCATTTGGATTATTTGGCTGTTTGTTATTGAGCTATAAGAGTTTCTTCCATATACAAGTCCTCTATCAGACATATGATTTGCAAACATTTTCTCCCATTCTGTGGGTTTTCTTTTTACTTTCTTGATAGTGTCTTTTGAAGCACAAACGTTTTTAATTTTGATGAAGTCCAATATGTCTACTTTTCTTTTGTTGCGTGTGGTTTTGGTGTCACATATGAGAAATCCATGGTCAAATCCAAGTTCATGAAGATTTAACCCTATGTTTTCTTCTAAGAGTTTTATAGTTTTGGCTCTTACATTTAGATTTTTTATCCATTTTGAGTTAATTTTTTGTGTATGGATGAGATAAGGGTCAAACTGCATTCCTTTACATGTGGCTATCCAGTTGCCCCAGCATCATTGCGTTGATGAGACTGTTCTTTTTCCATTGGATGGTCTTGGCATCCTTGTTGAAAATCAATTGACCATACTTGTATGGCTTTATTTCTGGACTCTCAGTTCTGTTCCATTGATCTGTATGTCTATCCTTATGCCAGTAACAAATATACTGTTTTGATTACTGTAGCTTTGTAGTAAGTTTTGAAATTGGAAAGTATAATTACTCTAATTTTGTTCATTTTCAAGACAGTTTTGACTAATTGGGGAGCCCTTGCAATTACATATGAATTTTAGGATTGACATTTCCATTTCTGCAAAAAAATGCCATTGGGATTTTGATAGGCATTACATTGAATCTGTAGGTCAGTATGTCCATCTTAACAATATTAAGTCTGATGATCCATGAGTATATGATGTCTTTAGGTTTATTAAGGTCTTAACTTAATTTTTTCAACAACACTTTGTACTTTCTAGAGTATAACTTTTGCACTTCTTTGGTTAAATTTATTTCTAAATATTGTATTCTTTTTGGTGCTAATGTAAGTGGAACTGTTTTCTTAATTCCATTTTCAGATTGTTTATTGCAAATACAAAATACATTTTTTAATTTTTATTTATTTTAAAAATTTATTTAAAAAATTTTTTCCCTAAATACATTCTGCAAAGAAAAAAATACAGTTTTTTATATTGATCTTTTTCCTTTCACCTTGCTCAACTTGTTCATTAGTTCTAATAGGTTTTAGGGTATTCCTTAGGATATTCTATGTATATGATCATGTAATCTGTAAATAGAGGTATTTTACTTCTTTCTTTTTTATTCTTGTCTTATTTCTCTGGCTAGAACCTCCAGTACAATGTTAAATCAAAGTGGTGAGAGTGGATATTCTTGTCCTGTCCCTGATCTTAGGGGAAAAGCATCCAGTATTTCACCATTGAGTATGATGTCAGCTGTGGGCTTTTCTCAGCTGCTTTTTATTAGGTTCAAGAAGTTCCCTTATACTTCTTTTTTTTTTTTTAGTGTTTTTTTGCATAAAAGTGTGTTGGATTTTGTCCAATGCTTTTCTGTGTTTATTGAGACAATCATGTGATGTAAAAGAATTCTATTCATATGATATATTAGATTAATTGATTTTAAGATGTTAAACCAACCTTGTAGTCCTGGGATAAATCCCACTTGGTCATAGTGGATAATTCTTTTTATATGTTACTGGGTTTGGTTTGCTAGCATTTTGTTGAGGATTTTGCATCTATATTCACAAGAGATATTGGTCTGTTGTTTTCTTGTGATGTCTTTGTCTGGTTCTGGTATCAGAGTAATACTGGTAATGTCTTTATTTCACCTTTCTTTTAGAAATAAAGTTTTTCTAGATATAGGATTCTTGGTAGACAGTTGTTTTCTTAAAGTACTTTGAATATGCCATCCCATTGCCTCCTGGCCTCCATTGTTTCTGATGAGAAATCAGCTGTTAATCTTATTAGATTCCCTTGTAAGTGATAATTTTTTTTCTCTTGCTGCTTTTGAGATTTTTTTCCCCCTTCTCTTTGGCTTTCAGCATTTTTACTACTTTGCATTTATTCTACTTGGAGTTTTTTGAGTTTTCTAAATCTGTACATTAAAGTTTTTAAAATAGTCAAGGTGGGGAAGTTTTCCAGCATCATTTATTTGAATTTTTTCTGCTCCTTTCTTTATCTCCTCTCTTTCTGGCACTCCCATTATGCCTGTGTTGGTGCACTTAATGATGTTTCAAGATTCTCTGAGGCTCTGTTCATTTTCTTTCATTCTTTTTTCTGTCTGTTCTTTGGATTGCATAATCTCTATCAATCTGTCTTCAAGTTTGCTAATTATTTCTTTTGCCAGTTCAAATATACTATTGAACTCTTCTAGTAAATTTTTCACTTCAGTTGTATTTTACCTCCAGAATTTTTATTTGTTTTTTAAAAAATAATTTCTATTTCTTTTTTTTGTGTTCTCTGTTTGATGAGCCATTGTCACCATACCTTACTTTACTTCCTTAAGCCCTTTTTTTAGTTCTTTGAAAATATTTATGATGGCTACTTTGAATTCTTTGTTTGTTAAATGTGACATCTGGTCATTCTCAAAGGCTGCTTCTTTTGCCTAATTTTTTATTTTATTTTTTCAGGTGTGGGTCAAACTTTCTTTTTTGCTGCTTCTATGAATGTCTCATAATTTCTTATGTTGGAAATTGGACACTTAGTGTATTGTAACAATTCTGGCCTCCTTTGCAGGTATAGTTTCTGAGGTCATTGTTTGAGATTTGTTCTGACCCCAGGAGAGCTCTTCTTAGCTCTCTTATTCTCTGGTTCTCTCTGATAAACTAGTCAGTGGTTTAGCTTATATCTCAAATGAATCTATCAGTCTCCTCTTAATTGTTTTCACCACAACCTCTACTGTTTTTGAGAGTTCCTTTATGCTTTAACTTCCCCACACCCTGTTGCAAATGGAGTCAGTTCTTTTGAGATTAGCTCCAGATCTCTCTGTTTCATGGTCTGTCTATCCCTCTGGGCAAAATCTTTGAGCCAGAGCTCTGGCACTGTGGGTGGGGACAGTGGCATGCTTCTCTCTCAGTGAGACCTCTACTTTAGGAGATGGGTACTTTGTGGAGTGGTGGCTGGCTGTAACCTCTGATCTTCTCAGCTTTCCTCTCCTGGCTTGGAACATCTGCATTATGAATGACCCAGCAGGATAAAGACAATTGGGGTGCCAGTATTTCTCTGCTTGCCATGTCCAAAGTAGAGTCTCCATCTCATTGGTGGAGGTTGGGCAGAGAAAGGGAGCCCCCATCTCTCAGCTGCTCTCACCGATATAGCATCTATATCGGTAATCTGGAGAAAGTTGAGAAATGCTGATGTCTTGTCCTTCCTGGGTCTCTAACTGGGAGCTCGAGGGAGAAGGAGCCCTGTGTTATTGGCTGCGCTTATCTGGAGTGGAGTTTCCGTAGTGCTGAGATGATAGAAGTGAGGGAGGAAGTAGATCAAGGTTCAAATGCCACAGGCTCTTGTTGCTTTCAGGGATTTTTAGTAGGCTTTTCTGAATAAACATTTCTTCATTTGCTGTTATGCTCTTAGGACCATTTCCAGAGACTTTAAATAGCTGTTTTAAAATAATTTCTAGCAGTCTCACTGGGGAGCAAGTCTGCAGAGCTCCTCACATTTCCATGCCAGAAGTGGAACTCCAGCTATTTGACTTTACACTAGGGAAGATGATGATTTGGCTCTCTTTGCTTTCCTTCTCAGTCCTCACCTTGCTCTTTCCATTCCCCTATCTTCCCAATAAAGCTATACTTTCTTTTCTTTCTCTGTGCAAGCTTTTATTTTTCCCTGGAGTTACTAGTTGCCTTTTTAAGAAAGTGTATATATATATATTTTTTTGCTTACATTTATAACTAATTAAGCACCCCAAACTCTTGGCCAATAGTGTGAATCTCCTCTCAAGGCAATTAGATGCATCAGGTTTTCTATCAAATTCATCTTCCTGAAGAAGTTTTCTGGAGCCTTCTGACCTGCCTAAGGTTGGACTAGTTGCTTTCTACACCTGGTGCACAGGTGTTACCCAGGGATTTCCCTTAACTGTCAACTTGGAGGGTTCCTCTTTCTCTCTCTCATGTTAGATCTTCAGTTTCCTGTATCTCCTGTCTTCCTCTTTCTTGATTTATTCCCTTGTCTTGGTGGAGCACATCCTCCAGTGCTTTCCGAGAAAAGATACATGGGATGTTGATTTTTTGAGACTTTGCACATCTGAAAATGCCTTTGTTCCATCCTCATCTTTGACTGGCTGTTAAGTTAGGTATAGAATTCTGGGTTGGAAATTATTTCCCTTCAGAAAATTTGAAGGTTTTGCTCTGTTGCCTTTTGACCTGCAGTATTGCTGTGAGGAGAGGGAAGTTGTTCTCATTGCTAATCCTTTCAATCTGGAAGCTTAGAGAATCTTCTCTTAGTTCCTAGGGGAATCACATTTCACAATAATGTGCCTTGGTGTGCATTTACTTTCACTTATCATTTGGGGCCCTCTCTGAGTCTTTGAAATCCAGAAAGTTATTGTTTGTGTCTGTGAAATTTTCCTGAATTATTTTATTGATGATTCCCTCCCCTCCATTTTTTTCCTATTCTTTCTGAAACTCTTATTATTTGAAGATGGAATTCCTGGACAAATCCTAATTTTAAATCATTTTTTCTCTTATTTTCCACATCTGTCACTCTAGAAAAACTCAACCTTATCTTCCAACTTTTCCTTTTTAATTTCTGCCATCATATGTTCAACTTTTAAAAGCTCTTTTATTTTGTTCTCTGTGTGTCTCTCTTTTTTTTTTATTAGAATTCTATTTTAATTTCACCTGTGCATGTCTTCTGTTATCTCTCTGATATTAAGGCAGTTTTTTCTCCCTTCCTTGCTATTTTCTGTTGTCATCGAGTTGGTGTTTTCTGTTTGTTTTGTTCCTTATCTTCCAGGTTACAGGCTGTCTTCTGATTTCTGGTAAACCTCAATTATCCTGCACATATTTAAAAATAGGACAGTAGGAGCCGATCAGAGGCTCTGAGTGCACCGCTGGGTCTTGTGGGCTGTGGGTTTCCTTGGAGGGTGATGTGGCCGGGCTGTCTAATTGGCGAACCTCGGGTGCTGGATTCTCTAGGGGTTCTCTGGGCATTTCCTCCTGGGTCCATCATGCTCCCCAGAGAAGGCTCCTCCCATAGTCCATCTGGAGAGTGTAAGTCTGGCTGCCAGTGTCCCAAGAGCAGAGTGGTGGGAGATGGTTGCATCTTGGCACCCAACTTGCTCATACTCATGGAATTTCCTGGTCACCAGTCAGTGCTACCCCATTCACTGTGTCTGCTGTCCCCCAGTCTAGAGGTGTCTGTGCTGGGGCAATGGCAGCTTCTCTAGCAGGCTTTCAAAGAATCCTCTTTCTTTTAGCTGTCCGTCATCCCAACGTCCAGAGGTAATCGGTGCTGCCAAATCCTGAGCCTTTGGGGAACTTTTTGCTCAGTGCATTTTCCTCAATTGTCCATTTATTTTCTGGCTCCTGAAATTTTGTTGCTGTTGTCTCCTCTCCTCCCATTCTGTGGGCTCGTTCCTTCAGACACTTGAAGAAATCTCTCTACTATTGTTTGGCACCCAAGGGATGCTTTTAGCAGCGCTGTGGCTGTGTGCGTTCAAGCCGCCATCTCTTCTCGCTGCCTCCCCCGCCCCAGCGTGGCAGCTCCTCGCTTCCGGGCGCTTGGGTCGGCACTCTGGAGCCATCGTCGAGTCCTCTCTTTCGCTTATACCCCACCTTCAATCTCTCAGCAAATGTTGTTACCTTCAAACTACATTCACAATTCACCACCTCCCCTGCCACCGCCTGGGGCCAAGCCACCGTTAGCTTTCACCTGGATGCTGCACAGCCGCCTCGCTGACCTTCCTCTTTCTGTCTTTCTACTCAGCACAGAATCCTGCCCTGTCTGTCACACCCTGTCACTCCTTTTCCAAAAGCTCCCCTGTGGCTCCCATTTCACTCTGAATGAGAGCCTGAATCCTGAGGGAGGCCAGCGCCATGCACTCTCCCAGCCCCGCCGGCCTCCTGGCCAGCCCTCCGCACACAGGTGGGCTCCTCCCTCTTCCCCTCGCCCGGACCGCTCTTCCTCCAGGTGTCTTCGGGCTCATGCCCTCACCTCCTTCAGGCCACCTGTGAGGTGCTCCTGTCCTTTCATCTAAAAGTAGACCCACCTCCTCACCTGCCCTCCCCACCCCCCGTCTTCCTTATCCCACTTTATCTTTCTCCAGAGTGACTCTCGTGATTGGACGTATTTATGCTTCCTTTTTTAGTTATTTACAGTTGATCTCCCCTTTCTAGAATGGATGGTCTTGAGGGCAGGGATTTTGGCTTATTTTGATATCTGCTCTGTCCTGGGCTACTAGAACAGTGCCTGGCACATAGTAGGTGCTCAATAAATGCGCATTGCTTGCATGCGTGAATGAGTGCTTTCTTGGCCCTAGCTCGGGCTCTGGGACTGGCCTTGTTCCAGCCAGGGGTTCTAGGTCTGTAGCCCTCCCCTTCACTAATCGAGCCATGTCTCCATCCATGCATTATTATTGTTGTTTTGAGCATTAATATCGCACAGCGGGAAAGTGGCCAGGGCCGGTGGGGGGGGGGGGGTCTGGTCTCAGCCTGTCGGAGTCCAGAGCCCGGCTGCCCACACGATGCTGAAAGCAGGCCCTCCGCGAGGCTGGGGAATGAGACCAAGACCCCGCTCCTCGACTTGGGGTAAGAAGGTAGAACAGAGCCTGCCCTCAGGCTACCGTTGCTTCTAGGTTCTCCCTGCTGCAAGGGCAGACCCTTGAGGGAGCTCCCCAAAGTCCAGCTCCAGTGATGCTGTCTCAGGAAAGCCCCCCGACCCCCGGACCGCCCAGGGCACAGTCCCTGCGCTCCGTCAGAGCCGCTTACGTCCTTCTGTCATGGTAACATCAGGTCTCGTGTAAATGGCTGCTGCTCTCTGTCCACCCTCAACTGTGAGCTCTTCCAGGACAGGGCCTGGGTGTTTTCAGCTCAGTGTCCCAAGAGCCCATGCAAGCCCTGCAGCCCCAGAAGCGCCAGAGGAGCCAGTGACGCCGACTAGAGCAGAGGCTCCAACGTGGGCCTGGATTGGAAATCACGCTCTGCCACGGGCCTGGGACGGTTCCTCCAGGCTCTGGGTCTCAATTCCCTTATCTACAAAGTGAGGAGAAAATCAGTTGCCTTCCCACGAGGACTCCATGAGTGAGTGAGTGCAGCCGCTCTGCACAATCCTGGCACGGAGTAGCTGTGACGAAATGGCTGTGACTCTGTGTCCTGGCCCACGGGCTCTACACCCCTCCAGCGGTGGGCGTCTTCACTTCTTCCTGGTGCCCTGGGCAGCTGGCTGGGTTCCTGCTCCCCCAGCCTGGTCCTCTGCTATTTAGAGATCGGCCTGTCCGCACTCAGTGTTGGGTTCCAAGCAGCCTGGCCCTGGCACACTGTGTCCCTGCCTGCTGGCCAAGCTGGAGACAGGCGTCACTGGGGCAACCGAGGCCTCCCCGGTGCAGCCGCAGGGCAGGGGCGTGGGAAGAGGAGGGTGCTCAGGGTGCCGCGGCCAGAGCTGCTGAAGGAGGCAGAGGCTGGCGGGCGATGGCAGGGTGTCGGGGAAGAGGAGGGCTGAGCGGGGGCCTGCCCTGAGGATTTGGGGAAGTTGACCTTTTCGTTGTGTCTTTAAACAGAAAGAGTTTTTCTCTAATCGAGGCATGTCAAATTCAAATGCCAGCCTCCTTGGCAAGTTGTCAACTCCAACTAAAGTCCGGGTCCTTAAACCTTTAAGCAGGAGGCCGTACAGGTCTTTCTCTGAAGCCTTGAGATTTGGGGCTGGGGGTCTGGAGTGGGTACTCGGGCCTAATAGACATTCCCGACGGTGATTTTCTCCTGTATTGTAATTCATTGTTAAAAGCCGAACTTCCTTCCAGGAGGACATCAGAGTTGGATCTATTCAACTTTGTATTCTTTTTGTGTCCATCACAGGGCTTGCCACATTAGTATACTTATTATAGTTATCTTTTAATGAGCACTTACACCAGCCCCGAGGTAGCTTCTATTATTATCCCTATTTTTGAATGAGGAAACTGGCTAAGAGAGGTTACAGGGCCCAGCCCTCATCACACAGCTAGAGGAGGCACAGCTGAGATCTGCCCCTCCAGGGCCTGTGTTCCGAGCTATGCGTCCTACTCCTCCTGCCATATTGAGTGAGGGTTTGTCGAATGACTGATAGTGATGACCTGTGGTGGGGCGTGGTTGTATTAGAGTAAAGGGTTTGAATAGCTCACTTCTGCCAGCCGCAGTCCTTGTCAGGGACAGGAAAGGAGGGTGTGACCTGGGCTGACCCATTTGGTGGCTGGGCTCAGGCCTGGAGATCTACTAGATTCAGTTGTCCAGGTGGGGACTAAGATGCCCATGGTCTTTTTCAGCCTCCTTTTTGGATGCTGGAATCTGGTCTGAGAGGCAAGGTGTTCTCCAGACTGTGTTGGAGCCGTTCACATGGTGGAGGAGCCATCCCTTAAGGGTGGATACCTGGTTACTGGGAAACGCCTCCTTTCCTCTCCTCCCTTTCCGGCTCGGTCCTTGTTTCTCCCCGTGAGTTCTGTGCATTGGGTGGAGTTGGCCTGGTAACTCTTTACACGTTTGCCGAATGAACATGAAGATGCCATTCTGGCCCATGGGGGGCTCAATGAAAGCTAATATCCACTCGCCCCCCAGCATCCCTCATTGTTAGCATCTTACATGACCTTGGTACATTCGTCCAAACTGAGAAACCGACATTGGTGCGTTACTGTTAACTAAACTCAGCCTTTATTTGGACTTTTCCAGTTTTTCCACTCATGTCTTTTTCTGCGTGAGGATGCAACGAGAGGATCCCACATTGCATTTAGTCATCATGTTTCCTTAGTGTCCCCTGTTCTGTGACAGTTTTTCAGTCTTTCCTTGGTTTTCAGGACCTTGACAGTTTCATGGCATTTTGTAGAATGTCCCTCAGTGTGGGTTTGTCTGATGTTTTGCTCATGACTAGACTGGGCTTACGGGTTTTTGGAAAGCACACCACGGGGGCGAAGTACTTTCTCATAGCGTATGGGGAGTGCATGGCGTCACGTGACGTCACTGGCGATATTAAGCCAGACCACTTGGGTACTGTGGTGTTTGCCAGGTCTCTGCGCTGGAAAGTCAGAGCTAACATGTAAGTGCCTAACATGTGCCAAACACCACTGTAGGTACTAGCTCATTAGCCCTGACGGTCACCTTAGGAGGAAGATACTTTTACCATGTCAATTTTATAGATGAAGAAACTGAGTCATGAAAAGTCAAAGCAACTTGTCCAGGGTTATACAGCCAGTGAGTCTTGATCCCAGCAACCTGGCTGTAGGGCCCATGTTCTAACGACTAGGCTGTATGTCTGCCCCGGTCTACGCGCTGACATCGCCACCTGGATTCCTGCAATGGCCTCCCCTTTGTTCCCCTCTGACCTCACATCCTACCCCGCTGCCCTCGGTCACTCTGTTCCAGCCACATTTTCTTTATTTTGCTCATTTCTTGGTTGATTGTCTTCCTTAACTAGAATGTAAGCCCCACGAGGACAGGCATCTTGGTCTGTTGTTCATGGCTGTGTTCCTGCCAGCACCTGGCACGGAGTAGGTGCCCTGTAAACATATATTCATGAATGCCCTGAGCCCGCCCTGTGCCTGGGGTTCCTCAGTCATCGTGTCCTTGAGAAGAAGGCCCAGGGCCTGCCATCAGCGACCGTCTCAGGCCGATAGGGACTCATTTACTTGCACCCCTTGAATTGGGTCATTTAATAGATTATATATATATATATATTTTTTTTTTTAATTTTGAGACAGAGTCTCACTCTGTTGCCCAGGCTAGAGTGCCGTGGCATCAGCCTAGCTCACAGCAACCTCAAATTCCTGGGCTCAAGCAATCCTCCTGCCTCAGCCTCTGGAGTAGATGGGACTACAGGCATGCGCCACCATGCCCGGCTAATTTTTTCTATATTTTTAGTTGGCCAATTAATTTCTTTCTATTTTTTAGTAGAGATGGGGTCTTGCTCTTGCTCAAGCTGGTTTCGAACTCCTGACCTTGAGCGATCCACCCGCCTCGGCCTCCCAGAGTGCTAGGATTACAGGCGTGAGCCACCACATCTGGCCCATTTGATAGATTATAAATCTACCTAATCACCCAGTCCCTTAGCCCTGGCATGTGAGCTCCAGCAGCCAAGAAAGCAGGTCTGTTTTGTATACTCTTGTGAACAAAATATATTTAATATATTACCTTGCACACATGAAGTGCTCCAAAGACATTTGTTAGAAAAAAACACCAAAAAGAGCAAGCAGTGAGTACCATGACCTCCTCTAAAGAGATCTACAATCTTGTTTCCGTAGGGTGCTTGGCAGTCGCCATAGATGCTTGCGCAAAGGCAGCACGGACAGGGGCGGGGGTAACCTTGGCCTTGGGAGCATCCATTTAACAGAACTGATCCCTACACACACACACACACACACACACACACATACACACCCCTTAATCGCGGTGGGGAAACAGCATCTGTTTGCATCCAAGCATCTTAGTGGCCTGACTGATCTGAAAGGGATGAACAGAGAGAAGTCAGATGACGCTCCTGGGGAAAGCAGTGAAAACATTATGCAATCTAATGCTATACACAAATAGTTTGCTCTGATCCCAGGCTCTGGGGAAACTGTTGAATCGGGTGGTGTGGGTGGGGAGTAGAAAACAGAGATGCCCCCACCCAGTGGGGGTCATGTGGAAAACTGGGGCTCCCGATGCCTCTAAGAAACAATATTTGTTTGGTGCCTTCGATGTGCCAGGAGATTTACACAAAAACACCTCATTTCATCCTCACGACGGCCATTTCCTCTCTTTTGCAGCAGGGGAAACTGAGGCACATGGAGGCCCAATGACTGGCCCAAGGTGGCAGAGCCGGTCCGTGGGAGAGCTGGGGTGCGAGCCCAGCCTGTCTGACGTCTCCTCCTGGCCCATTCCACGGGCTCCCTCCTCTGGTCCCAGCCTGAGCTTGGGGCCTGAGCTGCCCTCTCCCAGCTTGGGACCTATTCTCAACAGGGAAGAGGTGATCAAGTCAGATCATGCCTGAGGCATGGAGCAGGTGATCTCTGAGGAGTGGACCACATGAGCTCTCAGGCAGCCTCGTGTTTCCTTCCTTCCCCAGTGTCCCTCCCAGGTCCTCGATTCCCGGGTCAGGTGCCTCCAGATGGCTGCCCAGGAGGCCTTGTGCCGCCGTGTGAGCTGTGACCCTGGCCAGAGCAGTGGTACATGGCCGGGGGCCAGGGATGCAGGTGGGTGAGTAACCGGGGAGGGACGCGTTCTTGGTTTGTGCATGTCAGCCTGGGCTCTGGGAATGAAATGCCTTTTAATCTCATCGTCTGCTTTTCTTTTTTCCCTCTGTGATGCCACCCGGTGCCAGGAGGCCCTTGGCCGCAGGGTGCGTGTTTAACAAATCCAATAAAGCCTTTTGTCTGGCTGCTCGCTGCCTGGCGCTCGGCCGGCCTGGGAGACATTACCTCATTCCCGCTTCTCACCTGTGTGAGGGGTGTGGCAGGTTGGGGCCAGGAGCTGAGCGGCGGAGTGGCTGGGAAAAGCAGAGGCCAGGGAGGCCTGCCCTGGGTGACCTGCCCACGAGGGCTGGCAGATGGTGCTGAGGACAGTATCCTGAGACCTGGGCACTCGTCCCAGCTCTGCCAGCAGCTCTCAGTCGGACGTTGGGCAATCCCTGAACACATGGGAGCTTAGCTTAGTTTTTCTTCTGTGAAGTGGCAGAATTTGACTAGGTCAATGAGCTATATCTATATGTCTGTCTCTCTGTCTGTCTATTTGATTTTTAGCAGCAAAATCTAATTTTCCCAAGTGGAATTGGCTGCCAAAGTCTCACTTTGGCAAGCTCTGTCACTGCTCCCCTGCCCTCATTGTGTTTTTTTAAGATGGCAGGCTTGTTTCTGCCTCAGGGCCTTTGCACTGGCTTTTCCTTTTGCATGAATTTCCTTCCCCTAGAATGCTCTGTGCATAGATGGCTCTTGTCCTGCCTTCAGAGGTCAGCTCAAATGTTCCTTCTTCAGAAAGCCTTCCCCGGCCGGCCTCCCTAATGACACCCCATGGCATTCTGTGTCTTATGACAGTTCTACCGTGTCTCAGCACTTACCATTTTTTGATATTTTCTTGTGTCTTTGTTGACGTGTTTCTTGTCTGTTTTCCCCCACTAGCTTGTAAGTTTCATGAGGACAGAGGTTTTGCCTCCTCGTTCCCTGTTCTGTGCGTGACGGTGATGGGGCTCAACACACAGCAGATGAATGGATGGATGGATAAGTGACAAGGCAGAGCAAGGTGAGGCTGCTCCGGGTTGGAGCAGATGTGGGGGCTGTGTACCCACCAGCTGGACCACTCCCCCAGGGCATCCCTCCTCCTACATACAGTCTTTGAGGCTCCATCCCCCTCATTGGGGTGTCACAAAGTCAAGTTTGAAAACCACTAGCCTTGATTACCTTTCAGATGTCTGGCAGCTCTGACAGTCTAACTTAAGAACATTGCTACCGCCAAGGAGTGCTGGCGTTTCAGAGAAGGGTGGGGTCGGTAATGGCTTCAGTAGTTTGTAAGGAGGTGGCCCTTAACCCAGTTTGGAGATTCGGAGATGGTGGAAAGAGCTTTTGAGGAGGAAGAGAGGAGAAGCAGAGATCTGGCAGGGGGGAACTGGAGACAGCCCAGCCAGCCATCGGGAGTCAGGGCAGATGAAGTGTCGGTTGGGGTCAGATACCAGGGGGTCTTGAATGCCGAGGTAAGATGATTGTGTCTGATTTGTAGCACACGGGGATGGGCACTGCCACTTTTTTCAGGGCAGCGAAGTCCTGAGGGCCTTGCATTCGGGGGGGTAGTAAGGTGGAGAGGCAGGAATGGAGGCAGGGAGACCTGGGAGGAGGCTGGGTGATGGGGTTGGCAGGAGGAATGGGAGTCAGGAGAGAAGGAAACAGAGTGGAGCCGATTTGGCTGTGAATTAGCAGGGAGGAAGGGAGGAGAGAAGAGCTGAGGTTTCATAGCAGCTTAGGGGATGATGCCCTTGCTCAGGAATTGTTCTGGGCGGCTGTGTCAGCAGGGATGGCGGGGAGGGCCGGGCTTGCAGGCAGGCAGCTCTCCCAGCCCCGGGCTGGACGGTGAGGCTACAGGTCACAACTCCGCAGCTCCCCACTCCAGGCTGCCAGCTTTAGGGGCGGGCAGTGCTCCAATCTCGCCCCCTCCCAAGGGCCCCAGGATTGATGCGCTAGTGGTCACACAGGGGCCTTGGCAGGGAGTGGGGATGACTCAGCGACGACTCATCCCCACTGCAGAGAACAAGGCACAGCCTGGAGCGCACTGGGGATGCTGGGGCCAGGGGTGTCACCTTTGACTATACGGCCTGGCATGTGACAGCGTACATCTGTGACAGCTTGCATTTCCTAAGGTATGAGGACCAGGTCTTCACCTGATCAACCCCACAAGTCACCCCCCTGACCATCTTCTCCAACGCAAGCCCTGAGTGTTCCACAATCCTCGGAATTAGACAGAAAACCAATTCCCAGGAAGAGCCAATCTGGAGGGAAGGAGAATTTAAGGCATGTGCGACAGTTTGGGGCACATACCTGGAGGGTGTGCTGAGACTGCTGGAGTGGGGGGTAAGCTTTGCATATCTGCAGTGCATCCTGGACCTTGGGGAAAGTGTTCTGCAATTCAAGGACAGATTTAGGAATTCCAGGCTTGTTCCAGAACCCTGGGCTGTTTCAGAATTCTCAAGGATGTTTGAGAAGCCCTAGCATCTAGGGCACATTTTAGAACTCGGGGGGCCTATTAGAGTCCTGGGCTAGCTCCCCAGCGTTCACCTCCTTGGACTTGTCTTGTCAGCTGTGATCTGCTGGTACACATGGTTACAGGGAGGCAGTTGCTATGGCAACAGTAACTATGAGGTGTATCAACTCCCAGAATTTACTCTGAGCCTGTGACATTTTAGCTGGTGGAGAATCGCAATTAGCTCCTGAAAATCTGATGAACAGGGATTCCTGCCCACCCTGTTTTCATGCCTCTCTTCCCCCTGACCTTAAATAACCTCCGTTTAGACCCATAGATCTGGTTGGCCCTTCTCTCCCTTGGGCAACTGAATATTCAAAAGCAGCCAAAAAGCATATTCAAATCTTATAAACTTCCACCTGCCTCACTCCATTTAAATGCAAGTGCATCTTCTGTTTGGCCCCATTTATCTGCCAGGAAAGTGAAGGGTAATTCCAGGAGCTGAGAATAAGTGCTCTTCCCAAGTTGCTTTAACATCCTAAGTGGGGTAAGGGTGGGGGCGAGGCTGGGCTCCTCTCTCTATAAAAGTCTCACAGAGTCCTAAAGTGCTGGAGTGCATCTGCTGAGACGGTGGTCCAGGGAGGAGAAGGGACATCAGGTAAGTGGCAGTGCCAACCTAAGCCCAGGTCTTCTAATCCCCAGGCCTGGGCTCTCCTCCCCTCTTCCTCAGTGGTGGTTTTCTGAAACAGTGGGGTACGGCCTCTGCTGCCGGCTTCCCCCCGGGGCTACTTGCTAGAGTGGGCTTCTTGCCTGATCCCCTACTTCTGTCTACAAAATCATAGTCTGTCATGTGTGAAGAGCCCTTGAGAATCGCCTGGGCTTTACAGATGGGGAAACAGAGGCCCAGAGGTATCCCTCCGATGGTTAGTTAGTGGCAGGGTGGGGACCTGAACTTCAGACTCCCAGTTCCCAGCCCAGAGCCCTTGTTATCACACTCCCTTTTCCCACCCCGTGCTATCCATTTATCCACCCATCCATCCATCCACCCACCCACCCATCCGTCCATTCAGAAAGATATTAAGTACCCGCTAAATGGCCTGCATCACTTGGGCCTGAATATGATAGGAAGCTCAGGGTTGTCTCACTTGGGCCTCCTGTTTATGATCCTGGCCATCTGGTCCAGCCCACCTCATTCATCTCCCCTTCCCCCATCCAGGCCAACTGTGTCCAGCCTCCAGCCCCCACCCCGCCAACCCACCAAGTTCCTTCTGGTCTCTATGCTTTGCTCATGGTGTCTCCCTGTCTGGAATGTCCCTGCGCCCCACAGCTCATCCAAACCCTGCTCATCCTTTATGGCCCCCAGGAAAATTCCCCACCCTCTGCAGAGCATGCCTGCCTACCCAGGCCAGCTGAGCCCCACTTCTGTCTGTGACCCTTTGACCGAGAACTGCACAAACCAGCCCCCGTTCCTGGCCATTTGGTTTTGGCCCGGTCTCTCCCTGAGAGCAGGCTCCATGCTATTTCATCTCCAGCCTTGCTGGGGATATGTTTGCAGGGGGTTTCTTCAACCCCTGTAGGTTCTCAGTTGGAAAGGACCCCTGTTATTATCTAAAAGACAGATTAACAAGAGAAAAACAAACAGAAATTTATTAACATATATATTTCATGTATACATGGGAGACACCCAGGGCATGAGTAGTTCTCAAAGAGGTGGCTTTGAATTCCAGCTTGTATAGCATTTTCAACAAAGAACAGTCAATTTCTAGAGAAGTGACAAGACAAAGGAAAAGAACTTTGCGTCTCTAGGGGTGGCAACTTGGGGGAAGGCAGTAACCGGCAGACAACTGCCAGTTCGTGAAGCTTGCTAAGATATCTGTTCCTCTGGTGCCACCGCCAGATGACAGGGCCTAAAGTTGTCTCCAGGGGTTAACCTGTGTCCTCCCTGTTAGAAGTGGGCAGGATACCTTTAGTCTTTGCAAATCTATGTTCTGCTTTCAGGCAAGAAGAGGGTGGACCTAGAGCTTTCCTGTATCTGCCGCTTTCTAATTGCCTTTGGCTCAACAAGCCTCCGTATTTTGGGGTGGCACATTCTAGTCTCTGGGCCACGCTGAGATGGGAAGAAAATGCCACAGGAGGTAGAGCCAGACAAAGGGGAGCTGGACAAGGGGTCGAGTGAGTCTTAGCTTTCCCGGGGAAACACTGTGATCTCATGAACTGAACCACAGAGGTGCGTGGTGCTAATTGCGAGGCGATGTCTGCGAAAACTCTGAAGTATTGAATGAGCAGGAGAAGTCTTCCTCATTTCAGGATCCGTTCCCTCCTTGTCATTTGGGCACACGATCTTGCACAATTGCTGATAGTTTAAGGTGCAGATGTCCTCCTGGGGGAGGGAGGAAGGGGCAGAGGGAGGTCTTCCTTCAGTGCAGGCCCCAAGCAGCCTTTTCTTTCTAGTCTCTTCCCTCCAGGGAAGACCCAAGGGGGTGGTGGGGGACAGGCAGGGTTTGTTTTTCTCCCAGGAAGACTCATTTTCTCCGTTGGTTGGGGACGGCTGGGGCCCAGACAGGCTTTTGAGTATTTTCCAAGGGGACCTGGCTTCCTCAGGGACAGCCTCCTTTCCGGGAAAACAGGAAAGCCCTGGGCTGGCTCGACTCCCCCGCTGTGGGCTCCTGACTTTAATCTTAATCATGTTTCTCTTTCCTGAACTGTGGCTTCAGCACTCCCTGGGGGCCTGTGGTAGGAGGTGTAAGCCTTACGCACCCTTTTTATGTTTTTACTGCTGATAGATCTTTGTTTTCCAGAGCTGAGACTTCTTTACATGACAGTGGTCCAAGGAGCAAAACGCAGCCACACCCACACCTTAAAATAAAACCCACGTCTGTAGCGTGTGTTAGCCTCAAACCACGCATCTGTGCATGCTCACCCCTATATAGGCCCAGGTGCGGCGCAGGAAGGTGCGTAGTCACGTGGGGGTGGACGCGCATGCGCCTTCCCCCTCCCTGCAGCCACAGGCCCAGCATCCGTGCCCCTGAGCCTTGGTGCTTAGAGGCACCTCCCGCTCCCCTTGTAGCTACAGGTGTCCACTTAAGCAAAGTCGAGGAGGTAGATTTACACATATCCTGGCTCAGAGCTGGGGCTCTGCCATGGGCGTGCTCTCGCTGTGCGCACGGGCTTGTACACCCGCATGCACCTATCCGCGTAAAAATGTAGACCCGTGTGTGTCCATGTGCCACAAAGATAAGTATGGCTGGCGGTTACACACTCCGTGCGCCAAGGACTGTGAACTTCGGGGAGGGGGGATTGACTCGCTGAGGCTGTATGATAGCGCTATGATATGCACAGGACTCTATAAATGTTATCTCCATTTCCAAGGACGTGGACACTGAGGCCCAGGGAGGTTACATAACTTGCCCAAGCTCCCACAGCAGGGAAGCAGGAGAGGCAGTTGGCTCCACAGTCCACTCTCTTAACAGCTATGTTAACTTGGAAATAAAAGTCTGGGCAGGTACTGCCAGGATTAAGCCAGATCCCAGCTTGGGTCCTTCCTCCTCACAGGTGCGTAAAGATATGGCAATTTTGCTTACACGTGTGAAGATGGCAGGTGGTTGTGTGTGCCCACCTACCCCAAGCTGCTCCCTTGGGAGTCTCTGGGGGCATTTAGGCTTTTGGGGGAGCCTGTACCTTCTGGCTGCCATGCCCCTCTCCAGCACTGGCCACCTTGGGTTGCATTTTCTCTTCTCAAGTCAGGTGTCCCAAGGCCTAGGTGAGTCCCAGAGAACCAGGCCAGTCACCCCACCACCGGGCAATCAGGCAGCTCTGAGAGCCCCATCTTCACCATCCTCCTGTTCCTACCCTCATCTCCTCTTGTTGAGATCAGCTTTGAGGACAGACAGATACCTTCCCTGGGAAACCCTCCTGGGCCACCCCGATGGAGTTAGGGGTCTCTTCGCTGAGCACCCACAGTGTGTCTGAGGATCTCCCAGGTCCAGCTTCTGGCTCTACTGCTTCTCAGCTGTGTGACCATGGGCAAGTTTCTTAACTTCTCTGAGCCTCAGTTTCATCTGTAAAATGGGGATAATATTGATACCTACCCCAAGAGTTAATGGGAGAATGACATGATTTAATACCGGAAAGGGCCTAGAACTGCACCTAGCACTTGGCCACTGTTGTTGTTGACATTGTTCTAGCCCTCACTTGCATGCTTTTGTCTATCAGCTTCCGCTGCGAGTCAGTGTGCTTTGTGAGGGCAGGGACCATGACTTATTTCTCCTTCTGTCCCAAGGACTGGCTCTGTGCCTGGCACATTGTTGGCACTGCTAAACATTGATTGAATATCTGAATGAAGGAGCCCAGTTCTTTCTCCAGTGGGACCTGTTCTTGCAATGAGTGGGATGAATCCCATCTCTCTGTCTCAGGGGGGTGGGGTGAGGCTGCCCGCCCTATGCCAGGGATGCAAAGTAGGGCAGGCCTCCCCAGGGGGGTTGCCGTGGCAACAGGGAAAGTTCTAAGCAGCAGCAGACGCACAGGGTTGGTTGGGAAGCAATGGTGGTGTCGGGGAGAGAGGCTGTTGAAATGGTTTTCTGAGCCTCAGTGACTCATCCGTGAAATGGGGGCTAAGCTCCCAGCTCACAGTCAGGGTCAGCTTTAAAGAGATTGTCCATGGGGGAAGCTGTTGGGAGCTGCAGAGGGCTGTGCCAGTCCTGGCTGTTTTATGACTGTTAATATTTTCTGCACCAGCACAGAAGCAACACAAGAGCAAGGACATTGTCTTAGTCACCGCTGCGCCCCAGCACCTAAAACAGTGCTGACACATAGTAGGCGCTGAGAAATATTTGCTAAATGAAGAATCGGTCCAGTAAGAAGGTGGGGACATCTCGAAGTCTCACCCTAACTCACCATCGAAAATTCTAGCATAACTGAGGTCTGCATCAGAGACCCCTCGATGCCATCTGTGACCTACTCCAACCCCACAGGTGCCTGGGGACCACTTCCCACCCTAGCTGTGAACTCTGAAGGCAGGCAGGGCACTGGGTTCCATCTGGTACTGGGAAAATTGTCCTAGATTGGGAATCTTGGACTTGGCTGATCACAGGAGCGTGGGGTAGGGGTGTGTGAGGAGGTGGTGGAGAAAAGAATACAGGTTTCCAGGCCCCTCCCTCCTTCTACCAAATTGGACTCTCTAGGGGCGCAGCCCAGCATTTGGAGTGTTAACAAGTTCCCAGGGGATTTTGGTGATCGGCCAGGTTTGGGGATTTCTGGCCAGGCCACAACCTCCTGGAGCTGGGAGGGGCTTTAATGGGTCTCCTTGGCCGCCCAGGGCGTGGCGCTCCTTGCATCTGGGGAGACTGAGGTCCAAAGAGAGAGCATGGCTGGGCCCGGTTCTAACTCTGGCACTTCTTGGCTGTGACTTGGGCAAACTTGCCGGCCCATCTGACTTCAGCTTTTCCATTAACAATCGTGGTTTCCACTAGCCTGGCTTCTCCTGAGGACTGAATGTCACGGCTGTCATCTGTGTATCCTCTTCCTCTTCCTGGCCTTGAGACAAGTGCCTTCAACTTCCTGAGCATCAGTCTCTCCCTCTGCAAAATGGGCACAAGACCCATTTTGTGGAGAAGTCAGTTAGTGAGGCAGTTAAGAGCATGGAGTCCTAGTTTGAATTCTGACTCCACCGGCTTGACAGCTGTGTGACTCCAGGATAGCGACTTTACCTCTCTGAGCTTTAGTTTCCTCATCTGCAAAATGGGGGAGATGAATCCCAGCTTCATGGAGGGATTTGTGAGGATTAAGTGTGAGGGCGCCCACGGAACACACAGTAGGGGCTCAGCTGAAACGAATGTCCCTTCCACCCCAGCGCCAGAGAGAAGGCCTGGAGCTTTGCCTCTGTATCCAAAGGGCAGCCCAGAGCAGGGGCAGCGGAGGGGAGCAGTGTTTGTTTGAACAGCCAGAGGCGCTGAGAGGTCCCTGGTGTCCATTAGCTGGTTCCTACTGAGTCGGAGGGAGTCGGAGGCCAGGGAAGTGATGAGCCATCGCAGCTGTGGGATACTTTCTCCACCAAAAAGCATTTTCCAACTCGTTATCTTAATGCGTCCTCACAATAACCCCGGTAATTGTTAGCCCAGGGATCAGGCTCCCTGTTTCAGATGGAGAGATGGGAGCCCAGAGAGGTTAACTGGCTCAGCTAAGGTCACACAGCAAAACAGCAGCCAGAGGGAGGGAAGGCGGAGGGTGACTGTGTGTCTAAAGGATGGAGACAAGCTGTAGGGGCATCTTTCCTGACTCTGTCTACCTTAATTCCTGCTTGCTGCAATCTCACCCTGTTGTTTTGTGGGGGTGATGACTCTGAAGCCAGATGCCTGGGTTCAAATCCTGCCTCTTTCGCTTCCTAAGTGTGTGGCCTTAAGGAAGTCACTTAAGCCCTTTAAGCCTGGGCTTGTCAACTGTCAAACGGGGGTAATAATAGCGCCCATCCATCAGGGCTGTTTTGGGGAGTAGCTTAGTCAATGTACGCAGAGCATGTGCCCAGCTCAGGGTGGGTTTGCCGTTTTATGTGCCCCTGAAGCCACATCACCTGCCTGGCCCTCAGTTTTTTCATCTGCCAAATGGGGACACTGTCTACTGAGCACTTATTTGGCGCCAGGCATCTGCCAGTCAGGATTTCATTTCATATTCACGGCAACCAAAGGGGTCAATCCTATTAGTCCCATTCTCCGGATAAGGAAACAAAGACACAGAGAAGTGAACTGATGTGTCTGCGGTTACCTGGCTAGTGACCAGGACACTCCAGTTCTGACTCAACCGTGAGATTCCTGAGCCCGTGGCCCCCCAGCGTGCCTGCCCTCCTCCAGGTCTCTCTCCAGGGAATTCTTTAGGGCTGGTAAACTTGCCTAGGACTTTGGAGTCTGGGGCCTGCCCCAGGTGCTGACGTCCCTCTGTGCCCTGCTCTGGCAGGGAGCTCCAGTCCTACTTGGGCTGGGGGGAGGGGGCAGGCCCCAGGCCATGTGGGACGGCCATTAGCTGGCACTGGAGCTGAGTGCCGGTAATGACCCTGTTTTCATGTGGAGGCAGCTCCTGGTCTCCCTACGCGCGAATCTGCTCCCGGAGCTCCCACTCCAGAAGGAGGCAGCAGTAGGTTATGTAATCGGGAGTGGTTATGTAAGGGGGGAGCAGGCCTGGTGGGACTGGGGGAGCAGGCAGCTTCCCGCCCTCAGCAGAAGCCCCCAGCAGTGCAGGGCCAGGTTCCTGCTCCGAACTGCTCAGCTGCCCACGTGGGACTGGGGACTGAGAACTGCGGCCAGGGTGGGGGCAGGGGTGAGCAGGGCGAGGCCGTGGTCTGGAACAGGGGGCATTGGTCAGGAGGACGGGAACCCTGGCCTGGGTCCTAGCTCTTGTAAGACTTGGGTGAATCCCTTCCTCTCCCCGGTCCTCAGTTTCCCTTTCTGGAAAACAGAGGGGGGTGGCCTGGGTAAACTCTAGGGGCCCTCCCAGTTCCAGGGGTGCTGTGTTTCTCTCATCCCAATTTCGAGGTTCTGACTCTTACCCTGTTGCCAGCTCGCTCGAGCAGGGCACACGCCCTCTCCGGACGCTGGTTTGCCTGCGTGTCTAGCAAGGAGAGCGAGCTCCTTTGTCAGCGTCATTGGTGCCACATGTGTCTGGGCTTTGGAGATCTGGAGGTGACGAGAGAGTGGAGCGAGGGCATCGTCTCTTGCTCTCTCTTTTCCTTCTTGCTCAGGTTCTAGCAGAGCCTGCCACACATCGTAACAACAGTGGCAACAAAGACAAGCACCACTGATCAAGCAGGTTCTCAGGCCCCGTGCTAAGCCCTCTGCAGGTGGCATCTCATCAAATTCTCGTAAGAGCCCCGTGAAGTGGGTACGTTTATTGTCCCTATTTTACAGATAGCGACTGAGGCTCAGAGAGGGCAAGTGACCTGCCTAAACTCACCCAGCCAGTAAGTGGCCAACTCAGGGTTTGATTCCAGGCTCCTTAGACTCCATCCAGCGCCTGTGTCACCGTGCGCCTGAACAGAATTGGCCGGTTCTCTCCGGAGACCAAAGAAGTGGGCACGGCCAGATGGCGAACACAGCCCTGTTCTGTGGTTTAGGCTCTGAGGAATGTCCGTCCCCCTCACTAGCCACCCCCAGGCCTCTCTGGACTCACCACCCCCACCACGTTCCCTTTGTGCCGCCCACAGTGGCCACGGTGGCATCTGTGAAGTGGGCAGCGCAGCCTGCAGGCGTGTGGGCAGCTGGCACGGAGGGTACATGGGCGCTCGTATTTTTAAACCCCGGCTCTGGCCACCTCTGCAGTTGGCTCCGACAGAGCCGAGGGTTTTCCCCTGGGCCCCACCGACCCCGAGTCGGGGGCTGGGCATCGCTAGGGTCGGGAGGCTGCCCAGCCTTGCTCAGAACTGGGTTGGGGTCTGTGTCCCTTGGACTCTGGGAGACCCAGGCAGCCTGGGCAAAGCTCCTAGAGCAGCAGCAGGTCTGAGGCTGTGGCTTGGAAAGGGGAAACCAGGGAGGGCCCGGGAAAGGCCTGCGAGAGGAGAGGAGAGGAGAGGAGAGGAGAGGAGAGGAGAGGAGAGGAGGGAGGAGGGCCCAGCAGAAGGCAGAAGGGCCACAGGACGTAGGTGGGAGGGTCTGTGGAAAGCATCGAATCCAATCCACTTACTCTGAGTTGGGGAGGCTGAGGTCCTGAGAAGGAGAATAGTGGCAGAGCCGGGACTCGAACCCTGAGCTCCTGATGCCCGAGCAAGAGTGATTTTGGACTAACTTTTCATTTTGGCCCCCAGGGAAGTCCTGTTTGTGGGGACTCGGCTCTGGGGTGAAGGAGTTTTATCTGCCCAATGAGAAGGCAGGGGAGGAGGAGGAAGACGAGGAGCAGGAGGCCCCTCCTGTGCCCACTGAGTGGAGGCCAGATGATGGCAGAGGAGAAATGGGGGTTCAAGGGTGTGGCCGGGCTCTGAGCGCCCCCGTCCTCCCTCTGACGCTCCATGCAGCGCCCATTCCCTGCCCTGCCCCTGCACCCACCGGGAGGGGCCCTCACGCTGTGCAGAGTGGGGGCGTGAGGAGCTGGGGCGGTTCACCGGAGGAACGTGAGGGCGAAGGGCAGGGAGTGGGGACGCCAGCCTCTGCTCTGGGCTCTCATGCTCTGGGGGCTGCGTGACTTTGTCAAAGCACCTTTCGGGGCCTCAGTTTCTTCATTTATCAAACGGGGACAGCCGTTAGCATTTACCAGGTACCGATTTTTATGCCGGCCCTGGACTAGCCCCTTTTGTATGTTATTTTATTCACCTTTGCAGTGATTCCTTTTTCAGATGAGGAAAACGGAGGCTCAGAGAGGGTCAGTGGCACGTCCAAGGTCACCCAGCCAGGAAGTTGCAGAGCCTGGGTCTGTCTTCAGAACTCAGGTGCTCACCCAGCCGCCGATGCCACGACCCAGGGGTGTCCGGTGGCCCACATAGAAGACAAATAGAGAAAGGGCTTTGGAGCTGAGGGTCAGAGACATACACAGCCGGGGTGTTCTCAGCTCCCTTCTCTGGCCCCCTCCCAGGGAAAGGAGGTCCAGCCCTTCCCGGGCCCATCTCTAGATTCTTCTCACCCACCATGGCCTCATCCATTGTCTACGCCACTGCCCCAGGGCCAGCCTCGGGAAACACGGGCCTGATCAGCTCCCTCCCAACCCCACACCCTGGGGAAAGCCCAAGCGGCATAGCTCGGCATTCAGGGTCCTTTTGTAATCCCCCCCCACCACCTCTTTGGGGACCCTCTACTCTGGCCACACCGTTCCCTGGACAGGCTTTGTTCCTCTCCCCCATTTTCACCTTGTCCTCAAATATCCCTTGAAACCAACCCAAAGTCACTTCGTCCGTGAAGACTTCTGTGCCTGCTCTGCTTAATGTCACTCCCTCTTCATGTTCCCATCGCCTTAAAGGTGGTCCTCATGTCTTTGTTTTGTAGTTGTTTATGTGGCAGTCTCCCCCAGCTCACCTGAGACCCTCTGTGTGTCCCTGGAGGAACCTTGCAAGCCACCCCCGTGTCCCCAGCCCCAAGGCCAGGCACAGCGAACATCTATCGCTGAGTGAATGGATCCAGGGAGTGGATGAAGAGGCAGCAGCTGGGGGTAGATCAGAAAACGTTCTTTCTGAGTGGAGGCCCCGGCTGGGGCTCTGGAACAGCTCCATCCGTGTCCCACTCACTAAGGTTGACAGCTGATGTCCCACAGTGGGACAGACCTGGAACTGAGCTACGTGATCTTGGGTAAGTCACTTAACTTCTCCTCTGGTAAGGTGGGCTAACAATATGGCTGGTAGGAGTATTCAGTAAGATAGTGCATGAAAAACTTCTAGAACACAGACTAACCTGCAGTAGGTAGGTGCTCAATAAAGGTTTCTTCTGTCCTCTTATCCCCGTCATCATCACCTTCATCACCATCATCTCCATCATCCCCATCACCACCACCATT
Organism: Cheirogaleus medius; assembly: GCA_008086735.1. Taxonomy (NCBI): domain Eukaryota; kingdom Metazoa; phylum Chordata; class Mammalia; order Primates; family Cheirogaleidae; genus Cheirogaleus; species Cheirogaleus medius. Next base: position 11,720,642 of record VBSM01000529.1, on the reverse strand, counting down.
GTCATCATCATCATCATCATCATCATCACAATTATCATCTTCGTCTTCGCTCCTGGAGTCTCTCTCTTCTTTCCCAGATACCTGCCCCTGCACCGGAGACTCTGTATACAGGAGGTGCCAGCCACATGCCAGAAACTAGGCTGCTGTTTCTTTTCATAATTCCTTCTCATTCTTACCCCAAAATAAAAGCATAAACAAACACCGCTCCCTTCCCATGCAGAATCCTCACATCTGCCCTATGGGCTGCTATGATGACCCCCATTTTACAGATGGATACACTGAGGCCCAGAGACGTGAAGTAACTTGCGAAGATCAGACCACAGCTGGTAAGCATGGGGCCCGGTTCAAACCCTGGTCAGCTCTTTTAGCAACACCAAGCTGCCTAGGGCTCCTGAGTACAAGCGCCTGTAGGGTTCTCTTGATTTACTTCCTGCTGCAACACTCCCCGAAAAGTATGAGTTTTCAGCTCTTTCCTGAGTCCCCTGGGCCCAGCAGAGAACATAGCATTCCACTGAGAGTTTTTCTCAATTTCCATTTTTTTTTTTTTGAGACAGAGTCTCACTCTGTTGCCTGGGCTAGAGTGCCATGGCATCAGCCTAGCTCACAGCAACCTCAAACTCCTGGGGTCAAGCAATCCTCCTGCCTCAGCCTCCCCAGTAGCTGGGACTGCAGGCGTGCACCACCACGCCCATCTAATTTTTCTATTTTTAGTAGAGATGCAGTCTCGCTCTTGCTCAGATTGGTCTCGAACTCCTGAGCTCAAGCCATCCTCCTGCCTCGGCCTCCAGAGTGCTAGGATTATAGGCATGAGGCACCGTGCCTGGCCAAAAGTTTTACTCAAACTCTAACAGCTTGAAACATACATAAAGTTACCAGGAGGCTGGATGAAGCCCAGTGGGCTCAGACGCCGGGGCCCTGGGCCCTCTCTAGCTGCTCCCCTGGGCACACACCATCATCACTCTGGACTTCCAGGGCCTGGCCAGGGTCTCCTGCCCGAGGATCCAGTCCAAAGGGTCCACTGCAGAGACACTGCATCCCCGCTCCCATCGCATTCTCAGTCCCCTTCTCATCCTCAGCCTCCTTCCTTCTGGCAGGACATCACTGGTATCTCTAAGTTGGAATAAAAATTCTTATGTTGGCTATTTTTAGGGGAGGTCTAGGGAGGCTCAAAGGGGAGAATTGAGGGTTCCTTCATTCTTCAAATCTGTATTGAGCACTCACTATGTGACACATTGTGCTGAGCCTGAGGGCCTGGAGATGACCCTCAGCTCCTGCCCTAGAGGAGCCTCAATCGGATTTTTATCTCTAAGAGTAGCTGAGACCTTCCCACCTCTCCGGCATTTGTTTTGGAAGTGACTAAGGGCAGAGACCCATCTTTTACCCCACAGAGCTGGGCATGGGAGACATTTGTAGAGGAACCAAACTGAGCTACATGGGAATAAACATCAGCGTGTAACTCTCCCCGATTTAAGTCAGGAGCCCATGGAACCTCAGCCTTGGCCTCCTCCCATGGGGTCCACCCAACCCCTCTGCGCGCACTCCCTTTCCGCTGAGCTCCTCGTGTTCTCTCCCTGTCTACACCTCACTTTCCACTCCGAGGTTGAGCCTCTACTATGTGCCAGGCACAGTGTTGAGCACAGGGTTGCTGTGTCCTTATAGAGACTGATGATCACACACACACACACACACACACACACACTCTCACACACTCCTACCACCGGAGTTATTGCAGGTTTATTACATAATGAGGCTCTCAAGAAAGAGCAAAGAAGCCCCGAGCAGGTCCAAAAATGGCTTGAGAGAGCAGGAAAAGGAGACTGGCTTGCAATTTTTATAGATGGATGGACCTTAAGGGTATTATGGAAATTTTTTTATAGACCTCAAGGTTTGAGGAGAGGGTTTCTGGCACATGGGCTATGGCCTTTGTGGTCTGAACTTCCTGCTGCTGCCAGAGGAGGGAGCATCCAGGTTTTATTACCTTGTCTAGGTGTGGGGAGGAAGGGGAAGTGGGAGTGCTGGGCTTGAATGTTGTCAGCTATCAAACATCAAAAATAGATGTTTATTACCAGACTCTTTATTACATAGTCACCCCCTCCCCCACCCCTCCCCCACCATCCCCAAACCTTGAAAAACCACTAACCTGTTCTCCATCTCTATAATTTTATCATTTTGAGAATATTATATAAGTGAAATAATAAAGTATGTGACTTTTGACATGGGTTTTTCCTCCCATTAAGCATAATGTCCTTGAGGTCCATCCAAGTGTATTGATATTTGGTTCCTTTTTATCACGGAGTAGTATTTCGTGGGATGGGTGTACCCTGGTTTGCTCGACCATTTGTCTATTGAAAGACACTTTGGTTGTTTCCAGTTTTTGACTATTACGAGTAAAACTGTTATGCTACATTACTCCTGCCTTCTTTTGATCATTGTTTGCATGGTATACCCTTTTCCATTATTTTTCTTTCGTCTTATCTATATCACTGTATTTTAAGTAAATTTCTTGTAGATAGTATATAGTTAGATCATGTGCTTTCCTTAATCCACTCTGCCAATCTCTGTCTTTTAATTAATGTATTTAGACCATTTACATTTAGTATAATTGATATGTTAAGCTTAAATCTGCTGTTTTAATTTTTCTTTCTGTTTGTTCCCTCTGTCTTTCATATCTGTTTTCTTTTTCTTGCCTTCTTGTGGGTTATTTGAGCATTTTTTAGAATTCTATTTTGATTTAGCTATAGCGTGTATGAATGTATCTCTTTGTGTAGATCTTTTTCAGTGCTTTGTTCTAGGTATTACCTTATACATACAGAACTTATCACAGTCTACTGATGTTGACATTTTACCAGTTTGAGTGAAATGTAGAAAACTTACCTTCTTCAAAGTCCCTTTCCCTCCTGGTTTAAAATATAATTGTCTTAAGTATTTTTTCTACATATTAAGAAGCTTGAGAACCACCTCAGACAATGTTATGATTTTTGCTTTAGTTATCAAATATAACTTAGAAAACCCTAGAAGACAAGGTAAGTCTATTATATATATTCATATTTCTGGTCTTTCTGTTATTGTTTCTTCCTTCCTGATGTTCCAGGGTTTTTTCATTTCCTTACTACTTCAAGAACTCTCTTTGGCCATTATTTTAGGATAGGTCTGCTGGTGACAAATTCTCTTATTTTTCCTTTGTCTAATAATGTCTTGACTTTTCCTTGACTCTTGAAGGATAATTTTACCAGATATAGAATTCAGGGTTGACAGTTGTTTTTCTTTGGTACTTGAAAAATGTTGTGCCACTTTCTTCTGGGCTCCATGGTTTCTGATAAACCGTTGTCATCCAAAGTGTTTTCCCCTATAGATAAGGTGTCCTGTCTCTCACTGCTCTCAATACTTTTTCATTGTCTGTGGTGTATTGAAGTTTGACTATGATATGTCTTAATGTTGATTTCTTTAGGTTTGTCCTATTTGAGTTTCACTCATCTTCTTCAATCTACAGGTTTACATCTTTGGCCAAATCTGGGAAATTTTCAGTCGTTATTTCTTTAGCTTCACCTTCTTTCCCCTTTCCTGGGATTCTGATTACATGAATGTTAGATCTTTTGTTCTAGTCCCACAGGTCCATAAGGTTCATTTTTTTTCAGTCTATCTTCTCTCTTGTTCAGATTGAACAGTTTACATTGTTCTGTATTCATATCCACTGTTTATTTCCTCTTTACTCTCCATTTGGCCCTTGAGCCCATCCATTGTATTTTTAAGAATGTTTGTTTATTGTATTTTTCAATTATAAAATTTTCCATTTGTCTCTTCTTCATATCTTCTATTTCCTTCTCAAGACTTACTATTTTTTTCATTTGTTTCAAGTGTGTTTGAAATTGCATTTTGGAGGATTTTTATGATGGCTGCTTTAAAATTTGTCAGATAATTCCAACATCTGTGTCTCCTTGGTGTTGGCATTTGTTGATAGTCTTTGCTCATTCAAGTTGCGATTTTCCTGGTTCTTAGTAGGACGGATGATTTTCAATTCTATCTTGGATGTTTTGGGTGTTATGTTATGAGATTCTGGATCTTATATAAATCTGACACTGTGTGGGGGCGGGGAGGAGAATGACTGCTCATTACTGCCAGATGAATGAAAGTTCAGGTTCCCTCCTCCTTTGAGACCCCAGGGGAGGGCATGTTACTATTGGGCAGAGGGGGGATTTCAGGTTCTCCACTAGATCTTCGCTGCCACAACACTGGCGGGGAGGGGGACCTCCTTATTGCTCCCCACATAGCTTTCACTGATGCTGGAGAAGGTTTCATAAGTGCCGAATGGTAGTGAAAGTTTGGTTTCCACTCAGTGTCCTCGAACACCACACCAGCAGGGAGGGTAGGGTGCTCCCTACCACTGGGGGGCGTGGAAGTCCACAGTCCTCAACTGGCCTCCACTGACATCACGATGGGGTGAGGGAGGGGTGCTTCCACCTGGGAGGCATGAAAGTCCTGGCTGTCCACTGGGTCTTCTCTGATACCACTTTGATGGAGGTTTGGGGGGTGAAGAGGTGTCACCCTGTAGCCTGGTGAGGGTAGAGATCGACGTTTCCCACCTGGCCTTTGCTGAAGGGGTTGGGGCTTGGGCCACATTTTTCCCCTTGGTGTTTGGCTGGAACGGGGTGGTTACCATCTAGAAGTTTTCTGTGTACTAGGTTCTTGCAGTTCCTGGTACTTTGGTCAGGGATTTTAAGATTTCCTTGGGGCTTTTTAATCTGTTCCCAATGGCATGTCCATGTTGCTGGCTTCTCCAGCATTCAGCCTGAGATACATGAGCCAAAATGGAAACTTAAGGAACTTGCCACTATGTCATCCCTTAGCTTCTGAGGTCCCTAGCCAGTCTTCCTTTCTTTCTCTCCCTTTCAGAGTCCACTCATGCTTGTTTTAGATATAATGTCCAAGATTTTTAGCTGTACTTAGTAGCATGAACAGGGACAAGTTGCATCTATTCCATCTTGGTTCTTGGTTCAGAACCAAGAAAAGTTGGTTCTCTATAGTGTTTAAAAAAATAAGTAGATCTAAGCCAAGAGAAACAAGCCTTGGTTAGAAAGTAAAAAGAGATAGATCAGTTGAACATAATTTGGCATCTGTGGGATGAAACAGAAAGTACATGTTTGATTGTTTGCAGGGCTTCGATCAGAGAAGCAGACTATGCTGGCACAGCCTTGGTGCTAAGGTAATCCCCACGGAAGCGAAGCAGCGCGGCACCCACCACTGCACGCGTGACAGTGATGTGTTAATATTGATGGCAGGTGATGAGTGAACAGGCCTCATTTAGACCTAGAAGAAGACTGCCTTGTGCTGCCACCCGGGGGGAGTGCAGACGACCCCAAGGAAGGTACCCTCACTGGGGAGGGGTTGGTGGAGGTCTGAGTGGGATGGGACAAGCGGAAGAGGGATTGGCCATGTGGATGCGAATGTGGAGGAATGCAGGCCTGTGTTTTTCCTGCCGATCCTGCTCAGGTTCCCGAAGCTACCGTGTTTCCCCGAAAATAAGACAGTGTCTTATATTTAGTTTTCCTCAAG
>VBSM01000529.1:11668614-11714992 GCA_008086735.1 Cheirogaleus medius | reverse complement strand
GCTAGGGCTTATTTTATGGGTAGGTCTTATTTTTGGGGAAACACGGTAATAGATAGTTGGTTTATCACTCCACGCCTAACACAGTACCTGGCTCATAGGAAGTGCTCAATAAATATTTGTCAAAAGAATGAATAAATGAATGAATGAGTGAATGAGTGTTTATCCATGTTGCATCACTTATTTCACTAGATGTTACTGACTGGAGTTCCCTGTGAATGGGGAAAAGTTGGGGGCCTACCCTCCTGGGGCTCACCTTTCTGGGGCTCTAGATAAGTAGCCTGTAGGGAACCCTCAAGGCAGCGGGGCTAGGTCTTCATGCTCAGAGGAGTAGGTGCATAGAGAAGGAAGATGAGATCTGGGAGTCAACAGTTCATCCACCCATTGACCCATTGACCTATCTAGCCTTCCACTCACACACCCATTCACCTACCCACCTAGCTATTCATCCATCCACCCATCTGTCCATCCATCCAGATTGGGGCCAGATTGTGCAAGTTTTCATGCCTAGAGAGGTGGGCCCACTGAGATGGGAGAGGCAAAGATAGAGTCAACAGTTCATTCATCCATCCACCTACCTATCCACTCACATATCCACTCTTCCATCCATCCACCCAGCCATCCATCCACGTGGGGTTGGGGCCAGATTGTACATGGCCATTGAATACCAGCCTCAGGACATTAGACTGAAAGCTATCTTTTGTGACAGCCGCCAAGGAGAAGAGGTTAATTTATATGAACAGCTGAAGTGCATGCTGAAAGCTAACTAGAACTCAAGCAGGCATAGTCTGCAGATCCTGGAGTAAGTGGGGCCTAGGAACTTCAGGAAGGGACCTCTCAGCTCCGTCATGGGGACCAGATGGGACACAGCTCCTCTCATGAGCAAAACACCTGGATTATGTACTTATTAACCCAGTTTATACTAACTCTAGGGTGCAGGGAAGCAGATGGAATGATCTGGATGGGCTGTTCTGAAAAGTCAAAAGTTCTTGAAGGGGAGAGTATCCAGTCAGGCTCTCTGGCATCATTGTTGGGTTCTGGGCTGGATAGCAAATACTTTTTGAATGAATACATAATGTGGGGAGGCAGTGACTTTCAAGTGTTCCTGCCTTGGAGTCGAGATTCCAAGTAGCTCTTCAAGGTCAAAGCCAAGGCTGGGGCTATGAGGGGGCCAGGCCCTGTAGAGGAACCCTGCTTTTCCCCCTGCCCTTGCTGCTGCACTGCCCCCCAAACCCCCAGCCCATGCTTGATTTCTCTCTGTGCTCATAGTATCTGAAACATAGTAGATGCTCAGCAGCATTTATAGAATGGATGAGTGGGCAAATATATCCATTAGCCAGCAGATATTTACTGAGTACCTACTATGCACCAGGCATTGTTCTAGCAGCTGAGGGTGCAGAAGTAGATAAGGCAAATGCACCATCATCATGGATCTCAGTTTAGCGCTCAATGTGTTTAAAAGACACAAAAGTGAGTCATACATCTCATTGTTCATATGCTGCTGCTGTGGTTTTCCGAGAGTCTGTGCCAAGTGACGCTTGTAGGTGCCAATGGGTGATGGTTTCTTGAGGCCAAGACCCAGTGGTTGTTTCTGGGAAAAGGGGGTGAAGAGAGGGCAGTAGCTAATGATGGAGCCAAGACTGGAGGAGAATCCTAACTACTGTTTATTGAGCATTTACTGTATGCCAGGGCGTATGCAGTACATGCTTATCTCTGAGTTCTCCACTCACTCTACAAGGCAGGCTCTTTTATTTGCTCTGTTTTCCAGAGGAGGAATTGAGGACCTGGGAGCTGATGTGACTTAGGAGAGCCAGGACTTGGGTGCTGGTCTGTTTGGCTCCAAAGCCTGAGTTCTTAACCACTTGGCTAAGGGTGGAAGGGGGTGGCAGGAGGGGTCCACGGGAGCTGGATCCCAGCTTTAGGGGACTTTGGGGAGCTGTCCTGCATGCTGCCTTGGCCCGAACCCGCTCTTGTTCTCGAGGGTGGAGCTGTCATTGGTGACTTCAGGCAGGCCTACCTTCAGCCAGGCTCCCTGTTGCCTGCCCACTGAGAAGGCTGTTCGGTCTTGCAAATCATATCTGCCCACACCCACTATGGATCCTGTAAGTTTGCACAAATCACTGAATAAAAATTATATATTGCTGTAATTTATAAACACCACCCCGCCACTTGGAGCTGCAGGGGGAGGCGCTGAGTGCTTGCAGAAAGCTGTCAACAGCTCTCAGGGCCTGCTGGGCTCGCTGCGGCTCTGGTACAGTGGCAGTCACTCAGCCCCGTTGCTGCCCCCGCAGCTTCGGTGGCAGGCGGGAGAACTTGGTTCTGTGGTGGCTTTGAGGGTTGACCCAGTCCTGGCCATTTGTCCTAGTGTGCACTGATTGCTCCCCACATGTTGAGGCCACTCCAGAAAGCAGAGATGATGGTCATGTTAGAACAATAATCACGGCTAACCCTCATCGAGCACTTTCTATAGCCCAGAGGCTGCACTGATTGCTTTACCTGCTTAGTTCTCACAACCCAGAGGGGTAGGTACTTTGTCACCCTCATTTTATGAAGGTGGAAACAGGCTCAGAGAAGTTAAGCAACTCACTCAAGGTCACCCACCTAGTAATTGGTGGAAATGATCCCAAACTAACTATGATTTAAACATCTGGCTCTTCACTGAGGATAATGGTCTCCAAATTGCTCTGAGCCACACTGTGGCCCTGCCCAGATCTGCCTCGTCCCTGAGACCCATGTGAGAGACTGGTTCGGGGGAGCAGACATGGGGCAGGCCAACTCACTAGGCCTTTGTGCATGTAGCTGTTTGTGTGTTCACATCTGTGTCCTCCCGTGTGTTTGAGATTTTGCACATGCCCCTGTGCTCAATGTTGTGTGTGTTCTGCATTTGTGTGCATCCTCACATGCATGTTTGCGAGTGAGTGGCCGGGTGCTTTTGTGTTGTTTATCACAAGTATTAGCATGTGTATGTGTTCATGCTAATGTACACGTGTATCTAATTCTTATTGGGTCCTTACTGTCTTCCAGGTATAATTGCAAGTGCTTTACAGGTGTCAGCTAATTTCATCCTTGCAACAATCCTGTGAGGCAGATACTATTAGTATCCCCGAATCATAGTTAGGGAGATTGAGGCACAGGGAGGGTACCGAGTTGCCTGAGTGTCCCTTCGGTTTTTTGAAAACAGAACCTGCTTTCTTTTCTATGTCCAGCCTCCCTTGTTTTGGGTCCATGTGGCTTAGGTATTGGTTCCCCACCTACCCAACACCTGGGTTGGCCATGGGACCCAGGTGTGGCAAATCTGAGTCTCTGTGATTGGCTGAAGCAGCTGAACCAAGTAGCTCATGAGAAGCACCCGAGGGTAGTTCAGTGACACTCAAAGCACAGCCTGTAGATCACAGCAGGTTCCTGGGTCCCACCCCAGGTCTCCAGAATCAGAGCCTCCGCGGTGGGGACCCAGGAGTCTGTGCTTTCCCACGCCTGCAGCATCACCCTCATGCACTTAAGAACCTGGATCCTGACGCCACATGGCCTGGGCTGGAGTTGGAATTCCAGCCCTGCCACTCGTGTGCTATGGGCAAGTTATGTCAGATTTCTGTGCCTTGGTCTCCTCATCCGTGAAATGGAAATAACAGTCGTTTTGACCTTTTTGAGGATTAAGTGGGTTAATATGTACGAAGTGCCCAGAGCAGTCTCTGGCATGTGACTAGTTGTGGGAGGGCTCACTGTCACTGTGACTGCGCCGGGATGGGCATGGGACCCGATCCTGCCCAGTGAGCATCAGTCCTGGGACTTTTGCTGGCACCATTAGGAAAAAAGTGCCTCTTTCTGCTGGGACAGGGTGTAAGCCTGGCGCTGCTGGTGACCACATGCCACCTCAGGGGAGAGCTTGCTGGTGACCACATGCCGCCTCAGGGGAGAGCTTGCCTAGGAAGAAAGCGACAAAGAAGGAAGTCAAGGTGACAGAGGTCCTTGGGGACATTTATGGAGCTCCCGGAGCCTTGCCTGAGGCTTGTCAATTTCACAAGCAAATGCATTTCAGTTGGGCTTAAGCCACTTTGAGTTGGGCTCCTGTCATTTGCACATGGAGGACTCCCACCAAGTGCCTAATCTGACTTAAACATTTTGCACAGGAGTGACAAGAGAGTCCAAGGCCAGGCTGTGAGGTGAGGCAATGCTTGAATTCCTGACCCCCAGTCTGTCCCCTCTTCTTGGCTATCTTGCCCTGACAAGGCGACCCCCAGACCTCATCTCCCAGCCCTCAGGGCTCGGTTCTCTCTGTGGCAGCTGCAGGCTGACCCTGCCCACTGAAGGTGCCATTGTGATTCTTTGCTGGCATCGCTGTCTGCCTGGGAGCAGCGGCAGAGCTGCTCCCACGGCCCAAGTTCCACGGGATTCAGCCTCATCATGAACGGGGCGCTTTAGCCGTGTGCGGGCTTTTTGGCGAGGCTGCTTGGCCTTTCGAATGTCAAGGAGACTGTCCGCTGCCAGGCCCCTCTGCAGGTGCCATCGGCCTCTGTCCTTAGTGATATCAAGGCCCCAGCCCAAGCCTGGAGCCGGGCTGAGGTCAGAGGCCGAGGGCCCTCGTGGGCAGTGACTGTGTCCAGCTGTTTTCCTTACTCTAGGCGTGTGTCGTGTGGGGCAGGGGCAGGGGCCATTTTCTGCCTTAGTTTCCACAGCTTGGGAGCCTCTGGCCTCCTGCTTCCTTGTCCAGCCCGACCAGGCCCTCTCTGTCTTCTGTCCTTGTCCTTCATTTGCCCGACCTCTTGCCCAGCTGCCTACGGCCCCCAGCCCCTCCCTCCATGTCCAGCCTCCCCCAAATGCCCCTTTCAAGTTCCCGCCTTCTCCTCATCTCCCAAACTCCCAGCCTCCTTTCCCCTCCCCATCTCTCCTGGCCCCTGCGGCTCCCCCTGCCAGCTCTCCCCCTGTGTCTCATGTCCCCATGTGTCCCATCCTCTTCTCCCACTCCCCAGGGCTGTCTGGGGTTCTCCCTCCTCTCTGACTCTGCTGTCATCCTCTCCCCCAGCCCTGCCTGGACAGCAGCCCCACACCTGTCTCTCCATCCCCTCGCTTCCTCCAGGTGGCCCGCTGCCAGTCGGTTGCCATGGGAACCACTGAGCGGCTTAGGAAGCTGCCATAGATCTAATCACCGGCTGTGAGGTTTCAAGGAACAGCTCTTTTTGGTGCTGACAGCCGATTAGGCTGATGCTGGGAGGCGGGGGGCAGGGGGAACAGGAACCAGGAAGGTACCAGCCAAGGCAGGGCCAGGCCTGGGGACGGGAGGCCAGATCCACCCAGCCCACTCTGTCTGTGCCTCACTGGCACTCTCAGACCCTCTGGGACTTTCCTGAAGAGAACATTGATGCTGCGTTTATTCTCTCCTTGCTCTCCCATCACTCACATTCATTAATTCATTCATTCATTCGCTCACCAAACCCTTCCTGTAGGTCACGTGCCCCTGAGGCCTTCCCAGTGCAGTGGGAGAGACGAACCCCTGTGCAGACACTTGTCCCAGCAGGCCCAGGGCCCGCGGGAGGGCGCCCAGGGCTGTGGGAGCCCCAGGGAGGGTAGGAGGCCTGTGCTAATTGGAGAGAGTGAGGGGGCCTGGGGGTGCCCTTCACAGGGTATCTGGAGCTCCATCTGGAGGAGGAAGGAGCAGGAGTTTGTCAGCCCAGAAGAAGGGGAGGCCCTCCTGGACCTGCAAGCTCTGTCTCTAAAGGTGACCATGAATCTGGTTTTGAGCCTGCGTCACAGGCTATTCAGACACAGACCAAAGGGAGACATCTCTGTGGGGCTGTAGGGTGGCCCCCAAAACAGACCCCTCTTACAGCTGTGTTGAGGATGGGCTGGGGAGGGATCCCACTCCTGGAAAAATAGCCCAAAGGCTATTGCACCTAAGGACTGTGTTTCCAGAGGGCAGAGGGCAGGGGGTTATGTGGGGGGGTTGCTCCCCCTGCTTACACCCCCGCCCCATTATAGTCGTGTAGCCTACAGGGCTGCATCAGAGCTTGGCAGGCCAGAAGGGCCTGCCAGCTTGGTTTAGTCTTAGATGGCTCCCCTGGTACCAGGCGTTTGGTTTTTCTCATCCAAGCCAGAGAACTGTGTTTACACATAATTTGCATATATTTGCATGTGGTGTCGGCAGGGCCCAGCATAACATGCAGAAAACACATTTTTCTTGCCAGGGTGCTTTGCAGCCTGGATTAGAGCCCAGGTGTGCAGAGACAGGGCTACACAATCCTTCCTTCCTTTGGCCCTGATGCCCCTTGAAGGCACCTTTCCTGCATCTCTCGCTCCACCACGGAGCTTAGACCCCAGGTCAGCAGGTCTGGAAAGCCATTCCAGCCGGGAAACCTGGATTCTTCTGGGCCTGGCTCAGCTACCTATTTGCTGTGTGCCTTGGGCAGGTCCCTTTTCTCTTAATGTCTCCACCAGCCTTTGTGTGAGTCTAGGGTTTACCAAAGTTGGGGGTGGAGGGTGTGTACCCAAAGAAGCATCATTCATTCATTCATTCATTCATTCTTCTGATTCTATTCATTGTGTGCTTACAACATACCAGGCCCTCGGTTCTGGAGTGAGCACAACCAACCATGATCCCTGTCCTCTGGGAGTTTCAGCGACACTGGCTTTAACCAAATGACCACACAAATCAGTGTGCAATGGCAGCTTTGATAAGTGCTCTGTAGAGACATACATGGTGCAGTGTGAAAGCCCAGAATTAGTCTGGAAGATCAGGGAAGGCTTCCTGGGGAAAGTGTCCTTCAGCTGAGATGTTAAGTATGAGATGTTATATAGGTAAAGAGGGGCAAGAAGAGCTTTCCAGTTAGGACAAGCATGTGCAAAGGCCCTGGGTGGGAAGGAAGAGGATGCGAGTGCAGAAGGGAGGAAGGCAGTGTGGCTCAGTGGATAGGGCTGTGCCACGAGAAATAGACAAGAAGGTGGGGCTGGCTCCTTAGGACCTTTTTGGCCCCTTATGGGAGGTTGTCTTTAAGGCAATGGTGCCTTTATTCTGCCAGCAGTCGGAGCCACTAAGCAAAGAAGTGACATTAAAAGAGTGTGAAGAATCGAAATGCCAGTTGGGGGGCTGCAGGGATTGTCTGGGTGAGAGAAGGCAGGGGCGGGAAGGTGGAGACCGAGAGATGTCAGGCGGAACCTGGATAAGGCTTGGTGGGAGATTGCGTGTGGGGGAGGGGGAGGTGTTGACAATGACCTCTAGATTTCTGAACAACCTTCTGGACAGGAAGGTGAGCCACCGACTGAAATGGCGAGCACAGGGCTGGAGGAGCCCAGGTTTGGGGGTGAAGAGCAGGAATTGAGTCATGGTCACGTGGACTTCTCATTGCCTTGGGGGCATCCCAGTGGCAGGTGGGTAGAAGGAAGGGTCTGGGGCTCAGGGAGGCGGTGGATGGGGGTGTTGTGTCCTCCCACCCCCCACACCCCAGCCCCAGGATGGGGGTCAGCAGGAGTCTCTGGGTATCCTGCACTGTCCAGAAGCACCCAGCCTCATGTGTCTTTAGATTAGTATTTTAGGCTTATTTCTAATTTAAGGGCAGGCAGAACATTGAGAAGTATGATAAGGCGTCCTCCCTCGTTGTGTGTATTCAACTTGCGTCACCATATATATGGGGACTGTATTTTCTGAACTCCAAGTCAGCACCCACAAAGTGTTTTCAGGCTCGTTCCAGGAGTGATGTGCATTATGGTTTCCATGCTACATAGGAGCTGGGAAACCCAGAAGGGAAGGGAGGAGAAAGGAGAAAGGACCTATTATTTATGAACATCTACTGGATGCCAGACCTTTGGCTAATTTTTTTTTCTTTTTTACTAGTATCATACTACTTAATTCTCACAAAAGTAAGGTAAGTATTATTGAGCCCATTTTACAGATAAGAAAACTAAGGCTCAGAGAGGTTGGATAAATTGTCCCACGCTGCACAGGTAGTACAGGTGGGAGCTGGAATTCTAACCCAGGCCTGCATAACTCTAAAGCCCACCCAGGCAACCCTGCCCTCCTCACTGTCCGCTGGGAACACTGAGGTTTTCTCACCTCAGCACCCTTGCCTGAACATCTCCTGTTAGCGTGCCTTGTTCTGCCCCAGCCCTGCCTGCCCTCCACATCCCAGCCGCGGGCACACCCCGTCCTGTCCTTTGTGACCCAGCTCAGGGGTCTCCTCTGCGAACCCTCCCTGATCCTCTTGGCAGAGCCAGGCCATCCCTCTTCTGGACCAGCGGGGTGCCTAAGAGCCCCAAGGCCGGGTTCAAATCCTGACTCCTTTGCTTAGGAGCTCTGTGACCTAGGTCAAGTTACTTAACCTCTCTGGGTCCCAATTCACTCCTCTGTAAAGCAGGGATCGTGATGGCACTGACTTCACAGGCTCATGGTGAGACTGACTCGATGCGATGGCTGAGATGAGGCCTGGCACATGCGGAGCCCTTGCTGAGCGACAGGTATTATACGCCACACTGCCCACCATCCGGCGAGTGTTCATTTACTCCCCTGCCTTCCACGCCCAGCTGTGAGCACCTTGAGGACAGAGCCTTTCTTCTGTTTCAGTATTCCCGGGGCCTACCGCGGGCCGGGGGCATACTGGGTGTTTAGTGTGTGTTGATTGAGTTTTTATTCTATATATATTTTGCTTTCCTTTCCCTGCACTTAACTTTTCACAGGTGACAACGGGGTTTCGAGCTCAGCTGTGCCCTTCTCAGAGCCAGGCCTGCACACCCTGGGCGCCCAATAAAGGTCTGTGGCTTATTCCTGCGGGCAGCCCCTTCCCAAACAGACAGCCCAGCCTCCAAGCCACAGGTGCGCCTGCCGCCCCCTCGGGTGTAATGGATGCGTGTTTCCTGCTGCCCACATGTCTGCCTCCCCTGCCAAGCACGGTATTAAATGGCTGTTCAGCAGCTCAAGTCACAAATATTCCTTTCAAAATTATTACATTCACCTCTTGTTGGCAGAACATGCCATATGAAGCATCCCAACCTCCTATTGAATGTGGGTGTCTGCTTTCTGCTTCTGCCTAAACAGCGGTACCGAGGCCAACGGGCCTTGTCAGGGTTCCAAGTGCCAGCTGGGCCAAGTATTGGCTGGACCCAAGGGGCCAGTGGGGGACCTGATTTGGGGTTAACCCGAGCTGACCTAAGCAGGGCTGTCATCACCATCACATCATCATCTTCATCACTGACACCGCCACCAGCATCACCACCATCACTACCATCACTACCAACCCCAACACCACCATCATCATTACTAGAACCATCACCATCACCATCATCATCATCACCAGCACCATCACCATCATCACCACCAACCCCACCACCATCATCATCATCACCAGCACCATTACCATCATCATCACCACCAGCACCATCACCATCATCACCAGCACCATCACCATCATCATCATCACCAGCACCATCACCATCATCATCACCACCATAAGTACCAACATTACCACCACCATCACCACTGTCACCATCACAACCACCACCACCACTACCATCACCTACCATCAATCACTACCATAACTACTACCATCACCATCATCACCAGCACCATCACCACTATAACCACCACCATTACCATGACCAGCACCATCATCACCACCAACATTGCCACCAGTACTACCATCTTCATCACCATGATTACCACTGCCATCTACATAGCCACAATCACCACCTCCATGATCACTATTATCACCACCATCATCACTACCACAATTAATACTATTAATTATGAACATTTATCGAGAACTTTATCTATGATAGATGTAGAGCTAAGCACCTTACATGCATAATTTTACTTAACCCCCAAAATGGCCTTAGAGGGAGTTGCATTTTTTAATTCTTGCTTTACACATGAGAAAACTGAAACTCAGAGAGGTTAAGAAACTTGCCCAACATCACACAGCCCGTGAGTGGTGAAATCAGTTTTTCTTTTAACACTCAATTCAGTAGACATTTAATGAGTGTTCATTAGCACTCAGGATATGGTAGCTGTTAGGGACACAAAAATGAGTTGTTTCCTGACTATGAGACTCTAGTTCTCTGAGGGAGAGCAGACACATACAGTTAATACAAGGCAGCCTAAAGTTTGTCTCTTAAGAGAGAGAAGGCAAACGCTCCCGAGGGCCATGGGAAAGAAAGATCACCTGTGGTTAAGACCCGTTCGTAGAGGCACCCTGTAATACAAACATTTTGATTAAATCTGTCCTAGGCTTTTGGGTCCCTTAGCCTTCTCGTCTTTGTGACTGCCCCAGGAGTGTGACCAACGCAAGGCAAGATGTGGCTGTCTCTCTGGGTCCTGGGCCCGAGTCCTGGGTCTTGCTGCTCAAGGCTTCCCGGGCCGCCATCTTGGTTCCCAGGTGGAAGGGAGTTGAGCGGCCTTCTGTGGATGGAGAGAACCAGGCTCAGAGAGGGGAAGGCAGAGAGTAAACTTCGTAAGTCCCCTGACAGCTCAGTCATTCCGTGAGGGCTGTGTGGACTTTAAGTTGATCAGGAATGAAAGGGGAGCACCCATTGAGGACCCTCTTTCCTCATGGGCTGGTTTGGGCAGTAAATGGTGGTGTGGGGGGCTCTGGCCCCTGTAGCTGCTCATCCCTTGGTCCCTTCCAAGGGGGCCTCAGGGCAGCTGGCTGGGCCCGGGGGAGGGGCCGAGAGCCCTTCGTCCACCTTCGGGAGCTCACATTCCCCACGGCTGGCGGGGACTCCTCCCCTTAGAGAGGGAAGGTCCCAGAGCTCATGGCTTACTATCCAGGCCCCTCAGAACACCGGCTGGGTGGGCAGCTCTGAGTCTGGCCCTTGTCCCGAGAGGCCGGAGCCAGCGAGAGGGGGAGCTGAGGGAGTTTGAGATGTTTGGTCTGTGTGAGGGACGCAACCCCCATCTTTTGGCATTCTCGCAGGGGACTGCAACAAAGCCTTCAGGTTGCCTTTTGATGACTTCTGGGTATGAGACGAATGTTTCTTTGGATCTGACTCACGCCGAGGCTGGCTCTGGGAGGGCTTCGCTTCATTCCTGCATTGACTCATCCAGCTAACGGTGTTTGACCTTCCAGCCAGGGCCGGCGTGGCGCTGGGAAGGGGGCCCAGCGGTGAGGACAGAGGAGACGTGGTTTCTGCCCTTATGGGGAAGAAGGGAAGACAGACATGACTCTAATAGTGAGACAAACAGAAACAATCACAAACAGTTTGAAGCTCTGCCTCAAGGAAGCAGGGGCTGCCGAGGGAACACGGAACAGGGACCTGCCAGTGGGCCGGGGAGTCGCGATGGCACTTACGGAATGCGGACGGTGTGGGGCGGGTGAGCCTCAGCGGAGCGCTGGCTGTTCATTATGTCAACCGGTTGTGATCTGTATTGTGTCAGTCACTCGACATTTCAGCATCTCCAGGGCCATGCACAATTCTAAGTGCCTCACCCGAGTATATTAACTCATTTATTTCATCCATAGCCCTATGAGATAAGAACTATCATTATTTTACAGATTGGGAAACTGAGGCACAGAAAGATTGAGTAAACTTTCTAATAATATACAGCTCGTGAGCAGTGGGGTGAGGGTTGGAACCCAGGCCCTCTGGCTTCAGAATCCAGCCTTTTGCCATTGCACTCCTAATGTTTCCGGGGGACCAGTGAGTTGAACAAGGCAAAGATGGAGCAGGTGTGGGGATGCGGGGAGTTCCAGGCAGGTGGAACAGAACCGCGTGGAAAGTGCCTGGTGGCAGGAAGAGCGCGGAGCATTCAAGGAAGCAGCTGAGGCCAGTGCAGCAGCACAGGGGCCGAGTGGGGGCGGGGCAGGAGCAAGCCAGAGCGCGTGGGGCCAGACGCCGTGGTCGTGTTCTTCACGCGTGCGTACCCAGCTCGGAGCACGCTACCCGGCGCATGGTAGGAGATGCCCAGTAGTGATCTGGCAAACAGGGAGCAACCTCCCCTCTCTCCAGCCCTCACCCTGCATGGCTTTCTCGGTTTCCACTGTCCATCGAAATCCCCAGGAGATTGTTAAAAGTAGAAATGCCGGAGCTCCAGTCCTGGAAAATCCAGCTTAGTAATTCTTGCTTGGGCCCGGGAATCTGTATTTTCAATAAGCTCTCCAGATGATTCCGACTCTGCCCGGCTGCTCCCCGGGCACACCTGGAAGCCGGTGGTTTGGCTTGTAGTGGGCAGCCTGGGGTGGCGGTGCTGCCCTGCAGACACCTGCTGAGGGCACATCTCGTGCTCCCTGCCCCCACCCCTGCCTTGTGCCAGTGGGGCAGAAGGTTCCCCGCGCGGGTTGACTGGCAGCCCTCTCCTCCTTTGGGATCGTGGGCCCCAGCTCCTGGACTGAGCCTGGCCTGGATCGTAGTTGACCGTGAGTTTTAGGTAGTCTGTAAGCCACCTAGAAATCCGCTGGGAACCACGAGGGAGAGAAATCAATTAACCATCCAACCAACTAGTCAATCCAGAGAAAAGAGGAAGAAGGGGGGTGGGCGGAGACAGGGAAGTGGGGGACACAGGAGAGATGGAGAGAGACTGAGGATGGAGACGGGGAGAGAAGAGAGACGGCGAGAGACTGAGCGGGGAGAGACAATGCCCATAGTGGGGATGCTGCTCTGGGCGGACGGGCCTGAGTTCTGGCGTCTGACAGAAAGGCACTAGATTTCCAGCCCTTCTGGGAGAGGGCTGGAGGGGTCACCGGGAACCGAGCACAGCTCGCAGGTGCTGAGGGAGCGGCGGGAAGCCCCTCCCCCGGTTCAGGGCTTTGGCTGCTGGGAACGAGCCCTCCTCCTGAGGTTCCACAGTGCACCGGCCTCGTTGTCCCAGGCCTGGGAGGGACTGGCCACTCCCAAGGACTCTCCTCCACACAAGGACTGCCCCTCCCTGGCACCCATTGTTTTAGGGTTTTGAAGCGGGGGATGCAGGTGGGGCCGCAGGGGGCTGGGAAAGGTGGCCGTGCCAGGCCCAGTGGAGTCTGGGGCTCCACTTTATCTTGTTCAGAGCTCAAGACCTGAGCTGCGATGGCCCTGGCAGCCCCCTGCCTCTGGGCCATTAGCAGATGGACCGGCAGTCGCATAGGCCGGGGGAGGGGGCCCACCTGCAGGGAAAGGGTGCGCTCCTGGGCCAGCCTCAGTCTCCTCAGCTAGAAAATGAGGGCAGGGGACCAGAGACTTGCACCTATGGCTACTAATGTCAAGCCCTCACTGTGTGTCACACTCCTTTCTGGGCCCCTCCAGGACCCTATCCTGAGCTGGCTGTATTCGCTGCTCCAACCTTGCCCCTGCCACTTTCCCCGCCAGTCCCCATTGTTCATGCACGTCAAGCCCTTTCCTGCCTCAGGGCCTTTGCATGTGCTGTTCCCTCCGCAGAGCGTCTTCCCCTGCTGGCTCCTTCTTGCCATTCACCTCTTCAGCGAAGCCTTCCATGGTCACCCTGCCTCAAGTGGCTTCCCAGTCACTCACTTGCCATTGCATCACCCAGTTTTATATTTTGCCACCCCACGCTCCCTGCCAGCACGCATGTTCCATTAAAGCAGGGATCTTGTCTCTGGGTGTCCCACCCCCAGCCCCATGTCAGTGCCTGCTACCCACAGACATCATACACATTTGCTGAATAAAAAGAATGAGTGAATGAAGAAATGCAGCAGAGTAGTGGGTGCTTAACCTGTGCTGTTTCATGTAGGTGTCATAAATACCCACTTTTGCAAGGTACTGAGGGAGATGTTATTATCAGCATCCTACATATGAGGAAACTGAGGCTCCCAGAGGCGAGGTCACACGACTGGGGCCTGGACCCAGGACTCTGCCTCCAGAGCCCTCGGTCTTTCCATCACTCCACCCTTTGCTGAGCAAAGAGGAGACACCAGCCCTGAGGAGCTGGAGGGCACCATGTGCATTGTGGAGAGGAGGAGGTGACGGCTGCTGGTGAAGTCATGGGCTCCTGGCTGGTGGCACTCAGTACTGCCCCCACAGGCCTTTGATGGCAACGCCTCCAGGCCCCTTGCTGACTGGTTCCCACCGCCTGCAACTCTTTGATTCTGGGAGGCCCAGGGCAAGTGGCCACCGCGTGGTCCACCCGCCACCTCCAGCAGCTGGCTCCTGGAGTGCCACAGCAGGTGTCCAGTCAGAGCGAGGCACAGGGGACAGGAGGGATCACTGCCCTTCAAGACATGCAGGCTCATTTCACAGCCAGACTCTGCACGATGCCCCAAACAGAGAACTTTCTCCCCCACGGTACAGGGCATTTCAGAGCCTCCTGCCCACAGGTAGCAGAGAAGTACCCCGTGCACCTGGAGGCTACAGGAGTCTGATTCACTGGTCACCTGTCAGCAGTGGCCTGCACCTCTTTGAACCCCTGAGCTGAGGTTTATTGTGGTCAAGGGGCAAGATCATGGCTATTAAACCTCCCAGCTCTGCCACTTACCGGGTGTGTGATGTCAGGCAAGTCACATTACTCTCCGAGCCTCAGTTTCCCCATCTGTAAAAGGGAGAACACTTATCAAGGTGTCTGGCCTAGAAAAAGCCAGGCATGTGGCACACATGTCATCCCCTCACCACATTTTCACCTGTGGTTGCTCTGAGCCAGGTCCCCTATGCACACATTGTTCCTGCCCTGATGCCTTCCCCTGCCTGGCCTGCTGGGCACAGGACTGTTTCTTCTACACGGCAGGCGCCTCCTCTAGGAAGCCTTCCTGGACATCCCCACAGGGCTGGTCAGTCCTGGCTCCCCCAGGCCCCCCAGTGCTGGAGCAATGAGGTCTGTAAAGCCAGTGTGTGTGGTCCCGGGTGTGCTTTTCCATGCCAGTGTCCCCAGCACAGAGCGCGAGCAAAAGAAATATCACTTGGATAACTAGACGAAGAAGGAATTCAAAATAAGAATGAATTAATGTGGAGAGGAGGGAATGCAGGAAGGCTGGAGGAGGGGAAAAAGGAAAAATGAAGGGAAAGGAGAACACAGGAAAGGAGGGAAGAAAACAGGAGATAAAGAAAAGAGAGAGAAAAGAAGACAGAGAGGGAGCACATCCCCCCTCTGGTGACGGCTCAGAGCTGTCCCTCTGCCCTGCTGCCTCCTCTGCCTGTCACTCTGGTCTTCAGTGTCCTCGGCTCCCACAGAACATTCACTGTTCTCTCGCCTGCTCTGCTCGCCTCTCCCTGCCTCTTAGGTGCCGAAATGGTGGAATCATCAGAGGTAAAGCGTGTCTGTCACCAGCCACAGGGACTGGCTCATCTCCTCTCCCCCAGGCTCGCACAGGCTGACTCAGCCGCCGGTCACAGCTGCGTCTTCCCAGAGGATCCAGGGAAGGTTGCACAGGATGCAAAAGGACACAGTCCCCGGAGCTGGAGAATTTCTTTTCAAGCAATTGTAGTCAGAGAACCCCTTGGCTTGGGGTCGGGGAGACAGACCCACTGGATGCTGGAAGGGGCCTGGAGGTGGTCCAGCCTGTGCTGGAGCTGGGGGAATCCCAGCTCAACAGGGCATTCTAGAATAACCTTATGGGCAAATCCTTGAGCACCATCCAGGAGGCTGGTATCTGGGGATGGGCTTGGGCTAGAAGGAGAAGGGGTAGACTTTCCATATGGGACTGGAGACGGGGCTGAGCGAGCACGAGAGAGGCAGCACTGTGCAGGCTGAGAGGCAGAAGGGCTGCTGAGGCTCCACCAGTCCCATCAAGGCCACGGGAACTGTTTATTGTGCACCTACTATGTGCCAGGTCTCTACCACGTGCTAGGTGCTCTAGGGACCTTATCTCACTCCATCCTCACACTAGCCTTCTGGCACACGTGTCATTGTCATCGCCATGTGAGGAATGCATGGCTTGGAGGGGCCCAAGAAACCCTCAAGCCCATGGCTGGAGAATGTCAGAGTCAAGATGTGAAGCAAGGACAGTCACACCCTGTTACCTCCACGTCAAGGCCTACTTTTAGAAATCGTTGATTAATTTTTCTAGAATATAATAAGACACATCAGCTGTAGAAATGTTGGCAAGTAGAGTTCAAAGAAGAAAATAGAATTTACCCTAGACCAAGTATTTTTTTCCTACGCCCTTAAAAAAAATTCGTACAGCATACACCACTTGGCGTCTTGTTTTTCCTACTTAAAATTAAAGCATAAACATTTTCCTGTGAGAATGCAAACCCTTAGTAAGTATGATCTTTAATGGCAGTCATGATGTTCTGGGTGGGGATGTGTACCCGCATGTCCTTAGCCACTTCCCTGCACGCGGACACTTGGATGGACGCCAAGGTTTCCCTGTCATAGGCAACACTACGGTGCACTTCTTTGTGTTCAAGCTTTGTCTATACTGCAGGAACTTTCCTGGGCCTGGATTTCTGGAAGGGGAATGATTGGATTAAAGGCAGGGCTGCTTTTGGGGGTGGGTGGATGGGAAGTCCACCCCAAAGAGGGTGGTCCCTTTCTAAGGGAGACCAGCTCACTGAGGGAGCCTGGCTGCCTTTGGACTAGCAGGCCTGTTCCTGATTCCTGGCCGTGGGAGTTAGATCTAAAGCAGAGCCTTGGATGAGGCCCTTTTCACTGTTTCCTCCCCCTGTCTTAAGAGCTGGTGGGTGTGTGTCGAGGGGGCCCATCACACCTTCGCCTTGCTACTGGGCTCTTGGAGGCACCCACTAATTCAGAGCGTTTGGGGAGCATGTCATCTAACAGGTGTGCACACAGGTGTGCCATTTGACAGGAGGGGCAACTGAGGCCCAGCAAGGGCAGGTAACTTGCTCAGAGTCATCTGTTGAGAGTGACTTGCTGAGCCCAGACACAGGCTGGCTGACTCCGCTGCTGTCCACAATGCTCGCTGCTTCACATTGTTTTGCAATTTTTGATTCCAGGTCATATAATTCTATCCCCGGAGCATAATGAAGAAGAATCTCGGTGGCACCATGGTTGCCATGGCAACACCGGTCCCAAATTTCCTCCCAGAGGCACTGGGAGTGAGGGCTGGTGTTGTGAGGGGCCTGAGGCCGGGTAGGGGCTGACCTGAATGGGGCTGGAGTCCACGGGGCTAAGGCCAGTGCCATGACGTCACCCGGATGCCCTCAAGGAAGCCCTAGGGCTGGACCCGGAGCATGGACTGTCACCAGTGACGCTCCTGTTTGGTGCTGAGGCCCCCTGTGCAAAGAGAAGCAGGATCCAGGCTTTACTTTTTTAATTTGTTTAGTACCGGAAGATGAGAGGCACAGCTGAGGCCTGGAGGAGACCGAGCCGCCTCAGAGGACAGCAGCTGCTGCAGAGAAACCGTGTCGGGCCTTGCTGAAGTTTCGGGGAGGGAGCAAGAGAGCAGAGGCCCCTGGGGGTGGATGACAGCTGATTCCTTCTGGGGAAACAGCACAGAAGAGCGCCTGGAGAGGGGCTGGAGCAGAATGGGGAGCAGGGATGGAGGGGTACCCAAGACATGGTCCTGGGCTCACAGGCAGGACTAGCCCCAATCTGCCCCTCAGGGGCCTGCAGAGCACTGCCCCAGACGGGGACCTCACTCACTCTGTGGAGGAAGGAGGTACCTGTGGAGGCAGGTAGAGGAAGGTGGAGGCAGGTGGAGGAAGGTGGAGGCAGGTGGAGGAAGGTGAAGGCAGGTAGAGGAAGGTGGAGGCAGGTGGAGGCAGGTGGAGGAAGGTGAAGGCTGGTGGAGGCAGGTGGAGGAAGGTGGAGGAAGGTGGCGGCAGGTGGCGGCAGGTGGAGGCAGGTGGAGGCAGGTGGAGAAAGGTGAAGGCAGGTAGAGGCAGGTGGAGGAAGGTGGAGGCAGGTGGAGGCAGGTGGAGGAAGGTGGCGGCAGGTGGCGGCAGGTGGAGGAAGGTGGTACTCTCCTAGCAGCTGCTATTGGCTGGAAGAGCAGAGAACGGGGAGGGACACTGGGAGAAATTGGGGGAGGCAGAAGGCCCGAGAGCACAGAGGCTGAGGTGGTGCGGGGAGTCTTCACTTCCCTCTTTGCTCAGTCCTTTTCCTGTTCTTCTGTCTGTTCTCTCCTCATTGCCCACCTCCCCTCTCCCAGCCCAGTCTCTCCCCTCCCTTCTTCCTCTAGGGCTTTTTCTTCCTTCCTCTCTCTTGCCCACAGTCTTCCTCCTGTCTCTCCCATCTTCTTTTACCTTTTCTTCTCCTTCCCTCCTTCCTGCAGCTACACTCTCGTCTCCCTTTTGTCCAGTTTCCCACCAGGTGATTAGAAACGCGGCCCCGTCACCCTGAATTGATCACTACACATTGCATGCACGAAAGCATCACATGTACTCCAGAAATTTGTACAGTCATCATGTAGCAATAAAAAATAAACGACAACAACAAAGAAGAAATGCAGCCGTTCTCTGCCTCATGTAGAGCAAAGCCAATCTTAATTATAAATAAACAGACAAACAAATAAAACAAATAGAACTGGGCTTCCCCTGCCTCCCAGCCAACATCTGGGTCTGCTGCTGTTTGCTCAGGGTATCTAAACATCAGCACAGATCAAACAAAATTTTTAAAATGTATTGTTAAAAATTTCCAAAACGAAATAGACATGCATTTAGGACAGCAGTTCCCAAACTGTGGCTTATGAACTCCAGGCCCTCAAATTGGGAGAGGCAGTTCAGTAACGTGGTTAAAGGCTCATCTGCCTAGTTCAAATCCCTCCTCTGCAGCACACTGGCCATGTGACTTAGTCCCTCCGTGCCTCAGTTTCCCTCTGTGCAAAATGGTAATAATAGTAGGACCTGCTTTATAGGTTGTTGTGAAGATTAAATGCCTTTAAATGGAAAGGTCATAGAACAGTGCCTGGCACTTAACAAATGCTATGTAAATGTTCACTTTTCCTACTATAGGTGTTTCATGAAAGGAAGTTTGAGAAACACTGAGTACTTCTTGCCTGCCATCTTGGAAGTGATCAACATACAATAGCACAGCAGAGGGCCCCGAAGTCCCTCAGCAAAAAGACCTGTTTGATTTTATTTACCTTAGTAAGCCTCAAACTTGTTTTTACTATAGTACTCTCCCTTTCTTCTTTGTATATGCAAAATATCTGTCTCTTAGGACATTCTCATTTTGGGAGGCAGGTGGAGAAAGCACTATCTGAGTCATCAGAAAGGTCCAGGGTCAGACGCCAGCTTTACCGGCCACAGGGCCAAGGCAACGTCATGGTCGGGCCCAGAGACGGCCGCACAGTCAGGTAGGGGAAACTCAAGATTATTACACAGGATTTCCAGGCCTAGACTCTGCCACCTCCCTCCTCTTTTCTCCCTCATTATCAAATAAATGCAGGAGGGTTTTTAGTGGTTTGTTTGTCTTTTTGCTGGGCAAGGGGTCCCTCATCTTTGAGACTGATAGGGGTCTGTCCCCCTCCTCAATTGGCTTTTCATGCCACCGTGGTCACCCAGAGCATTTGTTTTCTTTCCAACCAGGGAGAGGAGGAGGTGAGAAGTCCCCACTCTTCTTCACCTACCAAAAAAAGTAAAAGAGCTAAGTTAAAAAAAAAAAAAAAAAGCAAGCTCCCCATATAGGCAGAGTGATCAAGTACTTTTGAGAGGGTTGACGTTGTACCCCTGTCCCTGGTGCTGAAACAGCGCTGGGCACCTGCCCAGTGATCCCCAGACCCCGGCTCTGGCCCGAATGGCTGTTGTAGAATCTCTCCTGGTGGGGAACAGTGGGATGTCCACTTAATACTGTGATTCCAAAGCCTTGCATCTCACCTGTTGAATCAGAATCCTCTGGGATCAGCACCTGCCTTCAGTCTGTTTGAAAATGTCCTGAGGGTGCTTTGGGACCCCACTACCTTGGGGACCATTTGTGTATCCTAACCCTGGCCCACCTCTCCCATGGGTCATTGTTGTTTTAGTGATATTATTTTCTTAAAACAATTGTAATTTTTATTACCATCCCACAAACAAATAAATCAGGGTATATGTTTCATAGTAATGGAGCAGATTTTATGGGCTGTTGGCAGTTCTCTTATTTCTATGGCAGTAGTAATTTTTTTCCCACTGTGGGGTCTTCAGGGTACATTCCCCTTATGAATCCATACTGTGATCCTCTGGAGTCCACAGGAACTCCGCGAGGCTGCTCCCACTCTGCTCCTCCCCTTGGCCTGCAGGCCTGGTGGTTTAGGGAGGGGCAATGGTCTTAATTATGTTCGCATGTTCTCTGTCCTCACATCGCACTGCCGCAGGCATAGATGAGAGGCCTCTGTGTGGAATTTGTTCTTTCAGACACTTTTCTTTCCCTCTGGGATCCTGAGGAAAATCCCCCTTGGTGGAGAAACGGTTGTACTGGGCCTTCTGCCAGGAAAGATGCCGGCGAGATGGAGCCAGAGAGCTCCATCAGCCTGTGACCACCCTCCTGGGCTCCAGTGCTGTGGGGGAGGGTGAATTCTGCCTTTGCACCCTCTCTCACCCTCTTGTCTGATGTCCCAGCTGCCAGGGCAGGTGGCCTTGAGGCTGTGCGGAAGTATAGCATAGTGGTTATAAGCACAGGCTTTGGGGCCAGACATGGGTTCGAATCCTGACTCTGCCTTTTGCTAGCCACGTGACCTCGGACAAGTTTTTCTTCCAGTTCCTGGGCCTCAGTTGCCTAATGTGTAAAATATGGACAGCAGGACCCATGCCTCAAGAAGGTTGATATAGAGACCAAGTAAGACAGCTGACAAAAAGTGTCATCCTATAAACTATCATAACTTATGACAATCATACACAAATGAACCTCTCCTCAGGTGATGATGGCAAACTTAAGGAGGGCATTTACATTTTTTTTTTTTTTGAGACAGAGTCTCACTCTCTTGCCTGGGCTAGAGTGCCTTGGCATCAGCCTAGCTCACAGCAAACTCAAACTCCTAGGATCAAGCGATCCTCCTGCCTCAGCCTCCCGGGTAGCTGGGACTACAGGCACGCGCCATTGTGCCCGGCTAATTTTTTTTTTCTATTTTTAGTTGTTTGGCTAATTTCTTTCTATTTTTAGTAGAGACAGGGTCTTGCTCTTGCTCAGGCTGGTCTCGAACTCCTGAGCTCAAACAATCCTCTCGCCTCAGCCTCCCAGAGTGCTAGCATGAGCCACCACGCCCGGCCGGCATTTACATTTTAATATATGATTTTCTGGGAGTCCTGCAAACTTCCACTCCTCTTACTGATGGAAATCAAGTTCTAAGAATGAAGCTAAAGGCAGATGTTCAAGGTCATGGAAAGGCAGGGGTGTGTGTCCAGATCAGAGTGCTGGTCTCTGCCGTTTCTCAGGCATCTTCCCAAGGTGCCTCTAAAGGGCAGCCCATTGAAGAAGAGGGAAACTGTCCCAGGGCTGGAGAAGGTCACTGAGTTTACCTAGCCCCTGGTGTGAAGCCCTGGGCCAGTGTAGAGCTGCTCAGGTCTGAGGGTTGGCCAGAGGGAGAGAACTGGGGGTCCCCTCGTCCTCCTTGTGCAGATGGAAAAATGGAGGCCCCAAATGGTTGGGTGAAGGGTCACAGGGTTAGTGGGCAGCACTAACAGAGTGTCCTCTCCATAGGGGCTCCCTGGCAGGACGCAGTGAGTCCAGCCACTGGCTTCTGTCTGGGGTAAAGGAGAAGAGGCGAAAGGAGACATGGGCTGGCTCCTGGGTGGGTCAGATTGGTTCTGAGGGGTCCCGGGAGCAGCAGTGCTGCTTAGAGGCTGGGGACATGGATTTCAGCATAGATGGGCTGCAGTGTGACGTTTGACTCTGCCTCTCTCCCTGCTACGAGCTCGGCGTTTCTTCACCTCGCAGTGGGACGAATGAGAAACTACTGGCATTGTTGCAAGTCAATAAGACAATCCATGGCAACACCTGTGACACCATACTTTGCTTCTTTCGTGAATGATACTTTAGTTCTGTTAGTTCTGTGTCTATTCACATGCTAAGATATTGAGTAAGAAAGGGAAGAGGTTGCAGTATGGCCAGGAATAGCTAAAATTATATGCAAAATTGCATATGCAGGATTCCAACGATGGAAGGGCTGCCTGTGCGACAGTGAGCTCCTCATCACTGGAGGTGAGCAAGTCCTCGGTGGGGTTGCTGCTGAGAGGATCGAGGCATCTGCCAGAGAAATGGGCCAGCAGCCGATGTCCATGATCCCATGTCCTCCTTCTCAACTCCCTGGCTCCTGCTCACCGGGGGCCTCTGTTTTCCAAAGCAGCAAGCAGCCTGCATGGTAATTACTTTTGGACTTATTAAGCATAATTATCCCCTGATCGCATGCAACCAGTAATTACTGTGGCTGTTACCAGGGGCCTACCCATGCAGCGCCACCCTCAGCACCAGGATCCAACATCCAGCTGGGGCCTGAGGTGGAGCTGGTGCTCCCTCCCGTGGGCCTGGGGGCTGTCAGCAGAGGTGGGGCTGCTGTGTCTTAGACCCCCCAGCTGATGGAGGGACTGCTCACCCATGCCAGCCCCAGGGCCACCCCAAGCTCCTGCTGGTCAGTGCCCAAGTACTCCCTACCTGGTTCTGCTTGCCCAAGCCGTTCCTCCTCCTGGGACTCTCTCTTTCCTCCTTTTCCCTTCCTTCCCTCCAACCTCCCATCCTCCCTCTCTCCTTCCTCCTCGTATGTACTGAGTCTCTTTTATGTCCCTCCAACTGTTCTAGGTACTGGGGATGCAAGGGTGTTGGCAGAGGGGAAGGCAAAGTCCATGCTTTCATGGAGTTTGCTTTCTATTTGGGAGAGAGGGAACGAGCAAGAGAATGAGTTACGTGGCATGTCAGAAGGGATCGGGTTCTACTGAGTTATAGAAAGAGCAGCTGATGAGGAGATTTTCTCTGGGTGGGGGGAGAGCAAGTCCCTGTTTGAACAGGATGGCCATGGTGAGCTGCGTGGAGAATGAGACTTTTCAACAAGGATTTGAGAGGTGATGGGCTAAACTTTGATGACATCTGGGGAATGTTCCAGGAAGAAGGAAGAGCTGGTGCCAAGGCCAGAAGGTGGGAGCAGGCCTGGGACAGTTGAGGAACAGGGAGGAGGCCAGGATGGCTGGAGCAGAGCGAGGGAGGGGAGAGAGGTGGGCGGTGAGGTCAGGGCGGTCAGGGAGGGGTGGAGGGTGGCTGGCACAGAGCCTGGTGGGGCATTTTAAGGACTGTGGCTTTTCCTCTGGATGAAACATTTGAGCAAAGTGGCCCCATCCAGCTTGTACTGTAGCTCTGCTCTGTCCCCAGGGAGATCGTGGGGCCCGGGGTGGCAGCAGGAAGCTAAGGAAGAGAGGCTGTTGCCACAATCCAGGTGAGAGGTGATGGGGCTTGTGCCGAGGGGGCAGCCGTGGAGCAGGCAGCAGTGGAAAGATTCTGGAAACATTTTCAAGGAGGGGAACTGGCAGGATTCTCTGATGGGGTAGATAGGAGGTGTGAGAGGCATCAATAACGACTCCATGGTTTTTGGCCTCCACTCTGGAAAGATGGAGCTGTCGGTTACTGAACTGGGCAGCGTGAGGGTGCAGCGGTTTCAGAGGGGAGGGTGAGTGTTCATGGTCCGGCCTGGGAAGGCTCTAGCCACCCAGGGGCGGTGTCAGGCTGGGGCTCAGGGGAGACAGGTCGGGCTGCAGGCGTGCATGTGGGAGTCCTCCACACGGGGACGGCGTGCACAGCCTCCAGGCTGGCTGGGCTCGTCTGGGGCCTGCGGGAGGATAGACTCAAGGGGCTCAACAGGGTCAGAGCCCTGCGCCCCCAAGGGTTGAGACTGGGGCTTTGGGAGGGGGGGGGGCGAGCAGAGGGGACTGAGAAGGCTTAACCAGAGAGGCAGAGAACCGGAGAGCCAGGCGAAGGAAAGGAAGCCTTTCCAGTGGGAGCCAGATCCTGCTTCTTCCTGGACCTCCCTCCCTCTGTCGTCTCTCGTGTACCCTGTCTCTTTTTTTCTCTTTCTCCATCTTTTTCTGTGGCTTTCTCTGTCTTCCTTGGGCCCCTTCTCTGGGCCTTTTCCTCCACTGCTTCCTGCACAGCCCCTGGCAGCCGACAGCAAGCGCCAGGGACGCGGGGACCTCGGCGCCCGCCAGCACGAGCCAGTCTCCGGTTGGCGGTGGTTGTCTTGGCCCCAGCTCGCAGGCCCCGCGCAGCGCCTCCTTCCCGCGTAATGCGCTCTAATACTTATTTACATGCCTCTCAGACTATTATTTATTAAGGTATCCCTGCCAACTGTGCGCGGGCTAATTGCTCTTAATGTGCCCCCTCCCGCTCCCACGGCGATGCCTTCGTGGTGGCGGAGCCAGCATCGGTCGGAGCAGGGAAACCGAGGACTGAGCGCACCGAGGGACGGTGCAGGGACAGCGCGGGCCGGGCTGGGCCGTGGGGGGCGCCGAGGGTGCTGGGAGCGCGCTGGGTTCGTGGAGCTGGAGCGCGAGAGACTCGGCCTGGGGCGCCGTCTGCAGGCCTGGCCCGGGGTGGGGTCCCCGAGCGCGAGGCTGGGTGTCGCTTGGCTCGTGTGGCGGTGGGCGGACAGACCGATGGCCGCGGGGCTCTGGAGGGCGCTGTCGCCTCCCCCACCCGCTTAGGCGTGGGCCTCGCCTCTCCTGGATCTCCGGGCTGACGTCAGCAGCCGAGCTGGAGGGAGCGGTTTAATTGGCAGGATTTTGGGTTAAGTACAGCTGTGGCTTCGCGCGGTTTGGAGCAGAGAGGGTGTGGGGCGGGGGGAGGGTGCTGCGTAGAGGAGGGGGCAGCCTGAGACCCTGGCCAGCGACTCTGGAGAGAAGAGACAAAGCCAGGGATGGGTGACCGACTGGGAGAGAGAGGCAGATGAAGAGGAACAGAAAATATAGCTGGGCAAACAAGCGAGATGGAGGCTGGAGAGACCCAGAAGGGAGAGGGGCCCTTCTGGCTTCTGCCCGCTGCCTGGAGGGGGCCATCGCCCCTCTTGCCCCTCTTGCCCCAGACCACCCATCTTCCCTGCATTAGCACAGGCCCGTCCCAGGTAGCAGTCTCGATTAGGAGAGATAGCTAACGTGTAGACGTTTATTCATTTAATTTTATTGCTGCCACTGCAGGTACAGAGTTTGCCACTCCCAGGCCTTGCTGGTGTCACCCTGAAAGTCCTCTCTGGGCTGGGAATTGCAGCTTAATAAAACCCAGGGAACTGCGCCCTGCCCCTGCCACCCCACTCGATAAAGATCGATTCAAAGCGGCTGTGCAGGGGCCTCCTGGAACCCTCTGCTAAGCCACCCTGGGCCAAGCACATTTCTCCATGTGAACACTGGGGAGGTAGGGATGGTGACTTTGCAGGTGGCCAAACTGAGTGCTGAGAGGTGGACTGACTTGCCCAGCTAGTGAGAGGTCAGCCCAGAGGCTCATGCGTTTCCCACTACCCGCGGCCAAACCTCTGACTGATGGTGGTTGTAATTCCTTAGGGTCCCTGGGCCTGGAAGGATGTGGCCCTGGTGGTCGTGGAGGCTCCTGGGACTGAATCCAGTGGCTCTGCCTGGCTGGTGGTTGCTGGAGGCTTGGGCTGGCTGTTTGCTCTCTCTGCTCAGTCCCTGGGTTTCCAAAGCTCGTTTCTCCATCCCTGGACCAGATGCACCCGTGCTGGACTCTGCCACCTGAACGCTGGGCCTTTTGGCACAAGGGAAGATTCCTTGTCTCCAGGAGAGTGGACATGACCTCACAGGGGCAAGGGTGGGTGGAGGCAGTCTCCCTCCCCATCCCACCCTTGAATGTTCTCATTCTGGAATCAGGGTGTTAAACTCACAGTCTCAGAGCTGGAGGGAACCTTGGGACTAATCCAGTCCACTCTTCTCTTTTAACAGAGAAAAAGAAGCCCGGAGAGGGGCAGGGACTTCCCTACGGGCACACAGTTTGCTCCTGAAATGACTCCTGCCTTTACAATCATTCATTGTTGGGAGGTGCGATGGCCCCTCCCTCACCTTCCTATCCTAGCACCGGGGTAGAGTTTTACACAGTGGGGAAGGCAGCAAGCTGTGTCTTCTGTGTGCCCAGCCGAGTTCCAGCTCCTGCTCCCCGCCACCCAGTGCTGTCTGCTGCCCTAGCACCCGACTTCCCCCGCCTAAGTATCTGGCTTGGGTGAATCTCCCCTCAGAGTCACTTATCTCTAGCCCTCACCTGTACGTGCACACACTCACATTTTCATGGTGGCCCTTCTGAAGTCATGGCTCCATTAGTCTATTTTCTGTTTATAACAGAATACCGGAAACTAGGTAATTTCTAAAGAAAAGGAACTTATTCCTTATAGTTATAGAGGCTGGGAAGTCCAAGGTCGAGAGTGTGCATCTGGTGACAGCCTCCTTGCAGGAGGCAGATGTTTGGGGACCTGAGTGATCTTGGCCCTATCCTTCCTTGAGCCTCTAACTCCATCTATAAAATGGAGGTGGGGGTGAGAGTGGGTGATCGGAGGTTTCTAAGCACCTTTTCCACCTCTGACATCTTGGGACCGTCTATAGTAGGAGCAGCTGGGACCTGGGTCTCCAAGCCAGGGCCCATCCACTGCATCCTCTGCTTGGGTGGGGGTGAGAGGGGCACCAGGTGAAGCCTCTGGCCCAGGTGAGCAGTGAGTGATGAGCAGGGAAGGCAGGAAGGTCTGTCACTGATTCTCCTCCTGTGTCTCGAGCCTCCTGGTTCCCACTGCCGCCCTGGAGAGGGACTGGAAGGCATGGGCTCTATTTGCCTTTTGGGGAGGGCATGGGAAGAGTGGGCAAGTGGGGAGTGAGCCTGCAGTTCCTGAAGCTGAGCAGAGAAGAGCAGATCTTCCTTTAAGAGGGGAGAAAATGAAGAGCTCAGTGGCAAATGCTCCCGTCTCCTCCCTCTACTGGGCCCAGTTAGCCCAGTAGTACCTGGTGCTCAGTAGGTGTGGCATGAATTCATAGGTAGAGTGAATGAATGAATGAATGAATGCTTTGAAATGAAGAGACCTGGCCCCAGATGTGGGCAAACCTGGGTTTGAATCCTGCCCCCACGAGTTTCCAGCTGTGTGACCTTGGGCAGATTACTAGATGTCTCTAAACTTTGGTTTCCTCATCTCTAACACCAAGGTGGTACTCCATGGAGTTGTGAGAAGCAAATGAGATCAATCAATGGAAAGACCTTAGAATCATGCCTGACATTTTGGAATCCCCAAACTGTAACTTCTAGTTGGGGAGCCTGCGGCCTTAAGGCCACAAGTGACCTTCTAGGTCCTTAAGTGTGGCCTTGTGACTGAATCCAAATTTTACAGAACAAATGCTCTTATTAAAAGGGGTACGTCAGAGAAAGATGAAGCTTCTCTTGCCTCCTTTGGTGCTTACAAAAGAACAGTCTTGAAGTCAGAAGGCCGCAGCTTCCCCATCCCACGAGAAGGTCCAGAGATGATGGAGGCCCAGTCTCTGCCCTCAAGTTGCCCATTGTTCGGTGGGAGAGACATGGCCACTGAGAAGTGCTACGACAGCCATTCCTAGAGTACACAGGGCTGTAGGGGCAGAGGCTGGGGAGCTCCTGTCTATCTTAGCGGTGCAGGTCAGGGAAGGCTCCCTGGGGGAGGTGGGCTCTACACCAAACTTTGAAGGATAATAGGAACTTTTCCCTTGGGAAGTGTCCATCATAGTCATAGAAAAGACAGCAAAGACTTGAATGGCTTGTTTGGGGAATCCTGTGAGTCTGGTCTCTGTCCCTATGTCATTTTGTCAGAAGGCCTTCTCTAACTGCCCTAGATTAAATAGCATCCTCCTGCCCTGTTACTCCCTTGGCCCTAACACTTGGTTCTTCTGCCCTATCGCCTTTCGCTCTAGTGTCTATTTACTCAATTTGGGGTTTCTTGTTTCTCTCTGTTAGAACTTCCGTCCCATGAGGGCAGTGTATGCATTGAATCATGTGCCTCACCCTAGGCCCCCCCCCCCAGTTCCTATGTTGAAGTCTTAACCTCCAGGGCCTTATTTGTGACCTTATTTGGAGACAGGGTCTTTAAAGAGGTAATTAAGTCACAATGAAGTCATCAGGGTAGGCCCTAACGAATATGACTGATGTCCTTATAAAACGGGGACTGTGGAGACAGGCAGGCACACAGGGAGAATGCTACCTGAGGGCTGGAGTTATGCTGACCCCAGAAGATGGAGAGAGGCCTGGGGCAGATCCTTCACTCCCAGCCCTCAGGAGGAGCCAACTCCACTGAAAGACACCTTGATCTGGGATTTCTAGCCTCTAGAACTGCGTTCCTGTTGTTTAAGACCCCCAGTCTGCGGTGCGTTGTTGGGGCAGCCCTGGCTAACGAATGCAGGCAGGAACTTTGTTTTCTTCATTGCTATATCCCAGAGTCTGGGACAGGGCCTGGCATTGAGCAGGTAACTCAGCTCATAGTTCTTGAATGGAAGAATCTTGGTTGGGACATGCAGGAAATGAAAGAAATGAGACCCCAAATCTAGGCTGAGCGAAACGGTCAAAGGCCTTGATTGTCAGGACAGGAGTTTTGACTTTTCCTCCTAGGTGACAGGGCGCCGCTGCAGGTGTTTTAGCGGCTTTCCCTGGCTGCAGGGTGGAGGCCAAATTAGAGGCAGGGAGAATAGGGCGGGGTTGCAATAAATAGCACAAGTGAGCAGTGATGAGGGCAGGGTTTTGGGTGATAGTGCAGTAGAGGGGGACCTTCCAAGGACGGACAAAGGTGTGGTGCAGGTAAGGGGGTCTGTTGTCTTCAGTCTCTTTCAAGTCTCATCTGCCCCCTTTCTGTTCTTTCCCAAAGCAGCGATCTTTTGCCTGACCAAATTCCATCTCTCTCTTACCCTGTGTGCAAAGCTCATGGCACTTGGGGTCATCTCAGGTCCCCCCTTGGGAGAGTGGGAGACAGAACACACATGTGTACACTGACAAAATATCCGATATGAAGTCGCTGCTGAGGGGACGCCTAGGAAGGCTTCCTGAGGGAGGTGGCTTTGTGTGCAGTTTGGAGTTTGGAGGACGAGGGCCCTGATGCGGAGGAGCAGAGGAGGCGTGGCCAAGCAGGGAAGGGCCAAGTGGCCACCTTCTCCTTTCCGGCTCCAGGTGAGCTAGCCTGGGGTCTGGACGACACACGTGTGCACAGGTGACGAGCGCAGCCCCTCAGTGGACTTCCTAGCCATCACGAATCACCCATTATTAGCAGAGAAGAAAGACTGTTGGCGGGGACAGGAAGAGCTTCTGAAGCCTCCTCGCACCGCGCCACCGTGGCTCTCTCCCCGGGTCCCGGCGGGAGCAGCCCCGGGCCTGGAAGGCAGTGCGGCCCACGGCGCCCTCTGCTGGCGGTGTCGAGCAGCACGCGGGCTCCGGGGGTGAGGCCCGGGTTTCCTGCTCTGGGGGAGGAAGGAAAGGTAGCCAGGGCCCCGGGCAGCGCCTGGGAGGGCCACATCTGCAACCCGGAGGATCTTGGAGCTTGGGAGTCGTGTGGAGAGGGTGGTTGGTTTAGCTTGGGATGGCTGAGGGAGCTATCGTAAACAGCTTTCTGGGATCTTACTGGGGGCTCAGGAGCTGGGATGGCCAGCACCCCGGGCACCCAGGGCCCTTCCTGCCCCAGGCTGGGAGCAGAACCCCTCCCAGCAGGTGCCATCTCAGGTTACCCACGTCTCAGCGCATTATAGAGGATGCGTTCCTCTTTCTTCCTCCAAGGCCCTGGATCTGGGTAGCTGGACTCTGGGTGTGGGGGCCCTGGAAGCTTCCAGGAGGGATTCATGATTGGGAGATCCTAGGAGATGCTCAGGTGGAATGAGGGCAACGGCTGCTGGGTGGCAGAGCTCGGCAGAGCTGGTGGGACCCAGCGTGGCGTCTTCTCCCCATTTCAGACCAAGATAAAGATTCCCAGGAAGGGCAGGCTGTGCCTTGGCGGGAACAGGCTACACAGGACAGAGGACCCAGGAGACCCAGAAACCCGAATCACTGGGCTCGCTTCATTCTCTCCCACAGAATTCTTGCTGAGAACCCAGGAACCCCGAGCCCTGCTTTCCTCAGCACGTTCTCCACAGTGTGAGGGGCTAGGAGACCCTTACTGCCACCCCAGTGGGACACACACACGTGTGCACACACACACGCACACGCACAGGCGTGCACACACGACCCGTTACAGGATGCATGATGGGAGAAGAGGACAAAGAAGCATGCTCTGACCAGGGCAGCGGCAGCGCCAGGCCCACAGAAGTCACTGCGGTGCTAAGGGGACTCGGGTCCCCCAGCAACCTGGCGCTGCAGTGGGGTCCGTGCAAGGGCCCCTCCCCCAGCAGAGAACCATCCAGAAGGGCCCCGCCTGGGCACAGTGTTTCTGTTGGTCGTTTTAGTCTCAGCAGAATGTTCCGTTGGGCGTCAGTACACCAGAGCGGTGTTTGGGCCTACTGGGCTTCCGGTTTCAGTCCCTTGTTCCCCCTCAAATCTGAAAAAAGAGGATGATTGCTTTTGAGGGAACAAGATGGGCTGCTAGAGGATTTCCAAGTGAGCCTTCTGTTTGATTTTGGGATCAGTCTGTGTGGGTTCCAAGACAAAATGGTGGCTGGTGACAATGATCAAATCAATATATTTTTGATCACTAATTGCTTCTGAGAAAGATCTGAAATGTGGAGATTTCAGCAGCTCAGGAGAGTCCTTGCCGCAGGTGCTCTCGGGGCCTTGCCGCAGCCCCTGCAGGTCACTGCACTTGGGCCTGACGCCCACATCCCAACACCTGCATTTCTTTCTTTTCAAAAAAACCGAGTTTCACAGTTCATCTTCCTAATTTCAAACCAAATCAGATGTACCAAAAAATGTGAATTACTCTTTGTAATTTTGACTGTCTCTATTTCAATAATGATACTTCCTGATCATTTATTATCGCAGAGGTCTTGGAATAGCATATAGTATATCTGGAATTTTAAATCTGCAGAGACACTGCGTGCATAGCTCGATCATTTGTGCAGGGCAGGTGCAAGGTCTGACGTGGTGGCACCGTGTTCTCCTTTGGCTCGTGCCAGCACCTGCACTCTTGCCTGGCAGCTTTCCAAGGCTGCAGGAGCCTGCTCAGCTGGTGCACCTATGGCAGGCCAGAAGCGCCAAGGATTTAATGCCTCAGAGTGGCCCTCAGCCAGCGGCTGGGGGAGTTGGGCACACACAGCCCAATCCTTCCCTGTGAGCTTTGAGGTGTGTGTCTACTCTGGCTCCCAGAGTTCCCAGTGGGATGAGAGTCCACGCTGATAACAGTAACCCGCTGAGTAACATTCCTTTTATTGGTGTTCTTGTCCCCATTTCTCTTCCACACTTTTCTTAGGATATTTCCTAGAATCCTGGAAATAAACTACTTGCACTCAATCCTTATCTCAGGCTCTGCTTTGGGGAGGAACTACTGTGACCAACTGTCCCAGTTTTCAAACTGAAAATCCTACATCCCAGTAATCTCCCTCAGTCCTGGGTAACCTGGGACAGTTGGTCACCTTGGGGGGAACCCAAACCAAGACAGATGTGACACACTAAGTGAGGCAAACAGATCATTGAACTGCTGGCTTGAAAGCCATGTATTATTGGCTTTGAGAATAGCAGACACAAGTATAATTTTGCCATGTTGTAAGGTTCGACGTTTTTTATGAGCTCAAAGCCAAGAATAGAACAGTAGCCACCACATACAAAGAAGCCATTCCTTTGAGAACAGACACACACAGCCCCAGGGCAGGATTTGCTAAGTATCGGTGGACATTAGATGGCTGATGTCCGGGACATCCACAGCATCTATGTAATCGGCTACCGGGCAAGCAGGTTGTACGTATTCCAAGAACGAGGAAGTGTTACATGCACTGTGGGGACATTACTGGTGAGCAGGCGAAGGGGTGGGCAGCACGTTGTAGGCACTTGAGGCTCTGACAGGGACAAGCACCGGCCATGCCACTTGAGCCAAAGCCACCTGGGCAAATAGGACAACTATACCACATGTGTCGCCACAGTCAGCCGCACTGGGACGAGGCGCTTTGCCTTGGGAAGCGGCTGTAAGCTCAAGATAGCTGGCCCTGAGCCAAGGAGGTTTGCAGCATGGACAGGAGAAACCCTCCCTTATCAGGAACCCGGGAGGCAGTGCTGTTAAGGCCAAAGTCAACAGGCTGGGGGCAGGGGTGGGCGCGTGGGGCGCAGGGAGCTCTAGAGGAGGGAGCTGGAGCTGCTGCCAAGCCCCTGACCTTGAGACGGATCTCCGTGGATCCGATTATCCAGCCGCAAAATGCCACCCACACGCCTGCCGCCCTGGTGGTTTACCCTGGCGTCATGGAGCGTGCTAGGTCACAGCTGGAGAATGTGCCCATTCTTCTGTTGCCTTTCTCTAGTCCCTGCTTGATTGGTGAGAAAAGAAAGATCTTCCAAGTGCCATGGCAGGGAATACATGCCTCGTTCCTGGGGTGGCAATACTCTTCTTTTTCCCTTCCCAGGGCACTAAGCGTGCAGAATGTATGTGTGTCTGGGGACGACTCGGAGAGGTCACGGTGTGCAAGCGGTGAGAGGCAGCACGGGGACCCCTGAGGGGCAGGTTCCAGCCAGGCAGGTCAACAGGGCAGCCAGTCTCGGGGCTGGGGGGCCGGCTGCACACAAATGGGGAGACCCCTTTCCTCCCTCGCTCTCATGGGGAGTCCCTGCCAAGGAAGAGAGAAGGGGAACAGTAGCCAAGGGAGGAGGAAACTTGGCCTTCGGATAAGGGCAGAGATCAAGTCAGGATTTGGAGGAAACATCCAGAAACCTTTCGTGACAGCTATTCCAGTGAACTGGCTAACGGGAGCCGGAGGAACCCTTGCTTTCCATATATCTGTAGAGCAGGTGACTCCCCCCCTGCCCCCCGCAGAGCTAGTCTTGGGAGCGGCCACTCCATTCATCAGCCATAGTAAGTGGCATGTCAGGGCAGTGGAGGACAGTGGATGCCATTCATGTGGCCCACAGGGAGGGGACTGATTGGGAAACACAGGCGCAGGCTGCAAACCGAGGCTGCGTGTGGACAAGTGCAGTGTGAGTCTGCCCAAGCGTGGGGCCAGTTCTCCCGGGATCTGGAGTCGGTCTCCTGAGTGAGGGGCCTCAGAGACAGGGCTCTGTATCTACACTTGGCAGGAGGTTGGACCCTCACGGCACTCTGTTGCAGGGACACCCCTGTTCTACCCGACAAGGAGGCCCCCGGCCGGAGCTCCACTCTGGCTGCGCGATGCTACGTGCTATTGTGGTCAGCTGCACCCAAACCACAAGCGACTGTCTCAAAGCTCAGGGCGCTGGCGTCAGTGCCAGTGGTGCCTACACAGCCCTGGTCTGAGGCCACAGCCACACGAGGCAGGACATTTGGGGACCAGTCAAGACGAACCCACCTGGAACTAGGGGGAGTGGGGAAATGAATCATGGAGCAGACACTCTTCAAACGCTTCTTGCCAAGCTCCAAAAAAGGCAGGGACAGCACCTCTATGTTCACTGTGGGACCCT
Organism: Cheirogaleus medius; assembly: GCA_008086735.1. Classification (NCBI taxonomy): domain Eukaryota; kingdom Metazoa; phylum Chordata; class Mammalia; order Primates; family Cheirogaleidae; genus Cheirogaleus; species Cheirogaleus medius. The sequence continues at coordinate 11,681,748 of VBSM01000529.1, read as the reverse complement.
AGTGTGCCAGGCATACAGTAGGCGCTCAAGACTTTCTGAGTGTTAGGGCCCCAGGAACCCTAAGGGAGATCTAGACCAGCAGGAGCCGGCAGTGCACATTAACACATTGATGGGTTGAGTTGTTCTCACTTAAAGAAGTTAGTTTCCCTAGTGTTTCCCCAATATATCTGCCCACAGAACAGTTTCTCATGGGTTGCTTATTCACATCTCACCTGAGGAACAGGGTGGACATGCTGATCTAGTGTAACTCCATCATTTTACAAAAGATGAAACAGGGGCTCAGAGAAAGCAAGCAATTTGCCAAAAGTCACACAGCACACTGGTGGGAGAGTTGGGACCAACATTTAGGTTCACCAGCTCTTGGCTCAGTGTTTTCCCACTGAAGGCAGCTTGCAGGCTGGGCTTTGTCAGCGCCGTTAGGCATGTCTTCAGACAACACAGGGCGAGAATGTTCCTTGGCACGATCTAGAAAGCAAGGGCTGGTTTGACAGATTAATCCAAATTAAACCAGACCACAGGGGCAATGTTTTACCTACTTGAGAACCTTTGGAACCACTTTAGCTTCAAATGCATGTACTAATTACCTAAGGTTCTTATCTTTTCCTTAAAGCTAGTCCCTTAGGTCCCCTGCTTAGCAATCCTGGTAGCAGATTCCTGAAGCCACATGTCATCTCAATGACACTAAAGTTCTTTAAAAACATCTCTTGTTCAGATGTCCCGCCATAGCCTTTGGGTTATTTGCAACCAATGAGGACTTTTCCTCTCTGCCTTCCACGCTGGGCAGGGGAGCCAGGGCTTTTGGAGATCGGCAATTTGCTTGTGCATCAAACGGGTTGCAGAGCTCCAATGGCTGCCACGGGGCTGGGGCTGCGGAGCTTCCCTGGAGAAGGGGGTGGCGTGCCCCCACCTTGCTGGGTTTCTCTGTCCCTTCTACAGGCATCTTGCAGCACTGGTTTCACACTGGGCAGGGGCTGGAGCACCTCAAACACCGGCTGGTCATTGTCTACACCAAGGTCTGGAGACCCAGGATCAGGCTTATGTGGGGGCTGGAGGGCTGGATGGCCCCGCCCACCCAGGGTATGTAGAGGAGGAAGAAGGCCCAGAACGCACACACTTGTTCAAGGTCACACAGAGAGCTACAGCAAATTCATGTTCACTAAGAGGGCAGCATCTCAGTGGCAGAGAATCTGGGACTGTCAGAGCGGCAGGAAGCCCCCAGCTGCAGTGAGCCCAGGAGGGGAAGCCACTTGCCCACACTAGTATCGGGGTTGAGACCTGAGTCCAAGTCTGACCTGCCACCTGCCACCTGCCACTTTCCATTAGCAGTGGGCCAGAAAGTGGATGCCACCTCCCTCCATCCTTACCGTCGTGAAGCTGGGACTGCTGCCTGTGTAGCTACGGAAGGGTTTTTGGTGGCGGAGAGGGGAGGTCTGCAGGAGGTGACAAAGCTCCACTCACGCCTCCTTGAAGTCTTGAGCAAGACAACCTAAAGCCCTTGGTCCCCCTTGGTGGCACTGAGACAACTCCCCTGACTGGCATCCTGTCCCGCCTGGGGTGGTGGTGGCCACAGTGTCAGAGACGGTCTGCTTAGGTCCCTCCCGGGAGGGTGAGTCTAAAGCAGAGCCCATCAGCGAGCACGCGACTTTATCCTAAGTCTCAAGAGGGCTGCAGGGAGAACACCTGCTGGAAGATTCCGCAGCACAGCAGGAGGGCTGGGCTGAAGGGTCGGGGTGCAGGGCAGGGCACTGCAGCCTGTTGGGGCTGCCTTTCCCCCAGCACACCTGGTGGACGCTCTGCTGGAGCCCCTCCCTCCCTCCAGCCCCTGCCGATGACTGGACATTCCTCGCGTCTCCACGGAGCTGGGACTTGCACCACAGCCCACGGGGACCCCGGACTGTTTGATAAGTCGAGCTCTCAAGGTGTCCCCAAAGACACCTCCCCAAAAAGGAGCCTCACGCCAGGGCCAGGGGACCTGGGAGAGCAGTCAGATGAGGAGAGGGCAAGGCCTGGGGGAGAGAGGGGGTCACAGGTGCACAATTCAGCCTGGGCTGCCAAGCTGGCGGGTTCCTTGGTGACGTCCAGACCCACCTCCAGGGGAGTCTGCCAGGCAGAGGATACTAGGCAGTTTGACACCAGCCACGAGGGAATCTGAGGCCAGAGCCCTCCAGTCCCCATGTGGGGACAGACACATGGTGGGCCTGAGGTAGGGAAGCCCCCGGGGGCTCCTACTTCGAAGCTTTGAGATTCTTTCATTTCACCAAACAAATCCTGCCTCCCAGCCAAAGCCGCCGTCCCGAAATGCCTTGTAGCCAAGTGTGGCTCTCTGCGGCACAGAGGCTCCTCTGTCCCCCACCAAGGCGTGGCGGGAGGCCCCATCCTGGGAGGCAGTGAACTCGGAGATGCCTCTCCGGCCCTGCAGTGCAAGGGGTGGAGGTGGCTCTACCCAATCCCTGAAAAGTGTGTAAATTATTTATGGTGTCATCTGGTTTCTTCACTGACGTCTGTGACTACATCTATTCTTTTTAGACTATTTTTGCACAGATTGTCACTTAAATCTAACACTTCAGCTCTCAAGGTGTCTCCCCTGGGCCTGCCCACCACCTCTTCTTAGACAGGAAGCCGCACGTGACCTGCAAACTAACACTGAGCAGTACCGAGGGAGCTTCCTGGCTGAAAGAAAGGCCTCCGAGCGACTCTTTTGTAAAGTGTTGGGAGAGAAAGTTGTCCAGTTGGCTTTGAAGTGGGATTTGGGGGTCCCGGACTGTCACCGTGGAGACAAGAGCCTATCCTACAATGCAACAGGCTGGGTGGTCTCTCCGAGCCGAGATTGGAGCTTGCGTGTCTGGCACTTGTTGTGGTCGCCTTCTCTCATCTACCCTTTTATTTCGGGGGGTGCTGCTGTTCCTACTCTGCGCCCACATGCTCTACCTCCAGAGAGGACTCAGGATTAAACTGTATCTTCTCTCGCCACCCCCACTCCCCCCCGGTAGCAGGAGGCCCCGGGACTGCCCGAGTGTCTGGGCAGAAAGGAACCCTTGAACCATTTGAGATCTAGTCCGACTTCCTCATCTCACCTTCTTATTTTATAGAGGAGGAAACTGAGGCCCAGACAGGGCAGGGACTGGCCTAGGGTTGCACAGCGAGGGGGTAGCCGAGTTGAGATTGCACTCAGGCCCCCAGACTGCCAGTCCACGGCTCTTTCTAGCCGCGATATATTGGCTACAGCTTCAAAATTCTCCCCGCCGGGCCGAAATGGCCCCGCCTGTCCCTCTCCTCCCGTGCCCCCTGCCCCCCCCCGCCTCCTACACGTAATTCGGGTTGTAGCAGAGCACATCGAACTCGAGGTTCTCATCCCAGTGCCGCAGAAGCACGAACAGCTGGCGCGCAGCGGCCTTGAGCGTGCCCCGGGTGCGGCCCTCGGGCACCTCCTGCTGCTCCAGCCACGAGTTGGCCTTGGCAGCCACCAGCTCCCACTCGGTGAAGTAGGAGGCCGAGCTGTGCTCCAGCCACGCCAGCCCCACCACCGTGGCCCACAGCTTCCCGGTGTGCTCCACCGCCGCCCTCGGCTCCAGGCCCGGCCTGCCCTCGGCCGGGGGCTCCGAGGAGAAGCTGTCACAGGAGGGGCGCCGAGTCGAGGGGCCGGCGCACAGCTGGGGACTCGGGGTCTTAGACCCGGACTGGCGGGCAGTGAGGGACGCTCGGTGGCAGGTGAAGGGTGAGGTCCACTTGAGCTTCTCCATGGGGATGTGGATGGCCTCGCAGAAGGCTTGGTTGAGCAGGAAGGCTCCGGAGGCCAGCTGCAGAGACACCTGTGTGTGGGGAAGCCCCTCAGTGGGCCTCAAACGTGTTAGCCTGGGCCCCAGGCCATGCACCGTCTGCGTCCACACTGCCCACCCCACCCCGGCTGCCCGGGGCACTTGGGGCTGCCCGGGCCAACTGAGCGTCCCCGTCTTTGTCCCACAGGCACCTCAGACTGACCGCTCTCCAAGCCCACGTCAACGTCTTCACTCCAAACCTGCCTCTCGTCCTGGGCAGGTGGGCCTGGCTCAGCCCCTGGGACTGTCCCCTCCCGTGCAGTGGAGTTGGGCCGCTCTCCTCCCTCTTCCTCCCTCGCACCCACCGGTTTCCAAGTTCCAGCAGGTCTGCTGTCTACACTGCCCTGCAAGCCACCATTCGCCTCTTCTCTCTCCCCTGCCCCCACCCCACCCATCTGTGCCACAGGCAAAAGGATCTCTGTGAGGCACGGAGCATGCACCGTGGAGAGGCCCAGTTCCATGACTTCAGCGTCTCTTAGAGTGAGTCCAAAGTGTGACTAATAAAGCCCTACACGAGCCAGCCCGGTTTGTCCTTGGCTCTTACCCCTCAAACCCATTCTCCGCCTGCCACGCTCTCTCTCTCCTCCATAGCTCCTCACCCTCAGGTCTGGGCTTAGCCATGACCTTCTTCAGGAAGTCATGCTTGATGCCACCCTGACCCCCAGCTCGAGGCTGGGTTAGGTGTCCGCCCTCTGGACTCCTCCGCTGAACCGGACCTCCCTATCACAGCTCCAAGGATTAGAACCACCTGGTTCCTTGTCTGGGTACCATTAGATGCCAAGCACCATAAGAGCAAGAACTATATCTGTCTAGTTCAAGGTTGTCTCCCCAGGGTCTAGCACCGGGCCTGACTCAAGAAATAGTCGTTGAGTGAGGATACATATAGTGTTCTCTTGCCCTGGGTATTCGGAAATTCAGAGTGACATTGTGCACTTGGGTGTACAGGGACAGGAAATGTACAGTGAAGCTCAAACTGTGTCCCTCCTTCGAGCACCCTCGGTTCCCCAAGACCCGAGGGACCCCAGGTGTCTCCTTTCCTCCTCAGTTCAGAGAAGCCCACTCCGGACCCTCCCACCCAGCCACACACGCTAGAGCATCCGAAGACCCACTTGCTAAACACGGTGCGTGTCCCTGAGGTTTTAATTTTACTCGCTTGTGAGTCATTTCGAAGCTTATTTTTATGTACTGAAAAACAGACACACATAGATGGTGGAGTAGAAAGAAAAATTCCCCACAAATTTTTAAGGTGAAGACAGCAAATTGCAAGGAATTTTTGTGATGCGGTGCTGGCTTCTAGCAAAATCCCTGGACCCCTGGGCGGGGGCGATGCATGCAAACTCCCTCTGCCCTGCTGGCTACTTGGGTGGGAAGCTCTGGGAAGCTGCAGAACTCGGGGGTCTGAGCTCCTAGACTGGTCTTCCGAGGAGGTGGAGGGGTGGGCGGGGGGTGGCAGGGAGGCCCTGCCACTTAGTGGGGCGGCAGTGGGGTGGGCCTGGGGTCGGGCACTCACCAGCGGTATGTAGTCGAAGCTCTGGCTCCCCGAGGCGGGCTCTGGAGTTCTGATCAGCGGCTTGTTCAGGAAGCCCTTGGCCGCCTGTGTCAGCAGCCTGGACTTGTTGAGCTTCAGCCTGCGCAGGTGGAGTGGGGTGTCCCTGGTCATCCCACCTCCTAGTGCCCACCCAGAAGCCTCTGCAAGTCAGGGCCAGAAGGCGTTCAACAGATGACCTCCTCCTGACTCCTCGTCTGACAGCTGGGGAAACGGAGGCCGGGGGGAGAGGGACAGACACCTGCCCCAAGTCACTCAGCGAGTTAGCAGCAGCCAGGACTAGGAGCAGGCCAGTGTTCGCTCATGCCCCTCTTTTAATGTTGTATTCTTGCCCAGCCCAGTGGCCAGAGAATGTGTGCCAACCCTCCCAGGGGATCTGCGCTCGAACAGGGACCGGGAAAGTGTAGGTGGTGATCTATAAAGGGAAGACGTCAGGCAGTGTGAGACCTGGGAGACAGTGACAGCTCCGGGTAGAGGGACCTTCTTAGCGCCTGTCTAAATGTCAGGCTGGACCTGCCTTTGGCTTTCCAAGTGAGGAACTCCCCCAGGAGAATGAGTGCACCCTCGTGGGAAGTCCCACTTACCTGGAGCCAAAGAAAGTCTCTGAGGCCTTCTCGGAAGAAAGGATATTGGTGGCCAGACTGCGCAGGGGACCTGGAGAGCCACAGAAGGACAGAGTTGAGGCTGGACAGATGACCCTATCCAACTGCTCACTGCCCAACTGGAGAAATAGAGGCCTAGAGAGGGGCAGGGGCCTGACTATAGCCCCCTGTCCCTAGCGACCCAAGCCAACCATTAGGGTGCAGGGCGGTTTCTGTCTCGGGTGGTAAGGGAGGGCTGGAATATGTGCGTCCACATGGAAACAACTGGCCTCCAAGTTTCCTTGGTAGGTGGCCCCTGGCATCTTCTGGGAGGTTACTTGTGAGGGGGACAGGGACAGCTCACATCAACCCCCTTGTTCCCAAATGGGGACATTGAGTTGACCTCCCCAGCACATTCCTGGAGGACCCTGGGCAGAGTGGGTCGTAGAGTCGTCCCTCAGCCTGAATCGGGAGGCCTGACTCCAGGCCCAGCTCTCTCACCGACATGCTGTGTAACCTTGCAAGTCACTTCACCTGTTCAAGTCTCAGTTTCCTCATCTTTATTTATCTTATTTTTAAAAAAATTGTTTTGTTAGAAATTGGGTCCTACTCTGTTGTTCAGGCTGGAGTGCAGTGATGCAATCATAGCTCACAGCAACCTCCAGCTCCTGGGCTCAAGCGATCCTCCTGACTTAGCTTCCCGAGTAGCTGGGACTACAGGCGTGTGCTGCCACGCCTGGATGAATTTTTTATTTTATTTTTTGTAGAGACGGGGTCTGGCTATATTGGCCAGGCTGGTCTCGAATTCCTGGCCTCGAGAGATCCTCTTGCATCAGCCTCCCACAATGCCTCGTCTTTAAATTGGGGATAATCCGACTCATCTCACATAGGGCTGTTTTGAGGAATCAACGCAGTCTTGGGGACATGTTGGTACTAGGACACTCTCCTGACCCAGGAACAATCACAACCGCCCTCCTGATTAAGGGGAGGCAGCGCCCACTGCCCACTCACCTTTGGGAGCAGTGTACTTCTCCGGGCCAAGGGACATGATCTCGTTCAAGGGCACGGTGGAGCTCGTCTCCACATCTAGGACAGAGGAGCCAGTAAGCCGAGACCTCTCCCGGCCCTCCCTTCCTCACCTCCCGTCCCCAGGGACAGTGCTGGTCTAGTTCACAGTGCCTGGGGGTGGCTGGGGGAGCAAAGTCAGGGTTTCAACCCTGGCAAGGATGGCCTTCATCTTCCAAAATGTAACCATTGCACCACCATGAGGTCAGACCTGCTTGGGTTCAAATCCCCCGATTTCCGCATGGGCCAGCCGTGGCGTCTTGGCAAAGTCACCTCATAAATTCTGATTGCAAACAGGGGATCATGGTCCCTATCTCACAGTGTTGCTGTAAGGATGAGATTTGAGTCCTGAGGCTACAGACGGGCAGGGAGACAGGAGCGGTCAGGGGCCTTAGGGTGGGGGTCAGGGTTGGAGTTAAGGAGTGGGGGAGGGGTGGGCATCTCCCCACCAGGTCTGTGCCTCACTGGGGAGGGGCTCATGCCAGCTCTCCAGAATGCACCAGAATACAGCACTGACTCAGAGCTGAATACAGCTCTGAACCTCAGTTACCCCATCTGTAAAATGGGGATAATAATCACATGTTTTTTGTTCGGAACTCAGAACCGAGGTGATTATTTTTATGACCACTCTTCCAAGGGCTAGAGGGTGATGGGGCAATCTACCACAAGGGGGTAGTCCAAATTCTAGAAAAAGCTTTATGTGCAAGTATGTTCAGCAAAGCCTCTGCCGCCTGCCATGAGACCGTTAGCTCTGTGAGGGCCAAGATGGGGCTCCACTCGTTGCCGCAGCACCCAGCACGAGAGTCCCCTAAAGACTGAATGACTGACTGACTGAGGCAACCACAAGGCAGATAGGAGGGTGGCAAACCTCATGGACTCTGGGCCAAACACGTCTGGGTTCAAACCTTGGCTCTACCGTGTATCAGCTGTGTGACCTTGAGTAAGTCACTTAATCTCTCTGAGTGTCCTCATCTCTTAATGGGGAAAATAAAAGGAACTCTCTCAAGATGGTCGTGAGGAGTCAGATAATTCGAACAGTGCCCAGCATATGGAAAACTCTCCGTGTTAACCACCGTCTTCCTCAGGGAGGGAGAAGCTTGGGTAGAATGAGAGTTCAGAAGTCAGAGACATGGGCACGAATCAGAGGGCAATTGCAAGGAAGGGGTGTGTGATGTGACGGAAGCCGTGGGCCACCAAGAGCTAAGCCGCAGAGAAAGGAAAGGGTAGACCGGGCATTTCCTGTCCACTGGCAGCTCAGCTTGGCCTAGGGGTCGAGCTGGTTCCCCTGGGTTTTGGAGCCAAAGGGATCAAGAAGTATCCAGAATCCTTAATGCTGAAGAGCTCCTCTGCTTCTTTGCTCGCTCACACAGTGCTCTCGTTTTCTAACCCATCGACGTCTGTGAGCAGGTTCTGGTACCTTGAGTAACAAATTCTTACGGTCTGGGTAGCTGGGCTAGTGGCCAGGTGGGATTCCTAATGTCCTCTCCATGCATAGCAGAAGGCAGGAGATCCTCACCGTGCATGTGAGGGCACCAAGGAAGGGGTTAGGACTAGTGCAGTAGTTAGGCTGTCCTTAGAGACAGAAAGGCACACATCTACGCAGGACACGCGGGGTCAAAGCCACGCTGTGAGAGAGTGCAAGGTCGGGCTCTCCGAAGAGCCACGCTGCAGGCACAGTGAAATCAGGAGAAGGCTCAAAGGAAGCTGTTGGGATTCCTGAAAGAAACAGATGGTGGGACCCAAACGGATGGAACTGCCTTTTTGTTCTTCGGGTTTTTTCCTTATTAGGTTTCCTGGCAGTTGGTGCCTGGGAGGACTCAGAGGCAGGGGACAGCCAGTAGGGTCAGGGACCTTGAAAGGGGAGCAGAGGGGGAGGGTGTGGGCGGGGAGGCGGTGCTGTTCTCTGGCAGAGAAAGCCCTGTCAGTGGTGTGCTGGGGCCACCCTGAGCCCCTCTTCTGCAGGCCTGGCTGTCCCCTGGCCCTGCTAAGTCCAGAGCGCAGACTCAGAGAGAGGCCTCTGGGGCCTTGGGCGTGAGGGTGCCGCAACGCCAGTGGCCCAGGCTTCTGAACATGCTCTTACTTAGGGGAGGCTCTTACTTGGGGTCTGAAATTTGCCATCTCCAGCTGCCGAGTCCTCTCTGAGCATGATCTGGGACCGTCCGAGGCCAGCAGAGGTGTCCCTCCACTGTCGGGTCAGGACCCGGGAGCTGATCATCCGCAGCGCACCACCTTCACGGAAGACAAGGAGGAGGTGCAGTTAGGTACAAATCTCCCCGTCCTCCCCTCTTCCCCAAGGCTGGCAGGACTGATTCTGGCTTCAGTCTCTCCAAAGGCAAGAAGGCATTGTGCAAGGTAAGACCACGAGATTTAGAGTCAGAAACACTGGGGTTTGAACCCCAGCCCCATCTCTTGCCAGCTGGATGTGGTGCTAATCTCTCTGTGCCACAGTGTCTTTACCTGGAAAGTGGGGATAATAACACCTACCTTGCTGGGTAGACACTGCTGCTCACAGAATGTTCAGGAAGGAGCAATGGTTTCTAGTTAGTCGAAAGGCTGCTTTTCTCAGAAACACTTTGTTTTTTTTTCTCTCTGTCCACTATCTCAGAAATCCACATCTCAGGTCCCCCTCCCACAGGGCGGACCCCCGAAGTCCCCGGGTATCACCAACAGGTGGTAGATGGAAGAGAGATGAAATTACAGCACCCTAAAGTATGTTTTAGAGAACCCCACTTTCAGAGAACACTAGTTTTTAAGTTATTCCTTAAAAAAGATAAAGTTCTCTTGGGAAACAAGTTTCGAAGAGGCTGCATACTATAGTCCCTTCTCTGAGCATCTTGATGTATATTAACATACTAAAGGCTCTGAGAAGTTCTGCAGTGAAGAAAGCTTTTGAGCTTTATTTAATCCAGTGGTTCCTAAATGTATTTCTTAATTTGATTTTCTATTTTTGTGCTGGATGGCACGACATGAAACTGGGGTTCTAGTTTCTAGGAACCCACTTGGGAAAGTGAAGATCTACATCAGGGGGGCTTTGGGGCTTGGGTTAAGATATGGGCAGCAGGTCCTCGACTTCCTAGGCGGTGGCTGCAGGTGCTGGCAGGCTGGTCGGAGATGAGTGGGAGATGGGAGGGACAGTCATCCTAGCAATGTGAATAATGAAACTACTCACTGAGGCCATGGCCTGGGTAGGGTGGCTGCTGCATTGCTTGCAATGACAGCAATTGAGGGGGGTGGGATGGGAAGTTGATCATTTCGGGACCACCGGTAAGAAAAGGTGGGCAGGAGGAATGAGGAAGGTCATGTTTTATTCCCAACACGATTCTATCTGGAGGTCTGCTAAAAAATAAAAAGGGGACCACGAAAGACAGAGAAATGTAATTTAGAAACAAAAAGCATGACATTTCACAAACATGAACTACAAAAAAATTAAAGAAATGGTCCAAGAGAGATTCTTTTCTCACCTATCAGACTGGCAGAGTTGAGAAAGGTAACCAATATTCAGTGTTGGGGAGGATGGACATCGGAATGCCATGGGGCGGGTGGGGGCAGTTTGACAATGTATATCCCAATTTTATATATGCATACCCTTGACACTGCAATCCTACTTCTCAGAGTTAGTTAATCCCAAGGAGATAACCAGACAGACATACAAAGATGTGCTTAGCAGTATAATTTACAGTAACCAAATGAGGAATACACTAAATGTCTAAATAGGCTAAAAAGGTTGCGATATATCTTTTTTTTTAATTTCACAATATTATGGGGGTACAAATGTTCGGTTACATAAATTGCTTTTGTACCATTTGAGTCAAAGTTGTAAGTGTGCCCATCCCCCAGATAGCATGCACTGTACCCGTTAGGTGTGGTGATGTATCTAAGAGGCAGTAGGGATGAGTAGGAGAGAACTCACCCTCTGGGGTCAGGACACTGGGATTCAAAGCCTGGCTCTGTCCCTCACTGCTGTGTGACCTCACGAAAGTTACTTAACCCCCTTGTTTCCCATCTGCAAAATGGGGATAATAATGATATCTACTTTGCAGAGCTGTTTTGAGGATTAGTAGATTTAAAATATATACAAGATGTTTGGAACCCTTTCTCATTGGCCATCGTGATGACACCAGCTCCCTGCAGTGGAGTGGGCTGTGACTATTAAAATGAGGACATAGATTTACCTTCATGGAGAGACACTCTCCATACCTATATTTTTGTAAAATATAGTGCATATTGGCATGGTCCAATTCATGTACAATGATCTGTCTTTTGATTTCTCTACATGTAGGTATTGGTAGAGAGAAGTCTGGAAGGATGGTCACACCAAGGAAGTAAGTAGTACTCATTCCTGGATGGCTGTCAGTTTCATATATTTTATATCTTTCTATTTTTGGGAATTTTCTACAAGAAGCACATATCATTGTCCCAGCTGGAGAAATACAATAAAGACATTTTCACTGGTGGGAAAAAGGGAGTGGGATGATTTCGCAGCCTCTGCAGAGCATGTGCCCCCACCTAAAGGTGACCAGAACATCCGCTGGGGGCCTTTCTGCTTCCAGGCCCTGCCTCGCACCCTTCCTGCAGGTGTGTGATCCTCTGTATCTCAGCCCCCTCCCTCTGTCCCTCAGGAGTGCCCGAGCCACCCGCCTGTCTTACCGGAGTTGGGGTACTCCACCAGGGTGGGCAGGTACCGGCTCTTGCTCATGTCCACGGGCACGAAGGCTGTGTATTTGCTGATGACGTTGCAGGCCTTGCTGGTGTGCACCGCGTTCACCTGGTAGCGGCGGTTGGACCCTGTGAAGCGAGAAGCTGGGGTCACTGTTTGGACTCAGAAAATCTTCCCTGACACAGAAACTCTGGAAGCTAAAAGGAGGGCTTAACGAGTGGTCCCCATCTTTGGGATTAAATAAGCCCTTAAAAAAAGGGGTTGCTAGCTTGCTAATTAAAGACATTTTTAAAAAACTAACATCATTTCACATCATTTCATAAAATAAAGGATATTTTAATGTAAAAATATAAGACGTTATCTCAGAATAAAAGCTACTTCCCTTAAATAACTGTAGTGTTATTTTAAAAAAACCCACCCACTATGTTTTCTGTATTTTATATTTTAATTTTGCAGATGTCTAATGGGAACCTTGCCCTAGGCCTTTGTAGGGCCCCTGCCTGGTGGGTGGGGACCACTATCTGACCCATTTAACTGCTGGGAAGACTGAACATCAGAGAGGGAGAGTGGTGAGCCCAGGGTCACGCAGGGAGTTAGTAACAGACCTAAGACTGGGACTCAGGATGGCCTGACCCCAAAGCCCAAGCCCTTTGCACTGAACAGGTAAGGGGCTGGCCGCCTCCAGGGGCCTGGGTGAGGAGCCCAGGACATGAAGAGTGGACAAGCGCTTTGTAAACTGTAAGGTGAGGACCTCACAGGAAGAACAAAAGTAACACATACGGTACAAAAATGCAAATAGAATATAAACAACATAATGTTATTATATAAATACAGCATAAGCCTATAACAAAGAAATAACATAACCGTTCTCTATTCATATCTCCGTTCTCCGAGCTGCTTCAGCAAGATCCCGCCAGTGGCTTTCTCAGCGAAGTCTGCCCCAATTCCTGGACTAAATTAGCTCCCCCACCATCCCTGTTATGCAATCTCTTGGATCCCTGTATTTCTTTTTAACAGCACTTAGGATAAATGCACTCAATTAATTATTTGTGTAATTGATTAATGCTGGCTTCCCTGCTAGTCTGTGTCAAGCACTCATGAGTAAGGAGGACAGGATAGCTTTGTTCACTGGGCCATGGGGGGGGGGGCATCCACAAGGCCCAACAGGGGCCTGGCCCCCAGCTGATCCCAATAAGTAGAAGGCATTGCGGGGGGCCCTGCGGAAAGCGTGGGCTGTCGCCCTTGCTCTGTCTCCGAAGCACTACATGGGAGAAGCATTGGGAAGCGAGGGGAGTTGGGGGCCAGTGGGAGAGGGAAGGAGGCAAGAACAGATCTGGGGTGGGGGCGGAAAGGGTGGAGGGGCCCAGACTACGGAAAAGGGTCACCTGCCTGTGTATGTGTGTGTGTGGGGGCACCTGCAGACAGCGGGAGTGGGTGGAGCAGCGGCGGGGGGCTGGAGCCAGGGGCGGG
>VBSM01000529.1:11630843-11668514 GCA_008086735.1 Cheirogaleus medius | reverse complement strand
TGCTTTTTTGTGTTTTGTTTTTTTTTTGCTATAAAGTTTAAAACTTTTTTTGTGTGTGGTTAAAATTATCAACCTTTTCCTTATGTCTTTCCATATGTCATGCTTAAAAGGTCTTTCTCATGAAAAAAAATATTCTAGAATTTTTGTAATTTCATTTTGTTTGTGTGTTTAAATCTTTGATGCACATGAAATTTATTTTGGTGTAAGGAGATAGGAACGAGCTTTTCCCTGATTTTCCGAATGGTACAAATCTCAACACCAATTACTGAATGCAGTTTATCCATTGAGTCCCTACAGTTTGTTGGTTTCCCACTTCTATCCCAACAAAGCTTTCGTGCATATTTGGTTATATTTATGGACTTCCTCTTTTTGTTGATTTTATCTATTCTTGTGCTGGTACAAACAGACACCAAAAGGCAAGGGATAAACTGAAAAATGTATTTACAACATGCATGACAAAGACCATTTTCAAGAAAATGCTTTTACGAATCACTGGAGGTAAAAGACACACTTAGTAGAACAGTGGGCTAAGGGCATTTGGAGGCAGTTTATAACAAAAGTATCCCATAAACTCATGAAAACATGCTCAGCCTCACAAAAAATTCAAGCAATGTAAATTAAAACAAGTTATGATTTTTTTCTATCTTACAGATTGGCGAATACTTAAAAGTTTGATGGGTTGTCAGTGGGAGTGTAAAACTGGTAATCATTTGTGGGAGAACAATTTAGCAATGTGCTATCTAGTAACAATTAATATGCACAAACCCATTTGACCCTGCAATGCCACTTTTTGGAATTCAATCCTATGGAAATACATAACGGTGCAAATATCTATGTGCAAGTACTGTATATAAATTTATGGTATTATGTGTAAAAGTCCGGAAACTATGTAAGTATCTATCAATAGAAGTTGACAAATAAGTTATGGGACGTCCATGCAGTGGAACACTACGCAATGCTGAAAAGATAGAGGTAATTTCTTCATATTAAATGGTAAGATGTCCAAGATAAAACTTATTTTTAAAAAGTAAATTGTGACTGTTCTATATCGTAATTGTGGTAAATACATGACTATATGCATTTGTCAAATCTCATAGAACTGTTCAACAAAAAAGTAATTTTAGTGTATGTAAAAATGAATTAAAAAGACATTTGAAAAGTAAGTTGGAGAGCGGTTTGTATATGTGATTATTAAAATATGTTCATGTGTTGTGTGTGTGTGTGTAGTATTTCTGGAAGAGAACACTCAAAACCAAGTGAATCTGGGCATAGGGGAGGAGGACTTTTATTTGTACTTTATACCCAACTAAACTGTTGTAGGTTTTTATTTCAAACTCTGAGTAGTTATTACTTTTGTAATTGAAGAATATTAAGTTAGTTAAAAATGAATCTCAAGCCTCTGTGACCATACGCATCTCCTGGTGGGGGGAGGGGATGAAGGAGCAAAGGTCTTACTAGGTGGAATTTTTAAGGCCACCAGTTAACCATGGAGGCTTTTTCATCCCTATCAAGTATTTGTTAGGAGCGGGACTGTGCCTCCCCTACCTTTTAGATCAGAGGTCCTAGGGATGGTGCAAGGATGTGGGAGAAGAAGGGGACGGGTGACTCCCAGGATGGCCTCAGTGGGAGCTGGTACCCAGCCAGGGCTGCTGGATCCCTAACACTCCTCACCCCCATTACAGACTGGGGTTCCTCCATTCCTACCACACCGTCACCCCCACACTGGGTCAGAGAGAGAAACTGAAGCTGCCAAGGTTTCCATGGCAACAGATGAGTCTAAGCTCCAGCGAGCCCTTTACCCAGCCAGAGGCTGCAGGAGAGAGAGAGAGAGAGAGTAAGATAGTGTGTGTGTGTGTGTGTGTGTGTGTGTATGTTTTGTGTGCAAGTGTGTTGGGGAGAATCAGATTGGGGAAAAAGCTAGGCAGGAGAGAGGGCAATATATGAGCGGATAGGGGTCTGAAGAGCTGAGGAACACACAGGAGAGAAGTAAAGGGGGCCAGCCTGCCCAGAGCTCCCACCAAGTAGAGCTGCCACCAAAGGACACCTACTGTGCACCAGGTGCTGGGCCAGGCACTTCATCTCTTATCAGCCAACGCCTGGAAGAGTCCTCCACTTAGAGTTGGCTCCCAATAAATATCTGTGGAGGGATGGCAGCTCAATCATCTCATAAGCTATTCTCCCCATTTCACAGGTGGGGCAGTTGGGGCTCAGAAAGTTGAGTGACATGTTTGAAGAGCAGACTTAGCCTGGCTGTAAGGCCAAGGCCTTCCAGTTGCACCAAGTGGTCCCTGCTGAGCACAGAGAAGGGACCTCAGGGACAAGGCGGCAGTGGCCTTGCCCTTGGGGACTGGGCTTATTCGTATGTGGAAGCAGGAAGGGACGGGGAGGGGGTGGCTGGGAGTAGGAAGGGAATAACCAGGGGAGAGGGGAAAAGGTGCTTTTATGGAACCACAGACTCATAATGACAAATCGACATAAATCCATTCCTAAGAAAATGGGTTAAACCACAATTTGGTTTAGGACAGTGGTTCTCAACCAGGTGATTCCCCTCCCCCACCCCAGGCCAGGTGGCGGTGTCTGTAGACACGTTTCATTGTTATGACTGGAGGTGGTGCGGACACTGGCTTTGAGTGGACAGAGCCCAGGGATGTTGCCAAACATTCTACAATGCACGGGACACCCCTTCCCCTCATTCACAGAGAATTACTATGTCAACAGCGCTGAGGTTGGGAGACCCTGGTCTAGCACGACAGTGGGTGACACTCTCTCACTCTCAAATTCTCTCTGCCCTGGGGAAATGTACAACCCCTGGGGCTTGTTGGAGGTGCAGTGTGTAGAGGAGGAAGCCAGCGCTTTTTGAACGCAGCGGGTCCTGGGTTGCAGTCCCCTGACTGGCTGTGTGACTCTGGATAAGCCACTTTACCTCTCTGGCCCTCAGTTTCCACTGAGTCAGGGTGGCTGGCCCCCAGACTCTCTCCTCTCCTGGGGGTGCTGCAAAATCAACTGAGAGTGGATGCTCCTTGTTAACTGGGACGTGCTGTGTGCTGGGAATGAGTGAGCTCATTGCCTAGCGGGTGGCATGATTAGGAAGGTGTCGTTGAGGGGTGAGGCAGACGGAGGTCGAGAAAAGTGAAGAGCAGAGGCTCACTCAGCAGCTAAGCTGTGCACAGGCTGGTCCTGCGGCTGAAGCAGGAGACACAGCTCTCCCAGCCCGTGGCCTCCCCCAGCTCCCGCCCAACCTGCCCTGCTCGGGTACCTGCAAATCAGTCTGCCACCGCTGGGCGTCCAGGCTGGTCTGGTTGGTGAGGTCCTGCAGCCTGGCTTTCCGCAGTGGGTATCTTCTGGCAGCCACCGTGGGGTAGCTGGCTGTGGTGGCCCTTGGGCAGGGCTTGTTGCGGCTGGTGATCTGGTTGGTGCTGTACGCCCTCCGCCGCTGGGAGAAGTACAGATCTGGACAGAGGTAGAGAAAGGGGAACCATGGGGGTGGGACAGAAGGGAAAGAGAGGGGCTTGCATGCTTCTTTCCTGCTTACTCACCGAAACATGTGCAGGTGCCTCACCAGGCATCCACAGCCTTGCCTGATCTGGCCCTCATCTATCTCCCAGATACTCTCCCTTCTGCTCCGTTTTAAATGAACAATGTGCTCCAAACACACTAGATGAGCAACAGTTGTATAATATACATGCTTTCTAAGGGCACACCTCCACACCTTTGCTCAGGCAGTTTCTGCTGCCTGGACCCTCCTTTCTATTCTCACTTCTAAGAACCCAACCCCTTGTCAAGTCTTTGTTTATGTCCTCTAGTGCTGCAGTCCCCAACCCCTGGGCCATGGACTGGTACTGGTCTGTGGCCTGCTAGGAACAGGGCTGCACAGCAGGAGTGAGCAGTGGGTGAAGGAGCGAAGCTTCCTCTGTATTTACAGCCGCTCCCTGTCGCTCACATCACTATGTAAGCTCCGCCTCCTGTCAGATCAGCGGGGCATTAGATTCTCATAGGAGCCTGAACCATACTGTAAACTGCGCCTGCAAGGGATCTAGGCTGTGGCTCCTTACAAGACTCTAATGCCTGGTGATCTGACGTGGAGCCGAGGCAGTGATGCTAGCGCTGGGGAGCAGCTGCAAATACAGATCATCATTAGCAGAGAGGTTTGACTGCACAATAAATGTAATGCGCTTGAATCATCCTGAAACCATCCTCCCTAACCCTGGTCCATGGAAAAATCGTCTCCCATGAAACTGGTCCCTGCTGCTAAAAAATTGGGGACCACTGCTCTAGTGGATGTACTGGTCTCTCCTGGGATCCCCATAGTTTGCTGCATTTTCCAGTGGCCCCTGTCACTCTGCTTTCTATCAGAGTTAGGACCAGCCATCTCTCTCTCACTAGATGGAGAGTTCCTTAAGGCCAGGTGACATGTTTGAGTCATCTTTGCTTTCCACATTGTGTGCTCAGTCCCTAGCCTTAGTAGGAAATCAGTAAATACCCTTCGAATGGAAACTAAAAGCATAAAGAGGCTTTGTAGTCAGATAGGTCCAGACTCTTAATCTGCACTCTACCTCTTTCGAGCCCTATGACCTTAGCCGAGTTGCTTAAATCCTCTAAGTCTCAGTTTCCTCGTCCGTGAAATGGGTATAACAGTACCCACCTCTGTAGCTGCTAACTGGCCAATGAGATGGTTTTAAAAAGAGCTTAGCATGTAGCAAGTGCTCAATATAAGGTAGTAATCATTATGGCTTCCCTGCAGAAAGAGCAGCAGACCCACCAGGATTGGTGGTGGAGTCTCCGCTGACTGGCCGGGCATCTTTGGCCTGCCCCAGGTTGAAGGGTGCTTCCAAGTTCTTGGCACAGTCTCCACTGTCTGGCCCAAGTCCCTCATCCTGAGAGTGGTAGAAGACGGAGCTGCTGGACTCCTGAGAGTGCAGCATGCTGTACCGTCGCCTCTTGTCCTGGAGGGAGGGAGAGAAAAGAGGGCCAGGGATAAGGCTGGATGCCAGGAAGGACTTCACAAGGCAGCAAGGGGTGTGAACACAGGTGGTGGGGGTTCCATTTCAGAAGAACCTGCAGACTAGGAAAGCTGTTTGTTTGCTTAGGGAATTTTGGAAAAATTCCTTTCAAGAGATGGTGAAGGTAATTATCTTTTCATATCACTCATGTTATTTATATTTTCTATTATTGACCTCATTCTTTAAAGGGTTTTAAAAATAATGTAATTCTAAAGGCCACTCCTATCTCCAAATAGCCCAAATTATAAATAACAAAATGAACCATCTGTTTTCTTCCTTCCTTTCTCCATGATATAAATCAATATATATAACACATGTCTTTTGGGGGGTCTTTGTTTTATAAAAAGTGGACCATACTATTTACATTTATTGGTATCTTGAATTTTGCATTTAAAACCTTTTGGAAATTCTTTGTCAACCATTGTCTTTAACATTCAACTGCATAATATTCCATCACCCTTGTTTTTAAGTATTCACTTTATGGCCACTTATTTTTGCCACTATAAAAAATGTTACAATAAGTCCTTGGACATGAATGCATGACATCACTTTTATTTCTTTTTTGTTTGTTTGTGCTTTTTTTATTTCAAAATATTAAAGGGGTGCAAATGTTTTTGTTACATGGATACCTTGTATAATGCTTAAGTCGGGGCTTTTAGTGTATCAGTCATCACTTTTATTTCGATGGGTTAGATTCCTAGGAGTAGGATTTCTGGGTTGAAACACTTATGTATTTCTAATTTCGTTAGAGTGCTTTGCAGAGGGCTGTGGCAAGTTATATTTACACAAACAGTATATGAAGGTCCTCTTTCCCCAGTATCCCTAGCAGGAGGAGGGAAGACTTTGCTAGGCTCAGGTGAGAAAAGGAGAATGGATTTGGTGATTTGTTGAGTCCCTTCTGGCAGTAGGTCTGTCGATGAGCTGGTGCCTTCCAGACCTCCCAGGAGGGGCTGGGCTGTGCAAAGACTTGGCCAGCATTTTGTTCAGTATTTTCTCCCTGCAGTTGAACACTCTACTCTCCATAACACAGTAACCATTACCATGATCATGGTTCTCAAGAAATTCCATAACATTCAAACATCCGGAAATTTTGGATAAAGTTCCAATTCCTCTTGAAAAATTGGAAACACATTTAACACAGGGCCCATGTTCCTGCATGGCAACAGTTTTTTAGAGCTGGGTAGGGGCCGCCCAATTTAGACAGGGTGTGTGCTTTGCAGTTTGCCATATTCCTCACCACTCCTTACTGCCTCTCCAACTATGAGCTCATTGATAACTGCTATCTAACATGGCACTTGCCCCTTTTATTTTTACACTGAGTCCATTTCATTCATTTCATACCTGCTCAATCCCTCTAGGCATTGAGTTTGAGACTCTTTTTTAAAAACAAAACAAGATGAAATATCCTTTAAGTGGGAGTAGAGAGACTCACTAAAGAGGCAAGATGGATGAGGAAACAGCTTCTTAGGCAATCGCTCACCTTTTAGCATGCCTTCCACCTCCCTTTGAGGAATTCTTTGCTTTTATCACACTTCTGCCACCACATGTTAGGGAACTATCCACATAAATAAATAAAACGCAAACTCATCTATGGAGATACGAGCTGGCTAGAGTGTTTGGGGAAAGAAACCTGAGTGCAGTTGTTCTGGAACTGAAGTGTGCATCATATCACTTAGGGGAGATTATGGACAATGCAGATTTATGGGCCTTACCCTTGGGGATCCTTATTCAGTAGAGATGGGTTGGGGCTAGGGCCCTGCATTTTAAATGAGTTTCCCAAATGATTCTACCGCAGGGGCTCTTGAGAACCACACTTTGAGATGGTGGCATCTACCTAAGCACTGTCACCAAGATTGAATGCCTGTGGCCTGGTAACTGCAAACCCACAACTGGAAAAACTATACCCACAACTCTAAACCCAGTTCTAACTAGTTCCTAGCTGTGTGAATAGTCTTTCCAGCAAAGGATGGTTTGTGGGCTTGGGTTCTAGACCCCCACTGGCCTCTGGAATTTCTAGGATACTTACAGATCTGGGATTGGAGATGTACAAGGAGGCATCACACACAATGCCATACCCCACCAACCGTTCTCCAGGGAAGAGGGAGCTGGTGCTGACAGGTGAGATCAGGACCTCAGTGGTCTCAGGGAAGATCCACTCCACGGTCACATCACTCAGCACTGGGGCCATGGCCTTCTTCAAGGACTTGACCATCTGTTGGGCAGGGTCAGAACACAGTTTAGAGGGTTGTGCGAACACATGAGTAGTGTGAAGACTATGCAAGTGTGAACTTGGGGAGGGGGTGTGAGCAGGGAAGAAGGGACGACAGGCCTTGGGTGGTTTGCCCAGCAGCCTCTGAGCTTCTTAGACTCCTAGGATGTCAGAGTTGGAAAGGATCTTTGCTGTCATCTTTCCTAAGCTTATCATTTTATAAATGAGAAAATCTGAGGCTCAAAGTAGGGCTGTGACTGGCCCAAGGGAGGGTACACAGAAGGTTTGTGTCAAAGCATGGACTAGATAATGATCTTGAGAAAGTTAATTTGCCTCTCTGGGCCTCAGTTTCCCCTTTGGTTAAAGTGGGAGGATATAGCTGGAGGATTATCTGAGATACTGGATTTGAAGTATCTGCCATGCGGTCGATGTTCAGCAAATGGCAGCTGTGGTTTAGCATCACCTAGGCTGATTTCTTTGGGCATCCTATACTGCGAACCTGGAAGAAATGATTTGGGGATTGAGGCAGTCATACAGGCGAGCTTTCAAATCCCCCTTCGGGAAAGATCATACCTTTTTGTTGCAAGAAATGGAGTTTGGTGACAGCTTCCAGATACAGTGTCCTCGCTTTTGAGCCAAGACCACATCTCTCCCTGAAAGCCCCCAAGCCAATGGCTCAGCATGCAGGGATACTGGCCCTGGCCATTTCAGCTCAGTGCAGACTCTCTAGCGGGCAATCTTTGCTCCGGAGCTCCCTGCCGGGTTGGCTGAGACCTTGCCGGAGTGGGGCATCGCAGTCCCGGCTTTCCCTGCCAAGTCCGCGCCTCCTTTTCCTTTCACAGGGGTTGGATGGCCTCGGGCCTCAAGAGCTTTCCTTCCTGCTACCTCCTCTTCCGTCTTTCACAGACACAATTCTCAATAGACCTCTTCATTCTAAACCCCAGCTCTGCCTGCTTCCTGGACTGACAAAGGGGTTTCCTAAGGGTTGGATTATTTGTGCCAAATGTGCAGGAAATGGAAGGAAGACTACAGCCTCTTTTATTTCTGGACATTTTAGCTTCTTCTGAGCCACCATTTGTCATCATCAGGAATGTGGCCAGGAATGACCCCAAACACAACTCCATGTCCATACAGGCTCCTTAAAGGGCCTCAATCCTGCCTGGCCAGTGGATGGAGCGTGTGACACAGTGGCTGGGGCCAGGGGACCTAGTGTCTTGGCATGGCTTGAAGAGTTGCCTGCTCTGTGGTCTCCGCTTCTCTGGTTCTCACTGGGGTGCAGTGTGGCCCAGAGGAGAGCTCAGATATGGGGTGAAAGCCCAGCTCCACTACCGAGGTGCCATACGGCGGATCTGGGCCTTTGAGGATCCAGCACCGGAAGAGACGGTGGTGTGGGGGGGACCCTGCGCCTACCTTGGGTTGCAGCCGCTCCCCCTCCACCAGGAACTCAGCACTGCCCTTGGACACAGATGCCAGTCCTTTCACCAGTCTGTGGCAGACGTTGGGTCCAATTCCAAAGCTATAGCACCTGGGGGAAGGGGAGAAGAGAGGCTGCACTTCCCACCCTCTCTGCATCTTTGTCCCCAGGGGAGAAGGGACAGAGTGATCCAGCAGAGCTACCTGGGAGCTGGCCCTGTCTTTAGGCAGAGGGTGAGAGAGAAGGAGGAAGGCCATCCGTGGCCACTCACATACACACACAGACCACCCACAACTTCCCCAGCGTGGAGTCCAAGCTGCCTCTTCCCGGGCTGCTCTATGGGAGCCGGCACAGAGGAGTGGGCTGCTCAGTCCTCTGAACTTCCGGGGGGAAAAGGCGAACTCTGAACTCAGCCCACACCATCCTAGAAGCAAAGCGCTGCAGGAGTTGTGGGTCCTGTCCTCTCCCTCCGGCATTTTGCACAAGTTGCTCTGGCTCTGGTGCCCCCAGCCCCGGGGTTACTAAGCTCAGACCCCGGCCTGGGCCAACCTGGTGGAGAAGGCGTGGCTTCGCACCAGCTCCAGCACCTTCCCTGTGTTGTTGACCGCGCCGTCCGTGATCAGGAAGACCAGCCGCGGGTGGCCTTGGTGCACGGGCTGCCGGACGATCCACTTGAGAGGGGAGAGGATGTTGGTGCCACCCATGTCAGCCCGCATCCTCTGGAGGTTATCACAGGCCGTGGCCAAGCTCTCCTGCAGGGAAGGACGACGGGCAGGGCAGACAGTGCCCAGGGTCACCGTATGGCACGAAGACTCTCAGCCACCAGACGATGAGCCCTTAGTTTCCCTAGATCTTTGTTCAGCCTCTGGAGTTGACTCATGCTCCCAGTGTGTCATCCCTGCCCCATCCACAGCAAGAATAAGTGGCCACTTATTTGATGAAATCTTTCCCCAAAACACCCGCTACCAGTGCTGGAATCGCTGCCGTTCGTGGTATACTGACTTAATGTTGGCCTCTCTGGGTTCCTCTTTAAAAACATAAACCCCCCTGGAAAAGGCAGCACGTTAAGTCCCTACTTTCTCAGCACAAATGAGGTTTCCGTTTCTGATGAGGGAGGCAGGGAGTGGGTTGGAGAGGACACAGGACTAGGAATTTGAAGGCCCGAGTCCTGCCCCTGACTCTGGCACCAGCTCCCTGAGATACTCTGGGGACAGCATTTCCCTAATCTGGGCTTCAGATGTCCTCCCTCCTGGACCAACTCTGTGGAGCCCAACCGGCCAAGGACTGTTGGCACTGGACGGATGTCACCGCAGCAAGAGCAGATTCCCACTGGACACAGTGACCTGCTGCTGCTGGCTCGGAAACACGCTCTTTCAACGGTCACGCTCGGAAGGGACTTAAAAGTCACCGTGTAGATCAAAAGTCTTTAGATGCATATGTAGCTTTTGAACCAGCAAGGCTAGGAACTAATCCCAAGGGAATGATTAAGGATGCTACAAAGATGACTAAATAGAAACAAAAAATGGAAACAACTCAAATGCCTGACTGTTTTGTTAAATAAGTCCCAATCTATCCGTGTAGTGAAATACTAAGCAACCATTAAAATTGTGTTACAGATTAGTAGTTACTGGCATGGAAATATGTTCATGATAGACTGTTATGTTAGAAAAGTAGGTTACAGCACAGTGTGGAAGGCCTAATCCTATTTTTATTGAAGACGTGTGTAAATGCATAGAACAAGTTCTGGAGGGATTTATACCAAGCTCTTAATGGCGTCTTTCCCTCTTTTTTTCTGACGGATGTAATCATGTGAGATTTAAAAAAAAATTCTTTTTGGTTATCTAGATTTAAAAATGTGGGACAATCAATATATATTATTCTTAACAAAAAAAATTTTTAGGCCTGGTGCAGTGGCTCATGTCTGCAATCCCAGCACTTTGGGAGGCAGAGGTGGGAGGATCGCTTGAGGCATGGAGTTTAAGATCAGCCTGGGCAACATAGTGAGACCCCATCTCTAAAAAAAAAATTAGCTGCGTGTGGGGGCACACGCCTGTAGTCCCAGCTATTCAGAAGGCTGAGGCAGGAAGATCACTTGAGCCCAGGAGTTTGAGGCTGCAGTGAGCTATGGCTGTCCCACTGCACGCTAGCCTATATGACAGAGCAAGAACCTGTCTCAAAACATTTTTTTTTTCTTAAGAGATGAGGCCTTACTATGTTTCCTAGGCTGGACTCGAACTCCTGGACTCAAGTGATCCTCCTGCTCAGCCTCCCAAGTAGCTGGGACTACAAGTGCACACAGCATGTATTATTCATGTATTTGAAAAACTCATAAAATTAATTTTAGTTGAAAAGTGTCCCATATGTCTGTCTTCCCTCCCTCTCTCCCTTCCTTCCTCCCTTCCTCTTCTTAGATTTGGAAAAATTGGAAGGTGCTCCAATTTTGAACGTGTTGCTGGGGCCACAGCCCTCTGGCTTCACACTGTAGCTTGAGTCTGGTGAGGCCCATTCCTACCCACTTCCAAACCCGCTCAGACACCTGTTCACTCCCACCCCTTACCATTCACTGCCTCAGCTCAGCCTGTGTGGGCCCCTTGTCCTGGTGAGACAGGCTTCAGTGAGCGGCAGGCCTAGGCCATGTCCTCTCTCTGTACCCCATCTCTGCGCACACACTGACTTTGCCCAAAATATTGTTTTAATTTGGAGGGGGGGATGTCAGGAGGCTGAGATGTCAGCACACTGCAGAAACATAGATAGCTTCCCTTTAGTTCTCTGCCCCGGGTGTGTTCTGGGCTCTCTGCGGGTGGGCGGTTTCTGAGGCCAGCCCCAGCGTTGCCTCTTCTTGCCTTTTCCCTCCTTTCCTCTGCCTCCCACCTCCTGCCACCCTCCTGGTCCCAGCCTTGCCGCCTTACCTCACTGTAGATCTGGCTGGAAGGAAAGAGGGTCTTGAATGTGGATCCAAACCCAATGACATTGAAGAGGCAGGCTGGCATGAGGCTCTTAAGAGCCACCAGCACGGCATCCTGGCAGGTGAGAAAGGGACTTTTAGGATTCAGGGAGGAGTTATGGCCACTCTGCCACCATGCACCAGTATCCCCTTCCCAGCACAGGAGAAGCCTCCAGACAGGCCTTTCGCCCCTCTGTGTGCACCCGACACCTCCTTCCCCTTCATGTCAAGACATGTGCTGAGGCTGAGCAGAGGCTGGACCGAAGCCATCCTCATGAAACTTCCCAGCCAAGCAGCAGGTCTGACTTCTCAAAGCCATTCTCGTATGGCTGGTCAGTTACATGTCACTGCTCGCTGACCCTAAGAGGTGGAGGACAGGGAGTACCCACTCCCTTCTGCCAAAGCAAAATTGACGTCTAAGGGAAGAAGGTGGCCTGGTCCAGGTCATGCCCCTGGTGGGCAGCTTGTGGACATCCCCCAGAGCCTTCTGCATCAGACTCAACCTAGATGCCATTAACTAGGGACAAGTCCTGAGGGACAGTCTCTTTGGCTCACATGTGTTGAGTGCATAGGATGCATTTTACATGCATTACCTCACTAACCTTCATAGTAGCCCTTTGAGGCAGGCACACTATTACCCCCACTTTACAGAAGAGAAGACTGAGGCACAGAGAGGGGAAGTGACTTGTCGGCGAGTATCCAGACAGTGAATAGTGGAGTCAGGACTCAAAGACACGTCACTTTGCCTCCAGAGTCTGTATTAAAGAGTCTTAACCTATGTAACTGTGCACCGCCAGAAGACCTTGACAAAGGTATATTGAAAAAAATAATGACAATGAAGGAGGTGGAGGTGATGGTAGAGCAAAAATTATCATGGAGCTGATACAAGGCAATGATAAATATCAAACAATTTCTATGTGGCAAGCATTGTTCTAGACACTTTATATTAGTTATCTCATTTACTCTCTGTAACATGCGTTATAGCATAGTAGTTAAGAAGATATGCTTTGAAGTTAAGCATACAATACTACCTGTACCATTACTAACTTGACCTTGGGCTAGGGATGTCACCTCTCTGAGTCTCAGCCTGGCACATAGTAAGCACTCAGTAAATGCTTATTATTACCAATCCAATGAGATACATATTAATACCCCCATTTTACAGATGAGGAAACTGAGGCTCAGGAGAGTTAAAGAAATTGCCCTGGATCACAAAACCCAAGACTAATTACTGAGGTTTTCAAAACATAGCTCTGAGATCTCTAGGAATGAAGGTCTCCACCTCACCACCATATCATTTATTGATGGCATCCCAGGGATCAGAGCATGGCTTCAGGGAAACAAACTAGGAGGAAACAGCTGCAAGTGGATTCTGGCAACTTCCACACCATACAGCCTTCCAGGCTCCACATACCAGCACCCCTCTCCCACCCCTCTCTGTAAACATTAACATTAAACCTTAACATTAATGTTCTCTCTGCGTCTATTCATTGCTGGTGTTGATACATTTGGTTTCTCTACAAAAGAAGTCAATATCTGCTTATTTTTTCATTAGCCACTAATGCATATATTCCTGTTTGCAGGAGACTGTGCTGATTCAAACAGATTATCTCTGCTCACACCTATTAGAATTTTTAAAGCCATGTTTTTGGCAGCGAGTGGCAGCTGAAGAATGAGACCAGCTGCAGGAAATTAAATTGGCTGAACTTTCCCCCTTTGGCATGCGCTGTTTGGATTTCTAGTCTCTCCCTCCTCCCTGAGCCTAATTTTTCCTAAAACTTCCATCCAATGGGTCGTAATTAATGACCCAAGCAACCTCCAGGGGCTTCATTGTTAGTGGGGAGGGGGCTGTGTGGCCTGAGTAATTTCTGTGCCTTTCTCTAATAGGGCCATGTTTAGCAGAATGGATTGCCCCAATGCAAAGCCATTTGTGGAGGAATGACCTTGTGAAGCTCAGTGAACTTAACTGGAGAAGAGCAAGAGAGGCTTCAAGGGGACTGAGAGGAGAGCCAGAGAAAGTTATCATCAGAGAATTCTGGAATACAAAGGCTGGAAAGGGGTTTAGTTCAGGAAGTGGATTTCCACTCTTAAACCAACTCTGTTTAACTGGTAGTAACTGCCTGGGGCACTGGGATGAGAAGGCTACGGAGACTGAGTCCAGGTTCAGCGTGGAGAAACATGTCATGATCAGTTATCGATGTCTGCCTGGGCTTGGGAGAGGGGAGCAGAGGGAGATGGGACATATGTCTGCCCTGCCTGAAATAATCCTTCCTTTTCATTTTAAATAAAGGACAAATGAAGCCTGGAGTTAAGATTCAACTTGTCCACAGCCACACAGCAAGTCAGTGGCAGAATTGATCCTGGAACCCAGGTGTTGCTCTTTGTACAATGCCATGCAGCAGAAATAACAAAGCTCTCAGAGAAGAGAGCTTTTTTTTTTTTACTGGAAGAGTATATATAATTCCTCATAAGCAATGTAAAGAAAATGAGGACCGAAGCAAGATATGGAAGGCTTAGTCTCCCTCACAAGCCCTGTGATGCTGGGGAAAGCTTAGTCTCTCAGGGACTCAATTTCTTTACCCGGAAATTGGATTAAATGCTCCCTAAGGGATGGTGTAGGTTCACGATCCCATGGTGCTGTCAGGTAACCGAGGAAACGTGAATTGATCTGGCTGTGGAATGCAATACACATGGCCACAGAGACCTGAGCCTGCTTCAGCACTCCAGCACGTGGACAGCTCCCTGTTCTATTCTTGCCTTTGATGATGGGCAGGGTGGGGAGAAGGTACCTGTCAGCTCTGCATCACAATGTCTAGAGACCTCAAACAGGAACCTGGGTCTCATGTATGACTCCTCTGTCATACCTCAAGACAAAACCCAATGGTAGCAAGCCTGAGAAGATAGCTGGCATCACAGGTCCCATCTAACCCTCCTCTCCTGGCTCAACCTGTTGCCCTGGAAACAAGAGTTTTCTCCAGGAACAAACTAAGGAGAGGGATGAAATTTCAGGTGACAGCAGAGCCCCGCTTCCTTCTTGTTCCCTCATCCCTTGTTTTTTAAACTGTGGTCTTTCACCCAGTTCAACAAACAGACCGAGGGCTTTTTATGCATCAGGACAGAGCTGGGGCCCATGGGGAAAGCTAGATGAAAAGATCTAGTCCTTTCCCTTAATGAGTTCATAACTCCAGAGGGGGAGACAGACATCTGCACAACTGAAAATGCCAGGGAGCGTTGGATAATGCCATAATAGAGCCAAATCATCTCCTGAGGGAGGGGGGTGAGATGATTCTGGATGAGTCGGGGGAGGGTTTTACCCCTCTTTCTTCCATACTCCTGAGCAGCTCTCCCTAGCAGGAAGGCCGAGCTCCCAGGAATTCTGAGTGCCTAGCAGGGCTGTGTCTCTCACTTGACCGTGAGCTCTTTGAGGTCAGCAACTGTGTTTACATCCCGCTGTTCTCCCAGGTGGCCAAGCACAGGGCTTTGCACATATTAAGCATATGAAAAAAAGAGGCACCGAGTCTTTTCTACTGGATTCTCCACATTTGGTGGCAGGGGCCATGTCCAGTGACTCTATAGCGTCAGGTGGTGGGAAGAGTCAGACAGACAAGGGTCTAATCTTAGACCACACTAGCTGTGTGACCTTGGGGAGGTGACTGAAATCTCAGGATCAGTTTACCCATCTGGAAAATGGTGACAATAGG
The DNA here is from genome assembly GCA_008086735.1 of Cheirogaleus medius. NCBI lineage: Eukaryota > Metazoa > Chordata > Mammalia > Primates > Cheirogaleidae > Cheirogaleus > Cheirogaleus medius. The sequence continues at coordinate 11,653,246 of VBSM01000529.1, read as the reverse complement.
ACCAACCTCATAGCATTATTGTCTGTATGAGATACTAAGCTGCGCCTTAAGTGGCTAAGCGTAGTATCTGACACCTAGTACATGCTCAGCAAATATTAGTTTCCTTCTGTGTACCCCCCTCCACTCATTACCTAGTCAGGTGTTTCAGCGAGAGCAGGCACACAGCAAAAGTTTGTAGACTGTAAAGGACAACTGTGGACGACTTCATCCCTTGTACATGGACAATAGCTCTGCCTCTGCTCACACCACTTCAGGGTTTTATTTGGGGAGTGAATTAAGTTTGGGCTTCTGTGTTTAAACTGATTTTTCAAAAAGTTGTTTCTTAGAATAGAACGTGCTGCGGAAGCCGGGTTGGGGCGCACAGCTGATCTACCCCGGAGCCAGGGCGAGAGGAGGGGCCCTCCCGGCAGGTACCTTGACGCAGTGGATGTTGTTCCCGCTCATGCTGCTGCTCCTGTCGATGAGGAAGATGAACTCTCCGTGGGTCTTCCTCAGGCTCGGCTGGGCTGACTGGAGGTCCGGGCAGAAGTTGAGCATGATGACAGAGTGGTGGGGAATGTCCTTGTGGAGGCGTTTCCGGATGATTTCTGTCTGGAGGAGAAAGGAAAACTCTCTGACATGGGCAAGCAGGGGGTGCAGAGATACTCCTGGGGACCACGTTGGTCCCCATCACTCACCACGTGTCATCCAGATCCCACTCAAGCTCTGAATGAAAGACCTCCGGGCTGCCACAGCTCCTCTGTTTGCTAGACTTCGACAGGTTGCAACAGCAACATGGACTTTGTAGGCAGAAAGACCTGGGTTCAAATCCCTGCTCTGTCACTGTCCAACTGTGTGATTTGGGGCAAGTCCCCTCATCTGGGTCTCTTTGGTCATTTGTAAAATGAGGCAAATAACATCCACTTCCCAGGGTGGTGGAGAGGTGACCTGAGTTAGCACACGCACGGGAGGCCGCTTAGTTGAATAAAGGTCTCTTGCTTTTACACTCAGTGTGCAAGCTGCTCTCTGGCTCATCTTGGCTGTGAACTTGGTTTCCCTGGTGTACTGATAAATTCCTACTCATTCTTCAAATTTTACCTGTTTGGAAAGTCTTCCCTAATCTTCCAGGTGGACTTAATTACTTATTTTCCTCATCCATAAAATGAGGACAAGAACACAAACCTCACTGGGTTGTCTTATGGATCAAATGCCACATCTGTGCCTGGCAGAGCTTGTCTCTAAACAGCAGTCACCATTGCCGCCGCCGCCACTGCTGTTGTCACTTGCCCTGGGGGCCCAGGCACTGCTCATGCTGATGAAGTTTCTTGCTTAAGTCTCTGCCACCCCCTAGCTTGTGCGCTGCTTGAAGGCAGGTCGCGCCTTAGATGCCTCGTGCATCTCTAGGATTTAACGTAGGGCGCAGTCCAGAAAGGGAGCGGTAAACACTGAGGGGACGATGGAGCTTCTGTTTTTATCTTTCTATGTGGCCTCGTAGCTGGCCCTGAGGCCGCATGCTGCTGCAGAACCTTCTTGACTCTTCCCTCACTGTGCACAGAATCTCAGTTCCTCCATCCTCTCTCTGCTTTCTCTCCCTACATCCTGGCTGTCTGTCTCTTTATTTGATGGTCTCGGTGTGTACACGTGTCTGTGTCTGTTTCTCAGTTTACCTCCATTTGGGGTCCTTCCTCATCTCATAGATGACATCATCACCTGCCCAGTTGTTCAAACCACATGCCTGGCAGCCGTCCTTGGTTCTCCTCCTTCCCTCGCTCCACACACCTCTGCCTGCAGCAGAGCATCGTCAGTCCTGCTGCTAAAATGCATCCTGGACTCGTCCTCTTCTCTCTGTCCCCACAGCCACCACCCGAATTCAGGAGGACATCACCTCCTGCTGGACCCTCTCAAGAGCCTCTCATTGGCCTCTTGCTTCCACTTCGATCTCCCCACAGTCCATTCTGCATAGAGCGAGCGGCTGGGGGATCGTTCTCGTTGGTTCTCTTGCTCAAGCAGTGGCTCCCGCTCACGTGCTACACCTGTGGCCTGACCACTGCCTCCCTGTGTGCCTCCCTGTCCCCCTCATCTCTACCCACTCTGCTCCCTACAGTCCAACCACACTGGCCCTCCTCCTGCTTTCCAAACAGGTCACCACTATTCCACTTCTGGTTCTTTCTGGCTTGGTGCTGTCTCTGCCCACTCCTCTCCCGGGGGCTCTGTGCAGACAAACTTTGGCTAACCTCCTGGCTAAAAGTGCCCAGCGCCTGTCACTCATCATATCCGCCCTCTGCAAGTGGATCTGGCTCATTTGTTGTTTTCTGTCTCCCCATTCTAGAATATAAGCTCCATGAGGACAAGGAATGTGTTGTCCCCCAGTGCCTAGAACAGAGCCTGACATCGTGTGGGCACTTAGTGTTTGTTAAACGATTAATGAGAGAATGAATCTGCGGGGTCCTTGCTGTCTGCCACTCATCTGCGTGTGCGTCTTTTTGGGTTTTTCCCCCAGTCTCTGTTTCTGCTGCATCTCTGCTCTTGTACATGGGGTGTCCCTCTCTGTTATGTCCCCTCTTTGCTAAATTGCAGTTCTTGACAGCGTCACACACGCCCATCCTGATTGATGGCTGCACCTGACCCGCCTTCCTCCCTGCCAAGGGACCTTGCTCTCCCTCTGGCCTGGCTCTTTTGATGACAGAGCCCAAGACAGCAACAGTCACATCTGCCAGTGAGTGGAGCCACCTCCAGGAACCTTATTCTGCCTCTCAGAGGGATGGGGTGGGTGCCCTGGCTCAGAATGCGCTGATGTGTCCTCAAGCTGCCATTATCCAATTACAATAAACTCATCACTTCTTAGCAGCTGCGGGTTGATCGCTGTCATCCCCGGAGCTCATGAGAATGCGGGCTATTTGCATAACCAACCCAAGGTGGCAAATTAATTCCCATTTGCTTGTGCAGTCCCAGAGCTAATTGATTTAAGGCTTGGCAGGCAGGACAGCCAGCCCCAGGCCTGAAAGGCCCATCACCCCCCCTCCCACCCACATGCTGCAAGTCTCAGAGCTCGGCGGGACCCCTAGCATTGTCACCCCCCAACTTTGAGACCCTGGCTCCAGCTGCTTCTCCCAGCTGACTCATCTGGGTGAGGGGCACCTCAAGTGATTTCAGTGGTGTCTCTAAACATGGAGAGGCTGTGATGGGCACTGAGCTACCTGCGGTTTCCCTTTGTTGTCCCTCCTGCTCCCTCCACGAGGTGCTTCCAGTGGGGTCTCTAATAAAACAGGCAGCAAGCTAGCCCTACTTCCCTCTCTACTTCACCCCCTTGCCAGCGCCCTGGGCCCGCAAGGCCAGCAGAGAATGGGGGCTGTGAAATCCCACTTAACTGCTCCCATTCCTTAGCCTCCTTGTCACCAAATCTAACTCCTGAGATAACAACCTCTCCCTTCCCCCAGCCCCCTCGTTATCATTAAACCTCAGTTTTCTCGTCTAAAAAGGGGCCAATGTAAAGAGGTGTGCCATCGTTCCTAAACCTGTCTTGGCATTCAGGACTCCGCTCGGTGTGCAGGGCTGTGTGGGGGAGGGAGAGCACTGGGTGCAGCCTGTGGCTGTCACTCAGCCTCCTGCCACTCCCCACCCCACCCCTGCCAGGGCCTCCTTGTCCTGTAGCTTCATGTGCAGGGGGAGGGCAGAGGGAAGGGATCTTTCTCAGGCTTTCCCCACTCTGCCCTTGTCCTTATGTCTTAGCAAGCAAGGACCCCTGAGGCAGGAAGAGTAAGGGGCTATCGGCAGCAGGTGGAGAAGGGAGGCCCAGGAGGGAGAGAGGGAGCTGGGAAGGCACCCAGCTGAAGGGTCCTGGGTGCCCTTGGGAGGTGTAGTAGCCTGGAGGAGGTCAAGGCCATTGCTCCCACCAGCTGCAATTTTTGCCTGGCTTAGGCTCCTTGGAGCTACTAGGAAAAGGTGACCCAGCAGGAGGCAGGAGAGAGAGCCAGGGGGACTGGGCATCTGGAAGTGCCCTGCGGTGTCCCAGCCCACTGAAGAACACACTTCTTGCCCGGGCTCTGCCACCATCTTGCTGTGTGACCTCGGGCAGGTGGCCTCCTCGTCACAGGCTCAGTCTCTCCACTGGTTCGGTGGAGACCAGGTTTCAGAGCCGCCCCAGCAACCCGCTGACACCTGCCAACCTGAGTCGCCCTCACCTTCCGCTCTGCTCTGCTGTCCTTCTTCATCCCTCTGATGAAATCCGTTCTTCCCCTCAAGTGCTGCTCAAACTCTCCCAGGGTCATGTCCCCTTTCTCCACCAGGACGTGTGGCATGTGGGGCTCTGCAGAGATGAGATCCACCCTCAGTACTTGTCCGGGTGTGAGGGGGATGCCAGGGGCCCTGGTTTGGAGGCAAGATCTTCATAGACATGGGGCCCCCTCAACCAGGGGAAGGAGGTGGAAGCTCTGGTGCCTGAAGCAGGGTGGGGATTCATGGGTGACTCGCTGCCTCTTTCTGGGCCTCAGTTTACCCATCTGTAAAATGGGAGTGAGATGGGGCTAAATGGCTCTCTGATCTTTTCAGGCTCTAACATTCTGTGAATTCTTGAAGTTACAAAAGAGTTGCCTCCTTGAGGACACAGAGCTGCCAGGGGCTCCCTGAGCTTAGGGTTTCAAAGACCATTTGCTTAGCTGGCTGGGGGGCAAAGTGCCCCAAAGTCTGGAAGAGACCCTGGGCCTCTGGAGCTCAGAGCGAGAGACACTGATTCCACCAGCAAAAGCCAAGTTTCCCAGGAGGTGGGTAGTTGGTCTCCCCTCCCCAACATGCTCCCCCTGGCCTTGGCTAGCTGCTGGGTGGGGGTGGGGTGGGACATGTTCTGTTGCCATGGGATCAGCACCTCCTCCGTCCCACACACAGGCCAGGGGCCCTCGTGGGGCGCCGTACCACTGGGGTGGATGAGGATCTCCACGGGCCGGTCGAAGGTGTGTTTGTTGGCCAAGGTGATGATGATGCTCTTGGCAGAGCAGGCAGATGGGGCTGCGTCGGCACGGATCTCGTGGGTGGGGCTCTCCACCCCTGAGTGGCACAGAAAGGCAAGGGGGGCAGGCTTAGAAGCCCCAGGGGAGAAAGGAGCTCAGTGGGGGACACTGATACCCAAGCCGGAGACCACTGACATGCCAGCCCTGTCATGACACCTAACCTGCTTTATGACCAGGGACAGGCCTCCTCAGTTTCCCCATCTGTAAAATGTGGGCTTAAATGGAAGGTGCCTGATGGTGCCTTCCTGCCCTGATCTCAGGATCCAGTAGGAGTCAGAGGAGTCGCCCTCACAGGGCACACAAAGCACCCAGCATGTCGCCAAGCAGCTAGGAAGAGCGTAATGCCATCAGTGGGTGCTTTGTTTTTGGTGGGTGCTCCTCAAATACCTCTTGCGCTGGAACACAAGGTTGCTCTAGGAGAGCATTTGCTGACAAGAAACCTCATCCAGTGTCCTTTTAAAACCCTGAGTGGTTGGGGAGGGAACCCTTGGAGCAATGGTTCTCAACTCTGGCCTCACGTTGGAAGCATCTGGGGCGCTTTTAAATGTTTCCGTACCCAGGACCCAAACACCCTAACATCTCCTGGGGTTGGGATCTAGGCTGTAGGATGCTGGAAATCTCCCCGGTTGCTTCTGATGTGCAGACAAGGTGAGAACCAGGGACCACCATTCCCCATGAACGTTTCCCGGGTGTATAGCCTTGAACTCCGCCCTGGGGAGGGGCTCGATTCTGGGCTGCTTGTTGAGGGAGTGGGAAATGGGCTCCATAAAGCTCTGTTTGCTCCAGTTCGTCTTCCATCCGGGCCAGTCTCCTGCCTCCCCTTCCTCTCTGTTCCTGGTAGTTTTGGCCCAAAGCCCTCCCCACCCTGGGGCTTCTTTGGCCCTGGACCTGTCTGGACCGCTCCCACTCACCTGCGAGCAGACACGGCCCCCGGATCTCCAGCTGGAAGTTGAAGTCATACTCCATGGGGTTGGACACGTTGGTGTCCAGGAGGGTGGCCAGGCACACCTTGCTCCAGGAGTCCAGGGCCCGGGTGCCGAAGCAATGCCTGTCTTTGCTGGGAAGGGGCCAGAAGGAGGAGAAGGTGGCAGCTGGGGCAGAGGCAGGGGCCCAGCGCAGGAAGACAAGGAGAGGATGCTGAGTGCCAGGAAGCCCAGTCCACGGGGGGCCCCCAGAGCCGCGTTCTCCCACTCAGCCTGGCCCCGGGAGTGCTGCATTCCCATGCTAGGCACAGCTACCTCCAAGGAGCACCTCTGATGGGCCAGGTACCAGGCACGCTGCTCTAGAGCAGCGGTCCCCAACCTTTTTGGCACCAGGGACCAGTTTCATAGAAGACAATTTTTCCATGGACCAGGGCTGGGGTGGCGGGTGGGTGCGGGATGGTTTGGGGATGATTCAGGCACATTACATTTATTACATTTGCAGCCGCTCCCCAGCGCTAGCATCACCGCCTCAGCTCCACCTCACATCATCAGGCGTTAGGTTCTCATAAGAAGCGCACAACCTAGATCCCTCACATGCACAGTTTACAGTAGGGTCCGTGCTCCTGTGAGAATCTAATGCCGCCGCTGACCTGACAGGAGGCGGAGCCCAGGCGGTGATGCCAGCGATGGGGAGCGGCTGTCAATACAGATGAAGCTTCGCTTGCTGGGCGGCTGCTCACCTCCTGCTGTGCGGCCCAGTCCCTAACAGGCCACTGACCGGTCCTGGTCTGCGGCCGGGGGTTGGGGACCGCAGCTCTGGAGCATTCGCTCACATTGTTCTCATCACAACTCCAGGGGGACGACATCAGGGCCTCCACTTTCCACACGGGGAAACCGAGGCTCAGTGAGGTGAGGTGACCAGCCCAAGTTCCCCCAATCAGGGCTCGGCGGAGCCGGCATCCTGGCCCAGGTCTCTGCGGCTCCATGGGGAGACAGTTTGCGCCATGTCACACCCCTTCTTGAGTCCCTGCTCTGTCTCTGTGAGCTGCAAGCCCTTGGACAAGTCATTTCTCTGCTAAGTGTTGGTTTCCTCATCTATTAAATGGGGACAGCACTTACATAGTTGCCTCGAGGACTCCGTGAGCGACTGCTTAGCAAACTGTCACCTGCTGAATGCTCACCTTTCTGGGCCCTCTTTCTTTGTGATTGTCCACCCCATCCCCAATCCTGCTCCTTCCCTCCACCCCATGGGCACCCTCTAAGCTCTGTCCAGGTGGCTGCAATCCAAAGTGCTACCAACTTGGGGTCACTTGTGGGCATCCATCACACTGTACTTATTTGCTCTGGCCTCCATCTCCCCGTGTCCACAAATAATGCCACCATGAATATCCGTGTCTATGTCCCCTTTGGACTTGAGAAAGAATTTCTCTGGGATCCCTGGGTCAGGGGACACACCAAGGATCACCAGATTGTTTTCCAGGGTGGCTGTCCTGCTTCCCACTGCGAAAGAATTTCTCTGGGATCCCTGGGTCGAAGGACACACCAAGGATCACCAGATTGTTTTCCAGGGTGGCTGTCCTGCTTCCCACTGCTATCAGCTGTGAACAAGATCTCCCATAGCTCCATGTCCTCACTAACACCTGGTATCATCTGTTTTTCTTGCATCACTCTATCTGAGCGACTTTGAGGTTCACAGAGATTTGACGCAGGCTTTTCCCCAAGAGTGTCACTATTAACTCTGCCTGCCAGAATGGGCAGAATTAGCTTATCAGGACCTGTCAGAAACATCAGGGCCTCCCTAGCCTCTTGTTCCCAGATCCACTGAAGTCCTAAATGTCCCAGCTAGGACCTGCCTCTCAAATGCACAAGGCTCATAGCCAGGGGCAATGCTTATAAAGACAACGTACAGGCAGGTGTTCCCTGGTTCCCATGTGCTGCCAGCTTCTCAGTTATGCCAAGTGCCTCCTCCTGGCCTTTAAAACCCTACACTATCTGACTCCTCACTGCCTTTCTGACTTCTCGCCTTTCTTCTCTCGTGTTGCTATGGCCATATTAACCTTTGTGCTGCTGCCTCAGGGCCTTTGCACTTGCCACTCTCTCCTCCCGAAATAGTCTCCTTCCAACATTTTTCCATGGCTTGCTCCTTTCATTCAGGTGAGGCCACAGATGTTGCCTAATCCTGGCCCATTCTAGCTAAGATAGCCGTCCTCCTACCCTGTCCTCCTCTGTTCCCCTCTGTCACCTATATAGCACTTATTTTCATTGAAAATGATCTCAGTTGTAGGTGCCGCAGGCTGTGACCCTCCACCTTTTCCCTCCTATGCCACTGGGTAGTACAGAGAAACTGTCCTGGTACTGGGGCTGTCATGGTCCCCTCCCTGCCCTGCTGAAAACCCTTCTAATGGCTCCTTGTTGCTTTGGGGAGAAAAGCAGTCTTCGCTGGGGCCACAGGGTGTCCCGTGCCTCTGTGGCCTCATCGTGTGCCACCTGTGCCGCAGCTTCTCTCTGGGGCCCTGTGCTTGCTACCCCAGGGCCTTTGCCCCTGCTGGTTCCACCTACGGGAATGCTCCTCTCTGTGCCTACATCCTCCTCACTGTTCCAGCCCTCCGTGGAAACATCGCTCCCCAGAGAAGCCTGGCCTGGCCTGTGGCCTGTCCCGCCCTCCGTTGGGTCTGTCTTTTGTACTCTTAGCCCAATGAACTTCTCCTTCCTCCCACTTTTCCCATAATTAATTATGCATTCCAGTACATAAACGATTAGTCACACATTAGCTGTGTTATTAGTCGGATAATGATCTCTTCTGCCAAGTTCCAAAAGGACAGGGACTGTGTTGGTTTCATTCTTTCTCTGTCCCTAACACCTATTCCAGTGTCCAGCACATAGTAGGTGCTTAGAAAATACCTCTCAAGTGAATTAAAAACTAAGCCTGGAATTTCTGATCCCAGGCTGTCCAAATTTCATAACTCAGGCCAGTACCATACAGGCACATTTCAGGGAGACTCTTACGTCCTCTACAAGTGAGCAAGGGAGGAACGCAGAGGCCCATTTCTACTTCCCATCATCCCCACCCCGCACCCTGCTGACTCCACCCGATCCACTCTCTGCTGCCCACCCGAGACTCTGACCCGGGTCTGGGCGGGGCCTCCTTACCCCTGGGCCTGTTGGTTAGAGGTGCCAGAGCTCTTGGTGCAGAACTGGGGTACAGTCGGGGCACAGACAGCAGGCAGCAGGACCCTCACGGCCCCGCTGGGCAGCGTCGGGAGCTCCGAGGAGGTGCTGATGAAGATGGCGATGTTCTCCATGGGGGCGATGGTGCCCAGGTTGACCATGAACAGGATCCGCTCCAAATCCTCATCCAAGGCCACCTTTCCCAGCGTGCAGGAATGAGGGGCGATGGAAACCCCCTCTTGCAGAATGTTCCCTAAGTGCCAGGCTGGCGTCAGGGGCTGTGCATATGTCATCTCTGACCCCCTCTAAGCTTGCTGGGGGCAGGTTTGAGCAGCCTACTTTGGCTGATGGGAAAACCAAGGCTCAGCATGGGGTGTAACTTGCCTACGTTACTCAGCAAATAACCAACTTGTTGAATCAGGATCTCAGCCCACGTGGGTCTGACTCTAGGCCTGTGTCCTTTCCCCTGTACCCTGCTGGGAGTAGGAGACTCAGACCTATGAAACCCCCAACACAGGGCCACACCTCCATCCCACAAACGCTACTCCCCAACCCAAGAATATAGTTAAATCACCTGACCTCTGGGATCCACGCTTTTGCTCACACTCTTTCATGTTATCTGCGGGCCTTTCCCTCATCCCTGCTTAGCTAGTCTCACCCACCCATCCAACCCTCTGTGAATGTCCCCCAGCACCCAGTCTGGACCCTGGTTTCCCTCCTCTAACATTACCAGGACCCCTCTGGACACAGCCGCATTCGACCTCCCCTCACGGTTACTCGTAGGCATAGCCTAACTATTCTTCCAGGCCATAAGAAATCACAGTATCTTCAGGGCTATTTTACATCTTACACATGGTGAGTGCTCATTAAAAGATTCTTGAACATGTTAACAATTAAGTGAACAAACTTCACCTGGATCATACAGCCAATGGTAAGAATCTCTTACATTGCATGATACATGGCTGGGTTCAAGGCCTGCCTCTGCCACTAACATGCTGTGTGACCTTGAGCTAGTCACTCTCCCTCTCTGAGCCTCAGTTTCCTCAACAGCAGGCATTGGTAACCAGGCTTTGAGTCCTTACTGTGATGTAAGTGCTCTGCATACATCGCCTTGACTGAGCATCGGGCGAGTGTAGTTATTTATTTCATTTTACAAATGAGGTTAATTTCTTATCTAAGCTGTCACCACTTTGAGCAGCAGGATAGGGAGGCAAACCCTGGCATGACTCATTCCACAGCCCCTGAGGTTAAATGACAGGCTATTGTGTTCTCTAGAGATATCTTAAAAACCCTTTTGTTCCCTCCCCTCCTTCCTCATCACGCTTTGGAGGTGAGAAGAGGAAAGATCACCTCTATTTTACAGACAGTGAAGCCAAGGTTCAGAGAAGTTCACTATTGGCCCGAGGTTGCACAGGATTCTGGCTGGGACTCCTAACTAGTTCAGTGCTCTCTCCACACCCCATCCCATGGCTGCCTCGTCGTCTACTGAGGCTCCAACCCGGGCAGCCTCTGGCCAAGTCCAGGCCCCACCGTGGCCCTTTTGGTCTCCTTACCTGTGACAGTTGGGGATCGGACTTGGAAGGCATCAAAGTGGCCACTCTCCAGCTTGGCTTTGTCCTTGATCTGCACTGTCACGACACGGTCGGCAATGACCGCCTCAAAGCCGATCACCGTGGTGTACTCATCCAGCGGGTACACGAAGAGGCCTGCAAGACAGGGCCAGCATCGTGGGGTGCCCCAGCACTCCCCTGCACCCCGTGCTGCTGGAGAGGAACCCGAGCCTCTGGCCTGCCGGCTGGCTGGTCCTCACCGCCACTTAGCAGGTGCTGAGAGGGCTCGGCAGAGGGCGGGGCTGGGAGCTCCTGGCTCTGGGGCCCAGCTCTTACTTTGCAGGTATGTGAACCTCGTGTGGCCAGAACTTCTGATTTTCCAAGAGAGAGTAGGAACCTAGATTTTTATGTGAATTGTTGTATAGACCTAACAAAACACACCTGAATGGTGAATTCAGCCTCTGTGGCACCAAGGGCTGGGGCTTTGGAGGAAGACTAAGGTTCTACTCCGGACCCTCCCATGTTTCCCAGCCAGGGGACCTTGGATAAGACATTCAGCTTCTCTAAGCCTCGCAGCCCCGTCTGTAAGACGGGGATAATGAAGCCAAACTCACAGGGTCGTTGTGAGGACTGGAAAACAGCCACCATTTATTAAGCTACGTGCCCCACGCATGTGCCTTGTGGTTTTATGTCTCAGCACTGTTCAAATTTAGTATCTTATGAATCACCTGGGGTCTTATTAAAATGCAGATTCAGATTCAGTAGTTCTGAGTCGGGTGTGGGGGCCTGAGATCCCGCATTCCTAAGGAATCCAAATGATGCTGATGGTTTGGGGACCACTCTGGGAGCACCAGGGGCTTGTCTAACCTCCTCTCTAACACTGGAACAGCACAATGCTGGGCCCATAGGGAGCCCTCCTGACTTCCTGCCCTCTGAGCCTCAGTTTCTTCATCAGTAAAATGGGGGTACCTGCTCCTGCACGTGAAGCCTGAGGGCTGCTCGAAGTTGTTTAGTTATTTAGTCTCCTGGGTCTGCAGGAGACGATTTTAAGCCACTCTTCCTAGGTTTCCTTAAATAGGGGCACAAGGCTATTTGCATTGCCCAGGAGATTTCTAAGGGCAAGAAAGCTGCCCTGCAGGTCCCTTTGGGTGGTGTCGCTCCCAGGGCAGGTTTCAGAACCTCAGGTGGGGCTGGAGGTTGGTGCCTAAAGACAGGAAGTTTAGTGGCCAGGAGGCTCCATCACTGCAGATGAGCGGGAAGTCCTGCCCAGCACCCTCCTGGCGAGCCTGCCTGCGGCTCCCGTCCTGGACCGGAAGGAGAGGAGTTTGATTTATAGACGACTCTTGCAGGCAAGCGCGCATCTGCACCCTGGCAGCCCCACGCTGTGAGTCATGTTTCCAAGTTGTTCTTCAGTCCACAGCGTCCTGCCTCCTGCATTACATCATCTGCTCTGCCCCGCGACCCCTGGCGTCCGACAGCACAGAGGAGCATCCTGATTTGGAGGGGGACAGTGGGTCCCCAAGGTCACAGGAGCCAGAGCCATGCCTGGGCCTGGGAGCTGCTGGCTTCCACTGAGTCTGATGTCTCTCCTACTGCGGGGCTCACTGGGGAAGGTGCAGACTGGACAGTGTGCCTCATGGAACGGAAAGAACGTGGGGACAGTTGGTCGGCGTTGAGCCCAGACCTCCTCCACCCGCATCCTAACGCTCCTTGCTGTTAGCTTTGAGGCCTGCAGGGCAGAAAGAGTATTCCTATTTTACAGATGGGGAAACTGAGACTCAGAGGTCACGTGACTTGCCCAACATCAATCAGCTAGTAAATGTTAGGACAGGGATTCAGCGTGGAGGAGGGGGTGGCCCTGGGATACCCTCAACAGAGGTCCTTACCCTGGAAGGGCTGGGGTTCCAGGTTGCCATAGGTAAGGGAGGCGGTCAGGCCCAGGGCGTAGCCACTGACAAAGGAGGTGACGTCGGACGCAGTGAGGGGCAGAGCTGCCCCTGTGACCCGATTCAGCAGGCCGGGCATCCCGCTGGCTACTCAGCCTTCAGGGCCTGAAAGAGACAGGAAGCACAGGAGGTGGGGAGAGGCCCCCAGCCCCCCTCAACCCAGTTTCTCATTTGGGAACCTCTAAGGCCATCGGAATGCCATTCTTTTCATTTTCCCCAAGGACGTCCACCTTAGTGACCCCATGATAACTCCAATCATTCCTGAAAAGGGGAGAAGTGGTCATTCTCTTTGTTTCCATTTCACAGGTGGAAAAACTGAGGCTGGAAGACACGTGGCCTGCTGGGATTCACTGAGTGGGTGGAGCATAGGCCGAGTTAGAGCCCATGTACTTCATGCTTAGCCTGCAGTTCTCCCCAGCAGACCGTGCTGGGACAGGAGTTGGGGACACTCAGGCTCTGACCACATCCCTCTGTGTGCCCCATGACCCTGGAGCTGCAGGTGTTTCCTCTGCACAGTGAGGGTGCTGGGACAGGTCTCCACGTCCCACCTCATCTGATGTCAGTGAGTCTACCCACCACAGTCAGCACTTGGGTTGTGAGGGGAGCGAGGGACACCCCTAAGAGATACCAAAGCGAGGAGGCCACTGTCCCCCTGGGTAGAGAGTCCAAAACCTGGGAGTCGTTCCTGTACTTTCTTCTCACCACCCCCCACATTGCCAAGGCTTGTACTTTATCTCTGGCAAAGCCTGGCATCCACCCAGGCCTTCCTTCTTGGCCACCAGCACTCTGTCCCAAGCCACCACCATCTCTACCTGGACTGCAGCTCCTGACTGGCCTCTTGAGTCCATCTTCCCCACAGAACCCACTCTCTACCCAGTGGCCAGAACGAATGCACCAACACACACAAGCTGGATGGGCCTCCACCACCCCCGCCAGCCTCTCTTCCCCGCCAGTGGCTTCCACGTGCCTGGCGGTCTCGGCAGCCTCCACTCCTCACATGCGTGACACTCTTGCCCCATGGTGCTCGTGGCCGTCTCTGGAAGGCTCACTCTACACCCGTTTCTTAGCCAGTCTTCTCCTCTCATTCTCCCGTGCCAACGTGCCAACATGGTCCCCTCCGTGGGGAGGCCAGACCACCCTGCAGCCTCTGTCGTCTCTCACAGAGCCAGCATCTCTCCCGCACAGCGGTTCTACCCTTTGCCGTGCAGGTTTTGTTTGTGAGATGATTTGCTGCTGTCTGTCACCCACGGTAGGGTGTACGCACCTCGTAAGTGGGTACGGCCTGATTGCATGAATGAAAGGACACGTGGCTTCCATGCCCCCAACAGGAAGGCTTCCCAGTGCTTCTCAGGACCGCGGCAGCTGGGTGGTCCAGCGGCCTCCCGAGACCCGCCCAGTGCTCCCAGGCCTTTGCGGGTTGGGGCGGGGATGGGAAGCGAAGTCACACAAAGGGTGTGGGATACAAGCTTGTGGTCAGATTCTCTCTGGGGTTTCCTCTCTGCGGTGTCTGAGCCAGGCCAAGCTCCCTGCGCTGGCAGCCTGCGGCCAATTATTTGCCATTTATTTGCGAGGCTGTTCAGCGAGTGCTGATTTCTCTGCCCTTTCTCAAAAAAGGGACACTTCCCCTGTAGGTCCTCTCCGTGTCCCCAGCTAAGATCCTCAGGTGCCAGCAGTGGCTTTTTAATTATGTTCGCCCAGCAGCTCTGGCCTGGCTCATCTACTGTCAGGCCGACAGCAGGAGAGGGGCAGATAGAGCCGGAGAGAGCCACCCTGTCCCCAGCGGCTTCTCTCAGGAGTCCTCTGTCCTGGTGACCAGAGCAAAGCCTGGGAAGAACAAGACGGCGGAGCTCATTTCCCGCCCTCCCGGCCCACCCCTGTCCAGAACACCACTGGGGAAGGAGCTTCAGGACCCAGCCCCCAGCTGTGCGGCGACCGTGGACTTAGGCTTCAGCCCACCTTGCCTCTGCCAAGGGCACCTTCCCCAATCCAGCCTCCCCACACTGCCCCTGGCCCGGGAGGTCAGACTCCCTCCTGCTGGCCCTTTAAGAATGCCAGAACCTCTCGGAAAGAGTAAACTTTAAATCCTGCGGGGCCTAGTTAATGCATATTTTTCATCAATTCACCCAGCACTGATAAGCGCCTACTGTATTCCAGGCCCTGAACTAGCCGCTGGGACTACGAAGATAAGACACAGCCCTAATGGCAAGGAGTTTGTAGCCTGCCGGGCACAGGAAATTTGGAGTGGGGAAGATGATAGTAACGACAGCTGGGATTTATTAAACAGTGGCTATGTGCCGGGCACATATATTATCTCATTCCATCCTCACAAAACCTTATAGGGTAAGTATTGTCCTTCTGTAGAGGAGGACGAGACAGATGTGTTTGGTTTGGGCTGTGAGTTTGGGGCTTCGGAGTGGGCGGAGCTGACCAAGAGTGTCAGGGTCAATGTTCATTATGTTTGTCTTCCCTCATTTGAGACACAACCTGTCTTTGCCCAGGTCCTTGCTTTTGGGGATGTGGAATGTGCAAAAGAGCTGGCAGGTGAGAGAAAACAGAAAGGGATTGGGTGGGGTTGGGGCTGGCGGGTGGGGGCTGAAAGAGCCAGGGTCTTAGGACAGAGGGAGGGTTGGGGAGGCCGGGAAGGGGAGCTCTAGGAAGGGGTGCCTGAGTTATTATATAAATGGGTGCCTTTCCTGTTTTCTAAGAGGCATGTAGAAAGGTTAGGATGATTTGGGGCGCTGGGCTACATTTCTCAGATGAAATATTGGTCAGAACCCGGACTCCGGGAGTTCTGTACAGTTTAGAGGAGATGCCTGGTCACAAGAGTGACTATTACATACCAAGACTGTTTCTTGGTGGCCTGGAAATTATAATTTCCTAGTGGTTGCTGTCTTTCCGGGTAAGACATTATGTATATTTAGGCCTGGCACATAATAGGTGCTCAATAAATATTTCTAAAGTGAAATGAGGGGTGCGACAGGACACGGGGTGCTGGGGATGCAGTGGAGGACGGGCAGGGAGGAGTCCAGACGCTGATGCAGGAGAAGCTAGTGAGCAAAGCTGCAAGCCCAGAATCTGAGCCCTGCTTCTTGTCACCTCCCCTGCTGCGACCCTGTCGTCCCCCAGTGGTCTATTCCCAGTGGAGCAGCCAAAGGGATCCTTGGAAGACAAGGATCCGGTCATGTGGCTCCATGGCTCAAGTTCCCCGATGGCTCCTATGTCTTGCAAGACCCCACAGACCTGGGCCCCATTGGCTTCCCTTCTGACGCCCCCTTTGTGAAGTCCCTCCAGCCACCTCCTGCCTCAGCCCTTGGCACTCACTGGCTGTTCCCACTTTCTGGAATGCTCTTCCTCTAGGCAGGCACACGGCGCTGCCTCACATTCACATCTTTGGATCTCAGCGAGGCCCACCCTTAAGATCTTTAACCTGCGCCCCTCCCCCCTTCCCTTCCAATGCCTCACCCTGCTCTGCTGTGGTTTCTCCATCGCCCGTGTCTCCCCAGCACATTGTATATACAATATTCACCGTGTGTGATGTTATCTGCCTCCCTCCACGAGGCCGGGCACTGGGGCCTGTTTTTCTCACTGATCTATCCAAGGTGCCTTGAATCGTGCTTGCCCTCAAAGTAGGGGGCGAATGAATATTTGTTGAATGAATGAATGAATGAATATGTAATCCCAGGGCCAAGCTGGCTGTCTCCGGGCTTTGCACTGGCCCAGTTGGGGGAGAGAAGTCCTCTGTCCCCAGCCAGGGGCAGCTCCTCAAAGGCCCAGCTGAGGCTAAATCCCTCAGGCCCTCATTCCCCTTCCCATGTTTATCAGCGGCGGCGGAATCTACCCTCCCAGCAACGGAGCATCGACCTGGAGGGGGCGCTCTGCGGCTCTGTGCCCCTGAGCCTGCTCTGGCCATCGCCCACCTCTCCAAACCTCCTGCTGGGCCCTGTGCAACCACCCTCCCCCGCGAGCAAGCTCGGGCCTCTCTGGAGAGTCTGTGTCCTTGCCTGAGGCCTGCTGCCCCGCATCCTCTCCAGGGAGGCTGCTCACGCCTTGTCACCCTCAGAGTCAGGGGGTGGCGCGGAAGCCCTCCTTGGTCTCAGTT
This sequence comes from Cheirogaleus medius, assembly GCA_008086735.1. NCBI lineage: Eukaryota > Metazoa > Chordata > Mammalia > Primates > Cheirogaleidae > Cheirogaleus > Cheirogaleus medius. The sequence goes on along the minus strand of VBSM01000529.1, from coordinate 11,636,578 downwards.
ATTGGTCCAAGACCCCCACTCTCCGTGTCCTCTAAAACCTTCTCCTTGGGGGGCTGATGCCTTCTGGCTACCTCGCCTTTTATGGCCTGCCACCTCTAAGGTCCCCACCGCCCTCCTTCTAGTAAACACTTGGCGCCTGGCTCAGGGCTTCCCCTGGACCCCACGCCCTGCCATCATCCTGAGTGACTTCAGCATCCGTGGGAGCAGGGCACCAGCTCCCCAGGCGTTTATCCCTTGATACCTGAGTGTAGCGACTTTGACTTCCCTCTGTTCCCACTCTCTTGCCTTGAACTTCACCTGCCATCCATGATGGCTCCACCGCCAAAACTACTCACTCCTAAAATCCCAACCTCTCAACTCTTCCTAGCTTCCTTTTCTTGCATTTTCCTTAGTACTCGTCACCATCTGACATGATGTATGCTTTGCTTATTTATCTTGTTTAATGTGTCTCCTCAACCCTCCAGAGTGTAATCCTCAAGAGGGCAAGGATTTTATTTTAGTTTCTTCACTACTATATCTGCTACCCATAGAATAGTGCCAGGGACATAGTAGATGCTCAATAAATATTTGCTGAATGGACGAAACACCATGCTAAGTGCTTTACATACACAGTTTTGCAGCATCTCTCAGTGGTAGGTGCTCTTACTATCCCTGTTTTATAAATGAAAATGCCGAGGCTCAGAAAGGTGAGACAACGTGCCCATGGCCACACAGTAGTAAGAGATAGGGCCGGGCATTAACCACGGCAAAAGGACCAGAGAGCCCATGTGCTCAACCATGAGTCTACACTGTCTCCAGCTTCTCCCAAGCCTTGTCACTTCTGCCTGAGTGTTCTCTTGAAATCCTCACCCCCACCCCCATTGCTGCTCCCCTGGAGCATCTCGACCACCTCCTAACTGGTCCTTCAACCTCCAGGCTGTTTCCCTTCTGGTTGTCTCTGTCACCACACATATAAGTGCATGTGCACGCGCACACACACACACACGCGCGCGCCTCCATTCCCCCTGAGCTCAGTGGCTGCCCAAAGCTTTTGTCCAAAAGGGCAAGTCGCACTCCTAGCCTGCCATCCAAGGCTCACCCCACTGGGTTCCCACCTCTCCCCAGTGCCATACCTGCCATGTCCTGAATGTTCCCTTTCTTCCAGACACACTGACCTCCTCACCATGCTCTGAGCAGGCAGTCTTTGCCTGAGATGGTCTTTGCCTCCTCTGCTTTTCAAAGTCCTACTCATCATCCAAGGCTCAGTTCCACTGTCGCCTCCTCCAGGAAGCCTTCCCTGACACTCCAGTCCATCAGACACTCCCTCCTTGGGGCTTCACAACTTTGGGGCCTTTGCGTATCACACCCTGTATTCTGAGGCACCGCTACCACCCACCTGGCTCGTCTTCCCACGGGGCTGTGGGCTCTGCAAGGGCCGTGGGCGTGCCTCTGTCCCTGCCGGTGCCCCAGCTGCCCGCACAGGAGGACTTCGGCATGGGGCACCTCCTGGTTCTGGTGCTTCATAGCACGGCCCGTGCGCACACCTGCCCTCACTCCACAGGCTCAGAGGGGAGCCTGGAGCCCAGTGTCACGCAGCCAGTGGGAGCTGTCACCTCCCCAAAGCCTGCTCTTTCCCGTCCAGCCCATGCTGAGCACGGGAGGGAGGATGTGCAGGGAAGGAGCAGGGAGAAGGGTCCTAGGCGGCTTCAGCCATCGTGACATGGGTGGAGAAGGCGTCAAGGCTCCTGGGGTCAAGGGCAGGGCGCTTGTGGCCCTCTTGCCAGGGGATATTTCCTTGTCACGAAGAGATTGGAAAGGCAGAAACTTGCTTGTTGGGTGGTAGCAGGTCCCAGTCTCTGGAGTACTGCCTGGGGTTGGAGTCCTTGGACGGTCACTTCCAGATGCTGGGCTCTGCCACCTCCAATCTGTGTGGCCTTGAGCAAGTCATTTAACCTCTTGTGCCCTGGCGTCCTCCAGGCCTATTGAGCTGGGAAGGTCCCTCGGGTCTCTGCCCAGTCCCCCGTCTCGGCAACACCCCCCTCCCCTGGATCCTGGCCTTATTGCTGAAACAGGCTCCATCCCTGCATCCTCGACTCCCTGTTGTCCCAGAGACAACGTGGCAGGTCTGTTCCCTCCACCTGCAAGGCTGTCTGGAAGCCTCTCACCCTCACGCCAGCCCGGCCCCACCCAGATCCTGCCCCACAGAGTGGGGGACCCCAGCCGAGTGGGCTCGGCCAGGCCTGGGATAGACGCAGACTGTGAGCCCATCGAGTGGTCCTGGGCCTGCCATCTGCCCACTTACCTGGGGCTGGGGGGGAGTCCTCATCCTTTGCCCGTCTCCAACCCCCCCAGGAAGCCCACGCTCTGATGGCCCCGTTAGGAGCCCGCATTCCATGGACAACCCCACCCACTGACCGGCACCAGCTCCCATCAAAGTGAGGCCCGGGGGGTGGGTTCTGTGGATCCGGTCTGATTGTTCTAAGCTTCTAGAATTCTGCGATTCTCACATTCTGGTCTCCTTCCTCTAAACCTCCCCACCTCCGGCCCGTGTCCCACCGATGGGAGTAACAAATCGATGTTTCTCCTACCCGCCCGCACCCCGCACATCCCACGCTCCAGCCACTGGGGGCCTCTTGCTGTTTCCGCAGACAAGCCCGACTTCTGCTGTCTCTCCTGCCGCTGATCGATTCTCCGGGAATGCTGCCCCCTCCCCTCCCTCCCCCACAGGAAATCTTACCCAGCCCTCAAGGCCAGCCCCAATGCCACCATCCCCATGGAGCCTTCTCGGGGTCTGCATGGCATAAGGCTGTCCCCCCGCCACTAGCATAGTTGGAACCTCTCGTGTTATTGTGTCATTTACTTCATCATCTGTATGTCGTGGGCCCATTTGACAGGTGTATATGGAAGACCTACTCTGCGCCCGACACCGAGCTAGGCCTGGGTTTCCGCAGCGAGCAGGATGGACAAGGCCTCAGCCCTCGGTCCTGTGTCCCGTCCCACCCACCCAGCCAGGAGCAGTTAGCGCCTAGGACTGGCAAGAACTCTGTCTCTCCCCAGTGTCTGGCCCATGGTTTGTGCTCAACAATGGATGGATGGCCTATGCTCTATTTGTTGAATGAATGAATGAATCAATGAATGACGGAACAGATAAATAGGATGGAATGTGCCAGGGTGGGATAGGCCTTGGCTATGGGTTCATTTAAAGAATCTAATAGTGGGGGGAATCCCTCTATTTCAGCCCAGAGCCCAGAAGATTCCATCCCAGAGATAGCAGTGGTCTCCTCTTTTGGGCTGGGGAGAATAGTCAGTATGGAAAATGCCCAAACTTTCGGTGCTTAGTGTCCTCACACTGCCTAGAGACCTGGGGTCCCGCCAGGTCAGATGTCCAGGACAGTCAGCCCCCCAGGAGGTGGGGACCCAGCCGCCCACGGTGCTGAGGCTTCCAGCTAAGGGACTGCATCCGGACCTGCTGAAATAGACACATGCAACTTTGAAAACTCCAGACAAATGAGGCTTGTCTGTGGGGTTCCTGAAAAGGTTCCTGTTGAGTAAGATCAGGAGGGGGCGGCTTAAATACATGCAAATGCTGCTGGCCTGCAGGTGGCAGGTGACCCGCGCCTCTTCCCTGGGGGCCCAGTGAGGTTCCAGCGTTGGAGCCTCTACTCATCGAGGGTCACTCAGAAACGAGCCTACAGGTCACTGGGACAATTTGACTCCGGTTACACAGACTCAGTTTACACCTGTCTTTCCAGGGGCACGTTAGCCAGGTGAGCTTGCCCCGCCAAGCTGCCAGCATCCTGCGGCCCCACTGAAAGGCACTAAACGAATTCTCTATGTGGCTCTGAGCTGTGTCCATGTCCCAGCGCAGCCCTCCCTGTCTTCTGAGGGACTCACAGGACTACAGAGGAGGGCTGTTTTGGAATCCAGCCTGCAGCCCTTGCTCCCCTTTCCCGGGGCTCCCAGGGAATTGAAGAGTAAGTCTTGTCCCGTGTCCTCCCCCAAAACCTCTGGGTGGTGAGATGGCAGGCTAGGGAGCTCATTTCTACCCCCTGGAACCTGCCTTTCCTCTTCCTTATCCAACAAGTTTTCACTGGGAGCTTCTTTGAAACTCAGTTTCACCCTCTGTGTAATGGGCAGATAGAAAGATGGTTTTTCCCCAGGGTTACTGTGAGGATTGCGAGGGAGACGCTGCCTATAAAACGCACCCCTGGGTCCTGGCCTCAGGGAACGCCGCCATTGCTGTTGTTCCCCTTCCTCTTCAGGGTGCCCTCCTGGCCTTACTCGCCCACCCACTTAGCCTGCATCTGGGCACCTGAGGTTTTGGCATTTCCCTGTGGTGGTCACAGCCACCTGCAGCTCTCAGACCTGCCACCAAGCCAGCCCCGGGCCCCGGGCTGGGTGTTGGCTGAATGACACATTCATTGCCTTAGCTTCTCTCTGAGGTCCCAGATCAGCATGGGCTAAGCTGTGAGGATCCTCCCTGACACATGCTGTCCCCTCGGATGGCACAGAGAGGCCTTGCAGGGTGGCAGAAGGCAATGGACAGAGAGTCAAGGCCCCTAGGCCTGAGTGCCAGCTCTGCCACCCAAGTATGTGGGCCACAGACTGGCACCGGCTGTCACATATGCAGCCTGCCCACGCCTCTCGGGCCGGCACGCAGCATGGCTGGCAAGGCATAAAGATTGGGGGGTACTGAGCCCCCAGGGAGGGCTTGTTATACCCCCAGCACATGGAACTATGCCTGAAACAGTTTAAAAAATAAATAACAGCTAAGATACATTGAGCAGCTACTATATGCCAGGTGTTGTTCTAGATGCTTTTCATGAGTTAGTTCAGGTGTAACCCTGGGGACAATACTACGAAGTAGGCATAACTATTATCCCCATTTTGCAGATGAGGAAACCGAGGCCCAGAGTGGTTACATCCCTTGCCCTAGGTGATGCACTTATAACTGGTACGGAGCCCTCAGTCACAAGGCTTTATTGCCTTGTCAGTGCTTGTTTGCTGAATGAATAAATGAGCGATCTGGAGAGGGTCACTCCCCAGGAGTTTCTCCGGGTCCTGGGTCCTGGCATCTTTATCTAAAAGCAAGAGGAGGTCAACCTGGAGAAATTAATCTCATACCTCTGGCCCAAGTTAGCCGTCCAGGGCCCAGTGGAATGCTCCTGGCTGTTCTAAGACACAACACAGGTGGGGACTGAAGCATTCCTATGTCAGTTCACCTACTCACCCATTTTAGGGAGGCCACTTATCCGACTACTTAGTCTACCCTTAGAGGTGGCCTGGTGTCCCGAGGGCCAGGGGGATTGCCTTATTTAATCCCACAAAGACCCTAAGAGTCGACTCCTCCCCACTTTGCAGCACAGGAAACCAGGACTCAGAGAGGTTAAGTAAGCTCGGGGTCCTACAGCGAGTGGGGTTTGAATCCAAGCAGTCTGGCCCCACATCCTGGGTCCCGAGTCCCTCTGCTGCCTGCTTCTTTCTAGCCAGGGGCAGGTGCCCACGCCCAGCAGTCACCTGCCAGCCGGCTCGCTCTTGCTCAGGGCTGGAGCAAACCCCAGGGCCCCACCTCCCCCTGCCCTTCCGCTGTGCCTTCCAGGGGTTGGGGGAGAGGAGGCAGCATCCTTCCCCGTGCTCTGAGCAGAGATGGTGGAGCCAAACTGTCACTGTCCCTCCTACAGAGTCAGCGCATGAGAGGCAACTTCCACTGGGAAGTCATATGAACAAAGAGGCCAGTGGAACACGGGGGGGGGGGG
>VBSM01000529.1:11611192-11630743 GCA_008086735.1 Cheirogaleus medius | reverse complement strand
AAAAAAAAGAGAGAGAGAGAGAGAAGTGTTAGGAAACCTGACCAAGGTCATAGGTCGTAAAGCAGCTAGTAAGTGATGGGTCAGGGAATGAATCCTGCCCGTCCGCTCCAGGGCTGCTGCGCTTGCCACTATGACACGGCAGAGTCCATGTCCACAGATGCAAGGGAGGAGCCTCCCCTTGAGAGTCCCAGGCATAAACTGGGGCTGTGAGCAGCAGTGACCAAACCAACCAGGGACAAGGAAGCAGAGTGGGGAGGCCAGCCTCAGAGTCCCCCGGTCGGCCAGCCAGAGCAGCAAGAGCTCGGGTCTGGGGTCGCAGCAGAATTAGGCTGGAAACCAGGCTCTGACTTGTGCCACTAGGGGACACAGGCAAGCTCTTCACCTCTTTGAGCCTCAGCTCTCTGATCTATAAAAAGGGCACAGTGGCATCACGGTGACAAAAGGGAGCGATGTGTGAAGCACCGGGCGGGGGGCACGGTGCCTGGCTGCGTCCTCAAGGCCAGCGGGCTTGTGAGGAATCTCTTAGAAATGGGCTGTCTTAGAAAAGTCTTCACGGGCTTAAAGGATTGAAAAAGACAGAATTAAGAGTGGTGAGGGGGTTCTAGCCCCTGACCAATTCACTCTTTCAAATCCACTACTGAGTCATAAAAGCAATGATCGTGAGTTTCTGTGCCTTGTACAAAGCAATTTATAATCAAAGCGCTTTCACATCCATGAATTAACTAGACCTCGATGAATCAGGGCAAAATAAAGATTATTATCCCCATTTTAAGGATCTGGAGACCGAGGCTTAGAGGGGAGGTAATGTGAGGGGACTGGAGTTTCCGGGGTGGAGCTTTTCCTGTCATCACTAACCTGCTGGTTTGCAGGGCGGGGGCTCGAGAGTGGCAGACGCCACTGGCCATGGGATCTTCAGGTCTGTAGGTCAGAGCTGAGTGCCAGTGTCGGAGCTGGGGGCTAAGATCCTTGGAGGGACTCAACTCACGACGACCCTTCCTCTCCGCGCTATTTGCTGTTAGTATTCTGACAACCGCTATGACACCCTTCTCTCGAATAAGCCCACGTGAGATCTTTACATGCCTTCCCAGTTCTCCTCTGGGCATGCGGCAGGCTGCAGGTCCCTGCCTGCTGGAAGGCCTGAAGTGTCTCTTGCTTCAGCCAGTGAAATGCATGGGAGTGAAGTGTGTCACTTCCAGGTGGAAGCTTTCAAAGCCAGTGTGTGCTAGGCCATGTCCTGTTCTACGCCACAGTGATGGTGGAGGCGGGTGCCCACAAGGACCCTCTGCCAACCAGGATCTAGGAGTGACGGCACTACGGGATGACAGGCATGACCTGCTTTGGACACGCAGCACGAGCAGGAATTAAAACACTGTTGCTTGTTACCGCAATGCAGCCTAACCTAACTTGGCCAGTACAGCTTGAATGTTTGGGTCTTGAGCAAAGATGAGGGTCCCAGGGACAGAGCCCACAATTTCAGGAAGGGAGTAAGAGGTGGAGGAGGGGAGATTGGCCAGCGAGGCCTCTAGAATATAAACTCCATGAAGGCAGAGATCTTCGTATATTTTGTTGACAGTCGTGTCCCCAGTGCCTAAAGAGCACCTGGCAATCAGCAGGTGCTCATTAAATGTTAAGTAAATGAATGAATGGCCCGAGGCGAGGCAGGCGATGCAGAAGCCAGAGACCCGGAAGGCCAAGTACACAGTTCCGGAAAGGGCTCGATGGTCACTCATTCATTCATAAACTCTACAAATATTAAACACTGACCATGTGAGTTCTCCATAGTTGCCCAATAATTGGACCAGAAAAAGCCCACTCCAAGTGAATCTACTCAAAACAGGGACCACAATGTCACAGGAAGTAGTGAATGAAGAAAAGATTTCAATTGGAATTTTATTTTGAAAAATGAAACGAAAAATATGAAAATAGAATCTTATATTGGACCAAAATCAGATTCTAATTGCAGCCATGTGCTAAAACTTTCAATGAACACATCAGGTATTGATTGTTCTGGGAGGGGCACAATTTTTTTGAACAAAACAACATGCTGGCATGATAAGACTTTTAAAATTTCACATGTCACTGTCACAGCATAATAAAGTCTCCCATCATGAATGCATTGTTGTCGATTTTCTCTTCTTCTTGTTGACTGGCCTAACTGCCTTTTCCTTGTTTGTCTATGACTTTGTGTGTGGGATTAGAAAAGTCCTCTAATGTTCCCTTTGATTGGCCTAGTTAAATCCTACAACTTTCATGAGACGTCAGTCTCACCGTGCAGTCCCTTGGCCTGGCGTGGTCAGCTGCTCACCCCACCCGGCCACCAAGGAGGATGGAGGGACATGGATGTCGTGAGATGGGTGGGCTGGATGCCGGCACTGAGCAAGAACAGATGTTTCCGCAGGGGCTGCTTTTAGAAGTGGCCAATTCGTGAACGTTCTTCTGTTATGGTGACTTCCTTTTTAACCTACGACTTCACATCTGTGGGGTCTCAGATGATGATGACACAGACACCTCACGGGGTCTGAGCAAGGAAGGGAGGACGTGATGGTAGACCCGGCAAACCCACCCCTGCCCTCCAGCCTCTCCTGCTCCGGCCCCCTTGTAGGCTGTGCTGGGGCCGTCACGCCAGCTGCCTGCCCTGGCCCTGTGTCCTGCCACTGTCTCAGAGTGGTGCCCACGGAAGGAAGGTACCAGCAGGGTGTCCTGAGCCCAGGAGTTTGGTCCCCAGTGTGGTCATAGGAAGAGGGAGAAGAGCTTGGTACTGAGACCCGCTGGGGTCCTCACCTCAGGGACATTCCTGCGCATCATCCAGCAAAGGGTTCTCATGTTGGAGACAGGGGTCCCTCCAGACCCCAGTGAGGATTCAAGAGGTGAAACTGCAGTTCCTCAGGATCATTAAATTGTCGTCCTGAGGTCCTGATCCGACCACAGTGCTCCCTGCTCCAGAACTGTCCACAGCCTTCACTAAGCCTGACTCCTTCATGCCAAATACAGCTTTGACATGTCACCCCCCAATCTGCCTTTGCAGCCTGGCCCCACGGTGCCCCTCAACTCTTCCCGTGTTTCAGACAGTCCAGAACACGTGCTCATTCCCAGACCCGTGAGCCCCAACTTCGCACCCTTGCTACGTTCTTCCCTCAACCCGGAGCCCTGAGATCCCACCTCTGTTTCTAAACTGACTTATCCCACCAGGTCCTTTCAATCCCGCCTCCCTCCGTGGGGCCTCTCCTGGCCCCTTTGTCTGGGGCTCCCTCTTCCAAGTCCCCCAGGACACAGCCTTACCCAGCTGCATCCTGCCATAATAGCTGCCACCCATGGAGTGGTCCTAACGTCCCTTCTAGAGGGTGCACAAAGGCCCTTCTCATTCCAGTCTCTCATGGCACCAGCATGTCACACATGCTCAGGAAATGCGTGGGGAACCTGCTAAACGTCTCTAACTTCGTTTCTGGGGAGCTGGCTCTGCCATTTGCTGTGACCTTAAATCTAGCTCTTTGAGCTCTCCAAGACTGGGTTTCATCATGTAAAGTGGAGATGAAATAAAACCCATGGGCAAGGCACCTGGTAGGGGGACGACACGAGGCAGGGAAGACACGGGTACTGGCCACCTCCCCTGATCCAGCTGCCCCTTCTCTGCTGCCATTGCAGGCTCCTCCCCAGGGACAGGACTGCAAGGAGGCAAGTGACCAGAAGCTTCTTGAGGACACAGACCCCACGCCCAACCTAGCACCGCGCCTGGCACAGGTGGGCACCCGGTGACTAAATGGTTTTCACTCCTTTTCCTGTTGCCACCCTGGCTTTTCTGCGCATCCACACTGACTTACTTGACACCGGTGGACTGAGGCCTCCTGGCCATCCCAGCCCCTCCTCCTGCACGCACCCCCGGTCACGTGGCAGCCTTTCCCTGCCCCTCTCTGTCACCTGCAGAGCACAGGCATCCAACGCTTCCTCCAAATCCCCACTGTAAAGTCACCTCGTTTGGGAAGCTTTTCTAGCTCCACACCGAACACCCCTGACCCCATCCCCCTCCCCTAAGGAATCCGGGGACCCAGGGGTGTCAGTGGTGGGTGGGGAAACATTCCCAGCTGGGCTTTCAGGAGGGAGCGCCAAGGGGTCACATGCACTCAAAGGAGATCAATGGGATGAAAGGACCTGGGCACCCCTGGGGACCTGGAGCCACACTCGGTCCCCTGACTCCACTGGGCAGTTCCCAATGCCCCCAAGGGTGTCTGTCAACTTCTTGTTTATGGTGACTCGGGGCTAGGCCTTGCCCAGGCCCCTTCCCAGTCTGGCTGCAGTGGGCATGCCTGTGAGGCCACAAGAAACATAAGTCTGCACAGCTTGGCCATTGGTCACTCGAGGTCGTGCCGTTAGAGGAAACCAGCCAGCAGGTGCCGAGGGAAACCCACGTGCTCAGCAGAGAGTAAAGCTGGGACCCGAGCAGCAGCCCAGGGCCAGGGGCCTGGAGGAGTGACTGGAGCCCCTGGGTGCCTCTTCCACTGCCTTCCCTTCCCAGGGCTGCCTCTTGTCCCTGCGGAGCTGGCCTCCCACAGGACCTCAGCAGCAGCAGCAGCATTTATCTGCTGCCAAGAGGCCAGCAGCCAAGGTGCTCCAGCAGGGCTGAGATGCAGAGAGGGAGACGAGGAGCACAGAGATGCTGCTTCCTCCCCTGGGCCGGGAGGGTGGGGGTGGGCAGGTTAGTGGGTGGGGGCAGGGTCTGCATGGGTGTCCCAGTGTCATCACCTGTGTCATCACCCTGGGGCGGGGTTCTCTGTCTCCTACCTCCTTCCCCCGCCAGGACAACTTTACAGCCTAATGCTGATGGCTAGAGCACCCTCCAAGAGCTTCATCTGGGCCACGCTTGAGGCCGTCTGCACGCTTCCCTGTGAGGCTGCAGACCCTGGCGCTGGGGAGGATGCTCAGAGCCAGAGCCACCCTAGGCCAGGAGCCTTGGCCCATCTCAGGCCAGAAAAACAGTGGGGTTTGCAGGCCACCCACCAGGGCATAGTGACCACCCGCCTTGGGCCCTGGACCATCGCCTGATCCCCAGAGATGGACGCTAGGCAGAGCTGGGTGATGAGGCACTGCAGCCATACGTCAGGACTCAGGGATGCTGCCCAGCAACCTCTGGGTCAGGTTCAACCCACAGTCCGCTGCATGTGCACACATGTGCACACGTACACACACATGTGCACACGTACACACACATGTGCATGCCCCGACACTCTCAGCAGACACAGCCCCCACCCCACGTGCACCCTTAACCCTGTACACACATTCATATACACATACCACAGACCCCCTTACCAACTCATGTAGCTCACATCATACACCTCACAACCCTCAAGGGACACCCCTCTACACACACATGCCCCCATACACCTCTCAAGCACATGCACACACATGCATATGCACGCCACACACACTTGCACATGTGCCCAGCTCTCCACTGCCCAATCCAGCTACCATGGAGCCTCATGCCCTCATGGTCTCCCCAGGAGCAGGACTGCAGCACGGCAGGTGCCCCTCAAGCCCCTGCCCAGTTCCTGTGGCCTGGCTGGGTTCAGACAGTGAACCCAGGGAGCAGTGGAGGAGAGGAAGAGAGCTTTGCCTCCTAAGTCTTAAAAAGAGAAGGAAAGGAAGGAAGGAAGGAAAGAAAGAAGAAAGAGAAAAAAAGAAGGAAGGAAGGAAGGAAAGAAGGAAGGAAGGAAAGGAAGGAAGGAAGGAAAGAAAGAAGGAAGGAAGGAAGGAAAGGAAGGAAGGAAGGAAGGAAGAAAGGAAGAAAAAGAAAGAAAGAAAGAAAGAAAGAAAGAAAGAAAGAAAGAAAGAAAGAAAGAAAGAAAAGAAGGAAAATAAAACAAGACCAGAGGCAGGAAGGTGCCTGTTGCTCCTCAGAGGGGAGGGAGGGGGACGGTTCCTCCCCTGCCCCCAAGCCTCCCGATGGCAGCTGCAGGAACGCCAGGGCGGAACTGTAGGGGCTGCCGCAGGCGATGTTATGACGGGACTTCCAGCGGGGGCTTGAGGTGTCGGCAGACACCACGCTGCACCACACCGGGTTCCAAGTCCCCCTCCCCCTGCCACCTCCCGACGCCTCCCGCTGCCCGGGTACCCCTTCTCCTTCCAGAGTCCCCTTACCTTAAGGAGTCCAGGGACGCAGGGCTCAGGGAAGGGTGTGCACTCGGCCAGTGGCTTTGGGGACAGTCACACCCCACCGGGCACCTGGAGGGCAGCAGGCATGAGCCCGGCAGCCTGGGTGGGCAGCCTGCAGAGCTCCCGACTGCTCTGGGGCCTGGGAGGACAGACCAGAGATGACAGGTGACCAGGAGATGGTGGAAGCAGGCGGCAGCGGTGGGAGGTTGGGAGGGGGAGAAGGAGGGAGGCAGAGACGAGACGCAGAGAGTCACACACAGAGAAAAGACAGAGAAACAGACAGAGAGCAAGCAAGAAAGAAGGAATGGGAGGAGAAGGAGTAGGGAGAGAGAGAGGGGAGAGAATGAGAGAGAAAGAGAGAGAGAGAGAGGGGAAGAGAGAGGGGACAGGACCTCAGCAGCAACATGTGGTCATGTTCTGTCACTTCTGCTGGAGTCCCGAGCCCCTCCCCGCAGCCGAGCACACAGTGCACACACCCTGACACACGTACCCACAGACACACTTGCACACGGAGGTGCACGCACTCACCACACACGCATACTCACCCTTGCTCAGCCGGGACAGCCCGGCTGGACCAGCCCTTACCTTGTCCCAGAAGCAACACGTGTGGGGGCCAATACTCCCTCTGTCCACACTGCAGCGGCTGCCTCCCTGCACCCCGCGCCGCTGACGGGGGCCCCTGGGGCTGGGCTCCAGTGCCCGAGCCCAGCGCCCGCTGCCCCGGCGGCCAGTGTGATCAATGCCCACATTGCAGTGGCTGTTTAGGTGGCCTGCAGGAAGCAGAGCCATTTGTTTTGTCAGAGCGTAACCATGACAATCACCCCATGTGCCACGCACCGCTGGTGCTGCCTCCCCACCCCTCGCCCTGCCCTCCCCCGTCCTCCTGAGCGCAGGAGAGAGCTGGAGGCCACTTAGCAGCCTCTGCCAGCTCCTGCCAGGGCTGAGGGAAAGGGCCCGGCCAGTGACAATGGGCCTGCGGGCAGCCCCTCCCTGGGGAACGGGGCTGTCTCCAGGTGATTTCTGCCCGGGCCCTGGGGACCCCTTCCTGGGACCAGAGCGAGGCTGGCCGTTCTACATCCCCTATCCCCCTGCAAGCCCGATTTTGAGGCAAGTGACACAAGCTGTCAATCCATTCGCCCCCCCAAGAGGCCATGACACAGCAGCAGACGGCTTTGGTTACCTCGGTCATGGGCAGTTTATCTGCCCAGGCCTTTGGCCGTGCCTGTCCAGCCTTGAGTCCTAAGCTGTCACTTGCTGCCCTGGCCATGCCGAAGCCACAAGGGAAATTTCTAGGCTTTAAGGTACAGCCCCTGAAGGCATCAGACTGGAGGTCCAGCCTGTGGCACACAAAGTTGGGCAGCCCAGAGAGCCAGGGCTTGTCACGACCAAAGACAAGTAGATCTAAAAGCCAAGTGGCCAGCCCGGTGGGGTTGCAAAACCTAAATTTGGAGCCTAGAGTTAAAGGTTCAAAGGTGAGAAGACAAGCCTCAGAGGTGCAGGATGGAGCTAATGATTGCATACTTATACATCTCATTTAATCCTTTTTAAGAAAACCTGAGAAGAGGGGCTTTATTCTACTTCCATAGAGAAACTGTGGTTCAGAGAGGTGCAGTGACTTTCCCATAGCACACAGATAGGAAATGACAGAGCAGGGACTCAGACTCACACCTGACAGAGTCCAATGCTGGAAACTTTCCACTACATCCCATTGGCCTTCTATACCTGTCGCTGTGTGCCAGGCACTGCGCACAAGGCCTGAAAGAAATGTATTGTCACTTGTTCTGGACCAAACACTGGGAGGGAGATCCTATGCTTATTTCAAAACTGAGCTCAGAGAGGTGAAGCGACTTGCCCAAGGCCACACAGGAAGTGGAAGAGCCAAAATTGGAACCTGTTCTGTCTGACTCCACCTCTCCACCCCACCTCCCTCACCACACACCGGCCACCTCCAGGACAATGAATGATCTGTCCCTTTTCTGGACTCTGCCTGAGGAGGGTAGAGTCTGAGGGTGGCGCAGGGATGTCAGGTGGATGCAATGGGGTGAGGGAGCAGCGATGCCACGTGGGGTCCCAGAACTCCTGTGCAGGTAGCAGACGGCACGTGATCTCAGGCAGCAGTCCACGAACCAATCGATTCCACCACTGGGAGTCACCCCCTTAGGACCCCCAAAGAGTGTGAAGTCCCGTCTGAGCGTCATTAAACATGCCCGGAGCCCCGGGTCAGCGCCGTCTTTGCAGGTGCGGCCGTGAGAGGAGAGCCCTGGCAGAAGAGCCCTGGAGAACAGTCTGGAGGGAGGGATTCGGGGGGTGCTGGGCAGAGGGCATGAGGGGGCGGGTGGGGCGTGGCCGCTTTGTCGGGATGACCTCTGAGTGCCTGTGGGGCGTTAGATCAGCCTCCAGCAAGAAGCAAAAACACTGTTGTAAACCGAGTAGAAAGTTCTGGTTTGGGGAATGGAAATTCCATTGTCCTTGTCATGCCAGGACCAACCAAGGTATGAGGCAAATGTCATTCGGTTCAATACTTACACTCGCCCCAGTGAGCCAGGCCTTGGGCCCCTGCTTGGGACCACGATGACGAGCAGGACACAGATTGCCAGGAACTTGGCAAGCGGGGAAAGGCGCACGGGTTGCTGTGTTACGGGTGTGAAAACCGAGATCTAGAAAGGGAGGTGACTCTCCCCAGCTTTGGTTCTACTCAGCAGTTCCCTAAAGACTTTCCGCGTACATCGTCCTATTTAACCCTCCTAGTCACCCAGGGCAGTGGGAACGGTCAGCCCTGCTCTGGGGGTGGGGGACTGAGACGCCAAGGGACTGGCCTGAAGTGACAGAGCTGGGATTCCAGCTCGATCCTCTTGGACTCCCAGTTCTAGTGCCCCGGCAGCACTGTCACATGGCACCTGGAATGGCAAGGGGCCACTTTTTAGCTCAGAGAGTCCTGGTTCCCTATAGGTAGGGGACTGGGCCTTGGGGTCATAGCCATTTAGAACTCTAACCAACCCCTGCCCACCCGCCCACAGGCTCCCAAAGCCCAATTCTCAGCCTCCATGAAGTTCAAGGTCTGTGTCTCCCAGTGGACCCTCCGTTCAGGCTCCATACCCCCTGGCCATCATTTTGACGCCGCCATTGCAAGCCAAGTTTGCGTTTCAGGACCAGACTCCCTGGGAGAACGTCAGCCTGGCAGAGTAGATCCCAGGCCACACAGAGGGTGTGAGCGGTGGCAGGAGACAGAAGATGTGAGATGGGGACTGGGTGGGGAGAGAAAGCTGCTAGATGGGAGGGACTTTCCAGAGCTGTCTCCTCTCCAGGGCTTCAAGATTTCCTCACCCCATTCTGTCCATTTCTTGGGGCTCCATAGCAAATCACCAGCGCAGGATGGATCAAACAACGGACGTTCAGTCTCGCAATTTTAGAGGCTAAAGTCTGAAGTCGAGGTGTTGGTGGGGCTGCGCTGCCTCCGAAGGCTGAGGCTCGACGGGCCAGTCGTTCCTGTTCCCTCCCCTTTGCTGGTGGCTTCTGGCAATCCCTGTCCACCCATGGCTTGTAGCTGCATCCCCCCAATTTCCGCCTCCATTTTCACAGGGCTGACATCTGTCCCCAGATCTCCCTTTCTTTCTCTTATAAGGACACTGGATCAGGGCCCACCCTAACCCAGCATGATCTTAACTCGATCACATCTGCAATGATCCTATTTCCAAGTAAGGTCACAGTCACAGGTACCAGGGGTTAGGACTTGAACATATCTTTTGAGGGGACATAATTCAAGCCAAAACACCGATTCAGAGGAAATAACGGACATGGGACAGGCATGGCTCCAAGAGGCCAGGCCGCTGGATTTTTAGAAATTCAGAGAGGGCAGGAAAGCAAGTCCTACAGCACAGCACAGTGGTTAAATGTGGACTCCGGTGCCAGACTGCTTGGATCAAACCCTGACTCCATCACTCCCTAGCTGTGTGCCCTTGGGGAAATGACTTAACCTCTCTGTGCCTCAGCCTCCCCTCATTGATGCATTGTTATGATCATTAAATGAGTTATTATTTGCAAAGCACTTCAGACAGCAGGGCTCTTAGCGAGCACCATTTGAGTGTCTAGTCACATAAACATGAAATACTCCCCAGACTAATGCTACTGACGCCCCAGACTAATGCTACTGTTTTAGAGGTGTGACAACTGAGATCCAGAAAGGGGACATGACGTCCCCCAGTCACCTGGTCAGGCCAGCCAGGGTACAGGCCATTTCTGCTTCCTTCCTTCCTCCCCGGGTTGGCCTCCGGAGTGGTTAAATCTCCTCCCCGTTTGTTCTACAGTTGTGGAAATCACGGTGAGGGGTCCGGAGGGGCAGCGCGAGGACTGGGTGCAGGAAGGAAGAGCGGAGGGCAGACGCAACAGATTCCTCCCGCCCCCACACACTTTTTTCCCACCCACCCTTTGTTTGCAGGAGTGGCTGTTGTGTGGCTGTTTCTGCCCACATGGAGGAAAACACGTCTCCGAGTGTGTAGTCAACACAGTCTGAGTAAGCAGGGAGAGCCGGTGCCCCAGTGACACAACCCGGGGCCAGGGCAGGGCTGGCAGAGAGGCCAGGGGAAGCCTACATGGGGGACAGGGGCCAGCGGTGGCTCTTTCCCCAGCACATCCTGAGAGGGTAGCCAGGCTGTATAGACGCTGCATCTGAGAGGACCTCGGTCTCTGGCGTAATTCCTGCAGGGGCTGGACCTAGCTGAGGACGGCTGTGTTGGGAAGGAGAACAGGCTCAAGCTTTGCAGCCAGTGGGGCTGATATATATCTCATTCTTGGCAAAAAAAAAAATCAAAACAAAACAGAACAAGAAAACCTTATGAACTCCCTTTCTCTTTCTCTCTGCTCTCTTGTTCCAATCCCTCATCTGGTGCAGGAAGTTGCATGAATGGCCCCAATTCTTCACCCCTCCCCGTGTCCATGCCCTTTGCCATGTGACTTGGCAGTTCTTCCTCTAAAAAGGTGGAATATAGCTCCTGTCCCGTCACCTTGGATTTAGCTGCATGACTCAACCAACGGAATATCAGCGGGTGAGATATAACTAAAAGCTGGTGAAGGGCTGATTGGCTTGTTCTCTTGCCTCTGCCCCTGTTGCCATAAGAAGAACATGCTGGATTGGCCCAGTGGTCCCAGGAGTCACATAAGGAATATACAGACCAAACCACCCCAGTCGACCCTAGCTGAGATCAGCCAACTGATGTATAAGCAAGTCCAGCCCGGCCCAGCAAAGCCACCCGGCAGAGCCTAGCCAAGATCAACCAGCTCTTAGCTGATTTAGAGATCTGTAAGAATAAATGATTGTTGTTTTAAGGTCCTGAGTTTGGAGTAGTCGTTACGCAGCATTTTCTGGCAACAGCTAACTGATACACCACCTCTTGTAGATTTCACCTTCTGGGTGTCTTTTGGGGACATTCTCCTCTCCATGCCCCCAGCCTCGGTTCCAGCCTCCAAACAGCTTCCTACCTGGTCTCCTCACCTTTGGCCTCATGAATTCCAATCCATTCTCCAAGCTGTAGCCAGATCTTTGTCATATCTGATGACACTATCCCTATCTGTTACCCCTTTCTCAACCCAGCCTAAAACCCTTCCGTGACTCTCCCACAGCTTTCCATAAGAAGTTCCACCTGTTAGCAAAGCATTCAAGGCCCTTTACGATCTGCCCCTGCCCAGCCCCCACAGGGCCCCCCCACTCCAGCCATGTAGAACTACTGTTCTTCCCTGGACTTGGAGCCGTCTCAGACCTCTGGGATTTTATCGATGTTGGCCCCTCTGTCTAGAAGACACCCTTCCCCTTCCCCTTCTAGCTGTCTTCTACTTGCCCTGCAAAGGAGAGCCTGCCCCTCTCCTCCCTCAGGTCTCCTGATTGGGGGCCACAGTATCCCATGCCCCTCACAGGGCCAAGGATCCAGTAGGGGCTCATCAGTACAGTATCGGATGAGTAAGCCTCCCTCATGGGCAGCATCACATCTAGCGCATTCTGTATTTACAGCGTCTAATGCTGACCTGATGCATAGCGGGTTCACAGCTATTTGTCGAATAAATGAATAGATGAACACATGACCTATTACCTCAGCGCCCCCCGAGAGTCATGGCAAGCTCCTCCGCTGCTCCCCAGAGAACACGGCAGTAGGAGAGGGGCCTTGGTGCCTGCCATAGCTGAGAAGAAGGCAGGGGAGAGAGGGTGGCACATCAGGGGACAGTGGGGTGGGGTCCAGGCAGTAAGAGTTGCGTTGTCTGCAGGGAATTTAAAAACAATTAAACTGGCTAAAAGTCAGTTTGCATTTTATTATCACCTTGTAGTGAGAAGTTTAACAATGTCACTGAGAAAATAATCCTCCACACTGATCGCACCCACCGCCTTTGCCTGATGTCCCACTGCAGGGAGGATACTGTCCCTTCTGTCCCCAGTGCCCGCTGCCCCACGAGAGTCTGACCCACCAGAGGACTTCCTTGGAGAGACAGGACAGCCAAGTCTCTGTAAAGAGACACCAACAACCTCAATATACACACACTAGGTCACACGAGCTTCCTCCCTTGGCGTAATGGGGCCCAGTTCAGGTCTGGTGCCAGGAAGACACAGGTGCGGCACGGTGCACACAGCCAGAAGGCAGCAGAGATGGGATTTGCACCCAGCTCTGTGTGCTGCCAAAGCTCATGCCCTCCACCTCTTCCAGGTCCCGTCTCCAGCCGGCCCTCGAGCTTGCTCTCCCCCGGCCACTGCGGGCACACTGGGCTTTGGCTGAGGACCCAGAGTTTGCTGCGGTGAGGACTGGTCAGGCTGGAGGCTGCTCTCAGCAGCAAGAGCATTAGGAGAGAGGCCACCCCTGGCCTTGGGGACCAGGCTTCGCTCAGAGCCACCCTGCACCCACCTAAATAATGACACCTGCCATTGGTCCCCTGCCCATCAAACAGGAGTCCTCGTGCCATCACTGGCTATTGTGGCACCACTTACACTTTCTGAGGTTTGATGGTCTTATCTTTAGAACGGGGGTGGGGAATCCTGTGTCTCCCCACCCCCCTCGGTGAATGGCAGCCCTGGCCAGCACACCCTGCGGCCAGCTGCCTGGTGCTTACAGCCCTAATCGCCTCTGGGCCAACTGCAGTAGGCTCTTGCCCCTGCTTCCCCTCGGGCACCTGCAACCTGCTCTCCACGCAGCAGACGGAGTGAACCTTGCCAGGCATCGAATCTGATTGCATGACATCCTGATTAAACCAGGAAAGGGTGTCCCATGCTCTCCAGATAAAGACACAATTCCTCTCCACCTCAGCCAGCAAGGACCGCAGGTCTGGTCCCTGCCGTGGCTCCTGCTTCATGTCCCTGCCCAGACAGACACTCTGCAACCTCCAGCAACACGGGGCCCCTTCAGGCCCTCATGGGCTCTGGGCTAACTCCCACCCCAGGTTTTGTCCAAGCTGCTCTCGTTCCCCAGAACGTCCTTCCCTCCTCTCTTCAACTAAAGCCTCCACTTCTTCAGGTGTCGGCTGAAGCACCCGTTCCCCAGAGGGAATTCGAGGTCCAATTCCCCAATCGCAGGTTCTCATGCGCTGAGAGCCTGTCCTTTGTAGACTTTGTAGCACTTATCACAACAATTGTGCATCTCGTTATGGAATCATTTGATTAATGTCTTTCTCCCCTGTGACAGTGCAAGCTTGGTGAAGGCTGATACCTTAGCTCATTTGGCCCCTGGATCTGCCATGCCTTGCTGGGTGCCTGGCATCAGATGGGCACTCAGGAAATATTTGTTGAATCACTGAGTGAATGAAATGAAATGAAATCATTGATGGAAATAACTTTTATCAAAAATAAAAGGTATCCACTTGGAATTACTATTGTACCTACTTTACAGGTGAGCATACTGAAGATCAAAAAAGTTAAGGGACTTACCTGTCCCCTGGTTTAGCAGCAGAGTCAGGGCTGGACCCCAGACATAGTTCCTGGCACGCTGAGGGGCTTGGTCCCTGCTTCCTGAGCTGAAGCGGGTTCTGCCTCCAACTCCAGTGTTCTGTCCCCTGCTCGCACCCTGCTGGCTCTCCAGGAGGTGGGCTGCCTGGGGCTTGCAGATGGCCGGTGGCAAGGGTCGGTGCTGGCAGGAGATGACTGCTCTGCCACCAGGCGCCTGTTCCTTATTCATGATCTGTTGCCATACATAGTGCCTTGGTGCAAACGAACAGGCAGTGACAGCTCCTGGCTTCAAAGCTGTCCTGGGGACAGGAACACAGCCCGGCCTGGCCAGGGCCCCGGGCAGTGGAGAGGTGGGGCTGTCTCGGAACAGGTGGCTGCTCAAGGTAGGGGAGGGCTGCTCAGGGGACAAAGAAGGGCTGGATCTCTGAAGCTATCAATCTTGTACCTCGCTCTTCCAGCTCTTTAAAAATAGACACGTTGCAAAAGGGAAAAGGAGGAAAACAGGTGTGGCTGGGAGCGCGCGCCCTCTCATTGCTCATGTTTTCTCCGCAGGGGAAAAGGGCAGTGCATTTCCAGTCTCTGACGCCCTCGGGCCAGCCTGAGACATCGTGTGATATGTCGTGGACCTGCAGTGTACCCGGGGCTGTGCCAACTGCTTTTATCCATGCTCGTTCGTGTCATCTTCAAAATAGCCCTGGAAAGTCTTCCATTGTTGTTTGTTTTAATTCAACAAATATCTGAATATCTCTTCTGTTCTAGACACTGGGTCACAATGGTCAACAGGATGGACATTGTCCCCACCATCATGAATTCTACACTCTGCATCCATGAGACCATTAGCATGATTCCCTGCCACAAAGGGATTACTTTGAGTGATGTGCTAGAGTCACTGGGGCAGGGGTGAGTGCGTTGGATTGGGAAGTCGTGGGGGTGGGGGGCTTCCCTGAGGAGGTGACACCCAAGCTGAAACCTGCAGGATGAGGAGGGACCCAGCTCGCAGCTGTTCCAAGGACAGGGCAGAGGGGGAGCGCTCAGGGACAGAGGGAGCAGCCGGTGCTGAGTGGGAAGGGGCTCTGCAGACCCAAGACCCAAGGCAGAGGAAGAAGATAACGCTGTCTGGAGCCAGTGACAGTGGCCCACACCAAGGAGAGGGGTGGGCAAGGGGCAGGAGGGAGGGCGCGGGTCACCGTGAGAGTTGGAATTTTACTCTGAGAGCAAGGGACAGTCACTGAGCGGTTATAGGACGGGGAGAAACAGGCTTTCGTTTGCATTTTATGAGGTCCTCCTGGGCACTGTGCAGAGAATGGGTGAGCGTGGGGGGAAGGTGGGAGAAGGTCCATGGAGACCCTACTGCAGTGACAGCGGTAAAAGGTGGTGGCGGTGGTGGCGGTGGTGGCACTGGTGGCGGTGGTGGCGGTGATGGCGGTGGTGGCGGCGGTGGGGGCGGTGGTGGCGGCGGTGCTGCGGAAGGGAAGGGAAGAAGCGAGGCTGCTTGCCCAGATGTGGGCAATTACACGGTGGTGGTGCCACTCGGACAGATGGGCAGAGCGGGGGGAGGGCCGGTGGGTGGTGGCATTGATGGAAATATAAAAATCTGCCTAGGACGTAATGAGTTTATGGCACATCATGTATCCAGGTAGAGTTCACAGTTTGGAGCTCAGAGGACACTGAGCTGGAGATAAAATTTAGGAGTCATAAAGCTACACAGGGTAATTGATACTCTGCAGCTGGATCCTCTGTGAGCTGAGGGTCCGTCGAGCACCAAGTGCAAGTTCCACGAGAGCAGGGACCATGCCCGTCTTGTTCGTTGCTATCTGCCCAACACCTACAACCTGGCACATGGTAGGCACTTGTTACATCGTTATTGAAGACAAAGGGAGAAGCTGCGAAGGAAATGAAACACATGGTGCCTTTCTTCAAGGAGCTTATGTTATGTGAGGCCCCCCAGAAAGAAACACAGTCTGAAATACATAGAACAGTCACTTAACCAGTTTGCAATCAGGGACCATTCGAATGAGCCAGGGCTGACATTCACCTTAGCCTCCCAGAACCTACCATGGTGGGTCCAAGTGAAGAGGCCAAGCACACTTGCGAGGAAAACGTCTAAAGATCTAGAGAGCAACTATTCATATTTTCAAGCCCTAGACATAAAAGAAGTATCTATTATATGCTCTTAGACACATTCAGTGGGTTTAGGCACAGTTTTGCTTTCCTGCAGCATACCGAGCATGTCTCTGTCACGGCACTTGTCACGTCGCATTGTTGCCCTTTGGTTTGGAGACATCCCTATCCTTCCACTTCCCACCCCTCTACTCATCCAACCACCAAACTTCGAGCTTCTGAGGGTCGGGGGCTTTACCCACCCTCACAAATCCGATTTGTCTGTGGAACTCGAGAGGCTGGCTGGGTGTGCCGGGCATCTGATAGGTAATAGACTCTATTCATCCCTGACAGCTGGCTGTTAAGACGAGCCTGGCACCTTTCTCTCTCTCTCTCTCTCTCTCTCTCTCTCTCTCTCTCTCTCTCTCGCTTCCTCTCTTGCCTTGTGATCTCTGCACACACCAGCTCCCCTTTGACTCCCCCATGAGCGGAGGCAGCCTGCGGCTCCCACTGGAAGCGGATGCTGGCGCTGCGCTTCTTGCGCAGCCTGCAGAACCGGGAGCCCTGGGAGCCAAATACACCTCTTTTCTTCCTGCATCCCCGAGCCTCAGGTGTTCCCTTGTAGCAATGCAGAACAGGCCAAATGCCTTCGGTCCGGCCTCTTGCTCTCAGTGGTCAATCACATCGTGTTTCGGTGCAGGGAGCACATCGCCAGCCTGGGAAGGGGGCTCAGCGCTCGCTTCTCAGGTTGGCTCCTGCAGAGGCGGAGGCCGCAGGGAGGCAGCGTGACTTAGTTCTGGGGAAAATGGGCAGAGAGAATCGTCTCCCACAACTACGCTTCCTCGTTCCTCCCTTTTGCAGACGTTCAGTGGCTCATGTGACACGGGCAAAAGGCACAGCCTCCAGCGGGCTTCTGGTCGGGGGTTCTGGCCCGTGCTGTGTTCTTTTTCACAGTGAAAAGGGAGGGGTGGCGCCAAGGGATGTCCATGCCCCTGCTTAACTCCCAGATGTCCCCAGTGAGCACTTGTCCTCGCCAGGCCCTTAGTCCCTGCCACGGGATTGGAGGGAACCACACGTGTGGGCAGAGAGCCCAGGGCCCGGCCAGGGCCATCATCCAGACGAATGCAATTGCGGCGTCCTCCTCCTTATCAAAGAGCGTTTCTGTTTGGGGCAGGCTGGGACTGGTGGCTTGCAGGCCACAGGTGGCCACGGTGTCTTCCACAGCATGTGGGCTGGCAGCTGCTGCGCTCTCTTCCCCGCTGTATTTGGGAGGACGTGTGAACTCTGTCCCTGATGGGCCCTGGGCAAGTTACTAGAACTCTCTGGACCTCGATACCCTCCTTTGTAAGGTGGGGATCCCGACCCCTGCCTCACGCGGCTGTTGTGAGGACAGAGGAGCTCAGGTGGGTCTGGGGCTCGGGGCAGGGTCTGGCACAGGCTGAGCCACCCCTGTCCCCACCCACCCAGAGCTGACATGGAAGTCTTCCTGCACCTCCACCAGGCAAGAATTAAAAGATTTAGTTCGTTTCAGATAAACAGTCCTCTTCCAGGCCAGGAGAGCCACACTTCCCAACACTCAGGAAAGTAACTCTTGGTCTCAGCCAAGGACCTTCGTAGGCTACTGTCAGAAGGCTGCCAATGCAGCTGAGGTCTCCACGTAGCAGAACACGCAACACCCTCTACAGCGCCCTGTTTACAGTCTCAACAGCGACGCTCTAAAGACAGCTGATTTACTGTACACGCTCTGTGCTCCAGGGGATTTCCACCTATGAACAGATCCCGGCCTCACAGGAGCCGCACAAGCTAAGTCTTTCTTATAATCTGCATCTCGCAAAGGAGAACACTGGAACAGAGAGATGGAGGGAAATCAGAGGCCGAGCCAAGATTTGAACCCGGGATGCCCGCCTTTCTCCTCGGCACCATGCTTCCTCTCACCCGCTGCATGAGAGCTTCCCATGACCTGCTCCAACGTGTGACTCCCCTCTCCCCCCACAGGAGCCTCAGGCCCCCATGGTGACAGTCACTGTGGGCATGTGGACAGGCCTACGGGTTAGACTAATTGATTGTTGTCTCCCCTGGGCTCTCAGAGGCCATGGATTGCAATGTTGTCGTCCCAGGAAGTTGGACGGTGGTTTTTCTCCCTCAAAGACTTTTGTGGCTATGAACTTGGACCCCGGGCCCAATCCCCAGAGAATGGTGACGCCTGCTTTGCTATCCCTAAGGAGCAATCCAGAGCCTCCGAGGAGCGAGGTCGTTGTCATGGTGTCTGCCTCAGCTCTTTCCAGGCTGGGCCCAGCCAGCCCGGTCCAGATAAGCATCAGATCACGCCTGGCTGGTGGCAGCGTTTCCAAGGGGATGCGGGCCCCTGAGATGCTCTGTGGACGCCAGAGAGGAGCCAGTGGGAGACAGGCACAAGGGTTCAGAAGGACATCGCTCTCCTAGGGGCTGGTCCTGCACTCGCGACAGAGCCCTGCCTGTTGAAGTCTCCCAGAGCACCCAGCACAGTGCCTGGCATATGTGCACCCGCATGCATTCATTCACTCATTCGACCGACATTTATTGAGCACATCTAGGTGCCGAGCATGGGGGACACTATGAGAGAGTAAAAACACACACAGTGCTGACCCTCATGGAGCTCACATGTTAGTGGAGGAGGGAGCCACGAATTAATATAAAAACAACTGTGATGACAAATGCCACCAAGAGAGCTACATGGTGCTTGCCTGTCCTAGGAGAAGTTGACCTAATCAGGAAGGTTGGGAAGTATATTTGAGTTGAGATCGGAATGAGTGGGTGTTAACCAGAGGAGGAGGAAAAGAGCGAGCCTCCCACGGCATGTGCAAAGACCCTGTGGTGGGAACGCACCGGCTGTGCGTGTGGCTGGAACAGTGAGAGCAAGGAGCTGCCTGGAACAGGCCCTGCCAGGCCTTCAGACTATGCTGAGGAACGTGGCTTTTATCTCCAGGGCAGCTGGCAGCCATCAGAAAGGTGTTAGGCAGGGGAGAAGTGAAAAGGTGTTACGCAGGGGAGAGGTGACCACATCCACTGTGAGACGATCACATGGCTGCGAGTGAAGCTGCGAAGGGATATGCAGAGATCAGAGGGGGTGGGAAAAGTGCTCAACGGATATTTTAAAACTGTTTTTAAAATCCGTCCCCCGTCTCCCTTCCCCACTGCCGCTGCCTTGGCCCAGCTTCCTTCCTGCGGAATGCATGGCCTCTGCCACTTCCCATCGGCAGCCACCTGGCACGTGGCCTCTGCGTTCCCATTCAGAGCGCCAGCTGCACCCGTATCCTCCGTGATCACCAATCACCATCCCTTCTGCGTCTTCCTTCCCTCGTTGGGGACTCTCACTGCGGTCACATTCCCTGTCCCGGCCCCGCCCCCCCATC
>VBSM01000529.1:11597489-11611092 GCA_008086735.1 Cheirogaleus medius | reverse complement strand
CCTCCCAGAGTGCTAGGATTACAGGCGTGAGCCACCACGCCCGGCCTATTATTTACATTTTAAGGATGAGGAAACTGAGGCTTGGAGAAGGGAAATGATCCTCTCTTGCAGCAAAGTCATATGTCAAGTGTGTGGCAGAGTTGGGGTCTGTCTACCCTAAACGTTCATGTTCTTGACACCATGGCGGCAGCCTCTTCCTGAGCTGGGATGGGACGGGAGGTGTCAATTGGCCTCCTGGGGGGTCCATCGTACCTGGGGAGGGAAGGACTCAGGATGCACAATGCTTTACACCATAAGTAAAGGCAAACTCCTTGGTCTCTCTGTAGCTTCTCCTTCTAGAGGTTCCTCTGCTTCGGACAACAGCACTGGGTGTTTATAGGTGATAAACATTTATTTGGATGTTGTAAACAACATGGAGGCATTATGGCTATCTCATGAGCATGTATACGTGTCAGATTCTGTGTGAACTGCTTAGCTGGCATTATCTCAACAAAACTTTACAAGAACCCCACGGGGGAGGTGTCATAATTATGCACCTGCTGGAGGGAGAAGACAGAGGCCCAAGCCCTCATCTACAAAGAGAGAAGCTGCACTGGGCTGGCCCCAAGGCCACTGTCCCATGTCTGTGAAATATTCATTGCACATGTACAAGAAATTATTTGCTTGGGTCTCAAGGTCATTAGGGCCCAACCGCTTTTATGGTCCTTCCTGAATCCCTGGCCCCCAGCCCAGGGTCCTCCCATGCTTCTGGGATTCCCTGCAGGAAGGAGGTCATTGTCACTTTAATTCTCTGTACTCCCTCCCTCTATCCATCCAACATTTATTAGTGCCTACTGTAAGCCCTGCCCTACTATGTGCTGTGGCTACACAGAACCAAAAAGCAAGGGTCCTCGAGGAACCCACAGGCCAAAAATCTGCCTCTCCAAAGAGGGGAGCCCACGCTCCAAAGCTGACAGTGCCAATCAGAGACCAGTTAGAAAATCTGCTTTCTGGAAGAGCCCGGTAACTCGTTGAAGCTTGGTGGCCGGAAGATGTGCTCAGAAAGTCCTTGTTTTTCCCTCCTGCCAGGAAGGGCTGGGGCAGAAGTTGCAAATTGATGGGAAAGGAATTAGCTCAGCTGTGGCTTCTCCCCCACGAACATCAACAATGAGGAAGCATCTTGCAGAGTCTGGGCAGAGTCGTCATGGTTGGAGTTCCCCTGGGCCGGGAAGCTGGCTGAGATTTTTCTAGAGACAGATTGTCACGGCTCCTCCATCAGCATCAGCTCAGGAGGCATCTCTCAACAGCTCACTCTTCCTAGTGGCACTTCCGCGGGGGCCAGCTGTAAGCCAGGCTCTGCCTTCCCGCAGAAGCTCCTGTAACAGGTGGCACCATTCTGTGCCTTCTGTGGACCGGTTTCTTTAAATGTGATGCCCTCACTCCCTGCCATAGTCCGGGAATGGAAATGGTATCATCCCCGTTTTCCAGATGAAAAACTGAGGCTTGCTGGGGGAGACCACACAGCCAGGCAGTGGCAGTGTGGGTGTGGGAGCCGGGGTCCCTGTGACATAAGCCTTTATCAACTCTGTATGTATCATGTTGCTTTGAGACCGGGCAGCCCCGGCTGTCGCATCAACACTATGTAAAACTGTGATGTCTTCTAAGTTTCTGGTCCCTCTGGTTCTGGGGACCAGGGAGGGCTGAGTGCCCTCAGAGGCCCAGGCAGGGGGATGGGAGACCGCTGGAGTGAGCTCCCAGCAGATCTGAAGCTTGTACCTATAAGTTTGGAACCTGGAATCCATTCGTCTAGGCAAGACGGTGGTGGCTGGATTTCCAGACGGGCCCACAAAATCCCAATGGCCCCCCAACACTAAGAGGGTTACTGATAGTATTTCAACCACACCCAACTGTCACTTATAATTCTGTGGCTGCGGGAAATGCGTTCTGAGGTTTTACTCATGATACCAGCAACATCTCTCTCCTCTTCATTGCCCCCTAACCCTAAGCTGCACCCTCAGAACTCCTCCCAAAAGGCAAAGGTGGGGGCGTCCCTCATTTTTGCGCAAGGAGAGAGCCCTTCTGGGCACCGGTTAATACTCCACGTCTGTCCAAGACAGCGCTTGACGCTCAGCAGGTGCTCCACAGCTGTCGACAAAAGCAGAGAGAAAGTGGAGGTGGAGGACAAGGGAAAGCGGGTAGAAAGGCAGGCAGGAGGGACGGTGAGAGGTCAGGAAGGGAAAGAGGGAGGGACAGGCAGGCAGGAAAACAGTAGCAGTGTTTACTGCTAGGGTGTTTGGAGGGACGAAGGGCAGATTCTGCAGGTGAGCCAGCCAGACGTGCCTGCGCTACACGTGGCCCCCGCCTGCATCATTTTGGTTTTGGCTGGCCGGCCTGCCTCGCAGATCAAGCATCCTTCAGTGGCAGGAGGGCAGCCGGGCTGCCCCCGACAGGGCACATGGCCATGCACACCGGCAACCGCTCCACCAGGCCCCGGCTGCAGGGAGGGCAGTGAAGGCGGATGTTCGTGCCTCGCAGATGGCTCTCTGTTCCATCCCGGGCGTCCATTTGCCCTTTCCTGGTGGAAGAGATTTTGTCTGGCAGACAGGCATCGCTGGGTGTTGCCATGGTGATGGCTATGATGTCACTCGGGAGTAAATCAAATTGCAAATCTCACGGTTGAACAGCTCTACTTTGGGAGGGTCGTTAGGAAGGAGCCAAGAGGGTTGACGCAGCAAGCGAAGTCGCAGGTTGGATCTGTACCGAGTCTGTCCCTCTCCTGTCTCTCCTTTGCTTTGTCACCTCAGATGAGGCTCATTTGTTCACTCACTCAAACACTTTTTTTGAGCACCTACTATGTGCCAAGCACCGTGCTGGGTAAAACAGATGGGGTCCCTGATTGACTGCACCGAGGTTACAGTCTAGTGGGCAAGAGAGAAACACATGAGAAATCACACAATAGATGTGTCACTACCACTGTGACTCACGCAGTGAAGGAACGTGCCAGAAGTACATTAGTTTGCTAGGGCTGCCATAACAGAGCACTACAGACTGGGTGGCTGAGACAACAGAAATTTATCTTCTCACCATTCTGGAGGCTAGAAGACCGAAGTCAAGGGGTCAGCAGGGCTGGTTTCTCCTGAGGCTTCTCTCCTTGGCTTGTAGATGGTCAGCTCCTCCCTGTGTCCTCACGTGGTCATCCCTCTGTGTGTGTGTGTGTGTCCTAATTGTCTCTTCCTGTAAGGACACCAGTCATATTGGATTAGGGTCTATCCTAACAACCTCATTTTAACTTAATCACCTCTTTAAGGACCCTATCTCCACAGACAGTCATATTCTGAGCTTCTGGGGGTCAGGATTTCAACACACAAATTTGGGGGGGGGACACAATTTAGCCCAAAACAGGAAGTGAGGAGAATGTCTGAGAGGAGGATGCCGGTATCAGAGTGGGAGAGGGGCCAGGAAGGCCTCCCTGAAGAAATGACAGCTCAGTGGGAGGCGATGTCCAGGAAGGCAGGGGAAGATGGAGATGGACTTCCGGGGAGAGGAAGCCCCTGCTTCTCTTCCATGATGGAGCATACATTTCCATCCCATGGCCTTTGGGCTCAGCCATACGACTTCCTTAACTAATGGAATGTCAGTGGATGGGACCCCAGCTGAGGCTTCATATGCACTCGCATGGTTTGGCTCACCCTCCCACGCATCCGCCACCCATCACGAGAACATGCCTTGCGTAGCTGCCGGTCCACACAACAGAGAGACCTACAGAGAAGATCAGAACCTGACCTGTAGCCTACAGAACAGCTTTAAATGACCCACAAAGCTATCTGCAGGAGAAATAAACGTTAGCTGTGGCAAGTCACTGGGATCGGGGCCGTGTTTGTTGTGCAGCATTATCACAGCAATCGCTGACTCGTACACTGAGCGAGAGATGAGGCTGGCTTGGATTAAGGTGATGGCAATGGGGCCAGAGAAAAGTGGCCCCATTCAAGATATAGTTTAAAGTTGTCAACATATAGGTGGCATTTAAGTCCTGGTGTGGATCTACCAGGAATACAGTGCGGGATGAGGAAAGGGACCAGGATCAATCCTGGAGGGATTCCACCAATCAAAGGTTGGGAAGTGTGTTAGCCTGCTTGTGCCGCCATAATAGAATGCCACGGTCTGGGTGGCTTAAAAAACAGAAATTTATTGTCTCAGAATTCTGAGAGCTGAAAGTTCAAGATCAAGGTGCTGGGGGCTGATTTCTAGCAAAGCTGTTCTTCCTGGCTTGCAATCGGCTGCCTTCCCGCCATGTCCTCACATGCGCCTGGTGTCTCTTTCCCTTCTCATGAAGACACCAGTCCTGTTGGATTAGGGCACCACCCTTAAGTTCCTCCTTAAAACCTCTCTTTCCCAATAATGTCACATTGGGAGTTAAAGCTTCTACAGATGAATTTGGGGGTCAAGGGGGACACAGTTCAGTCCACAACAGGTAGATCGCCCCAGGTCCTAAATGCAAGAATGAAAGCTGCAAGGCCTCCTAGGACTTAGATGGGGAAGTCAGGCAGCATCACATCCACTATGTTTTATTAGTCAAAGCAGCCAACCCAGATTCAAGGGACCAGGGAGAAACAGATTCCATTTCTTCGTGGGAGAAGTGGCAGAGCCACATTTGCAAAAGGGCATTTAGGACGGAAGGGATCACATGCCCACCTTTGGAAGCAAGCATCACAGAGCTTCAAGGATGAGTGAGTAGGAATCTTCAGGATTCTCTCTGGTCCTCTGGCCACCACCAAGGCACTTAGTTACCTGGAGGCAGAACTTGTAGCCCAAGACAACCTCAGGGCAGCTCCCTCTTACCCTCCTTTAGTCTAGCTAGTTATTTGAGAACACCCACGCTGGAACCTACATCATTTCATGATTATGACAGGCACCTAGAATGTCTTGAGTATGAAAACAGTGGACCTATTGGCATCTTCTAAAGGTGATGTGGTCGGTGGCCTTGGATGTCAGTGCCCATCCCTCCTTATAGTGATAATGCGGCCTTGTTGCTCCTGTGTGAGTCCCCCACCCCCAGCCACGAGCAGGATTGGTGGGGCTGTCAGTCAAGGTGTCCTGTCCTAGGCCCAGCCAAGGAGTGGACTCAGGACTTGAGATTGTTCCCAGAGCTCATACCTAACGGGGAGTCACACAAAGACAGTGACTGTGAACACAGGACCCTGGCAGAGGTTGCCCTTTGGTTGCTGCTACCTGGGTCCTCAGTTTCTTCTTCATTCCAAGATCCAGTTTGTTTGTTTCAGTTTTTCCTTTGATCTGAAAGCTTTTCCACATCTTCCCAATGAATTTATTCTTTGCTTAAGTGACCCAGTGTGGATTTCTGTTCTATCCAGGCAATGATCCCTCACATGGGTCTTGGCTGCAGAAATCTCACATGACCCCTTTGCCACAAAGAGGCTTTGACTCAGGGAAAACATCTCTTTAAACTCTTCTTTGGGGGAGGGAGTTGGAATGTGCTCCTTTAAGATGACTTGGAGGCATTGCATGGCTTTTTCCTTTGCAGCATCTTGATGACATGAGGGTAGAACAGATTGTCCCTTTCCTGTTGCCTCAGATGCCACCGCTGCAGGGAAAGGTTTGTGGACCATGTGTGACAGCATCAGAGTCGGCAAGGAAACGGGAGCTTCGAGCAAAGAGAAGGCCACTGGCCAGCCCCTCTGACGGTGGCCCTGGCAGAGCAGTGGGCCCAGAAGCCACTGCCAGAGACCCCGGGAAGTGTTGGTGAAAAAGAATCCCAGGTGAGTGTGGTTTTCAGGGCAGTGGGGAGAGTGGGCCACCAGTAACCAGGGGATCTGGTTCCCGAGTGGCCGGCGGTGTGACAGTGGGGCGTAGGCCACTCTGATGTTTGGTTTCCTCATTTGTCAAACTGAGAGTAAGGCTAACGCCGCCGTGCAAAGGTTGCTGTGGGGGTTAGGTAAGTACGTACAGGTCAGAGTTTTTTGGAATTTGCGCACATGTTGCTGGCGGAACATTAGACACTTTTCATTGGCACACGAATAAACAAGTTTTATTTTAGCAGTTGTGCATTCATTTCTATGGATGTCACCATGAGTAATAAGCACACCATGGCTGAAACTTTGTGGATATTGATCCTGAGGATGAGGCCAAATTTTAAAAGTTAGTCACTTCAAAGAAGAGTATTAAGTAAATGATAGGACAGACAGTTAAAGGATGTGGTGACCAGCTTTGGACAGGTGTCTACAGAGGGGGTTGGGGGGAAGATGGACGTGGCTGGAGGGGGTGGGCAGGGACAGTGGGTAGCGAGACCTGGCTGAATCTGGGCCCACCAGGGTCAGAGCTGGAGATCTCTGTGGAACATTCCGCCCCAGGCACTGGTGAGTGGGTGTCAGAGCTCCCACTCCGCAGGGACTTCTGGACTGTGCCTCTGTCCACCTCCTAGCGCCATAAGGGTTGTGCCTGTTGTGTCTTAGGAAGAGGAAGTATTGTCCTCTACCCTTGGGGACAAGCCGTGCCGTGGCTACAGGGGGCAGAAGAGGATGGCCGCCGTCAGTGTTCCTTCTGCCTCTGAGACTTGCTCTCTCAAGCGGGCAGTGGCCGGAGCGAGGGCCTTCGGGAGCAGGCAGGGCTGGGTCTGCATCCTGGCTCTGCCGTCTGCCGGCTCTGAGGCCCCAGGAGAGTCCCCCCGCTCTGAGTCTCAGTTTCCTCATTTGTGAAATGGAGGTGATAAGAGTTTTTGAAAAATGTGTTCCCCACCTAATTCTCAAAGGGATTTGGGATGCAGTTGGTAGGGGCTGTAACAGCCTGGTGAGCTCATGCAGCCCCAAGAGCACGGCCGAGGCACCTGCAATAGCACCTGGCTGCAAACACGCGTCCCTCACGCTGCTAACACAGGCCAATACCACCCCCGACCTCCGTTTGTCCACCTGCGGCGGGGAGCGGCCGGGGCAGGCTGGATGCTATCCTGGCCCGGATCCCTCCCAGCCACGCACACCCTCTGTCTGCATCACCCCGAAGGCTCCTCTGGGGTCCTCACCTGTGTGGTTTGGCCTCTTCTCCGTGCTGGTCTTTGTTCTGCTCTGAACAAAGCTGGGCAGGTCTTCCTCCAGTTTTAGGGGGCTCCCTGGTTCCCCTTTCCTCCCCTCTGTCTCAGGGTAGTGGGTGTAGGATCCGGGACACCAGCACTGGAATCCCGACTCTACCGCTGACCGGCCTGGGGAGTCCAGCAAGCTCTTCAGTCTCCGTGCACCTGAGCTCCCTCACGTGCAAAATGAGAACAAAAGTAACGGCTTCTGATGGGCTGTTGCAGGGAGTAAATGAGACCAGGCATGTGAAAGGGTCCGAGAGGATTCCCAGCACATAGTAGGTGGCCCTGACACGCTTGGCCCTTGCTTTCCTGGCAGGATCCAAGTGTCTCACATTCCAAAATGACATTCCACAACCTCACTACACCCTCAGTGACAATTCCAGTGCATGGTGTGCTCTTTCTCTCTCTCTCTCCGCTGGGGACTCTGCAGGAGGTGAGTGGAGACAGGAAACTACCTCATATGCGTGTCCAGGGCTGTTAGCTGGGGGTGGAAGTGAGGCAGGGGCAGCTGCCCGGGAGGAGGCCTTGGCATTGGCCAGGAAGGCAGTTAGTGCTGATGGGGCCCCGGGTCCCCGCTTCATGTGGCCCTTCCCTGGGCTGCTGCTGTCCTCTCTTGTCAAGCACCGATGAACACTTCAGCAGGGCACTGGCACTGGGTGGGCAGGAAAAGTAGGGGTGTGTCATTAAGATTAACAACAACAACAAGAGCTGTCACTTATTGAGGGCTTAGCAGGCTTATTCTCAGATTTATGTGCATTACTTTATTTAATCTTGATCTCTGCTCTGTAGGAGTTTATTATGAGTATTAATCGCGGTCATAACTACCATCATTGCGTACTTACCCCGCTCCAGGCACTGTGTGAAGCTCTGTACACACATTTTCTCAATTATTCCTCCAACAATTCTACGAGGCAGGTACTATTACTACCCTGTTTTACAGGGTGGGGAACTGAGGCTCAAATAAGTTACTTGTGCTAGATCAGCGCTTCTCACACGTGAATGTGCATGGAAACGCCTGATGAGTTCCATAAACTCTAGATTATTCGGCTCCGCAGGTCTGTGCTGGGGCCTGAGATTCTGCGATTCTCACAGGGCAATGTGGATGACGTTGGCCCACGAACTGCACTTGAGTGGGGGCGGCCCTAGATTGTACAGCTGCCGCCCGGCCCATCTGGAACCTGCCTGAGACTCGCCATCACACAACTGAATCAAGCGTGGGGCCGACTTTGAAAAGCACCATAATGAGAGGACAAAGAAGGGACAGACTATTTCTGACCAGAGGGTTGAATGAAGACTGCATGGAGGAGGTGGTCGGAGTAGGCCCTTAAAGGATGGGTAGGATTTTGACAGAGATGAAAGAGATAGGGCGTCCCAGGTCCAGCAAACCCATGAGCAAGAACGTAAAGGAAAGAGTGGGATGTGTGTGCGAGACACTATTGCCGAGCATGAGGGGTGTGATGAGTTGGATCGTGTCCAAGTCCTAAACCCCAGCCCCTCAGAATGACCTTGTTTGAAAATAGGGTCATTGCAGATGGAATTAAGATGCAGTCACACTGGAGTAGGGCGGGCGCCGAGCCAGTATGACTGGCGTCCTCATGCAAAGGGGAGATCTGGACACAAAGACACATGCACGGGGAGAGGGCCACGTGGAGGCTGGGGTTGTGCTGCCACACGCCAAGGAACACCCAGAGGCGGGCGAGAGGCCTGGCACAGATCCTTCCCCAGCGCCCTGAGAGGGAGCACGGCCCTGCCGACACCTTGATCTTGGACTTCTGCCTCCAGGACTGTGAGACGATGAATTTCCGTTGCTCAGGCCGCTCAGTTTGTGGTACTTGTTACGGCAGCCCTAGCAAACTCATACGGGCTATCTGTTGAGTGCGTGTTGGGTCTGTGTTGGTAGATGTCCTCAAGGGAGAAACGTGATTTTGTGCCTAGGAACTGAGTTTCTAGCACCAAGAATATCTCTTGTCACAAAGAGAAACGGGTAAGAGAATGGCTAACTAGTTCAAGAGGAGCCACCGCCTGGGACCTGGTTAGAAGCGCGTGCACGAGGGCGGCTTTCCACCTACAGAAGGCAACACACACACAAAGCTAAGGTGTGCATCAGAGTATTCCTGAGTACTGAAGTCGGTGATTTCAGTTTCTCTCCTTATCTGAGAAAGTCGCAGGAGAAGAAATGGGGCGCGGTCTACCAGGTGTCGAGTCCTGCTATGTGTGAAGGACTGGGAGAGGCACTCGCGGAGGTTTAATTTCATCCCACTGCACTCTTAGAAGGAAGATTTGCGATCCTCATTTCACAGGGTCATTGAGGGTCAGAGAGTTTAGGTCACTTAGCCAAGAACCCACAGATAGGAAACAGCACAACAGGCACTAGAACCCAGTGTCGGACCTTCTGCCACCCACCCTTGTCCCGTGACACTGTGCATGATGATGGCAGCGGTGACCCAGAGCCCCGCCACGATTTGAGGAAGGAGATGAGTCCAAGCTCAGGAGAGATCTGCCTACAGAATTCTTACCAAGTGACGTAGCAGCCCCCTTATTGTCCCAGTTACTTTTAGCTGGGCCGTCTGTTATTTGCCTCCAAAAGCGTCCTGACAGCATCAGCGGCTTACAAGGCGCCAGGTATGAGATGCATTGTAAGTCCTGATAAACAATAACCCGGTTTCCCCACCCACACTCTCAACCACCCGAGAAATAAGAACAGGAGAAAGGCAGATGGGGCCCCAAAACGTGACGTTCGCTAAAGATACAGCCGCCCTTGGAGAGAGTGGCCCTGTCTGCGGGGAAGTGGGTGGCCTTCTGCTGTACCCAGAATAGGCAGACACGCACACCCGGTGTGGGCAGCGTTGGGCCACGGCGGGGACTGGGAGAGCCCAGCAGAGCCTGGCTCCCCGTGGCCACTCACGCCCAGAAGTCAGTGGGGAGGACGGGGCTGGGCTGCTGCCACCCATTCCGTGTCCCGGACTCACCAGTGAGATGGGTCGCGTGGCGGGGAGGGCACGTGGCAGGGTGGAGAGCAGTCAGCGGGGTC
This sequence comes from Cheirogaleus medius, assembly GCA_008086735.1. NCBI lineage: Eukaryota > Metazoa > Chordata > Mammalia > Primates > Cheirogaleidae > Cheirogaleus > Cheirogaleus medius. Next base: position 11,601,001 of record VBSM01000529.1, on the reverse strand, counting down.
ACAGTAGCGTTGCTCCTGGAGGGCTCGCCAGGTGTGGGGAAGAAATTTCCTTCCAGAAGGGTGAAACTGAAAGAAAGGAAAGAAGGCAGGAAGGCAGAAACAGAGTAGTTGTGTAGTATGAACTCATGTTTGGGAAAAAGCTCCATGCGTGTGTGTGCTGGAGTGGGCAGGGCAGGCATGGAAGAGGCTGCACCAGGGTTGCCCCGAGGGGAGGGTGCAGGAGACAGGGAAAATGATAAGTGGTCTTCAGGGGGTGGGGGACAACGACGTGCAAGGCCCTTGCCCACTGGGAGCTGCCAGTCCCGTGGGGAAGCTCAGAGGACCGTGGGATCCCACCTGGGAAACGAGAGCCGGTTACGGGCTCGGGTGGAGCTGGATTGCGCAGACTGTTGGTGGGGGACTGAGGAGGTCAGAGGGGAGTCCGCAGAGGAGACGGACACTGATGGGGAGGCTGAGGGTGTAGACTGGAGGTTCTCAAAGCGTCGTGTCCAGACCAGCTGCAGCCACGTCAACTGGAAACCTGTCAGCAATTCCAATTCTTGGGCCCGACCCCTGATCTGCTGAGTCACGAACTCGGGGGATGTTTGAATACGCCCTCCAGGTGCCCCTGATGCTTGCTAAAATTTGAGAACTGATACAGGAGGTGCGGCCTTGGAGTCAGATCCAGCCGGGTTTGCATCCTGGCTCTGGCTCTAACAACTCTGTGGCCTTGAGCAATTCAAATACCTTCTGTGAGCCTCGACTTCCACTTCGAGAAAATAGGAAGGATTGTCCTGCCTTGTACAACAATTAGTACTAGGTTTGTACCAAGCACCATTCTTGATACTGAGGTCCAGAGTTGAAAAGTCATGAACTCTGACCTCTGACCTCCAGGGGCTAAGAGCCAGCGGCTTGTAATGATAACTACTGAGTACCTGCTCCGTGTCAGACATCACGCTGGGTGCTCTGTGTGGACTGACTCAGTTTCCACAAGACTCCTATGAGGGAAGAAGAATTATTACCCCACTTTGTGTTGAGGCTGAAAGGCCAAATGCACACAGCCCCTGAGTGTGGACAACTGAGAGCCAGACCTGGGTCGTCCGACTCCAGAGCCCAAGGGAGAGGAACCTTTGTGTTGCTGAGCAGGTGGGAAGTAAGGTGTGGGGCTCTCCTCCCTTTCCCAGAGAGCACAGGCTGGAGCCATAACAATGGCTCCAAGTAAGGGGGGAGGGGTTACCAGGACACCCTCCTTGGCTGACTACGTGTGGGTGCACGTCTGTCCACAACTTCACACCTACATCCTATTTCCAAGGGTCTACCTTTTCAAAACTTTAAAGCTTTTGGCTCAAGGTCATGGCCAAAGTTCTAGAACAAGAAACAGGTGTACTATGCTCTCCAGAAATTCAAAACATTTGAGAAAGACATGAGTCATGGAGAACATCTAAGAACGCAACTGCAACATTTCAGGGCCGATGGCGTGAAGCCTCATTGTGCCAAAGCGTTGCCACCATACTGAATTATTGGTCGTGTTTAACTTTGGTGAATTTCTGTTTGCCCCTTTACCAGAGTCATTACCTGCCATTCTCTGACCTGCTCTGTGTCCGCAGAGGCCGCCCCTTGCAAACCCCTTTAGTCGGCTGCCCTTGGCCTCTGGCTCCCCGTTGGAGGTACGGAGAGGAGACTGGAAGGCAGGAAGAAGGAAAGATTGGGGCCTCCGTCTCCCCGCTCCCTCCCGCCTGGCTGCAGTGGGTCTTGCAGTGGAGTTTCCTGGTCCATGGCTCTGGCTGTCACTGCAGCCAGCCCTCCCCTTTGTCCATGAAAGTCCTGTCCCTTCATGGTAGCAGCTTTCTACTGTCAAGCCCTTATGCACTGCCCTATGCCTTCCCTAACCCTGCCCACGCCTCGAAAATAGTCTCTGTATTACAGTCTCTTCCTGGCAAACCTTTTGACCATTCCATCCGTTCCTGAGCGGGGCCCTTGCTGATACAGACGCCCGGGCAGGTAGTTGGCAAGCACCAGCACAATGCTGGCATTTATGGGGTGCTCACCGCATGAGTGGCCTTGTTACAAGGGCTGCGCGTGTTTTAACTCACTTAACCCTCCCTGTGTGGTAGAGATCAGGCATTATTCTTGCATGAGAGCTAGTCACCCTTGGCCAGTGAGCTTCAGCATGGTTCCAGATGAAGGAAACGGAACGATAAATCCGATGGAGGCTCTTGTAATGACAGCTGAAGGGACGTTTCGGAGGCCTGGTGCCTTTCTTAGTGACAGCCTCTAGTCAGGTCGACGTTTGCCTCCCCAAGCTCTTTGAGCACCGGAAGCATTTCCTGTGCTCTCGGGTCCCTCCCAGGTCCCAGCGCAGAGCCGAGAGCTGGCAGCGGCGGCTCCAGGATCTCCTGTGGACAGACCGATTGGCTGATGCGTGTGGCTGAATCAGTAGATGCTTTCAGAGCAGCTGCTGCCAGGGGAAAATTCCAAGTGCAAAATATTATTATTAATTACCACAATTGCTCTTTCGGCTGCAGGCACTGTGTCTGCTTAGAAGGAAGAGATAAGACATCCCTGCCAAAGTAAAAAAGACTGATTAATGTTGATGGATTTTGTCCTCTGAGAGGAAGCTGCAGAGTGTTATTATTTTCTTTTTAATGACTTCTAGATTGAAGTTTTCTAAAAAAAGAACCTAGACTTGAGACCTGGCTTGGTGCAAGGCTGTGTGACCTTGGATATATTACTTAACCTCTCTGTGCCTTAGAGTCTACATTGCTTAAACGAGAAGTTAGAACTAGGTAATGTCTAAGATTCCTTCTCGTAGTTCCCCAAAGATGCTGGGCAGTGCAACACTAAGGCTGTGTTCACCCACCATGCAGTCCAGCCTCCTGGCTTCTTCAGTAAAGATGAGTTAAATTTGTTCTGCTTCTATTGCTGTGACAGAGGGGAGAGTCATGGCCATGGTAGGGAGGAGGAACAGAGTCCAGAGCCTGACACACAGAGTCCCTTCCTCCTCCTCCAATCCCCATCTCTTCCTCTTCCTCCTTTTTTATGACCACAGTAAGAGAAAGAACAAGAGTGGCAGCAGCAACCTCCAGCTCCCACCACGGGAGCCTTTGCCCCGTGTCCCATCACCGTCACCAGCCATCTATGGAAAGTAGTCCTCTTAATCCTCATGGCACCTCGATGAACGATGCACTGTTCTTACTCTGCTGATGAGGAAATGGAAGGATGGAGTTTTTCAGTCATTTCTCTGAGGCCGCACAGCTCGGAAGTGGCATCCATGCTCGTAGCTGCACGGCTGTTCAGAGCTCGTCTGCCCTCTGGTTCTCAACCCCGGCTGCATGTTAGAATCCCCTGGGGGAGGGGGCAAAATGCTGATGCCCAAGTCCCACCCCAGAGGTTCTGACTTAGCTGGGCTGCGGGGGGGAACAGCAGCTGGGTATTTGGGTTTTTAGTCTCCCCCAGATGATTCTAATGTGCAGCAAAGTTTAAGGACCACTAACTTGGTGCCATAACCCATTTTATAGATGCCCCCCCCCCCC
>VBSM01000529.1:11517182-11597389 GCA_008086735.1 Cheirogaleus medius | reverse complement strand
CCCCCCCCCGCCCCCCGCCCCCGAGTGCTGCTGCCAAGGACTCCGCCGCCAGACAAAGGCAGCCAGGAGCTTGGCCTGAAACAAAACCCACCAGGGCAACAGTCTGAGAAGTGCCTCCTATGGGCCAGGCGCCGTGGACGTTATTTCATTTCAGCTTCACGGATACAAGAGGGAGATTTCATTTCAGCTTCACGGATACAAGAGGGAGATATTAGGAATCCTGTGTTTCCACTGTTGAAATGGAGGCCAAGAGAGGTTAAATAATTTGCCCAGAGTAAGTAACAGAACAAAGATTTAAATCTAGGTCACTTGCCGATGTCAGCCTAAGTGCCATCTCCTCCAGGAAGCCTTCCCTGAACACCAGAAGAGTCCGTTTGTTGTACTCTAGCATTCTCTATGGGTTCCTTATTTTTCTTAATAAATAAGCTCTCATCAGTGCTGTTATTTGATGACGCTCTGACTCTTCTGCTAGACCGAAAACTCCCTGAGGACCGTTTTTGCTCACACACTCCCATCCCTGTTCTCAGCAGGGGGCTGTCACGTGGCAGACCGGCCCATCAATTAGTATCTGTTGAAAGAAAGAAAAGACAATGGTCCAACCGATTCCAAAGTCGATGCGTACACCAACGCCACAGATTGACAGATTTCCCCACAAATTTATATCAGCTAATTAGGAATGGTCTCCAAAATTAGCCTCTTCTGAGACAGAAGGGTGCCCCAGAAGAAGAAAGCCATGGCGTTCTTGCCATATTAAGTATAATGGGAATACCTGAGAATTTTTAACCCAACAAGGAAATCACAGGGCTCCATCAGAGTGGTGCCTCCCTTATGGTTCTTCATCGGCCCACTGGAGGCCAAGCAGCCTGAGCTGTGCAGGGAGAGATCTGGCCGTTCAATTCCTTAAGCATTGATTATGCGCCAGGCGGTAGCATTTGGGATTGCATTTGGCTACCTGTAGCGGGAGCCCATCCAGAGGATTAACGAAATTGGGGATTGTTTTTCACATGGAAGAACCATCCACAGGAGGGAAGCCCAAAGCTGTGGCAGCTGCCCAAGGAGGTCCTGAGCACTCAGGATCCTGCCAGGTGTCTGCTCAGCCGTCTGTCCCCAGCGAGTGAGTCTCTCATCCTCATGGTCTCAAGATGGCTGCTCCCCCCAGGCAAGTAGAAGATGGGGCAAAGGGGATGGGAATGAGGGGCCAAAGGTAAAGAGCCCCCTGGGGCTGACCCTTTATCAGGAAAAACATGGCTTTACCGGGAGCCCATGCTAGAGAGTTCAACTTGCATCTCATTGGTCCAAACTGGGTCACACAGTGTCTGAGCTCCAAGGGGGTCTGGAGACTTGAGTATCTTTAATTAAGCATGTTGCCCAATTGGGATTCTATTAGAGAGGAAGGTGGGAAGGATGGATGTTGGGTAGGCCACTGGCAATGTCTGTCATATGGACTCTGTGCTACACGCAGAATATAAAGATGGACGATATATGACCCCTCCTGCCATGGGGCATTCTGCCTGGTAGGGGAGCCGATCATGAAAACAACACTTTACAGTATAACGTATGTGTCATGAGAAGAATGACAGGGCCCAGAAAAGTAAGCAAGGAGAGAGTAGGCAGATTCCCTGGGGTCGCTGGAATAACTCTCGCAGAGGAGATGACATCTGGGATGGCTGATAATGGGATACGGGTGTCCATGTGAGCACAGCAAGGGCCTGGCCTTTCCAAAGCCGACCCCAAACACCCTGTCAGCCCCAGCTTTTGGGATTACCCCACTCTGACTGTGTTATACCCACCTAGAATCACATCTATTTTTCCTTCTCTGGGATGGGTCTTGAAGGATGAGTAGGAGTTCGACAGATAAACAGTGAGAACCTGGCCTTTCAAAATTGGGTTCCAATGTATCTTTCAGCCTCAGCTGCTCGGATTACTGCAGTCTGCGTGCTTTAGAGCCCCCGACGACTTGCCGTTCCCACATATCCCATGCTCTATTACATCTCCTCGCCCTTCCACAAGCTGATTTTTCTGCCCGAAGTGCTCCCTCCCTTTCGTTCTCTAGGATACGGCTCTCTTGGGTGGTGACTCATCCTTGGCCAGCTGTTTAGAGGACAAGGAAGGTCGTCATCTGAGTGAGATGCACGCAGGAAGATGCAGAGCAGTCCCGGCCCCGCTGCAGATGTTGGCTTTGCTGGTCTTGGGAATGAGGGGATGGAGGAACTAATACCTCCTGATCCTGCTCACCTGAGGGGACACTGGCTGCAGCCGCTGGCCCCGCGGCGACTCTGAGTGGTGGATATTTTTATGTCCTTCTCATAGCCTGGGAAACCAGAGCTCTGCGAGGTGAAGCCATTTGCCCACCACTGCGTCACAGTAAGTGACACACTCAGATTCGAGCCTTGCCCATCTAATGCTGAAGCCCGCGCCCCTTCCATGAAATCACAGGGTCTTCTCGGTGGCTTTCCTGGTCCCAGGTTCTGCCTTCTCTCTGGAGGTCAGCTCTTCCAGTTGGAGGTTTTGCTTCCGGCTGTTCGAGACGAAAAGCTTCCAACTTGAGCTTCCCTCCTTCTCCTACGCTCATTCTCGGCTACAGCCATGGTTCTCAACCAAAAAAGAGCAAACAGGTGGGATGGAGGGCGATTTTACTCCCCAGGTGGCATATGGAAAATCTGGAGACATGTCTGAGTATCAAAAGTGGGCAGGTGGGCTGCCGCTGGCAGCCAGAGGGGAGAGGCCGGGGGTGTTCAACACCCCACAGCGCACAGGGCAGCCCCCACAGCAAGGAAAAATTATCCCACCCAACATGTCAACACGCTGGGGTTGAGAAACCAAGGTTAGAGTTAGTCTCCCTTAGTCTTCCTGAACACTGAGAAGCAGGTTCTTTCTGGAAGGTTCCCTGAGGGGTTCTTCCTACGCCCTCCTCTCCCTTTCTTGACGGAGGGCAAAGCAGTGAGTCTACCCTGTGCCGGTGAGTTTCCTGCACACAGGAGCTGGCCCTTCTCCGCACGTCTCCTGTCTTCTTGTTCGTCGTAATCCCTTTCGTCGTGGTTCTAGTTCTCATGGGGAACTTGGGCTCCAGAGCCCAGCTGTCCAGAGTTCGAATTGCCAATACAGACCTTATCTGGGACAAGTCATTCAACCCCTGTAAGATAGATCTAACTTCTCATCTTTAAAATGGAGACAACAACAGCAGAAACCTCTCTAGGGTGGTTTTCAGGATTTAAAGGGATAATTTATGTAAATCAGAGTGTCCAGGCAGAGGGCAAACACTCACTATGTGTCTGGCCTTATTATTACTCTGAGCGTCTTATCTCACCTGCCAGCTCTTTTTCTTTTCTTTCTTTTTTCTTTTTTTAGCCGTTTCATTTCTTTGAAAATGATCTGGGATAGTGGGAAGAATGAAGACACTGGAGTGAGATGCCCTGGAATTCCAATCCCAGCTCTGCTCACTTGCTGGCTATGTCCGTTTCCCCATCTGGAAAGCTGGGATAATAATGTGACTTCATGATTTTTGCAAGGATTAAGCTAGTTAACTGGCTGGCACTTAATAGGTGTTCGGTAAATGTTAGCCACCCACTCTTTCTATTTCTGAATCCTCCTGGGCATTGATAAATGAACATTTTTAAAGCGTCTTACACTGAACTTGCAGAGGATAGATCTTGCCCGGAAATGATGAGGAAGAACAATCTCTGGACTCCAGGCAACGCAGCGACTGGGACTGTGTCACTCCTCTCCAGCATGTTTCCAACAGAGCTTAGGTACAGCTCAACACACCCACCCATCTGGGGTCTGCCATGGAATCCAATATCGAGAGCCCGCAGGAGGTGCCGATGAGGGTGGATTGGCTTCATTTCTTTGTAGGAGTTAGCAAGTAGAAGAGAAATGCTTTGACAACGGTAGGGGAAAGTGGGTGTTGTGCTGGAATGTTCCACGTGGCCCTCCAGACCTGCTCTCCACCCCTCTTCACCCTGTTCCTGCTGCAGAAGGCTGGACGTGTGAATTGTGTTGGTGAATCCTGTCGTTTGTGAGCCCGGCCTGCAGAGGGAGGGAGGAGAGTACAGTGGGGGTGTCTGTTTCCCCGGCCCCCTCCCTGCAGGCTGGCTGATCTCCAAAGACCGCAGCTTTCGTTCGGGCAACTCTCTGACCACAGAATGTTCTCTCCTAGGCTTCCTCCTCACAGCCCCTTCCCTCTCCCCAGCAGCCCAGGGTGGTGACGGCCCCCACTGCTGCTGGCCCCAGGGTCCTGCACTCTCCCCACGTTGCCCCACACCCTGCCCACATCTTTAAAATTGTCCTTTTAGTAAACCCATCTCAAATCACCCCATTGGAAGGTGCTATTTCTTGCTAGCACCTTAATTGATAAGGGAGTGGAAACTCCATCTAGCATTTTCTCCTAAGCTCCCCGGCCTACCGGTGGTGGTGGGTATTAGTTTGCTGGAGCTGCGGTAACAAAGTGTCACCAGGTGGCTCAGGTGACAGAAATGTGTTTGCTCACCCTTCTGGAGGCTGGACGTTTAGGATCAAGGTGTTGGCAGGGTAGGTTCCTTCCGAAGGCTGTGAGGGAAGGCCTGTCTCCTTGGCCTGCAGGTGGCCGTGTTCACACTGTCGTTCCTCTGTGCATGTCTGTGTTCACCTTTCCTCTTCTTACAAGGACACCTGTCATATTGGATTAGGGCCTCCCCCCCCACCTCGTTTTAATTGAATTATTTCTCTAGAGACCCTATCTCCTATTCCTAGGTGCTGGGGGTTAGGCCTTCAACATATGAATTGGGGTTCACAACAGGAACCTTCCCACGGTGGTTGAGAAGCAGGAACGTGGTTATTGGGAGGGGTAAGACAGGTTGGAGGCACCGAGGATACAAACGCATTCAAGAGGGAAGAGGCTCCTGCTTTCCGGGGGGTTACATCCTAGTGGGGGTGGGGAGAGCTGGGGCAAGAGACAGACCAACCACAAACAAATCAATAAACAAAATCATTCCAACAGTGACGAATACTGGAAATACAAACTCATCATACAATAGGGGGACTGTACTCAGCTGACTTTAGCTGGAGGGGTCCTCCGAGATGGCTGCTCTGAGATTTGAAAGCTGATACCTGGAAGAGACAGAGGAATCACCTTGGGAACACCCCACTGGGGCGGAGCCTCCCTGGCAGGGGAAGTGTGGGCGCAAAATGAGCAATGGGGTGTTTTCATCCTGAGAGCAACATCTGCTGAAGCAGAGAGAGGGAATTGGGGGGACATATTTGTTTTCAATGGATAGAAATTTTTAAAAACCAGATCAAGCGCCTCCTTAGGGTGGGTCCGACCATTCCAGAACATTCTGTCACTCAGCAGCCATCTCCGTACTTGGACTTTGCCTTTCTCTCCTCCTTCGAGGGCCTGCCCATCAAGTCGGGACCCGGAAGGACATCGAGCAGAGGCAGAGATGATGGGGCCACCCCACCAAGCCATTTGCAGTTTCCCGGGGGGGCTGCTACATGGCAGGGAGGATTACTGTGCTAGGGCCGGGCTCATATTAAAGTATTAATCTACATTTAAAATGTTTCCGCGGCGTCTGCGGGGATCTCCATTCCTTATGTTTGCAGGAGCCCTGGGGGCCAGCCGTGTGTTTGATGTTGAGTGTTTTAAAATGAAGGCTAAAGGTGACTCATGATAAGGCAGTGTGAGTAACAGCACACAGGCTAAGACGCCCCTTTAGTAAATATTGACTTACACGAGGCTCTCCTTGCCACAAACAGCGGCGGACGCTGCTAGCTTGTACAGCCCCGTGAGACCGTCTCCTTCAACTGGCTCAGCCTCCTTCAGTTTGAACTCTCCGCCTCTCTCCTCCTGCCTCGCTTCCTTCTTCCCTGCCTTTCAAAAATGGATTGAGCAGACCACCTGTGCTCGTTTCCTACTGGTGCTATAAGAAATGACCATAAACTCCATGACTTAAAACGACACAAAGTCATTATCTTACTTCTGGAGCTCAGAAGTCCAAATGGGTCTCGCTAAGGCTAAAATCAGGTGTCAGCAGACTTGCATTTCTTCTGGAGCCTCTGAGGGAGAATCTATTAATATATATATATATATATATATTTTTATTTATTTATTTATTTTTTTTTTTTGGAGACAGAGTCTTGCTCTGTTGGCCAGGCTAGAGTGCCATGGCGTCAGCCTAGCTCACAGCAACCTCAAACTCCTGGGCTCAAGAGATCCTTCTGCCTCAGCCTCCCGAGTAGCTGGGACTACAGGCACGCGACACCATGCCCGGCTAATTTTTTCTATATATGTTTAGTTGTCCAGCTAATTTCTTTCTATTTTTAGTAGAGACGGGGTCTTCCTCTTGCTCAGGCTGGTCTCGAACTCCTGACCTTGAGCGATCCTCCCGCCTCGGCCTCCCAGAGTGCTAGGATTACAGGCGTGAGCCACCGCGCCCGGCTGAATCTATTAATATTTCTCTGCCTTCTCCGGCATCCAGAGGCTGCCCACATTCCTTAGCTCATGGCCCATCCCTCAAAGCCTCAGTGGCCATTCGAGTCTTTTTCCTGCCCCCTCACTCTTTCACATATAAGGACCCTTGTGATTCCAGTGGGCCCTCCCTGGTAATCCAAAGTAGTCTCCCCATCTCAAATCCTTAACTTAATCATGTTGGCAAAGTCCATTTTGCCACATAAGATAACATATGCATGGGTTCCAGGATTAGTATGTGAACATTTTGGGGGCCTATTATTCTGTCTACCATCCTACCCCCTCATGTAGTTTAATTTCTCCAAGCTACACGCATTCATAGCACCTGTACTTATTCGCAGTGCTCATCAATACTGTAGTTCACTGCTTAGTTGGGAAATTATTAATTCAATGTCTGCCTCCTTTCTGGGCAGAAAGCTCTCTGAAGGAGGAGATTATAGGTGTTTTGTCCATCCTTATGATTTTCTTAGAGCTTCCTAGCAGCCAAAGCAAGAAAGGAAACATGTCTAGAAAGAAAAGAGAAAAAGAGAAGAGAAAACAATTCAGTGACCACTCACTTCTGTGCCAGCAATGTTCCTAGTGCTTTTAATCTATTTAATCTACACGTTGTGAAGGGAGGCTGTCATCTCATGCCAGTGAGTGGCACAGCTGGCATTTGAAATCTGTGATCTCAGCCACTATGTCATAGAAATAATAAGTACACTCAAGCAGCACTTTGTGTGCTATAATAGAAGTCTGAGAGATGGACACGAAGGAGGGGGAGACCAGTTTTGTACAGGTGCCAGGCAAGACTCTCCAGAGGACTAATGAAGGAGTGGGGGCTTCCAAAGCACAGAGGGGTGTGTCACTGGCGGGTGGGGGAGTGCAGCAGGCGTCTAGGCAGAGGAGGCTGTGTAAACAAAGTCCCAGGCAGGACATGGCTTTGTGTTTTCTAGAAATCGAAGGTAATACAATACTGCTGGTGCTTAGACGGTGAGAGGCAGGGCACAGAAAAGGAGACGGGGCTGAAGAGGGAGGTGGAGGTGTCACTCCTGAGGATCCTGAGGATGCTGTTGGCCATGCCTGGGCTTCAGACATGACACTAAGGAAAGTGGGAAGCCATTGCAGGACTCTTGTTTTTTTGTTTTTTTTTGGGGGGGAGACAGAGTCTCACTCTGTCGCCCGGGCTGGAGTGCAGTGGCATCATCATAGCTCACTGCAACCTCAAACTCCTGGGCTCAAGCAATCCTCCTGCCTCAGCCTCCCAAGTAGCTGGGACTACAGGCACATGACAGCACACTTGGGTAATTTGTCTGTTTTTCTGTAGAGACAGGGTTTCGCTATGTTGCCCAGGCTGGTCTTAATCCTCCCTCCTTGGTCTTCCAGAGTCCCTACAGGCATGAGCCACCACCCTCGGCCCATTGCAGAACTTTTGACACAGACGTATTCACAAAATTAATTTGCTCACTGTGTGGAGGAAGGACGGCAGCGCTGGGACGCCAAAGGCAAAGTGGCAGACAGAGAAAACGTGAGTGGCGAACGCTGGGATGTTTGCAGATCCCGGCCAGACGTTCTCAGCTATGCATCTAGACCCTCCCAAAAGCCTCCCCACCACCCACAAAAGGAGGGTAGGGTGAGTAGCCAGCCTCTTGCTGTTTGCAATAAAGAAATGTGACCTCCAGTCTCTGCTTCTAAACCAGTCAGAGGGAGTAGAGGTGAGCTAGCGAGAGATGCATTTAATCCTTAACTCGCAGCCCCTTTCCCCAAGAAGTGTGCTTTGCTCAACTCATTCAGACATTACTTCTCCCTCCTGTGAACACCTCTCGCAAATGTTTCTGCCACTCACATTGATTCAATCAGCAAACACTTATTGAGCACCTACTACCGTGTTTCCCCAAAAATAAGACCTACCCGTAAAATAAGCCCTAGCAGGATTTCTAAGCATTTGCGCAATATAAGCCCTACCCTGAAAATAAGACCTAGTGATGGGCGTGGCTACGCAGCCTATCTGCACAACCTATGCATTTTATTGCGGAGAGGTGAAGAAGACGTGCAGCCCTTCTCATCTGCCCCATGAGAGCTCTATTGCTCGACATGAGAGATTGGGGCCAATGGATCTAAAGGAAATAGAGTCGCAAGAAATTCAGGATGGAATTCAGGGTTTGGAGAGTTATGATGATGTTCCAGAAGAAGACGACTTAACTATATTTGAATAAATGTAGATTGTTGTACCGTCCTTAAAAAAAAAACACATCCCTTGAAAATAAGCCCTAGGGTGTCTTCTTGAGGACAAATAAATATAAGATGCTGTCTTATTTTCGGGGAAACACGGGATGTGCCAAGCACTATGTTAGGCACCGTGTTAGAAATGAACAATCTTGACTTGTTCTCTGCCCTTGCAGAGCTTATCCAGGGGGAGACTGAAACATCAAACAAAGAAATACACATATCATAACTGATTTTAGGTGTGGCAAGCCCCGTGAGGAAGTTTAGGGTGCCCAGACATGGTGTGGTGGGGAACCTGATTGTGGGAAAATGCAGCGCTGGCTCCAGCTCTTTACCTCTCCTTGTATGCTCAAACTCATCATGTGACTTTGAAGTTTCTTCCATGACAACAAAGTATACTTCCACAGCACCTTGACTTCCGGTGTGGTCATGTGACTGGCTTTGGCCAGTAAGGTGAAGTGGAGGTGACAGTGAGCCAGTTCCAAGCACAGACCCTGACAGGTCTTGGTGTGTTCCCATTTGCCCTCTTGCACCTCTACCATCACCTTGAGAACATGCCTGGCCTAGCCTGCCAGCCTCGCGAGGAGGAGAGAGACATGCGGAGCACAGCAGCCCAGCTGAACTGCCCAAGCTACATGGATCCTAGGGGCTGCACTGCCTGACCCTCCGGCCTGAAGATGAGTGACACAGCCCAACTGAGGTGTCAGCAGAGCCGCCCAGCCAATCCCAACCCAGGTCAGCTAGCCCCTAGCTACCCTGCACATTTAGGGGTTTAACCAATGCACATTGTTGTAAGCTGCCGAGATTTTTGTGGCTATTTGTTACGCAGCATTATTGTTTATAGATAACTGATACACTGGCCTCATCTGAGCAGTACATGGCGGATTCCCTAAAGTAATGGCATCTCAGTGACAGCTGAGCTAAGCTGGTGAGGGAAGAGGTAGGAGCGTGTCAGGCTGAGGGAGCAGAATGAGCAAAGGCCCTGAGGTAGGAAGGACATGAACATTGAGAAACTGAAAGAAATCAGGAGTCTCTGGGGGTGACCCTACAGAAAGCTAAGGGTGACCAGGCACGGTGAGAGAGGGCTGGCGAGGAAACAGAAACCTGTAAACTTCCCTGCTCTCCCACGGCACTAAGCAAAATTAATGTGCTGTAGTACTGTGCATTTTTGTGCTATTCCCAGCTATACAGTAATCCGTTTGGGGAAAGGTCAATGACTTATTTATTTTGTCTCTTTCACCCTGCCAGAGCAACACCCCACTCCACAGTCCATGCCTAATATCTCTGGTGAATGAAGGAGCGGAGACAATGAGAGAAGTGGCGAAAGAACAGCTCCATAGCTTCTCCTATGCCTTGGACATTGACCACGGTTTTTCTTTCTCTGTGATGAGTTCATTCATAACACTGCCATTTAAAATAGGAGGCCCCTGTCTTTCCCATCATCACTCTCCACTTCGAAAACATAGACCTTTTTGTTTCCTCATGACATTTGTCACTGCCCAATGTTACAATTACAGAATTGTTTTTGTATCTGTCTCTTCCACGGGAGGGCGGGGACTTTGTCTTGGTCATGAATGTATCCTCAATGTCTAGGACTGTGCCCTGACACAAATGTAGATGCACCCCACCCCCCCAAAATATTGAATGAATGCATAATCGGTTAATGTTGAAGAACACTCAAAGAAAAGCACAACATAGAAGTTAGATAGTATGTTATTTGTTGGTTCAGTAAGCAAGGGGTACAAAGCTTTCTTATATGGGAAGCAGAGACTCTATGGACACAGCAAAAGGAATGGAGAAATCATTTATGATTTGTCGTTTCATGAAGCCCTTTCCCATACAAACCCACTTCATACTCATCCTGTTACTAAAATATAAATATTGTTGTATATGAATTACCCAGTCTGTGGAGTTCTGTTATAACAACACAAAACGGCCTCAGAGAATTCTGTCTTCTAGTTTATCAATGTGTCCATTCAGCATAGTTGCTTCATAGGATATCTTTAAGAGAAGACAGATGAGGCTGGACATATTTTGAAAACCTGGATGCCAGACGGGTGCATTTTAACTTCACTGTGCTTACACGATTCTGCAGGACCGGGCTTCTGCCTACATCTCTTGTCTCATTTCCTGCCTCTTTTCCCCCAGCTCCTGAACTCCAGCTACTTCATCCCTCCTCATCAAGCTCCTTCCTGATCCAGAGGCTTCTCATGTGCTGTTCCCTCTGCCTAGAACATATTTCAGCTTGATTTTTACCTGGATAACTGCTACTCCAGAACTGAGTTTAAATACCACTTCTTTTCTTTTTTTTTTAAAGCCTTGCTTTTTGCAATCCTTCACTCCAGTTTAGCCCTGTTCACTTTCAAAGCACCCAATATCTGTATCCCAAACTGGAAAAGATTATTGAGGGCAGGGTACTTATCTTTTACACTACTGGATGCTAATCCCATGATGCAGTTCCTGGTATACAGTAAGCACTCAATAAATATTCTGAGTAGACACAGAAATGAACAAGTGGTGGGCAAGGGCTGCACTTTGTTCTCTTAAAGTCGAAGTCTATTCCTTAGGTTTTTAGCATAATCCCCTGTAATTAAGGGGTTACGGTATGCTATCAGTTATCTATTGCTATTTAGCTAACCACCCCAAAATTAAATAGCTTAAAAGATAAACATTTTATGTGCTAGCAATTCTGTAGAACGGCAATTTGGGATAAATTCAGTTGGATGGTTCTGCTGGTCTCATCTGAATTAACTCATGCCATTGCTGTCATCTGGCAACTGGCTTAGGGCTGGGTGAATCATAGGCTGATGGTGCTGGATATTGACTGGGCCACTCTTTTTCTTTGGGATCTCTCACCCTCAAGGATGATGACAGTCTCAAGGTAGCAAGTAGGGTGACCAGCCATACTGCTTTACCTGGGACTATCCTGTTTTAGCAGTGAAAGTCTCATATCCTGGGAACCTCCTCAGGCCTGGGCAAATCACGATGGCTGGTCACCCTAGCATCAAGAAAGAAAAAGAGAGGAAGTTAGTTACAAGACCTCCGAGTTCTAGGCTCAGAACTTCCACAAATTGCATTTTATTTGTCAAAGCATGTTACAAAGCCAGCCCAGATTCAAGGGGGTAGAGAAACACACTCCATCTCTTGATGGGAAATGTAGCAAACACATGTTGCACAGGAGAACGCATACAGAAATGGAAGAATCGTTTTGCAATCTTCTGCTGGTGCTGTGGAAAGTAAGACCACAGACTCAGAAATGAAAGTAAGGCTTCTTTGTTAATTGAAAAATTTACACCAAAAAATTTTGTATGAAGCAAGGAAATATGGGGAGAGTCCTCACTAGCCAAATGTTGAGTGACAATTACACCTTAGTTTCTTAACACATCAAAATTATAGCCTTTCTTTTATATACTGGTACAACCTAAGACACATACCCCCTTTGGAAAAATGCCTTGTGGTCAGCAGATTTGAGGAAAAGTGAAATACTCAGGTAAAGAAGAGAACACTTCTTGGTAATCAGGAGGAAATGGCAGAGCAAATCTTGCAATCATATGTTAACATTATCAAAAAGCCTATTTCAGGGTAGTATTGATAACATGTTTGGCAAGTAAAATATTTAGGATGATACAATTTTACACTTACATACTGCTTGCTATATGCCTATATGCCAGGCACTGTTCTGGTATAGGTGTTTTACAACTATTTACACATTTAAACTTCACATTAACAGATGAGGAAACTAAGACGCAAGGTCACCTAAGTAGCAAGTGGTAGAGTGGGGATTTGAACCCAGGTAGTTTGGCTCTTGACCTGCCTTTCCAGGTGTTACCATTTTGCTGAGAATTTAACTTCTTTTTCCTAACTAGCAGTTAGGATGGTAATCTAAAGGTCTGTGTGTTATGGAACTTGCTTTTCCTCATGAGGGTCAGAGAGAAAGGCCGGCCCCCCGGCAGCCTCGGGGACAGAGATCCAGAAACAAAGACGCAGCTCCTTGTAGAGCAGCCCTAGAGTCTGGCCCCGGAACACAAGTCCAAGGCTTGGCTTCCCACCCGGACCCAAAGGAGGAAGGGAGGCGACTCTTGCGCAGGCGCGGTGACCTAGCCAGTATTAAAGTTCTGGTCCCCGCCGGCTAGGGCAGCCCTCGAGCCCCGCAGGCCGAGGGTGAGGTCGGTCTGTGCCCACCCTGGAAGTGGCTGTCGAGGTGGGCGCGGGGAGGCGGCAGCCGAGAGGGTCCGCGGGGCAGGGCGGCCACGGAGGGCGGGGGTGGCGAAGAGGATGGGAGCGAAGAGACCAAGAGCAGGCCTGGAAAACGCGCACCCCGGAAGGCTCCTCGGTGTGGGAATGGCCGGCGCCCTGGGGCCCGCGGGTGGCCGCGTAGAACTTCTCAGACACGTGGAATGCACCAAACCGTAGACATTATCATCTCAGCCCACGCACACATTTAACAGATGGGCAAACTGAGCCCTGTCCCCTCTGGGAGCCCTGGAGAGAGCTTAGATAGCTTGCTCTGATTTCTCTGAGCCTGGGGTTCTCATCTGTGAAATGGGATGAACAGTTCCTGCCGGCTAAGTGCTTCTTATTCACAAGATAACTGTGGGGAAATCAAATGAGATGAGGAATGTGAAAGCCATTGGCATGCTTTTAAGCATGATATGAACGTGACCTCTTATGAATGCCTGAGCTTTACATAATTGTTTGTAATTAGTTTTCATAAAGAAAGATCAAGCTTTGCTATTTCCTGGCCTCGGGTCATCCTACTCTCCCTAGCCAGATTTCTTGCAAAAGGATCCAATTAGTCACTGGAAGAGTTGAGAATGGGATTGGCTCGGCCCAGATAGATGACTATGAATTTGTCCTTGCTATACAATATATCTTTAATACTTCCTCAAAGGGGTGAAAATGAGCTGGTAATTTTTAGCTGCCCTAGGAGTAGTTCTCTGGCAGGTTCAGAAGGTATCTCAATTTACTAATTAATTTGGGAGGCTGGAAATTGCTGATGTTGAAAATGGAACATTTAGCTCCTGCTTCTCTTACTTCTTTGGTTGATAAATAATAGGGAATAATAATAGGGAAATAATAGGGAAAAACGAGTCTTGGCATCCTCGTTGCCGCCTCTTTTCATTCACAAGGCTCGCTGTTCCTTTTGTGGACAAATGTTATAATATTTATTTTCTAGTATTTTAAAACACATTTATGCAGTAATTAACGTGGTTAGCACACCGTGCTGAGCCCTTGAGGAGGGAGAAAATGATTAAGTTCCCTTATGATGCCTTCTGATGAAAACTTGACCCTTTTTTTTGTATGACTAATCTTAATTATTAATATAGTTAGGGTTAGGATTAGGGAACTTCAGTCATTGATTCACCCATATATAATATATAATTGGTCATTGATTCACCCATTAGTCTTCAAGCTCCTTGAGGACATCTCAGCACCCATAATGCCCATTAACTAATAGTTTAAGAATGAGAGCAGTAAGGTAGCTTATGACAAGGGTCAAGGAAAAGCTCAAGAAAGTGAGTGTGATGAAAATTCATAGAAAAGAGACATTACTGGGGCCTGGAGTGGGTGAGACTAGAGTTATTTCCCATAGAAAAGCAGAAGACCTTTTTTGAGGTGAATACTCAGGGTACAAAGAGTATACCAGTTTGACAGAAGAGTTTCATTTAAGGTAGCAATTCAAAATAAAGATGAAGTAAGTTGGGGCCTTCTTGTGGATGGCCTTGTGTGCTAGGTTAAGGAATCTCAACTTTATAGGCAATAGGAAGCCATTGATAATTCTTGAACATGAGTGCTAACATTTTCAAATCAGCAGCATGAGAAATATATCTGTTGGGATTCTCAGGTGAAATCCATCCCAAATAGGCTTAACTGGAAAGTCCAGGGACAGAAAAACTTCAGGCATGGCTTGATCCGACAGCTTAAATGGTATAACTGGTTTCTTCACGTGTCTCTCTGCTTTGTATCCTTTGGGTAGCTCCTTTCTCAAGCACCCTTTCCCCTTATGGTGATAAGATAGTTGTAGCAGCTGCAGGATCATGTCTTTCAAGACCTAGGGGAAAAGAGGTTATCAGCTTTCCTGGTGGCTCCTATAACTGTCCTGGAATTGAGTCTACATGACTGGGACAGCCAGGCTCGGTTCATGTACACATCTCAGGACCAGTATTTGTTTCCAGAAGAATGCGGTGTGCCAAGTGGCTTATGCCTAGTTTAAGTTCACAACCTCCCTTCCCCAGCGCAGGGTGGGGTCAGTCCCGGCTAAACCACATTGAGTGAAAGCAAGCAAGGAGTGGATTTCTAAACAAAGGCAGGATTGTTGCTGGGAGCAGAGTACTTGGGGGTCGGGCACCAAACCAACAAACGTCCATTACAGGAAGAAAGGTCGGCATGGCAGTGTATAGAACAGACTGACGCAGAGAGAGACCACAGCTGAGGGTTGTCTGTCATTCTTCCGTTTCCTGCAGGAGCCTGGGAGGAATGGACTCTGCCACTCAGCCCTTTACAGCACTAGGGACTCCTCTTGCAGTGCTCTGCTCATCAAAGTTCCCGTCGGTTCCTGTTGATCCACTGAATCATCTTTCTGGAGATAAGTCAAAGGGGAGACATTAAGATGGAGCAGAGGTGTCTAGGAGGCTAGACACCTATCCCATTGTCCATAAATCAGCCACATTTTGCCATTTAGGAAGAAGACCCTTGTTCCATCCTAGTATCTATTACAGCGGTGCACTCGGGAGAGAAAGGCTGCTAACTTGGCAGGACTGTTAATCTGTCTACGTTTGTGGTGATTTAGTTCTTTTTCAATTTGTTATTTTAAAAAATGGGTTAAGAAAAGACCATATTCTTTTTGGGTCTTCTCCTGGTTTTAAATTATTGCACAAATAATATCACAACAGCAATAAAGGAAGAAAAAAGGGGAAAACAGTAGAATACTGTAGACAGTAGACAGTAGAATACTGTCTTATTAAGGAGACAGACGGCCCTTGGCAGATGTATAAATATTGTCTTCAATTTATCTTGTATCCTCTAAATGTGGGCTTGTCAAAAAAAACCCCTCATTCTGTAATAGCACCAAGGGGTACTGTTGAATTTTTAAATAAGTGTTGGCATAACAAGAAAAACTAGAGTCCTTACTCCTGCAATTTAAGGTGGAGAAGATGGAGGAAACTAGGGTTAAAGAGAGGAATCTGGGGCTGGGCTCAGCGGCTCATGCCTGTAATCTTAGCACTCTGGGAAGCCGAGGCAGGAGGATTGCTTGAGGTCAGAAGTTCAAGACCAGCCTGAGCAAGAACAAGACCCCATCTCTACTAAAAATAGAAAAATTAGCTTGGTGTAGTGGCACACACTTTTAGTTTCGGCTACTTGGGAGGCTGAGCCAGGAGTTTGAGGTTGCAGTGAGCTATGATGATGCCGCTGCATTCTAGCCAGGGTGACAGGGTGAGACTGTCTCAAAAAAAAAAAAGAAAGAAAGAAAGAAAGAAAGGAATCTGTATAATGGTATAATGTTTATTTACTTTTTGCCTGTAGTAATTTCTTCTACTACATGGTGTTACATGTGAAGGAAATGCAGCTTCTAAATCATTTTCTCTCTTCTAGATCTTCTAATATAATCTTTTGAGGGCTGGCTGGGTCATTGAGCTTCTGAAAACCACATAGAACCAAGAAGGCATAAAATACCTATTTTCGAATGAGGGTGATGAATTGTTTTGGTTTGGCCTTGGCTGAGATGGGGGCTGGCTGGTGTGGGACTGTCTTGTGGTAAGATTGTCATCTGGTGGACTGACCTACTTTGATGCAGTTATTTTTTTCCTTTCAGCACTCTTAAGTCTTTTTAACAATTCATGACCTGTCTATTAATTTAATGTGATTGGGACACACATTGAATGTTACCACTTTAAGACCGTAATTGAAAAAGCATAGCTTTTCCAATCTGTGGGGAAGACTAGTATTTGCAAAGCCTCTGGACATCGGTAACATCTAACAGATATCGTAGGAGGTAAATTGAATAAGTAGGATCTATCAACTGTTGGAGAGTGGTTTCTGTAAATAGGAAATTAACGTTGCCCACAATGAGTCAGATCTGAAATAATGGTGTTCAAGACTATTGACTCCCACTCAGGTATTTCAAGGACTAAGGCAGCCATTCTCAACCCTTTTAAAAATTCAAGGTACTAGAGTATGACAGGTGGTGACCCTGAAGCATTATCTGTCCCCTTTAAGTTCATTTGCATAATGCACACACAAGCCAGTACAATCAACATCTATCAGCTCATGCCCTTCAAAATTAATGGAGTCATTTCATGAATGCTTTTGTGGAACTGTCTTTTTTTTTGTCTCTCTGACACAGGGCCTCCAGTCACCTAATTCTCTCTCCTTTTCCATTCCCAGGAAGATGGTGCTATTGTCTCTTCCTAGCAAAGTAGAGAAGGAACACCAAGCTTCCTGCCAGCCACCCTCCTCCTATGTCCTGTCCACGTCGGCTGGGTGCTCCCTCGAACGAACCATGTTTTTTCTCCCTTTCAGAGCTTTGTTTTGGGGAAAACTGAAAAATCATTATCAGCACATGGGAGTTTTAAGGTATTCTTTTTATGATGATTTGACAAAAAAGAACCCAAAGCATTCACTCTCATCGTAATGATGTAATTGATTGTACAGTGCAAGCCCCTGAAGTGTGGGACTGGCAGTCTGAACCTTATTTTCCATTTAAATTGGGGCAGTGCTCTACTTCTGAGGGCGCTCTTGTCCCATGTAGACAACAGAGTGAATTGCACGACCCCCAACTCTCCCCAGTCGCACCGTGTTTGTGTTTGTCATTGCCCTTTGGGGACATAAGGCTGGGCTCTGACTGCATCTTTGGCCCGGCCTCAGCTGCGCCTCTCCGCCTCTTCTGCCTTCTCAGCGCCGCGCAGCCTGGGCTTTGCAAGGCAGTCCCTGTGCTGGGTTGGAAGTGGGTAATTCTTCCGCACAATGCTCTCTTTGTCAGCCTTGATCATTAAAAATGGGAGCGTGGCTGGCAGCAGCAGATGCGCTGTTGTTCATCCACCCTCGTGCAACCTCATCAGCTGTCTCGCTGTGAGGCAGATCGCCGGGGGTGCAAGTTCTAGGCCGGCTGCAAGTGCCGAAAGCTGGATGTTCACTGACTTCGCTCCTAAGCAGCAGCTGGTTCCTCCTCCTTTCCTCCTGCGCATCTCTTGAACCCAGTTGGAGAAAATAACATGCCTTTGGTGCCTCTGCCAGGAGTGTTCTAAACATATTGAGGAACAGCCACTTCTCAGATGCCCATTGTGCAGAAGGCACATCCTCTCTGCTATATCTTTCAATCCTCATGTCAACTCTAGGAGGTGGGTCTGGAGTCAGACCAGGGTTCGAATTCGGATGCTGCCATCCCCCGGCTGTGTGACCTGAAGTACCTCAAGTGACTTCCCTGAGTTCTAGTTCTCCATCTGTATAATGAAGGCAGTACTACTCCGTCCACGGGGTGGTTGTGAGATTTAAGCAGGCTGGTTGATGTCAGGCCCTTAGCAGAGTGCCTTGGCATTTAATAAGTGCTTGATAAAGGGAGCCGTTGTGGAGAGTTCGAACTTAGCCAGGTCACTTGACTTATCCAAAGTTTTGCAACCAGGAAGTGATGGAACTGGGCTGTGAATTCAGATCTTTTGAAATCTATCTCCTTTTCTTCCTCTCTTCTTTTATTAGAAAAGATGCTGTGTTGGCGCCAGAGCACCGTGAAGAAGAAATTGGGGCCCTTGGGTACTTTGCCAATGAGCTGTGCGATTAAACTCCAAGCTGATAATAAAAAAGTGTAATGTAATAGCTAATATCTATTGAGCGCCTACTGTATGGCTGGCGTGTGCTAGGTAACTGGCTCGCATTCCCTAGCCTTTTTAACAGTGTTCGCCAACATTTAGTCATTTGTGTTCTATCTTCACAAATTTTGCCATTTCTTTGTGCCACCTGTACTAACTATTATTTTACTTAACAATTTTCTTTAAAATTGACTCACATTGTTATTTGAGTGAATATATTTTAAAAGGAAAGTTGTTATCACTACTGTAAATTGAAAGCCAGCATCATTTCCCGTAAATAGAAGATGTCTGGGAAAATAAATATAATTAAAACCAAGCAGTATTGTCAAGTTCCAGCGAGATGACACTCTGGACCAGAGGCCTGGTCTCTGTTAAAAAGGGACATTAGCAAGTGTTAGAGAGGTGTTTAAGCTACACGAGATGCAAACAGGAAGCGTTTCTTCTTGCCTTAATTGGCCCGACTGAAAGAGAAGTGGGAAAGAACGTTCTCGTTTGCTATTCCGTGTTATTTGGTGGCCCTGGCTGTAGGCCACTTAAATAGTCTCACAGGTCCCCACAACTGCTATGCAACAAGCCTGCAGGGAGTTATTGCTACCCCATTTTACAGATGGGGCTGAAGCTCAGAGAGGTCACACAATTTACCCAAAGTTAGACATCTAATAAGGGGTCAAAGATAGAATCGAGGTCTTTCTCAAGGAATCACAAGAGAAATGTGTCCAACTTTAATAGGTTTGATAGGAGCCTGCCTAAGAGCACTGGTGTGTTTGCCTGAGTTTTCTGTTACAAGTTCCTGGTCATTGAGCTCACTGAGTTGCTGAGAAACTCAGCAACCTGAGAAACCCTGACACCCTTGGGGAGGGGGTAGTGGTCCAAGTGCCTAGAACGGGGCAGGGGGGGTCTCTGCAGTAAGTAGGCAGGGACGTGCCCGCTGCAGCTTTGGCGTTGAGCTGTGGCCGTGCTCGCAGCTGCCTCCTTGATGGAAGTGCTACTGGCTGAGCCTGGCGTGAGGAGTGGGGATCTGAGAAGGGGCCAGGACCTGAGGCTGTCCCAGGCGTGCTGAGGTCATTGGCTGGAGGAGAATACTGTCCGCTGTAGATGCAGAACATCTGCAGGCACCGAGTGCTGCAAAGAGGAGAACCCAAGTTCTAATCATAGTTATTCCACTAAATTACTTAGCACGGTAAACTTGGGAAAATGCTTAACTTTTGCACCTCAGTTTTCTAGTCCAAGAAATGGGATGAAGCCAATGCCTAGGATTGTTTTGAAAATGGAATGAGCTCATGCTTGAGTTCTTAGCAACATGCTGGCTGCACATTAAATGATGGTTTTCTCTTCCCCTCCCCCTCCCCTCCCCCTCCTCAATTTGGCACATACGTGCTACCTAAAATCCTCCCTTTCCTCCCAGCCCTGCTGTCCCTAAAACTGATAAAATCTTCTTGAGGACACAGGTTGAGACCATTATACATCTGGGCCAGGTGGTGAGAATATAATATCTTACACAGAGTGGGAGCACCTTAACCACTTATAGTCACTCATATTCCACAACAAATTGTGGTTTATGGCCTGATGAGATTTTTGCTTTGTTTTTTTCTTTAAGAAACCCCTGGGCTTTCTGCATGTTGCCATACCCACAAGAGAGAGAGAGAGCATCAAGGCACCTGACGCTCCGAGGCCACCATTCTGTCCCGTGCTGCATTTTCTGTTTCTCTGACTGTGTTTATCAGTCCAGCTCCCCCGTGTGTTGGAATGTCCGAATAGGGTGACTATAGGAGTGGTGACGGTCACCCCCTGATTCCCTGCTCTGCCTGACAGTGCAGGAGGGACCCTGACGGAGAGGAAGTAGTTGTCTACTGACAGAAACCTCAGAAGGATAAAGTTGTCCAGCCAAAACCTAGTGTTTCCCTAAATGGCTTGTTAGGAGCCTATCCTTATGCATTTATAGCAGCCCCTTGTTAGCGTTGCCCTCCTTCGTATTGTTCCTTGAGTATTAGGTTTCTACAAAACTAGGGAGGAAGTGCTTATTTAGTAGCATGGACTATATATACACTATTTTGTGCAATTCTTTGACAATTCCACAATTCTATCAAATGGGCATTACCATCTTTATTTTACAGGCGAAGGCATCGCGGTGCAGAGAGGTCAAGCACAGCACTGAAATTGTACATCCGACAGGTGCCTGAGCTGAGACGCAAACCCAGGCACTTGGCCAAGCTCTGACAAATACCGTGCTAGTAAACCATCCCTTCCTTTTGGATGTGGGACACGGCAGAAGATAATGGGGAGGGGACTACCCAGGGCCCACCCCCATCTGCCCCAGACGGAAGACTTCGTTCCTCCTGCCGGCAGTGTTGGTGGCTGACAGCTCTCTCCCCTGGCTCACCCTCCTGCCTCAGAGCAGCACAGCTCTGCAGGGCCGTCCCAGCCCCCAGGCTCCCAGTGGGACCATCTCAGACATTAGCTGTGACTACATCACAGTTGTTCCTCCTTCTGCCCACTCCTGCGGCCATCACGCTTCCCCAGGTGTGACCCAGAGTGCACTCGGCGTACACTTCCAGTGTACAGATCTCTGTCTCAGGCTCTGTTTCTCAGGGAATCCAGGCTTGGAGGAAATCTCCATATCCTGGTATCCCGGCACTTGGTGTATGAGCCTGCATCCTGCTGACAGGAGATGGCAGAGAACGGTTCTAGAATCACGTGGCCTGGATTAGAATCTGCTATTCACAGTGGTGTGACCTTGCAGATTAGTTAATCTTCTCAGAACCTCAGCTTCCTTATTTGCAACATGAACATAATAATAGTATCTATCTCATCAGCTGTGACGACCGAGATGGTTCAGGTCATGCACTTAGACTAGAGCCTGGCACATGGTCACAGGCCATAACGTTGGTATCAGTAGTAGTGGGTACTGCTGAACACTCCCTCTTCATTTTCCCTGTTTCCTTGGATTCCTTGAAATCATACTTTCCTGATTCAGCTCCTTTTCTCAGCATTCATTTTCTATTTGCCTTGCTGGCTCCCTCCCCCTTCCTGCCCCCAAATTCAGTATTCTCCGGGTTCTGCCCCTCTCCTGCTCCCTCTGCCTTTCCTCTGCCATGTTCTCTCTCTGATCTCCCCTGTGCTGCTGGCTGCAAGCCCTCAAGCCCAGGGCAGAGCCCTCGCAGTGGGCTGCGTGCACACTGTAAGGGACGCAGTTTTTAGGGAGGATGGGCAGACCTGTTATTTGCATGAATAACCAAAGCGTTTCCATTTGGGCTGCTCCAAAAGTCAGTCTGTCAAAGCTTTTGAACTGCGTTAGTGATTGTGTCTGCAACTTACGCCCTTGAGTAAGGGCACCTGCTTGTCTTGTAGCAGGGGCTATTGTCAAGGCGGATAATGTAGAGATGGCAGGAGGAGGCAGCGAGGTGGCAGCCACTGTCTGAAGCTCTGCGACAGGAGACGGGGTGAAAGGATTCTGTGAAAGTCCCGGAACAATGAGGAAGATGAGCCATTATTCTCCAGGCTTCATTTTTAGACTGTTTTGATAAGTACCTTAAATCTCACTTGTTTACAGATGTATTGTAAGACTTCCAGGAAAACTTAAAACCCACGAAAATTATATACAAGAACTTCTACTGTTGGCCTGTGTTTGGGATTCAAATGATCTGTAACTAAACCAATGCAAAAATAGTTTCCAGCTTCACAGGTTAAAGTTTAAAAAATGTGGTTCTAGGAGAAGGAGAAGAGGAGGAGAGGGGTCTTGGAAGGGGAAGAGATACTTCAGAAAGAGGTGAGGAGAGAAAGAAGGGAAAGCGCTTTCTCTTTAATATTCAGGAAACCTGTGTAAGGATGGAGTGTTATCCTCCTTTTACAGGCAAGGAAACGGGGGCTCAGGGCAGATAACCCTTCCTAAGCCACATTCAGGGTGGTCCGCCCTCCAAGCCTGTGTTCCCAACACTCCACCTTGCATGAGGAGCCAGCTGGTGAAGGAGTAGGGCACTCTGGTGCCATAATCTTAAGTTGATCTGTGATCAACTTCAATTTCTGTCATCACCTTTGTGACAAATAGGGACAGTGCTACCAGGTCAAGACTAAACAAGATGTTCCTAAGTCATGACTTGATTTGTTTATAACACGAGCCAATGAAATTTTATGATGGATTCATAAAACCTCTCGTCTGCCTGCCCTCACCCCCCACCAGCCACACAGTCCCCCTAATTCAGGAAACTTTCGGGGAGCTTCAGTCCTGTTCATTTTCATGCTGTCAATGGTTCTGTCCATTGTGGCCGAATGGATTGAACCCACTCTTGATCAACCTTCTGAGCTTAGAGAATTCTGGGAGTGGGTGGGGCTGTGACATCTGGGCACTAGATAAGGCCTGTGTGTGGCCAGCCAGTGAAATCCTTTCATCACCGCTGCGTGAGACATTCCTGCTTGCGTGCAGAGCGATACCAAATGATCTGATGCCCTTTTATGATTGCTGCAAAGACAGGAACAGAAGGAGAAATTATTTTGAAGAAGAGAGTTTAGAAAAGAGATGAAGATGTTTTCTTTCTTCTGTGCTCGATGAAAAAAACCAACAAAACAAAAAATCCTTTGCATTTGAAATGTGGTACTTGTGGTTTTGAGGAATAAAATTCTCAAGCCTTCAGGTTAGACTTTCATGGGTCTCTTCCTGGCACTGATAAGCATGTACTGCCCTCCGTCCCGCCTCCGTCCCCTCCCTTTCTCCTCTTTCCCTTGTCCCATGGCCTGCCTCCTGTCACCAGCCCCTTCCATCAGTCCCCTTCTGCAGGCCTGATTTCACCTCACACACTGTGAGATGAGGAAGGGCAACCTTATTTTCTACTGAGCAATGCCTGCTATGTCAGAATACACCCACTATTGTTATTTCCACAAAAATAATAATCAAAACTCTAGAGTTCCGTGTCTGGAACTCTGGCTGCCATCCCACAGTCTTTTCAGCTGAGCATGATCGGAACGCTTAGTATTGGCAGTTGACAGTAATATGTAGCTGACAAACCACCACCACCTCCGAACAAGCATCTCAAGAGTGAAGTACTTTTAGAGTGGAGTACTTTCCACATGAAGTGTGGGTTAGGGCCTCATTGTGGTGTTGCAGGGAATGATGCTGGCTTTCCATGAATCTTAGATCCGAGAGAACTTTCCAGGATTCTTTTTGGTTGCCTTGAGTCCAGGGGTTTCATAAGGTCAAAGAAAGTCATTCTGGAGGACAGACTGTGAACCCAAACCATCAATTTCACTTTCTCCCTTTATTCTGGCCTGTGAAATATTTTCCAATTATTTTTCCACGTTATTCTTAAGCAAGCAGTTCTTTATGCTTCACTGCCTAGGCTTTCTGAGTAAGGGGTTGGGCCATTTGCTTCAGAAATAAAATGTTTGCAGGACTCCCCCTAGATGGAAATCCATTTGCAAGAGTAAAGTTTGAATCCTGCCTCATGGTAAAAAACCCGTTCAAATTTCTTGCAAGTGGTCATTGTCCAACTACTCCCCACCCCCTCACTTCCAAGTTCACACCTTCTGAGGTTCTGATTTAAAAGCACTTAATTAGGGCACTGATTAGAACCTAATTAGGGAGCTAATGAAGTAGTCGACAGCCCAGATCAATTAAAAAGGAAAAAGCATCCCTGGCCTTTTGTTTGTGGCCTCCACAGGAGATGACATTCTCTTTTTAATTGCTTTGAAACAGGCTTTGCTGAACAAACCAGACTCTGTCATTCATGCTCTGCTCCTGGTCACGTTGCCTGTGCCCGCAAGAGGCTGCACTGCAGCAAACAGAAGGCCTCCGGACTCCGGAAAGCAAGGTTTTTCTCTTCCCTGTGCTCGGTGCATGTACATCGCACACTGCTAAAGGGATGGCTCCGCCCACACATCCCCCTCATGTGCACTGAGTGTCTGAGATAATCGCTATAAATCCCGACTAAGCCGGGTTATTTAACCAGCACGTCCCCCACGGTACACATGTTTACCCATCTCAAATAGTGACAGTAACAACTAAAACCAGACAAAGATTTTAAATACTGTTTCCTCCCCTTTTTGTGCTAACCTGAATGCTGGACTCCAGACACGGAACTCTAGAGTTTTGATTATTATTTTTGTAGAAATAATAGTGGGTGTATTCTGACATAGCAGGCATTGCTCAGTAGAAAATGAGGTTGCCCTTCCTCATCTCACAGTGTGTGAGGGTCGTGGTGAAATCAGGCCTGCAGAAGGGGACTGATGGAAGGGGCTGGTGACAGGAGGCAGGCCATGGGACAAGGGAAAGAGAATGGGAGGGGACAGAGGCGGGACCGAAGGCAGCATGCTTATCAGTGCCAGGAAGAGCTATGAAGTGGTTTACCAAAGCACTTTAAAGAATACATACCAAGCACCCAGTGTGTGCCAGGCACCAAGCAGTGAAGGAAAGGACTCTTTGGAAGACAGACAACAAATAAACGATTGTAGATAAGTAAAAGTGTGCACAGTGCTGCAGAAGATAAATCCTGAGCGCTGTAGGCCTACCCTATGCGGACACTGCAGATTTCCCTGAGAAATGAAGTTCAAGCTGAGAAGTGAAGGTCAAGTGAGAGAGCGCTGGGACAAGGGGGCAGAACAGAGTCCCCTCTGGCAGGAGTAGCACGGGGACTTTCTAAATGGGGAGAGCAGGTATTGTTCTAGGAACTCAGGACAGTCTCCCATGCTGCAGCAGAGAGAAGGGAAGGATTTCGTGAGTTGAGGCTGGAGAGGTGCCAGTTTGTTGCCTTTTAAGCCAATTGAAGGGTTTGGGCGGTAAGGGAATGGGGAGCTATAGAAAGGTTTTAAGGAGGGGATTCTTATGATCAGATTTGTGTTCTGGAGGTATCCTGTAGGCACATGCAGAACAGATTAGGAGCCCGGTGGGAGGGGAGGGAGCACTGAGGAGGTTTCTGCAGTCATCCCAGTGGAAGTCAAGGTCGGCCTGGAACCAGGACGCTGGGGGTGGGGCTGGGGAGGGGTGGGTAGATTCTCCAGGGCTTTAGGAGGCAGAACGAACAGGAATTGGTGGCTGATGGGATATCGGGAATGAGGAGGCGTAGGCCAGAGTGGTTCCTAAAGGTATGGCCTGAGCAACTGGGCACGGTGGGACCATTTGCCGACAGTAGCAGC
Organism: Cheirogaleus medius; assembly: GCA_008086735.1. Taxonomy (NCBI): domain Eukaryota; kingdom Metazoa; phylum Chordata; class Mammalia; order Primates; family Cheirogaleidae; genus Cheirogaleus; species Cheirogaleus medius. Next base: position 11,571,817 of record VBSM01000529.1, on the reverse strand, counting down.
GGCAGAGAGTGAGCGCAGACCTGGGGTGGGCATGGCGAGACTGGGAGGGCAAGTCTTGGCCACGTTCAGTTTGAGGCCATCAGGGAGGGCAGTGGGATGGGTGGATCTGGAGCCCATGAAATTCCCCCGGGCAGATGGCAGCCCAAGAGGAAGCTCGAACCCCGGGCACGGGCCTGAGGAATCCCAGCATTTAATGGTCTCTTAAAAGAGGACAAATCTGGAACTAGCCAAGGAAACTAAGAAGCTGCTGCCAGAGACAAGAGGAGAGGACCAGAGAGGCCCTTTTTGTGATGCGTTTCATATTCGAGTCTTTCTGCGAGATCCCTGTGAATTGATAACCACTTCAGGCCTACGAGCTCTGATTTCCAAAAACATTCAAGCAGCAACCCCTCCTTAAAAGTAATGTCTTTTGTAGATGGCCCCTGGAGAAGTGGAGGCTGGGACCAGAGGCCTGCTCACTGAGCCTTCCCCTCTCCCTCAACCCCACCTCTCACCTGTGGACCCCAAGGCTCCAAGGAAGGACGTTGGAACAGCCCTGCCCTGGAGGGTGCCCACTTGGCCCACTGAGTTCAGGGCTCCTTGGTGTAGAATAACCCGGATCCTATACTAAGTCTGCTGCACACCATGCACCAGCCAAAGGCCCGCCTCCTCTGCACCTAGAGAGCTTACAGAAAGCTGATCTCTGCATTGCTCAAGGTTCCAAAGTGTCAGGGAGTAGTCTACCAGACCCCCTGCCCCCCTAATAAATGTCTCGATCCTTGAGACCCAGCTTAGACGTCGTTTATTTCACGAGCCTCTCTAGGCCCTGGGTCAGAACCGATCCCGCTTCTCCCCCTAAACAGGCTTGTTACACTCACGCACTGATGACTCGGGTATTTACTTCCACACCCTTCTCCCCTACTAGACTTTGAGTTTCTCCAGGGCAGGGGCCAAGCCTTTACAGCGTAAAGCCAGGATAATGCCTGGCATGGTGTGTGTGTTCAATAAAGTGTTTGCCAAAGGGAATTAAAAACTGCATTGAGTTCAACAGGAGGGACCTCGGGTAGCCTACAGCCCTTCCTTCCCGCATGCAAAGGTGAGGCTGAGCTGCAGCTGGTTTTGGAATGCCACTCCTGATTTCTGGTTTTCTTAGGATCCTTTCTTCATGCTTAAAAGCCCAAAAGAAGAGTTAACAGCACTGAAAAAGTATGTAAATGCTGGAGGGAAAGCTCCCTCATCTGCAAGCCGTAGGTGGCTCTAGCTGGTTTAAATGGTGCTATCTCAGTATCACCCACCAGGCCCACAGCATGAAGTGGCTTTCTTTGGAGTCATTTTTCCTAAGTGGAAGTGTGACGGTCTCTCCTACTTGTCTCCGCCACCTGTCACAGAGGCCCTGCCACTTTTAATTCCTACCTTTGAGCAAGGCCCACTTCTCACATTTCCTAGTGGAAATGCTTTGTTTGTTTGTTCTCAATCTCCTCCTAAAGGATTTGGCCCAAGAATGGCTCCAATATAAAGTCTCTGAGGCTTTCTCTGGGTGAAGGAGCTGGAAATTCCTGGGCGGGGCGAGTGAAGGTAAAACTGGCCTCTCTTCCTTGGAGACAGAGTCATGGTTCTTTGTGAGAAGGCTGGTTGAAGAGGGCCTCTAAAGAGCCATCCTTGAGTATAAAAGCCACAGACACTTCTCGCCCACCATTAGTGGTAACAGTGCTGTGACTCTCGACTTAGGAGGAATCGGCCAAAGGGCCCGAGAGGCTGGCTATTCACTTCTGCTTTGTCATCTACCTGGGTCACTTACTGGTTTCCCTTTAGATCACCTCTTCACAGCCTACACCACCTCCCAGCTTTTGACCTCTGTGAGCCTCAGTTTCTTCCTCTGTAAAATGGGGCTAATAATTCCTCCCTAGCAGGGCCACTGTGAGGATTGGTGAAAACGCACTGCAGAGTGCTCAGCCCATGCAGTCACCGAATAAACATTTGTTATTAATAAACCAAAGACTTTTTTAGGCGAGATCATTACAGTTTTACTTGCTTTAATCCTTGCACATCTAAAACGGTATGATTGATCCGTCTGCCCACAGTTTTCATGAGCGTGGGTGTCTAGTGCAATCAATGGCTTGCCGCTCTAATTACCGTTGTCAATATCACTGTTGCGATGCTTGCTGATGGGGTGGTCTCTTTTAAAGATAGATTCTTGGGTAATAAGTATGTAATAGTTCCCTATAGCTGAACACTATACAAAGAATGCAACCTGGGTTGCTTTATTTGTTTTGTCTGTTTTGAATTTGAAAAATATGAATTAATCTGTCAAAATAAAAAGAAAAAAAATGTTTAACCAATATTTTTTAACCAACTAAGCAACATTTTAACTAAACAAAATGTTTAACCAACCAAATGGGGGCACTTAGACTAATTGAGTCTGGATTCTGTAGCTACTCGGGGTATCCTTGGCAACTGTTTAGGCGAGAGCTGAGCTTCCCGGAGCTCTGCTTTCAGATGGAGGACGCAGAAAGGTTATACTTTCAAAGCTCTTTTTGTCTGTCAGCTAGTGTCTGTAGGCAATATGTGCTTTTTAGAGAGCCTGTTGAATTACAAGGAACGTGTGGGTGGCTAGATTCTTTCCCTTGAATAGAAAATATTATACTTTTAAAGCTGATGTCTGGTGTTGATTAAATAGTTTTCTGGTTAAGAGGTGGCATATAACAGTAACTTAACCCTAGTTTAAGAGCAACCTTAAGGGTGACACTCTGTATATCCTTATTTCAGAAGCTGTCACTTTGCTGTTCATAGGCCCTCCCAGAAGGGGCTCTGCTACTTGAGTTAGACCACTGGTGACATCAGTTACCATGACTGGATTCTCTTCATCTTTTCTTGCAGAATTGGGTATTTGTTAGAGACTGTTTTTGTGCAAGCTAGTTGCACATGAGAGTATACCCTAAGGAAATAATTAGGAACACCAAAAAGGCTAAAGAAATTCATCTCAGCCTTACTCATGCTAGGAAAGCCTTAGAAACACCTGGAATGTCCAGCAATGAGGACGTGGCTAAGGAGATCAGAGCACACCATAAAATGGGAGTTTTATAACGGCCATTAAAAATTGCACTTATGAGCAGTTTTTAATGGAATTTATGGGAAAATATTTATGATGTAATGTTAAAGTAGGACATAAAATTGTATGCTGAGCCTTATCTTGACTTAAATCAAAAAAGAGATGCAGATGAAAAGACTGAAAGGAAATGTACCGAGCTGATAATTGTACCAAAGTTGTCACTTGGGCATGGGACTATAAGTGATTTTTATTTTGTTCTTTATATTTTCCCATATTTGATAATTTTCACTGTAAACATAAATTACTTCAATTAAGGTAAAAGTGTTATTTAACAAAAGCAAAGACAAAATCTCATGGGTTCAGGGTGGTGATGGTGGTAGAACCTTTAAATTAGAAACTGGTAGTGAGCGGCAGCTGCTGGGTTCATGTTTAGCGCTTATATAACATGTCGTGGGAGGTTTTAAGGTGTTTTATAGCACCTGAGCTCATTTTCATAGCCTCCCTGTGTGGCAGGCAGCAGGAATTGTAATGATTTTACGGATGAAAAAAATAAAGGCACAGAATGAACACTGACTTTTGCTTCTATGACATCTTTAAGCTATGAAGGTAGGGTCCACATGAGGACATGCCGTCACCATCCCTTACTCATAAAAGCACAGACGTTTAGGATTGGCAGAGACCTCACAAAGAGGAAACAGATGAAACAGTGAGTGAGCCTAGAATTTGAAAAGAGAATTCTCATGCCTTGTGGTTTAGGATGGAGAATGTTCTAGAGGAGCTTTTTAGTTTAACACATAGCATTATTCCTGCAGAGAACCTTTAAAAAAAGGTGGAGGGGGGCCTGAACTAGTACAGATGAGACTAGAGACAGGGCAGGTAGGAAAACTATTTATTGGCAGACAGAGAGAGTGGGCCCCATCTCTCATGCTTGCTGATTTCCATGCCACCAGCCCATCTCTGATAACTTTCACATTTGGGATTCAGGACATACTCCTCTCAAGGTGATGCGAGAATTCTAAGCTTTGCTCCCTCCCAATTTTCTGATGTAGTTTGTCAAGGTGGCCGCAGTCCTGATTCAGAAGAGGCAAATACACACATTCCCCAACAGTTACCATTGCTAAGATTTGGCCCATCCTCCCTCTGGTGACTCTGGGATGCAGGTGTCTTCCATCCAGTGTTGCTACCATCTCAACAGGTGGCTTCTAGGGTCACTGAGGTGGGGAAGACAGCGCTAAAAAGGTCATGCACTGGCTGTTAAATGTTGTGTTCAGACATGACAGGCCACCTCCACTCATGTCTTCTTGACTCAAACTAGTCACTTGGCTTTGCCTAACTGCAAGGGGATTGGAAGTTTAGGAGAATACACGGGCACGGGTGACCACTAAATGTCTCTGCCACCTTACTAACATTAATCGAGCCCTTCTTGTATGCTAGGCACTGTTCTCAACACTTTACATGGCTGATCCTTTGTAGTCGTCACCCTGAGCACTTAGTTACTAAGGTCTGCATTATACTGTACACATGACAAACTGAGCCCCAGACTGGTTAGGTAACTTGCTGATGTCTCACAGCTAGTAGGTAATGGGATCAGGACTGGAGCCAAATAGTCTGACTCCAGGGCCTGAGTTCTTAACATGTGCACCTGCTGCCTCCCTAATGCTGTCTCTCCTGGAGGGATTTCTATAAAATTACAGGCAATGTAAATTAAACACCTGATATGCAGAGCCTGACATGTCATAATTACAAAAGGCAGCTATTTCTATTATTGTTGTTATTGGCTACCTAAATCCTTTCTGAGTGAAGGCAGGATATAAATAGATGACTGTGTGATAAAGCTTTATTAAAAGGTATCTCTTTTGCCCTGGCATCTGGGGTTGCATGGAATGCTTTCATACAACCTTGCAGAGAAGTATCAAGTAATCACCATCACATGGAAGCATTTCAGCAAGTCGTGCCCATTCTTACCCTGTAATGGCACGAAAGCAAAGTCTACATTTTAATTACTGGCCTGCCACGTCTCATTACTGGTATCTGCAAGGCTGCTCGGAGCAAAATTTAAGGACACAACAGTAGATTATTTCATATTTATTTTAATTAAACATTAGCACTGATCTTGACCTGTTCTGTAGGTAGTGAAAGTGAAAATGCTGTGCTATAAAGTGATTTCTGAAATTCTTTGTATAGCCAGAAATATATGTGGTCTCGAAGCGGTTCCCTGTTTCTTTCCAGCCATGAGGTAACTGATGTCACTGCTGTGCCTGCTAAGGACACCTGAGCAGCTGAGTTCGCCTGATGTGTGGGTGAGTGAGCAGGCAGCACTACCGCAGAACAGGAGCTGTTTTGGAGTCTGTAGATTTACGTAGACCAGTGCAGGATATCACGGGGTTTGTGGAAGGACTGGGGCCTTTAATGGTACGCACAGACCTGTGCGATTGTGGGCCTCTGGCTGGTCCCATTTCTTCTTGCCAGGGAGGAGATGGAAGGCAAAATCTTAGTCCTTGAGAGAGACTTCTAATTCTTCCTTACCACTGGGAATTGGGGGGTGGATCCCTTTGATCTCTTACCTTCTTTCGAGGAGCCCGTTTTCTGCCATAGGTTGCAGCCCATCATTGTCTCTGACAAAAGGCGATGCACTCCTAGGACTCTCTCATTCATTAAACTCTCCAGTGTAAGGTGCTGTGCTCAGCCATGGGCCAGGATAGAAAGATAGGGGACCCCGCCCCAGCTCCACTGCATACAGATAGATAAACAAGAAACCATGGGAGACAGAACCTCAACAGTGCTAGACAGAAATGCCCAGAGGGGTGCAGAGGGGGTAGATTGAAATGAGAATCGCCACATCACGTATATGGATGCATCACAGGTATTTACTGTTCTTGAGCACTAAGTAGGTCATGCTAGGTAATGGAATTCCCTAGTATCATTTTGGCTTTTAACTGAACGTCATTCTGAAGGATCTCTGGATTAGGTATTGACACTTTGGCATTGGAAACTATGTCAGCCAGATATTGGATACAATTTGACAGGTCTTTAAAAAGAAGTATTCTGTAAAATAGCATGTATTCTGTCGTTACAACTATATAAAAATACCTATGTATGTGGCCAGCATCCAAATAGAAATATGCATGATGAAGGTAGTTATTCTATAGCGGTGAGATTATAAATTAATTTTTTATAAAATACCTTTTCAATATTGTATCACCTCCAATTTAAAGATGGAAGAGCAAATAATTCTTCTGTTTCAGCCAAAACATTACATTTTAACAAATCAGTGGGAAAAGCATCAATGGTGAGTTTCAGAAAGGGGATCTTTAAAATAACTCAAGAATAGTCACATTTCATGGAAATTCTGACCTTTGGGCAGAGAACTTGAAAGGGGGTTGAAAACAGAAACACATTTTAGGGAAATACAGGAAGCTTTTTAGAAGTCAGCAGGTCCTTGTCATTAGGGATTTACTATGGATATTTTTCAAACATCAGAGCAAAGCTAAGAACATTTTAAATTTAAGAAGGGAAAATTCTCCCATAATCACAGAAATGCCACAAACCAAACTATCTTCCTATTTGTTCCTTATACTCTTAACATTTGCCCATGTGTATACAAAAATTTAACATAGCTGTAGATACATTTTATTCAGCCCCCTCCCACCCAAAGACTACATGTTACTTTTACCCAATACCATTTTATTTAAAAATATTCAAAAAGAGATTATTGACTACATTTTAAAACATTGTTATTCTGGAACATTTGTTGACTTGAACTATTTGATCTTCTCTAAAGAAAAAAAAATGATAATAATATCAAGATTATGGCTAAAAGGAAAGAGATGTCAGTCTTGTCATCTTCCACTTGGACAGAGATGAGGAAAGGTGATGCTCATAGCCGACCTGGACTGCCACCCCTCGGGGTGACTCAGCAGAGATTCTGCTGGTCCTAAGGTCCCTTCTAACACTTCCGAGCCTTTGCTTCTACGAGGCTGACAATCTAGAACGTTGAGCTGCAAATGGAGACCCAGCGCAGAGTCTGAGCCAGAACCCTCCGGTGTCTCGTCCTGGGAAGCAGGGCACACGCGTGGCGACACAGGCGACAGCATGGTTCAGAGTCCGGGGCCTGCCTGCAGGAACCTGCCTGGCGGGCCCGGCCCTAACTAAGCTTTGCCCTTTTGAAACCAAATTGCTTTTTGCAGTTTAAGCTCCTGACCATTTCCTGTTCTGCCCGGATTCAACCTGCAGAGCCCGTGGCGCCCTCTGGGTCGGGTCCTGGGAGAGCGGCCGCCGCGGTGCCCGGCCAGGCGGAACCGCTCCGCAGACAGCCCGGGCCCGCTCCCCGCGGCCGCTGCCGTTGGGGCACAGCGCCATCTCGTGGGAGAAACAAAACAGCCCCCATTGCTTTTTTTTTTTTTTCTTTTTTAAAAATTGGTGGACTACCTTTGAAATGGACTGAGTCAACGTCCTCATTCGATACCCAAGGAGCTTGAGGCCAAAGCAAACCCAGAGAAGGAAATGCATTTGAAGAATGTCGTCCAGCCAGCTAGTGGCGGCACTGATGCTACAGAACCTCATCATTTGAGACGTAGCTCAGCTTTCTTGGCACTATAGCAGGGTAAGGAAACCAGAAGGTGAACAAGCTAATTTCGGTTGAGTGGCATTTCAGAGCTGTGCTGAGGTGGAGGTGAACATATGCTGCGGCTGATGTCTAAAGAGAAGGTGTCAGTTATTTGCTGTTCTGTATGATGCCTTCCTTGGCTGGACTCTCGGGATGGGTGCAGGGCCAGAGCGAATTCAATCGTCTACCCCGCCCTTCCCTCCCGCCCTACTCTGCCCTGAAACTCACCTGAGATAAGACTATGTAAATTACGCCAGATTAGGGAGCCGGAGGTGCCACAGAGGGCTACTTGTGCCTGGAGGGCGGGGCAGGGAAAGAGAGTTTACAGGCTGCCAGCGCCAGCCTTTCCTGGCCCCTCTCTTCTCCTAAGGAAAAATTCTGAGCCTCTGTTCTCAGTCCTACCTGCTTCTCCCACTTCTGAGAAACTCCTGCAACTCTAGGTTCCTGGTCCCCAGGTACACAGGCTGCCGAGGTCCCAGACACGCAGGAAGCACCCTCGTTTGCGGCTCTATAGAGTCTGCTGTGACCAGTTTTAAATCAGACTGCGTGAGGATTGCACAGCACTGGGGCTTTGTAGCCAGTCTACGGCTAAAAGGCATATACTCTGACTGACTGTCACCCACGATTGCGAAGGGGAAATGCACGCTGCATTATTCAGTGTCAGTTTGATGGGTGGAGGGAAAGGTTAAAGCCACTGCCTGACTTCAATCCTTCCAAATAAAATCCTAAATGTTGACTTGAAACATATGGCTATGCTCTGGGATAAATCTCAGTCTAGTTTCTCCTGGCTGTCCCAAGTCAGCTAAAGGATTTCTCAGCTGCATTCTCTTCCTTCAGAGCCTGGGTCTTCCCTTGACTCCAGGACCGTCATCCCAGCAAGAAGGATGAGCCCATCTTGCCTTAAACTGAAGATGGACGATGACTTGTAGAGTCTAATTATATGATAGGTGTGCCGTTAAACTTTAAACCTACTCCTTTGATTTCATTTTTTAACTCAAAAGCTGAGTAGAATAAGGGAAAGTTGTAATGCCCTTTATTTTTCTATCCCAGGGATTCTGACTCAGGGACTTTTGTGGACTGGGATGTCCTGAACTGGCCAAACTTTGACAAAACCTTGGGTGCCCGGGGTGCTGGCTGAGTCAGCAGCATCACATGGCGTGGCTTGCCCTGTGATACAGGCAGAACATTCTCTAAGTTCTCTAGATGACACAACTTGCTGCCAGGCAGCCCCCAAACAGAAAGCCCACACCCCTCGCCAGATCCTGCCTCACCTGCTTCTGTCACCTCTCCAGACCCACCGGCCTGCTCTCCAAAACCCATCCTCTTCCAACGAGCTTGGCTAAAACTGGGCTTTGTTGCGGTGCCCGGAGTCTGCTGAGATGCAGACACGCAGACAGTCCTGCTCTCCAGGCCAGCACATCCCTGAAAAAGGCACTATAAAGAATGTCGTCACGATGCAGGCCATATTTTCCCGCAGGAACATGGTACAGTTGCGGTGCACGTCTAACCAGAGACGCGGCACCAAATGCATCACAGCAAGATCCCCAACACGGCCTGAAAGCCACCGAGTCCTGAAATATCTGTGATCATTTATCAGAAAAGCCCTCCAAGGAGCCTTGTGCTCTTGATTCTGGCAGGGCCTCAGCTGGTTCCTCATGTCCGGTGCTGAGCTGCCCCTCCCCAGCCCCTTTCTTTCCTCTCTTGGCTTTGGTCTTGAGTCTCTTAGCTCTCTTGTTGTCCCATGCTGGCTCACTCTTTTTTCCTCATTGAATTCCTTTAACTGAAAGGCTTTTGAACGATCTACAATCTCATGTGCCCTCCTGATCCCCCAACTCCCACGTTGCCATGGCCCACCCTGTGTCGAGCGGCACCCCAGACTGCCATGAGAGCACGTCCCCGCATTAGTGAACCTCAGAGGAGCCCCTAGAACACTGACTATGCCTTACATCTACAGCGCCTTAAGGGGAAAGTGTAGCCAAATAGGGCTTCATTTTTCCAAAAGATATTGATTGAGTTCTTTCTACGTGCCGGGCCCTTTCCAAGGCACTCAGGATATAGCTGTGAATAAGACAGATACGAATTCCCATTTCTGTGGTGTCTAGAGGGGAAGGCCGAAACAGCATTTGTCTGACGAGTGGAAAGACCGTTGGCTTGGGAGTTAAGAAGTCTGAGGAGCCAGTCTAGATGTTTCCACCAACCAGCTTAGTCACTTCTCCCTCTCTGATCCAGTCTCCTCATCTGCAGAATGAAAAGATGGGACTTGGTCACATGGGAGGACTCTCAGCTGTGACCATCTAAGGGTGCTTTGATCTGTGACTCTCCTTCCACTGTAGCCTCGTTGGCTTCTCAGCCAGGAGAGTAGAGCTACCTGCCTCTCCTTAAGTGGGGCACTCGAGCCCGCTCCCCTCTCTGCCCTTGCAATTCTTTTCTGCTTTGATTGCTCTTTGGTCTTAAGAAAGAAAGAAGAGAGAACACTTCTCCATCAGGTTAACCTGCCTTCTGCTCTTCCCCCTCCACCCTCCCTTCTCCACTTCCATGTGCTCACAGACATTTTTCAAGAACCGTTAAATGACTCCTTCTTCAAAGGTGGTTTTTGTGGGTGGAATGCCTCTTTGGGGTCACTGCGATGCCTTTGGGAGCATCTGTTCCCTTCAGCATGCCCAAGGAAGCAGTGGACAGATCCCAGGGAGGGATTCAGTACAGTTGGTGCAACAGAACCACTGGAAACCAATTAACAGGCTGAAAACCGGAGTAAGGACGGTGGCCAAAGAACAGGCTCCCCGTGGCAAACAATTACCAGTATGGGCAGGGACAGCAATGTAGGTCAGCTCTCAGCCAGGAAATAGTTTTACAATGCAAAATGTGAATCCCTTCTGGAAGCAGAATCTAGGTAAAGGATTTTTTTTCTCTATTTGGGAGGATGACCACCTGGCTGCCCTGCAACTCCCCTTGGTTTCTAAGCTGATCTTGGCATCTACCTCCCTCCAAAAAAAAAAAAAAAAAAAACAAAGCAGCTCAGAGGCCTTCTGACTTGACCTTCTGGTTGAAGATCATGAGAGAGGAGGCTAGTTCCTGCTGTGTGGACTGGAGCTCTGGGCTCCAGATGGTGTGCCAGTATTGTACTTGTACATTTTTGAGGATACTGGATATGTTTTGGCACGGGCGTGGTAGATTATTTGTTTGTTCGTTTGTTTTTTGAGATCCTGCCTCTCAGGATCTATGGTGCTTGTAAAGATTTTCCCAGTTTTGGATGAATAGCTGAGAAAACTGAAGTTAAGATCAACATCCAAGCTTTAAGAACCATTCTGGCAGGGGCTTGGTCAAACCGAAACGGGCAACCTCGGGGTTCAGATTTAATTGGTTATGAAATCCAGTCCCACCAGCATTTTGGTGCTCGGATCTGGATGCTCAGGTCAATAAGAGCCTCTTATGGTTTACGCAGTGCTTCTGCATTTATTCTCTCTGTTCCCCAGAACAGCTTTGCAAAGTGGGCGGAGCAGGTGGGAACATCTCTGCTTTGTAGATACGGAAATTGAGGTTGGAAGAGGCTAAGAGCTTGTACTTGGCAGGCAGGACTAGGGTAAGGTCTCCTCGTACAAAGCCTTCCCCCAGACACCGTGGTGTGCTTGGGGTGTGTTCTGAGAGAGCTCTGGCCAGACAGGGAAGTTGTACTCATGAAAACATATTTCTGGTGTCTTGTTGTGAACTTTATTCTAGGAAATACTTTGGATTTAGTAGCAGCTCATGGGAGGCTGGTCCTGATGATTGCTTGGTAGAGGCGTTTAGCCTACTGGATACACCTTGCCGCAGAGGCCAGAGCCACGGAACCCTGGCAGGCATTTCTCTATGGGGGTCCTGCCTCTGCCTCAACCAGACCAGAGAGGAAGCTGCATCACCCAAATATCCATGGCGCCCCAGGGCCGTTTCAAAGGGCTTCAGAAGCTCTGTTCCCTGGACCTCACCCTGGTGCATTTTTGCCCCGAGGCTGCCTTCCTCACTGCCACACTTTGACCTCGGCATTATATGGGAATGTTGACCAAAGCCCAAGAGCCTCTCCTTCTCGGGGCCCTCCATGGGGCAGCTCTTTGCCATATGACTTCCTGCTGGTCTTTTCATCAAAGAGCAAAGGACTGTCAGCCTCAACTTAGCAGCATAAACCTCCACCCATGAAAAACACCTGCTGACAGCTGGTTATTTTATTATCAGAAATACAGCATTTGTTAAAACGGTACATGAGGAAATTTGCGAAAGCAGTTGTGTAGCATCCCCGTGGTCTTGGTTAACTTAGCCGGCTGAGTCGCCTTCCCATGGGAATGACATTAGAGTCCTGTTTTGACTCATTTCTAACCAGGTGGACTTGCTGTACTGCACGCACGCTGCCCCTCGCTCCCCAAATATTGTTCCACGCAGTAGACGCTTGGCATGAAACAGCCTCCAGGGCACTCTCTGGGGTGTCGTTAAGAGGGGTAAATGTTAGGGGTGAAGGAACTCATTGTGTGCCTGTAGGCGTTTAATGTCTTTTTGAAAGCAGGGATGGAGAAGTGTGACTAATGAGCACGCTGTAAAAGCCACAGACCACCTCATTAAATGTTAGAGCCATTTCCCAGGTTGGGCAGAAATGAAAATCCTCAAAGAAAGGCTACCTCATCAATTAATGAAGAATTTTTTTTTAGTGTGGTAAATATTGAACGGACATTTCCAATAGGCAAAAAGCATTTACCAGAGGCTTTCAAACTGCCCCCTTCTCCCACCCCAGATTTCTGGTGGGATGTGGAGGGACGAGAGAGGTGAGGGGAGGAGGCTTCTCTAAGCGATGCGCCCTCTTAGCAAGGGGCAGCTGGTGTGTCATTTCAGGGTGCTTTTGACCCTCAGCTGTTCCTCTCTTCTTTGCATGGACCCTTCTGTCATCGTGGCCTTGCTTACTCTCCTAGAGCCAGCACTAGCGTGCTGTGTGGTTAAGAGAGAGAATCCTCTGGGCACGGTGGCACACACCTGTAGTCCCAGCTACTTGGGAGGCTGAGACTGAGGCAGGAGGATCACTCGAGCACAGGAGTTCAAGACCAGCCTGGGCAACACACTGAGACCCTCATCAAAAAACAAACAAACAAAAAAGAGGATCCACAAAAAACTTCGGTGCCTGGCACACAGCAAGCATTCGGAGTATTTGCTGCCTTGCATTACTCATAGTGTCATTGCTGGGGGATGTGTCCCTCTTTGTGAATGGAGGAGTAGAGGCCGAGATTGGGAGGACCCGCTGCCCTTGGCCACTGCAGAAGGTTCCGTCTGCTCTTGGGCTTACCTTTCATGGGCTGATCTGACTCAAGTGACAGTGTTGGAGGAAGCCCAGCATTGGCATATCAGTGGGCATATCTTGGCAGCCTGGGTCATGCCGAGACAGTAGCACTGACCTGCCCAGCCAGGCTGTATATACAAAAGCTCCAGGCTGTCCTGTACCAAGAAGCTCATTCATTGCTTAGCGGCTTGGAGTGAGGCTGCACTTAACACTGCAAAGGCCTGAGCATGGGAGAGCCTCCAAACTGATCTCCCTGCCTCCCTGAGGGTGTACATCTCCCCCTCAGCCACCCTTCACGCAGCTACCAGAGCAGCCTTTCTGATGTGGGCCAAGATACACGCTGTGTTAAAATCCCTGCTGGCTCCTCTCTGCCTGCAGGTCAGTCCGCACACCTTAGTGTGGCCTTCGGGGCCCCTTGCTATCCCCTCACCGAGCCATCACCCAGGAAGGACAAGCTCCAGCCACTCTGAACTCGTAGATCACTGCCAGAACATGCCCTTCCCTGGCTCCAAGCTCAGGGCGTGCTCTGTCCACAGCCTAGAAGGCCCTTCCCTACCCACTTCTCTGCCTGGCAAATTTCTGTTTCATCACTCAAGGTTCAAACGCAGGGTGACCCCCCGGTGAGGCCTTTCCTGACTTCCTTGAGCAGAGGGCTTGCTCCTAGGGCACCGTCACATACTACCGAAATGGGGAGCTCTCGCAGGGCCAGTCTGAATCCCTGAGGCCTGGTCTGGAACCGGATGCATAATAGACATTTGATGTTTGTTGAATGAAGCTCCGTAGGTAATGCCACGTGTTACAGCAATTGTCTGAAGGTCTGAGTTGATGGGTAAGACACAGGGCTTGAATTGGGTAAAAGATTCCTTTTCTTGTCTGTGGCCTAAGAAATAAAAACAGTGGTTGGGAGTTTCTCTTCCCTGTCATACATCACCTCTTCAGACTCAGCTATGTCCCAGCTTGGAGAGGGACCCCAGGGAGTGTTGTTGTTGTCCATCTCTGTCTTCACACACTCCTTTGTGAGCAGGAACCGTCTGCCTGGCGAAGGCCAACACGTTTCCTGTTACTCAATAGCCGGACTTGCTCCACGCACCCCTCTGCACCCCAACTTCTGTATGGGGTTTGAGTATTGCCGAATACTGCAGCCCGGCCTTGGAAAACACTCTTTGGGACTTGTCACATGCAGTCTCTTTCGGCCTCCTTCAAAGACTTAGTGTGAACATTTACACCGGAAACTGTCTAAGACATGAAAATTGTGTAATTGATGAATAGGAGGTGGTAAACACCATTACATCGTCTCATCTTTTATTTATTTATTTATTTATTTATTTATTTATTTATTTATTGAGACAGAGTCTTGCTCTGTCGCCCCAGCTAGAGTGCCCTGGCATCATTGTAGCTCACAGCAACCTCCAACTCTTGGGCTCAAGTGATCGTCCTGCCTCAGTTTCCTGAGTAGCTGGGACTACAGGCACACATCACCACAACTGCCTAATTTTTCTATTTTTAGTAGAGACTCTTGCTCAGGCTGGTCTCAAAGCAATCCTGGCCTCAAGCAATCCTCCTGCCTCGGCCTCCCAGAGTGCTAGGATTACCGCCACTGTGCCCGGCTGTCTCATCATTTTTATAATAACAAGATGGAGAGGCACTAGGACTTAGAATTGAAATGTCCTCAGAACTCCTTAGCAGGGGTTCTCGGCTGGGGATGGGGGCGAGGGTATTTCAGAAGCGCCTACGGGTTTTTCTTACACAGATGGGCTGATCCTGGCGCCCTCCCTCCCCCAGATTCTAAAATGCCCCTTCCCTTCCCCCGCCACCTGCCCTGCTGCAGTCACTGCGCAGGGCTTTGCCACCGGGGACTCTGGGTGTGTGTCCAGACCTGTGCTTAGTGGCTGTGCCACCCTGGCCGGGTCACTCTTGTCTCTGAACTCCGTTTCCTCTCCATAAATGGGGGCAAACATTTGTCTGGGAGGAATAGCCTGAAGATCCAGTGAGAGTCCGGCTATGAAGTTCCTAGTAGACACCAAAAGAAACTAGTTCCATTCTCCTGTCCCTTCCTCACCCCAGGTTCCACAGAAGAAACTGCTGCCACAGGAAGTCACCTTCGCCCTCAGCACGGTGTAGCTTTGGCACAGAGAGAGTGGGGATTGGGTACCACACGGCCCCCTTCCCTCTTCCTTCTACTGCTTGATGAAAGCGCTGCCCACGGACGCTCCGTGGTGACAGGTCCCACAGATTTTAACTCGTGTCTGCGGGCTGGCCACTGGCCGCAGAGGTTTCCACTGGATTTAGTCACTGGGGGTAGGCGGCTGGTGAAAGGTGGCGCGCTCCCCCAGAGGCACACCAGGTGGCGCTGTGGAGCGACCGGACGGCCACGGCCTAGAGACCGGAGAGGAGCGCTTGGGGAGGAGCAAGGCCGCCTGTTGAGGCGGGGCCGTGGCGGGGCGTGGCGGCAGTGGACAGAGGGCCTTAGTGGACCACCAGCCCTCAGGCGCCCCGCTCGGGAGCACTCCTCTGACTCAAGGTTGCATTTGAACACACCGCAAGCGCCTCCACCCGTTTCCTTACCGTTTTTCTTACTGTTTTAAAAGTGGGGGTAAATCCCTACCTTGCAGAGCTGTTGACAAGCGTGGTGACCGTGACGCTTACCAGGTGCCACGTTCAATGCCGAGTGCTTCAGGGGTATCTACCCATTTCATTCTCACAACCCTGCGAGGTAAGCGCGCTACCCGGGGTTTAAACACTGGGGAACTGAGGCACAGAGAGGCTCACTAACTTGCACTGGGTGGCCTGGCGGGGGGTGGGAGACCTGGGATCGAGCCCGGGGGTCTGGCCCCAGGGCCTGCACTTCGCCACCCACCACAGGACAGAAAGAGCTCATTTCGCGCTTGCAGCGTAACTGTTGTGGCCCAGGCTGTCCTCCAGCGGCTGAGGGTAAGTCGCGGCACTGGCGCAGAGAGGACCCTCCCAGGAACGTGGGGACTCCACTGCCTCTTAGCTGCTGTGCCATCTCCAAGAGGTCCCAGACCGCTGCGCCAGGGGTGTGTTCTGCAGCCCCTGGGACATTCATCCGGGTATTCAGTACATGCTAGCCAGCGGGCACTGAGGACCAGGGTATAGACTGGCCAGGTCCCAGCTCTCTGAACCTTATACTGGGCTTGGGAAACAGCTGATAAATAAATAGATCCACAAATAAGACAATTTCAGGTTAAAATTAAAAATGAAGAAAAATAAAGGCAGGTTATTGAGGTAGCGTTTGAGCAGTAGTCGGTGGAGGGGAGGGGAGGGAGGGACAACAAGCTGGTACAGGGAGCAGATCCTTCTATATGAATGTTGAACTAAACATTTCCTAATTCCGTGTCCTCCTTCAGGCAGAGAAAATGTCATCGGGCTTGTACAGCCATGAAAATGTCATCTGCACACACCCACTTACATAGCCACCCTACCCAGACATGGCATCCCTTCAGGCCCAGGCTGAGCGTTCACTGAGGGCGGGCGTGTTCCCCAAATGCCAGAAGTCCTGGAGCTCGGCTAGGCTGCGAGCCTCGCTCGCTCACCTGGCCCCAGGTGTCAGTAGTGCCGAAACGCAGTCCCCTGGCCACAGCAGAGGGTTCTATGGCAATTGTTGGACTTGAACCTCAGATTCGAGCATTTTTCAGGAAGAAGTCTGTTCATGCTCATGGCTTTGCAGTAGTGCCTGCTTTTAGCAAAATCTCCAGTTACAAGCAATAAAGACCCGGACCCCAAGGGGGAAGGGAGTCAGAGGATTGCAAGGATTCTGAAAGATGGGCCAGCCTCTGTCTGCAGACAGGGAACGTATAAACCATCCTGGTCCAAGGACAGAGCTTATAGAGGGTCCCCAAAATGTATTTGCCCCGTCTGCCTCAGATCTAGTCCCCGAGCCCAGGTCTCAGTGTTTTCCTTCAGAGATGTGGTCCTGGAAAGGGAGCCCAGCAAGGCCATGAGAGTACCTGACTCCCCCTGTGTTGCTGTCTCACCTGTGGACTGGGCTTCTGTTCTCATGAAACGTACAATATTTAGAGAGCAGGAACCTATTTGTCTGCGGGGTCCCTTGCTGTGAAGAATGCATTACCTTGATTAGGGTAATGAGAGACCTGTTCTGAAACGTGTGGACGAGGACCAAAGCAGATGGACCGAATTCGTCCGTGTGTGCCAGCTCTGCACAGAGCACCGCGAGGAGCTTCGGAAATCATGCCAAGCTCTTTGGGGATGGCATCATTGTGAGACATGTCACTGTGAACTGGCTGAAGGCTTTGGGCGACCCAAATGTCCTAAGTTAGTTTTATGCCTGTGATGCTGAGTTGTTTTTTCATTTTTTAAAGCAGGATATTTAACAGTTTCATTGTAGGGAGGTTGGCAGCTATCACATGCAGAGCCCATTGTCAGGCACCAAGAGGACACAAAGACTGATTAGTCACGGGCTGGTTGTTGAAGGGCCTTACAGCTCCATAGGAGAGGTGAGGTGTGCACTGGTTCTAGGACATTGTTCTTCCCCTTGGCTGGCCCTTTAACTCTCAGCTCCCATATTACTTTCTAGAAGCTTCCCCCCATTCTCAATCCGTGATTCCATAATAACCTTTAATGTAGTCACTCATTCCACAAATACTCCCTGAGCACGTGCTATGTGCCAGGCACTGTGTTAGGCACTGGAAATACATGGGTGAAGAAAGCACACAACTGTGCTAATCTTATGATGGGTATCATAGTTTTTTAGGTACCTATCTGCCTCCCCAGTGGGCTGGGTCCTCCCAGAGGGCAGTGAGCACGAGTCTTCATTTTTGTGTCCCCGTTCTCTGGCATAAAGGAGGGATACACATTTTTACAGGTGTCAAAACATCCTTCATGCATATGATTTTGTCTGATTCTTCACAACAAGAAGCAGCGTTCGTTTCCATTTGTGGGTGGGAAGATGAGGCTTGGAGAAATTATGACCTACCCAGACACAGAACATGGGACTCTTGATTTCCAAATCCTACGCTCTTTCTACTCCACCTCCGAGTGTTTCTTTTATCGAAGCTTGAGGGAGATGATGAGCTGGAGGAACCCAGGGGAGGGAGAAGTCACTTCCAGCAAAGCTTCAGGAAACGCCGGGGCTGAGGCTGAAGCTGACAGTGGCCTCCTGAAGAGTCGCGCTAAGCATGGGGAGGAGGATGCTCACGCAGAGGCACCAGAACAGGACAGCCCTGGGCTGGTTCCGAGGCCTGTCACTCGTCTGGCCTGGTGAGACCGAGAGAATCATAGACCATGGGTGTTGGACGGGACCTTGAAATGACCCGGTCCAGCCCAGGAGTTCTTAGCCTCGCCGGTCCTTAGCATTCCCTGGGAGTTTCTAAAAACAGGCTTCCCGGGGTCCAGCCTCAGAGACTTGACTTCACAAGGTCTAGGGCAGATCTTTTTAAAAAGTTCCAGATCTTTTGGATGCTGAGGCCCCCTTTTCAAATCCTTTATTCAGCTGAGCACAGTGGTTTACACCTGTAATCCCAGCACTTTGGGAGGCTGAGATGGGAGGATTGCCTCAGGCCAGGAGTTCAAGACCAGCCTGGGCAAACATAGTGAGATCCCATCTCTACAAAAAATAGAAAAATTAGCTGAGTGTGGTGGCACAGGCCTGTAGTCCCAGCTACTCGAGAGGCTGAGGCAGGAGGATCATCTGAGCTCAGGAGTTTGAGGCTGCAGTGAGCTATGATGGTGCCACTACACTCTAGCCTGGGTGACAGAGCAAGACTCTGTCTCAAAAATATAAATAAACAAACAAATAAATAAATAAATGGAATAAAATCTGTTATTCAATGTTTGCCTATTGGACAGGGTCTTAGAATTCAGAAGCCATTTGGGAAGCATTTCTGGCTATGCTGAGTCAAAGGTTACCTGTCCCCACCTTCAGGAACTGTGTTGTCTGAGATTCGTTGGTGATGGTCTGCTTCTCCCTAATGCTGGCAGCCTGGCCCTTGTCTGCACCCCCATTTTGCACACCGGTCTTCTAGCTCCTCTGCCTGAAAATGAAAGGACAGCCTCTTGTGTTGACCATGAGTGTTTATGTGATTTGTTCTCTCTTGAGTAGGCGTCTGTGGTTCATACCTTGGACTCCTTGGAGGAGGGGACTGAGGGATCTAGACAGGTTGGTGTAGCTGCCTTGGCTGGCCGGCCTGGTGGGGAGTGATTTGAGCAAGTAGCACAGCCCGAACCACCAGGACCAACCAAGAGCATTTTCAGTAGGTCCCAAGAGTCCCTCCTCAGTGGCAGCTGGGCAGATGCTCTCTGTGCAGTAGACTGATTTCCTGTGCTCCCAGATCGGCCTTTGCCTCAACCTGCATCTCACATCTCCACATTCTTTATTTTCTTAAAATCTGAACTAAAAGGCGTTGGAAGAGCATGGCTTGGTAGCCTGGTCCTCAGACTGAATGCTAAGGGCTTTGATCAGGCTGCTGTGAAGTTGAGTGTTCAGACATCCTTCCAGAGACTGTTTATTGTACATAAATCGGACTATTTTCTGCCACTGTTGTGCTCGGTTGATTTCAGACTGTTATCAAGTGAGATCAAAGGCGAGAATATATGCCAATTTTTTTTATTCACATGGCGCTCCCCGCTAGATTGGCAAGTCCCCAGAAGCAGACACCAGTGTGACATCACCAAGTTCCGTGTGTGCTGCAGGTACGTGTTCTGTTTGTTGGTTCAACGAAAGGACACGTATTTAAATAAGATTTGAATCATTAAAATCTAACATGCATTTTCAAGACCTGTTCAAGACATATAGATTTTGAAAAGTGTAATGCTTCTTATAAATAACAATAGTAAGAACAAAGAAATTTCCCTCTCAGCCCCCTGGAGTCCCTACTTCCTTGGCTGTAATTGGAATAGAGTGTCTGGATTATGACAACAAAGTAGCTGCACCTTCACGTTTTCATTTTACTATGAAAAATGTAAAGAAAGACAGGGAAATGTTGATATTTAATAGCAATCAATGACATGCAAAAATTTTTAAAGTTTAGTTTCTATTTTCAATCAACAAAATTAGGAAAAATTATAAAAAGCAGTAACCTCAAAACTGAAGGTGCTGCAACGAAATGGTTATATACTTTGCTACATAACTCTTTGCAAAGCAAAGCAAAATCCATGCAACTTTTCATACAGTTTGACCTGTGGATCCTATTCCTGGGCATTTGTTCTAAAGAAATAATTCAAAAGATGCAAAAAGCTACCTAAATGAAGGTTTCAGCATTGACTTCTATAGCAAAAGCTGGAAACATGTAGATGTTCCATAAAAGGAAAATAGTTTAATAAATTATGATACATCAACTTGTTGAAATATTACTCAGTCTTAAAATAATTATGAAGACTGTAGAAACTTGGAAAAAGAATATAAACTTGTGTTTGCTAGGATTATAAATGTTAAAAATATGCATGTGTGTCTATTGGCAAGAAAGTAATGTGCAACATAAATTTAGTCATTAATACCGAGATAATATATGCCAAAATATTAACAATAGTTATCCCTGACCGAAAGGATTATGGAAGATTTTTGTTTTCCTGTTTCTTCTTCTCTGTATTTTCTAAGTTTTCCATTAAAAAAGCATGTGTTTTGTTTTGGGGGCGGAGTGTAATTGATTCTGTAAGAATGAGCCTTTCCGGCTTAGAGAAATAATGTATGATGATGACGATGCATATTATGGGTTAGCATTTACTTTAATACTATTTTTAAAATAAAATTATTTTTTAAGTAAATAGATTTTACACCCGGAAACTGACCACTTCTCTTGACACCTGTGGCTACCACCTGGTCCCCATCTCTTGCTTGGATTATGCTAAAAGCTTCTACTTGGTCTTCCAGCCAGAGAGCTGATTTGAACACATCCTGCCAGGCACAGCTCCACTGCCCAGCACCCTGCAGTGGCTCCCTTGTGACCCGGAGTGACAGTGCCTGCCTCTCGCTCCCAGCTCTGACAGCTCCTCCCCTCCCTGGCTCCAGCCACACTGGCGCCTGCCCTTCCTCTGATAGGCTAGAAGGGCTCCCTCCTTAGAACCTTTATGTCCCCTCCACCAGGAACGCATTTCCCCCCACACAGGCACACACTGACTCCCTCATGTCCTTCAGATTTTTCACTCAGATGTCCCCTGATCCCCATGTCAGATCTCATCCCATCTGCCCCGTCCCGATGCTCTCGGATCCTCCAGCCCACCTTGCTTTTCTTTCTGCCATGACGTGTATCCCCTCTGCAGTTCTGTATTACTTATTCCTTGTCTTGCTTATTTCTGTCTCCCCCCATTAGAAGGTAACCTCCAAGAGGGCAGGGAGTTTGGGCCTGTTCTATTCACTGATGAGCTTAATATGTACCTGGCATCTAGGTGCTTAATATGTATTTGTTGAATGAATTTGTTACAGATGATTTGAATGAGATGAGGATCTGCTGGGAACTCCATTAAGAATGAAAGGAGCAAGCTGAGGCCCAGCCTGGGCTGGGGAAGCTCTCTGTACAGTGGCCGAGAGTCCAGATCTGGAGTCTTCAGGACGTGATACGCTTCAGTCTGGTCTGGGGTGACATCCGCAGTTCCCCAGGGTTGGATGCAGGGCCTGGGGTGGGGGCAGCAGATAGTTTTCAGACCATACTTTCCAGCTGGGAGGGGTGGAGTTGCATTCATTCTGCCAGGGTTTGTCTGCAGGTGGCTGGTCATTCTTGTCGCCAGTGGGCCAGGACTAGGGCAGACCCAGGCCATCTGTTGGAGGCGCTCACCAGCCAGAGTGGACCTGTGGTGCCCACATCTCCCACCAGAGACGACAGATGTTGAAGAGGCGCAGTTCTCAGCTGGTTGCTAAAAGGACCGAGGCCCCCCTGCGCAGATCCCCTCATTGTAAACAAGAGGTGGGCATGAAACTCAGGAAACTAGGAGCTTTTAATAATTAGGCCCCTAGACAGTGGTTTTGTTTGCCCTCCCAAGGGGAACTGCATCCCAGACCAGCTGCTGGACTTGAATAAATGGAATGAAGGGCAACAAGACAGGGAGGGACGAAGGAGGGGAGAGAGAGATAACGTGTTGTTTCACTGGAACAAAGATTGCTTCTTATGTAACCTTAGTCAGTAATCATATCCCTAGAGTTAGATGGGAATTAGTTTTAACTTAAAACTAAACATTAAGTGACACAGTAACCTTTTTGGTTTTGTCTCTTCTTAATTAAAGCAATTAATAGCTTTGATTTTTCTCTGCACACTTTGTCCAAAAACATTCATGCATTTCCTTCATGTGAATGCGACTGCTGGTCAGTGTCCTTCCCCTGCCTGCGTGTTTTGTTGCTGTCATGGTGTCTGCTTGTTTATTTTTGCAGAAAAAGCACACATTGGTGATACTGCTTAAACTAAATCTACTTGGGTAAAGCTCAACTTGTCAAACTACCCTCCTTTTTTTTTTTTTCTCAAGAAAATGTATTATGTATTCAGAATCAGACCACCAATCATGATGTCTCTGGCTCCAGCCACCATCACCTCTCACCTGGGTGATCTGTCCCTAGGTGAAAGGTGTTACTGTCCCACCTCCAGTAGTTGGCCTTCCGTCTTCCACCCGGCCCCTAAGTCCACTCTCAACACAGCAGCCAGAGAGCTCCTCTGAGCGGGGCAGTCTGAATGAGGCTTGCTTAATTTTATCCATTGGCACTTGTCACATCAGTCATTCAGCCTCTTGGGTAGGATTTAAGTGTGTCCAAAAATACCTCCCGAGACATGCTCTTCCGCGTTGGCTGTTGGGGAGTGCTACTGCTCCTAAGCTGTCTGAATGTGAAGGAACGCAGATGAACATCAGAAAGGGCTGGTAGCAACTTCCCTAATCAGGAAAGGAAAACGGCATGTCACCAGTGTAGACAAAAAATAAAACACCCAATTTTATTTTTATCATGTGAGTCGCTGTCTTGTGTGTAAGTTACTTTTGGTAACTGAGTCACCAAAAGTCTGCTGTCCTTTGATTGTCAACTCCTCCGCAGTGGTCTCTGACTCTCCCTGCTTATATGGTGGGTTTGGTTGGTTCTGGTTTCAGGGTGAGAGTGAACGGGCTCGTGAACTTGGAACTTTATTATGGTGTGTTGCCCAGTGGACTAATAAAACATGTTCCTGCTGGATTCTCAGAATGACTTTTAACTAATGCAAAAACAAAATAATACAGTTTTCTTTGTGATTCTGTTTTTTAAAGGGTAGAAAAGCAGACCTCTTGCCATACAAAAGGCTAATCAAAAATATGCCCCAACTACAGGAAACCAAGGATGCTTTTATCTCAACGTATTAAGAGGACCCTAATAAAAAATTGTGTAAAAAGAAACTTCTTTGCCCCGTGGGGCAAGGCGGCTTTATTTGACATTAGAATTCCATTTAAAATGGCAGGTAGGAGCATGGACAAAAGCAAAGTTTAGTTCCTCAAATGCCTGCTTTTGAAATTCGGGTGATCTGTCCCTAGTCTGTAAGGTTAGTAACTGGAATGGCATGCCTCCAGGCTGCTCTCATTTGGGAAGCATTTTGTGTGGGAGCTCTGGGCCCACAGTTGTGTTCACAGGCCATCTCTTCTGCAGGACTGCACTGGCTTGACGGCTGTTGGCTGGGTCCCCAGGTACTTTCAGGGCAAGGACTGTTGTGTTAAAACCACCTGCCATCTGTTGGTGCACATTTTTTGGATTCTAGATGATGAGTCACTTATTTCTACTGCTGTTCCTTCTACTGCCAAGACCAATTTACCTATTGGATTTCATCAGGGAATATACTGGAATAACTTATCATGAAGCTTTGTCCTATGCAAAGTTCATATTCCTAATGAGCAGTCTTCCTAGGGCCACCACCGTAAAGGATGGGCAAGAATTTCCCTTGCATTTCCAGAAAGTGGGGAGATGACCCAGTAATGATATACTGTGAGCCTCACTCTGGGGTCCCTCATGGCTAAGGCTATAGCCATAGCCACTGACTGCAGTAGGGTTTGAGTTGAGAGTCCAGTGGTGTTTCCCTATTTTCTTGTCAATACTCTCTTGCTAGGGTGCTAATGCTTGTCACCAAGTGTGGCAGGTAGGCCCTCAATGACCACTGGTAGAATGAATGATTGGGGTCTGGGACCACAAAGTGGGCAAGGCTGGCCTACCCAGGGCCACCAAGAGCAGTGTGCTGGGCCAGTTGAGCCCATGTAGGCCAGGCCACCTAAGTGACACCACCACATGCACAGCCATCAAGAACTCTGATATAGTTCTGATATAGTCTGTGCTTACCAATCCTCCCAACTGCAGAACTTGGAATGATTTTTAGGAAAAATTCAGGAGACTCTTCCCATACAGACAAGCTAAGTGCTACGACAGAAGCTGAGAGCAGGCGCAGTGGGCTTTGTGCGGTGTCTGGGGAGGAGGACTTGGTTCTAACAGGACAATAAGTGCTTTCCCAGGGAGACACCTGAAGATCAGGTTAACATACCCCTCTGCCCAGTCGTGTGTGGTGGCTGGAGTCTTAGGCTAAAATACAAGAGGTGCTTCTCTACCCAGTTTCACACAAATTGGTTTTTATTGTTAGTATCATCATCTTTTGTCCAAAAAAAAAAAAGTTTATTATGATGGTTCAAATCTAGCTTTCTTCATATATCCTAAAATATCCTAAGATATTTCTATGTTTCATGCCCTCCATTTTTTTTTTCACCACCCAAAATTCTAAGCTAAATAGCAGCAACAAACTCCTAAGTGCAGAAGATTCTAACTCCTTCAAGCATGCTCCATTTCGCGCAAGTTTTCTAAAGCTTTCCTGTCTGGAAAAATTACCAAGTCCCAAGTGGGTGGGATTTTATTCTTACCACCGAGTGGGTGTGATTTTATGGGAGGCTCTTCCCCCAGCCTCCGAGATCAGAGGCAGAGATGCGTGGTTGAGTCCTGGTGGGTGGTGAAATTCCTGTACTGTAGGTGCCGGGCTCAAGTCCCTCCCGCTGTGGCCAGTAATTGGAGGAGGTGGCCGGTTGTGTGGGCCTGCCCAAGGCACTGCCAGCCCCAGCTGACCTTTCCAAAGGAACGGCGGACCAAACCAGGATGGTATGAAGAAATTTTGTAAAATATTCAGAAATAGCCTATTCCGGAGTGATCTGCGTGGTGTGGGACACAGTCAGGACAAGGCAAGCCTTCTTCTCAGCAAACGGCGGTGGTGCTAATCTCCATTGTTAAGTATCAGTGTGCTAGAAGTAACATTTCTAACCGCATGCCTTATCTGTGCACAAAATGCACTTGTTGCTGAGGTAGCAACATGGATATGCTTCTAGAAGTCCTGATTCCTGCCGTCTCTGTGTACCTAGGAGGTGGAGGCACGTACCAGGACTCAGGGCTTCGTGATGGCCGGGCTCTGGGGGTCACGGTGCCCAGAACGTCTTGAGTGTTCCCTACTCTGAATGACGATTTGGCCATACAGGGGATCGGGGTGAGTCGTGGGAGTCTGGCTGCACTTGCAATACGAGAGAACTTTGGCAAATTGTCCACATCGCCATCCCAGAGTTGGAAAAACAAGACCCCGTGGTCTTCAGAGTGGCGCAGGCTAAAGCAGTCAGATGTTTCACGCCAGTCAACCAGGCGCTTGGGCACATGGTCTCTCAGCGCACAGAGAGGTAACACCGATCCGAGGCACCTCCTCCTCCTCCAGAAGATTCTAAATCAGAGAACAGGGCACCGCTGTCATTGCTCCAAAGGATCTTCCATGTGTGAAGTAGGTGAGACTGAAACTGGGGAATAAAACTATCCATCCACACCCAGCTAAGCCCAGGGGTCCATTAGCACAAACCTGCACAGGCTTATGCCTTTGTGCATTTTAAAAACAAAAGATTTCATTACTGACAAAAAGCAAAAGAAATCAGTTTACACTGGCTTTTCTCAGTTTTAGAACAATTCTGCACATCCATTGTCTAGGAAGCCCTAGGACTATTCTAGAAATGTTGGGGCAGAAGAAGACCCATTCTTCTCTTTGATGCCACCTCACACAAATAGTGATCCCCAAGAAACTCCGACCACCGAAGCCCAGCAAAGGGGCTGCTTCCAAAGACAGGCTCAACTGCCTGTTTCTTAAAGATACTTGTAAGAAATACAAATGCCAGTTAGATATTTCTTACACCCTGGTTATTTACCAGACTAGAATCCTCTGGGATGTGTTTAATCCTGCATCAGGTATAGAATGGCAAACCACTGGCGTCGAGAGAATCGGAGTTCATTGCAAAGGCAAGCAGGTGCTCCAGAAGGGACCATTGTTTTAGAAGCTCCCAAAACTCTGGAGAGGAGAAGTTGTGGCCACAGCTGTACTAGGAAGAGCCTTGGTAACTTGCAGTTCACTCCTGCCGTGGAGAGAATGGAGCAGCTGGAAGGGAGTCTTCTTAGTGCGCTCAGTGCAGGTGCGGATGTCACTGCTTCAGAGGGTATGCTATGGGGACAAAAGTCCCAAGGATCCCAGCTGCACCAGGTCCCTATGGCACTTGGAACCAGGCTGCTCGGGAGGCCACGGCACCCAAGCATGCTCCTTGCTCGGAGACCCAGGACCCCAGCTGGGTGGCTGTGGACTCAGGGCCACCCCTCCACGTCTTCCTGTGAGATGCCCAGCACCGATTTGTGAGGGATTCTGCACTCTTGTAGTGATTTGGTGAGGTCAGAAAAATGTCTCCTGGGTACCTCCATGGTTTCGATGCTGCAGTGTCCATAGGAGGTTTTGTTCTTTTGTTCAGCCGCAGCAACAATGGTTTGCAAATCATCAGTTGGCCGGAAATACCGTACAAACCTTTGGCCCGATGGTGATCTGACGGCAAGCAGCAGCCTTGGTTCTTGGTCTGTTGGTTCCTCCAGGTTTCTGGGCCTGGAGGAGCCCTGTCTCTTGGTTTGCATGACGAATTTCCTCTCCAAGGCACAAGCTTGAGCTCTGGGAGCTTCTTCGCTTGTCTTCAAGGTGCAGGTCTCCTTTTGGTAAAGAGCCCGGATGCTGCTCAGCTGCAGTGAGCTGGCCTGTTCAGCGACTGTCTCCACAGCCCCCTCCTCCAGGGTCTTCCTGCTGATGGAAGGAAGGACGGGGTATTTATTGAGAGAAGAGGAAGCCCCATGAGGCACTTGCTGCAGCAGCGACTCAGGGATCTCATCCAAAGCTCCCTGTTTTGGAGATTTGGGTGCACAAGCTACTGGCTTTTGGCTGCTTGGCGACTCACAGGGAATGGCTGGAGGCGGAGAAAACGGTATTTGGGGAGAGCACACCTCTGTGCCCTGGGATTTGTGCAGACTCGGCCGTGTCCGTCCCTTGGCAGACTTGGGCCTTGTGACGTGCATGTTTAGTGATTTTGGCTGCCAAACGAAGCTGTCAGCTGCAGAGCTGACAGCAGCGCTGCGTTCAGGTGGTGCTATGTTCACAGGGGCTTCTGTGGCCATTGCTTCTCAAGACCCCTAAGGAAGCAGGAAAAAACAGAGGAGGCCGTGGGTTAAACTTCCTGGGACTGCTGGACCCAGGCTACTCACTCCCAAGTGCCCAGAATAAGCACCATGAGGCCCCAGTCCGAGGGGCCCTCTCTCGGGATTCTGGCAGCTGGAGAGGGACACCAGCAGCTGTTTGTCCATTTATTCGTGCATTCATACATTCATGCATTTTAGGCACTTGAAATATATCAGTGAACCAAAGTCATTGCCATTTAAATGATTATAGTGAGGAAGGACAGGGGTTAAATCCACAAGTAAATAGGTATTTTCAAAGAGTAATCACTCCTATGAAGAAAAATTTTACACCTGAGAGTGACTGAGGTGGGGGACTAATTCTTACTCTTTTGGGGGCCAGGGGTTTTCTTGTAAAAAACCAGAAAACCTACTAGAAAATTCTAAGAGCTGTACCACTTAATTCTTATTCTTATGGGGAAGAGCCTTTAAGCTGACTCCAGAATGATGAGAAGAAACAAGCCATGTTACAGTCTAGAGCAAGGGCTGGCCAACTATTTCCATAAATATTTTCAGCCTTGGGAGCCACGAGGTCCCTGCTGCAACTACTTAACTCTGCCACCGCAGCACAAGAACAGCATGGGCAATATGTTAAACAGGCCACACTTCTGTGCTCCAACAAAGCTTTATTCACAAAAACAGGGCATGGGCTAGATTTGGCCCCGGGGCCACAGTTTGCCCACCCCTGATCTAGAGAAAAAGCAGCGGGGAGGAGAGCCAGGGTGGAGTCCTGAAGCAGGGCAGAACTTGGCATGTTCCAGGGAACTTGCCGGCTCCCAGGGTGGGGACCCCTCCCTACGAGGGTGGCCTGTACTGTCCCACAGACACGAGTCCTAGTCAGGAGTGTTACCAGCAGCTGCCTTTGCTCAAGAGTGAAAGTGACCTTTCCCCATCTGCCCACGGTGTGCCCTCACTTCATTTCCTCCTGCTGCCTGTCATTCCACCTTGTTAAGGGGCTCTGCACAAATCACTTAACACAATATCCCTCCACTGCCCTAACTGTCACCGGGGATTCTGGGAGAGGAGCAGGGCGGCCACACCGCCAATCTGGCCATTTGCCAGAACTCCCCTGTGAATTCCAGACCAGGGGTCAACAGCCCTCTTCCGTAAACACCCGGCAGCAGGTATCGTCAGCTGCTCAACGCTGCCCTTGCAGTGGGAAAGGAGCCACATACAGTACTCAAAGGCATGGTGTGGCTGTGTTCCATAAAACCTCACTTACGGACTCTGAAATTTGAACTTCATATAATTTTCATACGTCACAAAATGTTCTCCTTTTGATTTTTTTTTCAATGATTTAAAAATGTAAAAAGGTATTCTTAGCTCATAAGCGACACACACAAATGCAATAGGCTGGATGTGGCCCGTGGGCCGTAATTTGTCAAACCCTATGCTAGACCAACTCCAAAGGAGAATCTGGGCACATGCGAATTCTATGGATTTATGAGCCAGCAAGGCAGAGTGATTGCCCAATGGTCACACAGCCAGCTGGTGGCAGAGCGTGAAATAAAACCCAGGTCTCGTGACACCGGTCCTGTGTCCTTTGCCCCCAAACAAGCTGCTTCTTGAGGACCAGTCTTGGCCCTCTCCCAGCACATCATACCTGTCTCTCTGCTGGCTGCTCACTTTTCTGTCTTCCCAGCTACCTTCTGGACACCCTGAGGGCCTCTGCATTTGGATCTCCCACAAGTGCGCCTGAGTGCTAGCAAGTCCGCCAGAAGCAATGAACTGAAGTGTGGGGGGAGGTGGGAGCACTCTCTGCGCAGACCCACGTTGCCAAGCCATGACACCTCCACTTCCACCTTGCTGGGCCCTTCGCTAACGCCATTGCCACCATCTCCTCCTAGTCTCCAGTTAATCTTTCCCCAAACACTACAGACATCTTTCTGGGCTCCCTGCCTAGAGCTCTGGATCCTGACTACCGCTGTGACTCCTGCTTTCTCTGCTCACAAGCTCACAGGCACATCCCAGCCTTCTAAAGACTTTCTAGTGACTTCCTAGTACCTCGTGGTCCTCAAGAAACAGCATCTTTGGAAGCAAAGGACACAGAACCAGGAGTCACAAGACCTGGGTTCAATTTCGGGCTCTGCCACCAGCTAGTTGTGAGACTGTGGGGCAATCACTCTACTTTTTTGGCACATAACTTACCATCGATCAAATTAGCTAAATGACCTTGGAGATATTATTTAAATACCTTCAAACACTAGTCTCTTCGTTTATAACATAAGGATAATAACATGAAATAATGCAGGTAAGGCAGGAAGCACCAAGCTTGTTGCATAGTACAGGCTTAATTAAATACTACTTTTTTTTCTTTTTTGCTTTTGGTTATCTGTTTAGTGCTTTCTATTATTCTGGGTCCAAAAATCTTACCTATTGTGTTAGAGCTTTCCCCCAGGGTGTTCTCGGTGGGTCTAGTCTCAGTCAATGCTAATCAGCTGGGTGAATCCTGGGACTCAGGCCTGCCCTGTCCTCTGCACAGAAATGCTGGGAGGTGGATTTCAATGAGCTACCTACTGCCCATGCAGTTCCCTCAAACAATGCTATAAAATTCCTGAGTTGATCACTTCCCTTCCAATTCCACACTTTTACTTACCTCAAATTCACTTCCTCCAAGCTCCCTTCATCACACAATCCTGAACAATATAACTCAAGCCCCACAGGGCTTTGTATTCGAATCTTACCACTCTGTGCATGTTACCACTGTTGCCTCATTTTAGGAAGTAATATCCTCTTCCTCTCCACTAAACCACAACCAAATAAAACACCACATCCCTATATATTCCTGATGTCCTGCTCAGCTCAAAATCTTGGGCAAAGTTAGCTGCCCGTTCTTATTTTAAAGGCCTCTATGTTTTCCCGTTCTACTCACAGCCTGAGTCTCCCTCCACTCCCATCCTCCACTTCTCCCTCGTCTTTCACACCCAGTCTGGCTGCTAGCAGCTCAGGAGTCTTCGCTTTAGCAAAGTTTTGGCATCAAAAAAGCCTGCCCATCCTCCTTTGTTAATTTCATCTATTTTCTGATCAACTGTGAAGCATGTCGTTTTCCCCCTTAAGTGCTCAAGGCTTTTTCTGGTAATGAAGCAGCTTTGCACTTTCCCTTAGGGTGGCTCGAGAAGGTCATAACTGTCCAACTGTTCTGCCAAAGATAAGCTTGACAGGCAAGCCCACGCCCCTCTCTGCCCACCCTCCCGGCTGGTGGAATGGCCATTAATTTGCCACAGCTTCTGCAGAATTATCACAGGCTTGGCTTGCAACACCCACACATGCCTCAGGAAGGTTTAACTGTCAGTAAGTTTGGTAACTTAGAAACCTCTTCCTTAACAACTTTGCTGGGGAAAGTCATGTGTTCTCGCAGGCCTCTGCTGGATTATTTTTAACAGTAAAACTTGAGTATGTGCATGCACTTTCTATACCTTTTGGTACTATATAATTATCCATGTTCAGGGGGTGTCATATTCAAGACACCCTGGTCATAAGATAACATGACTGCAAGCTATCTCAGAGAAAAACCTCAATTATGACTAATTCCCATAAACCCACTCATGGTTATTTAGAGACTAACACCTCCTTCAGGTAAAACCATTATATCCAACCTGCTTTCATAACCCACTGCCTCCTCCTGAGCGCAGGGACCATCTGTTATATGGAGGGAACACCAACTCTCCCCAGCACCCATCACACAGATAGGGGAGGCGGGGGGGAACAGGTGTTTGGGGATCTGGGCCACCTGTGCCTTTATATTCACACCTTGGTTCCCAAACTCTGCTCAGTGCCCTCGGTCCAGGAAGGCTTCTGCAGCAGCCATGATTATCCCCACCCAGCTCGTCACCACCTCTAGGCCTGGCAGCTGCTCATCCACCAAGTGATTTGACAAGATCTAGGCGTGGGCATCCATCAAGCTGCCAGCGGAATAGGCAAGTGGCCTGTTTACTTAAACACAATAGCTGCACCCCAGAGGCCTGCTAGGAGTCAGGAAACAAACACTGGTAACTGTTTCCAAGAAACTGCCCGAAGGGCAGGTGCCCATGCCTTAAAATTCATTGCCAAATCAACTGGGAAGAAGGAAGATTTGATGGGAGAAGCCAAAGTGGGATTCCTGCTTTCCAAGGGTGCCCACAACCCACCACAGGGTCAGACCACCCCATTTCACTCACAACCCAAATCTAAACCTACAGTAAATGCAAGAAAATACAACCACCTACAAACCATCTGCTGGTATATACCAAGATGCATACATTTGAATTGGTCTTTTAAAAATGTGTATTAGTTAATTCCATCCCCTGCCAAACGCTTAGAAGAACCAACAGGAGATGGTAGTTGGCCTGAGAATGAAAAAAAAAAAAAACAAAAACTTTGGCCCCATTCCCAGTTCACCCCAGACTAATGATTAGAATACACTGTCCTGTGCAGAGTGCCACAATGACCCACAAGCCAGCAAGTGATCAAAGGTTTGGAAAGGAAATTGGGGATGATTGCAGGGGCAGCAGGGTGGGGAGGTGGCAGGGATAACTCAATTATTTCCAAGTTCTGGCAGCCCCAGGATGAAACAAGCTTCAGGAGCATTAGGAGAGGCTTGGGGGAGGGGCAAGAGAGCTCCTCTGGAAAGTCAGAGTTGACTCGGTGAAAGAGCACAGGTCTGGGGGAGGGTCCAGCTGGCTCTGTTGTCTGCATGTGACCAGGACGTCCTTTTCTCTCTCTGGGTCTGTCCCTGTCGCTGCAGCCCCGCCAGGAGGGCATGGCACGGCGGCCTCAGAGCCCCCTCGGCGTCCGCACAGACCGGTCGTCCGGTTTTGGTAACGCTGGGCTCTGGCCAGGCTTGCTCTGCCCGGGGGAGCAGACTCTTCCCGAGGCCCCTCGCCTGCCTCCCGGGGTTCGCGCCTGGGGCCGGGCCTGAGGACGCTCAACACGTCTTCGTCGGACCGGCCTCTCCCGGCCCCTGCCCGGCTCTCACCTCGCTGCTCCGCTCCATCCGCCTGCGCCCGCGCGTCCCGCTGGTAAACAGCCCCGGTCTCCCGGGCAACCGCCGGGGTGGGGGCCACGTGCTTCCGGCCTGACCGGAACCGGCCGGTCCGGGTGGGGTCCGGTGGGGTCGGGGGCGCCGGGCGGGGAGGGCAGAGGCCGAGCCCCAGGCCGGTGGGTCGCGAGCAGCGGCGCCCGCGTGGCCCTGCCCGGTGGAGGCGACAGGGACCCGGGCCTGGGCCTCCTGCCTGTCTCTCCTCCTCTTCCTCACCTCCTGAGGGAGAGCCCATGGGGGAAGGAGAGCTCTGGCCTGGGGAAGACGGGCAGTGGCCAGCTGCCCCACAAACTTTTTGTCACCTTGGGCCAGGCTCTGACCCTCTCAGTGTCCCGGGTTTTAAAATGAGGCTGTGGGACGGATTGATTCCTGTGAACCCTAGAATGTGAGCGGCTGCTTTAGGGTATCTGCTGGAGCTGGGGAGCAGGACCCCTTGTCTGCCTTATCCAGCCAGGGTACAGCCTTTCCAGCCGGTGCCTGCCTCCTCCTTCCACATCCTGAGCTGTCAACAGCATCTGGCCCACCGCGATGTCCTATCCGCCCCTCTACGCTTCTGCAACCCCTCACTCCCACTGCACCTGATGGGTCTCCCCGGCTTTGAGACTGCCGTCCATTGCCCCCTCTGCTTTCTCCCTCCCTGTCAACCGCTGCCCCTTCCCTGTCCTGGCCCACTGTCTCAGCCAGGCTCTCAAAAAGAGTCCTGCGCGCCCTGTCTGATGAAACCCCAACCCCAGTCAGTCCACCCACATGCAGGTACTAAGGAAATCTTGGCCAGCCACGCACGGTGTAATGGAAACCTGTGGTCTTCAAGCTCAACTGGACCTTCAACCTTACACAGCAAATCTTCCGTCTTCCCCACCTCAGTTCTCCCTCCTTGCTCCTCAATGGCTCCTTCAAACCTTGTCCTCACTCCTGAAACCTCCCACCTCTCCCACTCCTTCCTCCCTCTCAGAGGATAACCTACTGCCCTCCTCAGAGAGAAAATAGAAGGTGTCCTATGGAAACTTTCTCAGCCTTCTGCTACCAGACCTACAAAGGTGCCTGCCTTTGCTTCCATGCCCCCTGCCTCCCTCCTGCTGTGACGGAGAGGGGCTGTCTCATCTCGTTGGAGGGTAATTGCTCCTTCATGGGTGCTCGGAAGCCCATTCCCTGCCACACATAAACACACCCCCACTGTCCCCTTGGCCTAGAAGATCCTTCACCACCCTCCCCAACCCCAACCTCCTTCATTTGCCTAATTCCCATTCACCCTTCAGGTCCCAACCTAATGGTTGAAGCCTTTCTTCCAAGTTGGGATTAAGATGGCTTCCAAAGAAGTCCTAACTGGTCTGTTGTCTGCCAGGCTCCGTTCTAGACTCTTGGGATATGCAGATGAATAACTTAGTAACTATATTATTAGAAGATAATGTTAGTAGACATGCAAGAACCATAGATTCATTATCTGCCACTGTGGCAAAATATTTGCTATCTGTTCTGTCCCAGACCCGTGAACACAGTATTGCTATAATACCACGCACAACTCTAACCCTCCTTCAAGACACGCACACGGATAAAAGAGTTACAAATCAGATTATTTTCAATACAGTCTGAGCCAAGGGTAGAGGAGCAAGCACAGGCTGGACACGAATATGTGCCAAGTGATTGGCATGGACACGAAGTTCTTTGGGGGCTGGGAGGGATCATTTCAGTAGTGATGTTTCTGCCCATCTCAGCAAGGGGAGCTGCTGGTGTGGGCCCGGGCTGGGCAGGCCCCCTGTGCGCGTTGCCCCCTCACCCACCCTGGGCATCCGGGAGGCTCTTGTAGCCCCAAAAAGGTTTTAGGAGCTGCTGGGTTTGCAGCTCAGTGCTGGCGGCTTATTTCTTGTTAATGATTCTGTCAGAAATATCTTAGTGATGCTCTTCAGCCCTTCAGCGCCCACCCAAAAAAGGATTAAAGTAGATTCTTCATCAACTATTTTAATATCACCTAGGAATTATGCAATGCTTTGGAGAATCAAATTGGTTTCTCACCCCTCTTTGTGTGTGCGTGTGTGTGCATGTGCGTGTGTGTGCGTGTGCGTGTGCCTGCCTTTGCTGGCGCACAGTGAAATGGTGGCTGTGCCTGAGGTCTGTTTAATGTCCAGCAGTGGACACCTTTTGCTCTCTAGTGTCCTGTAGTCCACACCCCCGGGGGAGGCTGGAGAGAAGGAAAGGAAGCCCCTGGTCTATTGCCATGGCTCTGCTGCCTTTGTTTCCCGACTTTCTGTGAAGAGGGTATGTTAAGGATGCAGCCTCCAATGCTTGGTCTCTAGCACATACAGAGTGACCTCAGTAAACATGGGCAGAGGTTGCTGCCCTGCCAGCTTGAATGTGGACTCACCTTCCTTCCCAGCTGTGTCGCACTCTACTCCCCGGCCCTCTCCCTGGGCCCCAGCCAGCTTGTTCCCCAGGAGGGCCCTCAGCCTTTTCGTCTCCATCATCTCTGCTCGTGCCAGCCCCGCCTTGCCCCCTTCCTTGAAGTTAATCCAAACTGACCGATTCTCCAAGGTCCGTCTCACAAGCCACCTCTTGCATGAGGGCCTTTCTTGACCACGCCTTCCCCTCCCCAACCTTATGTGCTCTTTCTGGTCCCTTTCGGTCCAGTGGAACATGTCCGAGATGGCGCTCTGCACCCCCACTGGGCCACCTCTTCTAATGTCTTCACGACTCTCTTCCCCGGAGGCACCACTGGCCTCCTTTGCTTTAGAAACGGCTGAGCCTCAGGGCCCCCAGCTAGTGAGTGGAATGGCAGTGTTAGAAGCCACCCTGGACCCCAGACTCACGTGTCCCCACGTGGCAATTTATCTGTACCGCCCATCGTGCTGGTCGTAGGGGCTGCAGCCGTGGCCTCTGGAGCCAAAGTCTGAGCTTGAATCCTGGCTCTGCCACTTGCCAGCCGAGGCAGTTGGGTACAGCTGTAACTTCTCTGGACCTCAGTTTCCACGTGTATAGAATGGAGATGATAAAGTGGGACTGTTGTGAGGATGAAATGAGTTCATACATGTAAAGATCTTAGCACGGTGCCTGGCACACGGCAAGTGCGTGATCAGGGTTAATGCTCATTATATCGTTTTCATGGTACAGTGCACATCGCCTTCAGGAGGTCACGAGCCCCTTGAAGGCAGGAACTTGCCTGTGTCAGGATGTCCTGCTTCGCCCACGCAATGCCTGCTTCGTGGTAGGAGCTCAGCAAGTGAGAATTAAATTAGTGATAATGCTGGTGCTTATTCCACAGCTGCCTTTTCTACTGAGAGAGACTGCCGGTTGGTACCCCCCAGGGGTATCTGGCTTGAAATCTAAATGACCTCCCTGGGGCTGGCTGAAGGCAAAAGCTCCAGTTTCTTAGTGGCTTGTCCCCAAAGAACACTGGGCCTCATTATGAATTAGTGACTTCTAGATTTCAGAGTCTATAGCCAGCATCCTGCTCCGTCTGCCCTTGATCTCATTAGACATGTGGATTGAGCTCATGGATAATCTTTAAGCAGCAGGTGAACCAGGTGGATATTCTCGTAGCAAGGCCAAGAAGCTGGCAGTTAGTCATGTCTCCTCGTGAGTCAGCTTCCTGAGGGGACCTGCAAGAGGGAAGTTTCTGGATAATGAAACTTAACCCTTGAAGTACAGTCATGGGTTGCTTAACAACAGAATACATTCTGAGAACTTAACGTTAGGCAGTTTCATCGTTGCATGAACATGATATGCACTTACACTAGCCTGGAGGTATAGCCTACTACACACCTAGGCTATATGGTACATAGCATATTCTTCCTAGGCCACAAACCCGTACAGCGTGTTACCGTACTAAATACTGTAGGCAATGGTAACACATGGCAAGTATTTGTTTATCCAAACATATCTAAACATAGAAAAGGTACAGTCAAAATACAGCATAAAAGATAAAAATGGTGCACCAGTGTAGGGCAGCTACATTATAATCTTAGGGGGCCACTGTCCTATGTGTGGCCCATCGTTGACAGAAATGTATATATATATATGGCCCATGACTGTACTGCAGCTTTTTATTATTTTCCCACACTTTACTGGAAAATATCCAAAAATGTCCACTTTCCAGTTTTGTTAAGCAGAACATATCGAACACTGTAAACTCACCTTGGCTACTGTTGAGCAACTGTTTCCACCTCCACGAGCTTGTCGAATCTTGCGGGCACTCTGTGGGGGCCGGGGTCACTGTCTGCACCGCGCTGGTGGAGGAAGCTGGGATGGTCTAAATGGCTCTGCCTGCAGCCGTGGAACAGCGCCAGCCCTCTTCTTTGACTAGAGTCCTGAGTTAATCGCCCTTCCCCTTTGCAGTCGCTCACACAATACAGCCTTTTCTTGGCAACTCACAGTCAATAATTATGTTCCAGGTGCAATATTTTGATGTGGGTAGAGCCATCTGTCCCTGCACTCAATGGCCCCACGAAATCCTCACGTCCCCCAGCTGGATAGGTACTATTATTATCCTAGGCGCTCTTGGTTTTTAATCATTCCTCCCTTGCCTTCCTACCAGGAGACGCCACTCTAACTCCATTTCTGTTCAGTTACTGGGTCTGAGAAAAGTGGCCGGGCAGCCCGTTAGAATTGTGTCTCAAATCAGAATATTAGAGTATAAAATCTGCTAGGCCACTCGGGGCATTTTGGGTGTTGTGTTCTCCCCTGTGTTTGGGACGGGCACGGCACTTGGAGGGATGGTTTGCATAAGTAGGAGGACTGCCAGCGGTTAGGAGTGCTTGCTTGGAGCCAGACACAGCTGGGGTTAAGTCTGGGGCCTGTCCATCTGCAGGGCAATGACCTGGCCTCTGCCAGCTTCCATTGCTCCCCTCGATACACTGGGGTGGATAATACGTACATGCTTCCTGGGAGTATTCAAGCAGGATTCAGGGAGATGATTTGTATACTGTGCTCAGCGTCATGTTGGTACTCGACAGCTTGTGGTTATTGTTTTTATTTCTGTAGCTTGGAAGTATGATAATACTCTGATTGTTCATTCATTCATTCATTCATTCCTCAAATGTTTATTCACTGCCCATCTTCCTGCACCTAGTTTCCTTATCTGCAACGTGAGGGTGATAATGGTACTTGTCTAGTTGGGGGATGTGAGTAAATATACACAAAGTGCTCAGAAGCCACGCAGGGTATAAAACGAGTGTGATGTATACATTATCCGCCATCATGATGTGCTGCTTTGTGCCAGACACGGTGCAGGCTTTAGGCAAAGGAGGTGAGCAAAACGGACATGACCCTTGTCCTTACAGAGCACGCAGGTCTGTCCGTCTTATTTTCTCCATGAGAAGAGAAGCCAACCAGTGTTTTATCACTGTCTATACAAGATGAATGGAAGGGCCTCGCAAATGACCCAGAGGTGGCTCCTGGGACCCCCAGATGCTGGCTGCTGCCCTCGGGGTGGCACGGGAGTCCATGCCATGCTTCCGACCTTGTTCTGGCGCCTCCTCAAGTCTCTGGCCCTGTGCTCTTGGTTTAGTTTCAGCACAATCCTAAGCAGCCCAAAGTGATTACTGAATAGAGAGAACCACGTCTGCATCATAGCTGTGAAGATCAGTGTCTGTGAAAATGCCCTTGAACCCTCAGAATGCCACATGGACGAGAGGCCTAGGCAGGGAAACTGGTGAGGTGGGAAGAGCGCTGGATTTGGAGTTAGGGACCAGAGTTTAGCTCCTGGCCCTGCCACTTAGTAGCTATGTGGGTTTTTCAGGTTACTTCTCCTCTCTTGGCCTTGGTTTCCTCGTCTGTCAAATGGGAATGTGATAGCACCTGCCTAGTAGGGTTGCCGCAATGAGTAAGTAGGAGCAGAATATAAATGTAAGCGAATTAAAGACCTCCTCCAATACCACCTCCTTTAGGAAGCTCTCTGCGACCCTCCCAGGAGATTGCACTGCCCCTTCCTCTGAGCTCAAAGACATTTATTTGTACAGCACTAGAGCAATGCCCGCCCCTCCACACCGGCTTAGATTGGACTTCCTGGAAACGGACTCTGAGACCAAAAAAAAGTGCATTGCTGGTAGGCTCCCAGAAGATACAGCTGTCAGGAGGTGAGCAAGGCAAGACTGGGGAGAGGGAGAAGCTGACACAGAGAGAGAAGCTGTCACAGAAGGAGATGCTGACACAGAGGGAAAAGCCGGCTACAGAGACAGTTACTGAGGTCTTAGTCAATCCTCCAGGGAGCTCTGGGGCTGAGCTAACCTTTCAGAGCTGTCCTGAAAGAAGCAAGGGATGGCCCTTTAAACTATCATAGCAGCCAGGCCTTGGCTTGAGGCTACTCTTCCTCTTCTCCCTGGGAAGGGTCGTATCCTTGGGCCACACAGTCCCCTACACAGGGGGCAGTTCCTAGTGAGTGGGAGCGTGAGAAGCAGCTGATATCCCATCCCTGTAGAGCAGCGATCCCCAGCCTTTTTGTCACCAGTTTCATGGAAGACAATTTTTCCATGGACCCATAGCAGGGGTGGTTTCGGGATGATCCAAGTGCATTACGTTTATTGTGCAGTCAGACCTCTCTGCTAATGATAATCTCTGTTTGCAGCTGCTCCCCAGTGCTAGCATCACCGCCTCAGCTCCACCTCAGATCATCAGGCGTTAGGTTCTCATAAGAAGCGCACAACCTAGATCCCTCACACGCGCAGTTCACAGTAGGGTTTGTGCTCCTATGAGAATCTAATGCCGCCGCTGACCTGACAGGAGGCGGAGCTTATGTGGTGATGCGAGTGATGAGGAGCGGCTGTCAATACAGATGAAGCTTCCCTCGCTTGCCTCTGCTCACTTCCTGCTGTGCAGCCCGGTTCCTAATGGCCATGGACCAGTACTGGTCTGCAGCCCAGGGGTTGGGGACCACAGCTGTAGAGGGTCCTACCGAAGACTGTGCTAAGCATTCCAGGACCAAACATAGAATATCTGCCCACATGGGGCTTTGGGGCAATATTTGATCTATATTTACTTATTTGGCCTCTCCAGCCAGCTGGCGGCCTTCCTTGGGCCAGAGCCTTCTCATTAGAAGAGCTCACTGGTGCTTAATCAGAGTCTACCAAATTTCATTACCAGTAATGTGCCCAGGTCCCTTTCTTTGTCACTCTAAAATGTCATCACCTGTAAGTTAAAAAGATGTCAGTCCCTTCTTTGTGGGCTAAACCTGCACACAATTATTTTTGCAGACTCAAAGGAGAAAAAGGAAGCAGGCCTGTGGGGCTGGAACCTAATTAAAAACCATCCCACACAGCGGTTGAGGTGGAGATGGGCTGGGACCAGGCCTGGTCAGGGCCCAGCCTCACAGCATCCCTCAGAATTTTGCCCAAGAGCAGAAAACTAGCAAAGGTGCTGATGGACTCTCCCAGGGACCTGCAGCAGAATGGTCATTTTGCCCCAGGTGTAAAACTAGCCTAGCACCTGCCAAATTCTCTAGGCTGAACTGAGCTATTGTTCACGCTCTGAGTCCAATCCTGACGTTATCAGATTTAATTTGACTTACAATGGGGCGCATAAAGACCACTTGTATTTAAAGAAAGCTTTTGCCTGATGCTTGGCAGCCCCAAGGCAGAGACACAGGTCCATGTTCTCCTCTGTTGTCCTGTGGGAGGTGTGCCTAACATGGCTTTCGTTACCTCTGCGAATCACGGTAAGAATGGCGTGTGTCCCTGGTACTGCATTTTATGGTACAGAGCAGTTTAACTTTCATTTTTCCAGCTGGTCCCTACAACAGGTCCTTGAAGTGGAGACCAATGTGATTGCGAAGAATTTGTTCAGCCTCTCCGGGCCTCAGTTTCCCTATCAACAAAATGATAATAGAACCTCTTAAATTGTTGTGGGGATTAAATCATGTAATGTCTGTGAAATGCTTAAAATTTCTTTATTTTTATTTTGTAATTTAAAAAAAAAACCCAGTTATGTTGGAGCCCTTAAAGTTTCTGCAATTATTGATAGGTATTTTTAGACTCACTTTGCAGGAGAGGAAGCTGAGATTGCTAAATTTATGGATAGATACCTGAGTATCAGGGAAGGAAAACACTGTGGGATGATGATGCAAATGAAGCTAGACTTTCCAGAGCTGGATTTCTTCTTTCTTTTTCTCTCTCTCTTTTTTTTTTTTCTTTGAGACAGAATCTCACTCTGTTGCCCCAGCTAGAGTGCCATGGCATCACTGTAGCTCACTGCAACCTTAAACGCCTGGGCTCCAGCCTCCTGAGTGGCTGGGACTACAGGAACACACCACCATGCCTGGCTAATTTTTCTATTTTTAGTAGAGACAGGGTCTTGCTCTTGCCCAGGCTGGTCTCCAACTCCTGAGCTCAAGCGATCCTCCTGCCTCAGCCTCCCAGACTGCTAGGATTACAGGCGCGAGCCCTCTACTGGCCTGGAGCTAGATTTTTATTATGAATAATATATATGCCTTTTAAACTTGGGAGCAGAGGGAATAGTGACTCCAGAAAAGAAAAAAAGAGATGAAGAGAGATAGTGTTGCCAAAGACAGAAATTAAAAACAAAAAGAAAGCTTTGCACTTTTCCAACAACTGAACCCTTCTTATTTTAATATTCAGGTCTAAACACCAGAAAGGATACCACACTCAAAGATAGTGAGGTTTGAAAGAGATTCCTTTGAGTCTTCCACTGAGGGCTTCCAAAGGCACCGCAGTTGGGCTTTTGCACCCAGATGGCCTCACCTCATTTTGGTCATTGCATCCTCAAATAGGAGTTCAACTGCAAGACCCCTCATGCACAGACGAAAGTGTGGCCGTGGCACCTCAGGCCCCCTGGTCTCCTTGGGAATGAAGGTCACTGCTGTTCTTGTCATCTTCATCTCCTGCTGTAAGTAGTGAGCGACGGGGACGGCTCCAAGGTTCTGTCCTCCTGTCTGTGTCACTGGGGACCCCTCCTGGGGAGGCATCGGGTGAGAGAAAGCCACAGGCCACTCAGAAGAGAATCACGAGTGGAACAGGCTCCTGCCCGCGTTCTCTTGCTTCCGTCTCTGCTGTGAAGTGGCCTGATCCCAGCGTTGGGATTGCATGAAACTTCCAGAAAATCAAAGGTTTCTAACCATTTACTAAAAAGAGTGTTTGACTGTTTCACCACCCCCAGCCCCAGGAATCTTTTTTCCTTTGAATGTTAGTTGCCTTTATTTAAAATCATGTGGATTCCAGAACAAAAATGCAAGCGTATATCTGGCTATTTTAGAAAAGACTATTGCCTATCAGAAAGACATTCTTAGGGTGACTTACAGAATGGGTGGTAATAGTAAGTCATTGCTACCAGGAGATCAGGCTGCATACCTCTGCACAGTGGGAAAGGACCTCCTGGGGAACAGTTTGGGAACTGCTAGAAGACTCATAGATGGACTCTCTTGCTCGATAACTTGAGTAGAGATTTCCAAATCCATTTTCCTGTATGTTTCAGCTGTATCACAGTAACTTTTGGGTCCCTAAGTCAAAAATGTTAAAGATGGCCTTCTCTTTTCCCGTTAGGCAGTGGTGAAATTTAGTTTTCAGTATCATGGTGTAAGGGGTGCCCATACGCAGGGAGGACCCTTTCTGCAGCCACCTGTGTGTCCTGAAGATCAGCCCTGTGTGTGGCTCCAGCCTCTCTCCAGGGACTGCTGGGGCAGCAGGGACCACTCTGGGTGTCAGCTCCCACCCCACCCCCGTCAGCCTTTCATGACAACAAGGTGTCCAAACACAGCATTGAGATGGGAAATTGCCTGAGAAAATTCCCCCAAACTCTCTGGGTCTGCTTTTTCTTCTTTGAGTGTGTGTTTTTATTATATTTTTTATTGCAAAGCTACTCTATGCTTGTAATTCAAAAGTAAAACAAAGAAGTATATAGTTAACAAGGTAAAGCCCCTTCTCAACCTTCCCAGACCCCAATCCTTTTCCTACATCCAGAGGTAGCCACTCTTAAGAGTTTGCTTTACGCCCGCCTATCCAGCCTTTATGCACACACATTTAAAACATTATAATAAAAAAGTATAATAATACACATGCTTATTGTAAAAAAATATATATCAGACAGCATGGAAGTATATAACATAAATGCTGCCTGTTTCTTTCTCCATCTACCTCCTCAATCCCATTGCCTGGAGATATTGCTATTAACTGTAATATATTTTCAAGACACATAATTTTGTTGTTATCCCCCATCAGTGGACATGTGGGTGGTTTCCAATTTTCCGATATCACAAGTAATGCTGCAGCAAACCTCCTTGCGTATACAGTTCTGCCCACTTTCATAGGCATTCTGTAGAAGCAAAAATTGCTGGGTCCATGTGTATTTTATTCGCCATTTACATAAATGGATTGAGGGTGCTTTTCCTGCCTCTGAAGTATTTTGTTTCTCCTATCAGATTGTAATCCCCGATGACATCTGAAGGGACTGGCATTTCTGGCTTTGAACTTTTCCTGTTAATGTTGCATCAGACCTGAGGGGGTTTCTGCCTAGGATGGTGGTTTTTCTGCTTTCGGTGGGAAAACATGGTTGGCAGTAGAGCATTGCTCTAAATGTCACGGAAATGGGGTGCTCATTCTGGGTTAGCAAGGAGCTAGCTGTGTTATGGGAGTAATGTCGATCCTATTTTCTTCCTTGGGAAAGGGTCTGGTGACTCCACCTACGGCTGTGCACTTTGCATTAGGAGCCTAGTGACATCCCAAATGCAGAGCGTCCTAGTGAGGGGAGGGGACGTCAGGATAGCACGTGCTCATTGCATCTGTTCTTCTTCCCTGTCTTCTCGTTGGCAGTGGTGGCCCCTACCCATGGCAGCTTCTGGCAGTTTCAGAAGATGGTCAAACATGTCACAGGGCGCAGCGCCTTCTTC
The DNA here is from genome assembly GCA_008086735.1 of Cheirogaleus medius. Classification (NCBI taxonomy): domain Eukaryota; kingdom Metazoa; phylum Chordata; class Mammalia; order Primates; family Cheirogaleidae; genus Cheirogaleus; species Cheirogaleus medius. The sequence goes on along the minus strand of VBSM01000529.1, from coordinate 11,528,596 downwards.
TCGTATTATGGATACGGCTGCTACTGCGGGCTTGGGGGCAAAGGGATCCCTGTGGATGACACTGACAGGTGGGTGCAGAGGCTCTGGGGCCGCCTATCATTTGATTTGCATGGAAGTCCATGCTCAAAGCTAGAGAGAGGCTACTAGGATTCTTGCCTGGCAGGTAACAGAAACCAACTCAGGCCAGCGTAAGGAAAACCTGAACGAGAGTCGGAGGGTAGTTCTTGAAGCACCCAGGGTCAGGGCCAACTTCTTGAGTGGGTGACCTGTGAATGGCCCAGTGTGGTTTACTGCTCTGCCGTCACCATCTTGAGATTCTTAATAAGGTCCCCATGTTTTCATTTTGTGCTGGGCTCTGCAATTATGTGGTCAGTCTTGCCCAGAGCTCTAGCAACTCTTTCCTTCTCATGGTCACTGTGCCCTTCTTTCAGCTCCCCAGCCTTGGGGATCATAGACACAGCAAGACTGACTCACCATCTCCCACTTCTGATTCCATGCTCTAGGAGAGGAAATCCAAGTGGCCCAGTTCAGAAAAAGTTGTCCATCTGGGCAAGGTCTTGTGGTACAAACCTGGCGTCCAGGCCCACTCCTAAGGATGGGGGTGGGGGAGTGTGAGTTCCTAGAAAAAGTAGAGGTGGGTGTAATCTGGTGAGTGTACGAGGAGGTAGGAAACAAGATGGTTTGCATGCTATTTCATTTGAAGAAACAAGAAAGCAAAATATTCCTTGCCGCATTTCACCCGGTACGGAGAAATATGTCCTCACAGGGCTACAATTTCACTGCTGGAGCTTGAGTCCCATGGGTTGGGCTCATGGAACCATGGATGTTCCAGCTGGAAGGACCCCTGAGCCCTGGAAGGGCAGTGGCACTTACGAAATGCCCGCATGGGCCAGGCACTGGGATTGGTGACTTGCACACGGGGCCTAATTTAATCCTCACCAGGAAGGGACGAGGCAGTGTTACAGCTGCATTTTGCGGGTGAGGACCACAGGAATCCAAGATCAAGAGTTGCTGACTCACCCCGCCAAGGCACGCAGCTCCTAAGTGGCAAAGTCAGGATTTCAACAAGAATTTGCTGATTTCAAAGTCTGTCCCCTTTCCTCAATGCTCTGTGCCTCCCTGTCCAAGTCCAAAGGCTGGTTAGAAATCGAACACTATTAGCAAAGATGATAAATGGCAAAGCGCCCGCCTGCAGGTGGGAATGTCGAGGGAGGGAGCCCGAAGTGTGTCTCATGGCAGTTCAGGCCTGGGACTGCAAGCCCAGGTGTCTGCGCTCCCGCCCCCGCACAGGGGGATGTTATTTCTCCTCCGATGCTCCCTGTCCAGCTCCGGCTAACTCCGGGCACCCGGAGAGCAGGGACTACATCTGTTTGTGCTGACAGTTGGCTCCTCGGGCAGTTTGGCACACAGTAGGTGCCCAGTTCAAATTGTTCAATGAGCGAACGAGTCACGTGGATCTAGATTCGAGTCCTGGGTCTATCATCTTCCACTGTCTAATTTTAGGAAATTCGCCTCTCTGAATCTCATTTCCTCCCCTACAAAATTGGGACAATGATGATGGCACTTTGGAGGGTCACTGCGAGTAGCCGATGAGACAGCTGTGGGTACCAGAGAGGGCTCAGTAACTGTTCCTGGTTATTTTTATTCTTTTAAATATCATCAGTAATTCACCTTCCCACCTTCAGTGCCCTCTCGCTCAGGGGAGGAGGCAGGTGAGTCCTTCCCAGTTCCCACCCGGTGTCCTCCAGCCACTTCCCCAGGGACCCACCCCCAGGCTCAGCCCCTCACCGCCCTCCTGTCCGGCCGCAGGTGCTGCCGGGCGCACGACTGCTGCTACGAGAAGCTGAAGGAGCTCGGCTGCCAGCCCGTGCTGAACCGCTACCAGTTCCACATCGACAACGGGACCGTGGTCTGTGAGTAGCCTTCTCTGTAGGGAAACGTCCTGGAACCTGGTCCCTTCCCTAACGTCTACCTCCTCTTTGACCCAGAGAACCTTTTGGAAATGAGATTTTTCCAAGTGCTTTGGGATGGAAGGAGGCAGTCCTGAGAATCAGAGCTGCTGGGAGGGCCTTTGCTTTGTCTCTCCTGGTCTCTGCCCACAGCCGTATCTCCGGCGCCCTCTGGGAGCCCAGAGCCTGGCAGGTAGTACGTACTCAATAAACAGTCGTTGGCTTGAGCTGGCACTGAGTTTTGCAGCTTGCCTTGGCAACTGTCGCTGTTGAGGCCATCTTTCCTTACTTCCGTCATGTGTTAACAAAGCAGTCAGCTGTCTTGCAGTTGAACAAATATTTGCTAAGGGCAGCTGTGTGCCAAGCACTGGGGTGGGTGGCGTGGGGGACACAAAAGCACATGGGCGGGAAGAGGAAGGGAACTCAAGTGCGGTTGAGGCCATTCGAGGAGCCGGGTGGGCAGGTGGACAGGGTGTCCTGGCCGCAGGCGAGGCGCTGGCATCCAGAGAGCATTCTGGGGCTGGCGGTGTGTGGGTACATGTGGGGCAAATCCAGTCTAAAGAGAAAACATATCTGAAGGTGTTGGGCGGTAGCCTGTTGTGAGTGTGATCTGTGCCCGCGTTGCCGGGTGGTTCGGGGGCCCTAGCAGTGTGCAGCTTATCTGCTGCCTGGCCCTGGGGGTTGCATGAGTCACTTTCCACCCAGGTGTGTTTATCCACAGCTTTGAGTGCTTCTTGGAGTTCATCTGCCTCCTCCAAGATTAGGGGACTACCAACTCCCCTCCACTCATCCTCCAAGAAAGGGAAATACATCCTCCCCTCCCCTCCCCCCAGACAGTGGGTGCTGAGTGCTCAGACCTCAGGTCTCCCCAAGGCCCCCCACCCAGGATCTGGGCTCCGTGCACACTGAGATCTAGAGTTAGGACTGTGAGGTCTCCCTGGCACCAACTGAGGGATGTGAAACATGGTGGGCTGGGGGCTCGGGCCCCTGCGTTGGGAAGACCAGCCTCAGCTCATCTGCTGCTCGGCCCGCACAGCTCCCTGTCCGCGACACGCTGTCAACAGGGGAGCCCTCTTCTGTGCCCCACGTGAGCTCAAGGAGACCTCCTGAGCTGGAGCTCTCTGGCCACTGTCATCCTCAGGCCTAAGGCAAAGTGTCTCTTCTATGACACCCCCAAGGCCACATCCACGAGATGGGAAGGGATCAGGGCCTGGTGGGAGGGGTGGCGTGAGGGGACTGGAGAAGGTGGCTCCCAAAATACTGTTTGCTTCGGTGTGCAATGTCCTCTTGTGCCAGGGGCCTCCTCCCACCTGTCTCTGCCCCACCAGGGCGAGGAGGCCCGGCTGGCCCAGACCAAGCCTCCACCCTGGGCTCCTGTGGGCTGCTGCGCTCAGCACTGCTGGCCTGGGCACTCCGCGCCTGGGACAGCTTCTTTATTTAACCTGCTTCGCCCTCCCAGCCCAAGACCACAGGAGATGGGGGAGCATGGAGGAAAGTCCCACAGGCTGGAACTCCAGGAGGTGGCACAGAGAAATGTCCCCTGATTGGCACCTGCTAGGCGGTGGTGGGAAGTGCGGGTGGGGGCTGGAAGCTAGACTGGCAAGCTCCTGGGCGTGCTCTGCTTTCTTCCCACGTCCTCCCGGCCAGTTGCGCCTGGAGCCTTGGCCAGGGCGCCTGGAGTCCGAGCCTGCTCAGGGCACTGCATGGGAGGAGGCTTCCGCATCAGCACCAGGGCAGCAGCAGCCCCTCCTCAGCTGCTCCAGCCGGTGAGGACCAGGCTGACCTGTCCATCCCACCCCCACCTCACCAAGCCCCTCCCCTAGGAGCAGGGCTGAGAGCCAGGTGATCTGGGTTCTAATCCTGGGGCCGCTGCTGGCATGTGCGGAGATCCAAACCCACTTGTTCATTGCCCAGCGCTGAGTGAGCACCCACTGGGTGTCCACCCAGGCCCAGCACTGCCCCGGGGGTCAGGGGGCCAGAACAAGGCAGACCCAGTCTCTACTCTCCTGGCACTACTGGTCTTGTGGGGACTCCAGAGCTGAAATTTCCCTTGAGACAACCCAGACCAACCCCTCTCTGTAGCAGCGGAAGACCAAGGCCCACTGAGGGGCAGGTTTGATCCCAGTAACAGACAAGGTGAGGACACGTGTGTCTTGAACCTTTCCAGTGCCCTGGAACATACTGCCTGGCCTGAGTTATCTGGGCCTCAGTTTTCTCATCCACGAAATAGGTATAATAACAACAGCTGCAGTTTATGAGCATCAGTGACGGATGCTGTGCACACTGCACCTTGAACCCCCAGGATGAGCCTCTGAGGTGAGCCTTATCTCCCCATGACTGAGGAAGACTCTCAGGCTCAGAGAGGTCAAGCTAGAGGGCCAAGACCACACAGCCAGGGAAAGAAGAGTTGGGATTCAGACCCAGGTCATCCTGCTTCACCCCACCCTGCCCTGTGGAAGGCGATGAGCACGTGCCTGATTGAAGGCTCGCACACAAGCCAAGTCCCAGGCTCCGCAGCAGGCTGGCCAGGACGCTCTGCCCCAGCCCCGGGAAGGCACAGAGGAGAAAATGGAGCTTGGTTCTCCTTGAGGCCCCAGAACTTTCCTCTCCTGCTGCGAGGCCTCGGAGTCAGGCGGGGCTGGGCCTTAGTCTCCTCATCTGAGGAACAGCTGAGTATCTGCACTTTGTGAAGTCGCCGGAAGGATGGACTGACGTGACCCAGCTACAGGGGCTGCCTGCAGTAGGTGCTTCACCGATGCCCTTCCTTTTAGACGTGGAGATTCTCTTTTTGTCCAAGTTTTCTTTCCCCCTTTGCTTAAGCACTGGGGTGTTCTTTACCACTGTTCAGAGCTTCCTTTGAAGAGCCCGCTCTGCGTTTGCCCCCCTCAGGCTAAGGCCATTCGCCCCTTATGGAATAAAACCTCTTCCCTTACCCTAATGGCTCCCCCATTCACACAGCCACCTCTGCAAGGGTTAACTGCCTCCAGCCTCCCCAGTTCTGAAATCCGGCACCCAGGCCTGGTCCCAGGTTGCCTAGCAACCAGGGGCTGCTCTGGGATGCAGGAGGTGAGCAGGGGAGGGAAAGGAGCAAAACAAGTTGGTCTGTCCACCTCTCTAAATGTCACTGGGAGATCAGTGCCAACAAAGGCCTGTAACCTGAGCCCAGGGACCAATTTGCCTGGTGGGGACAGCTGTCCTCAGGCCAACTGGGAGGTGGTTTTTTTCCCCTCCTTTGAGTGGGCTTACATAAGTACTTGGCATTTGCAAGGGACTTAAAGATCACCCAGGGGTGACGCCCCCTCCACCCCCACTCGCATACATATGTGGGGTGGGGAGGGGCCCTGCCATGGGAAGCAGAGCCTGGGTTCCAGCCAGCGGTGCCTCTGTAATCTCCATGTCCTGGCTCTGACTGCCTCTCTCTGCCAGAGGGGTAGGCAAAAACGGTAACCACTGAGATGTGCAGCTTGCAAAGACCATTCTCATTTACTGTGGAATGTATTCCTCCACTCGCCGACCCAACACCCACCTTCTCTCCCAGCATGCACCTCCTCCCCAGTGGTCGTGCTTACTTCTGTGTGTATTCACGCGCCGACTCTCCCCCCAGGTAGAATGGAAGTTCCGTGAGAGCAGGGCGCAGGCCTGTCCTGTCTGGGGGGCTCTCATTCTTAGGGCCCAGAGAATGAGGCCCCTGGACCTATGCAGTGTGGGGTCTGCCTTCTCATACCTGCGCCCAGGTTCCCAGCCAGACACACGCTGGCAGCTCAATACCTGTTCGCCTAATGAGTGGGTGGATGAAGACACTCACAAATAGGCAATGCAGGTATCTTTCTCCCCATTTGAAAGCTGAGGAAACAGGCTCAGAGAGGGAAGCAACTTGCCTAAGACCCTAAGCACAGGAGTGGCAGACCTAGACCCTGAACGTGGCCCCCTGTCCCTAGGGGTGGCTCCTCCACTGGCCGCTGTCAGCACGTAGACGGAGCATTCACTGCCTGCTAGGGGCCAAGCTCAGCCATGAGGAAGACAAAGTCCCTGCCCTGAAGGAGCCTGTGTTCTAGGGAGGGTGAGAGACCGTATTATATTCATAAATAAAGATACATTCAGAAAGGAACAAGTGCTCGGAAGCACCTCAAACAAGGTGACAGGCCAGGGAATGACAGGGTCAGGGGGAGGAACGTCTCTCTAGGCCGGTGTTCTGGGAGCAGCAGGGCCTTGGGAAGGAGCAGAGATGAGGTTGGCGTCTGGCCGGGTGGACGGGGCAAGGCCCTCGCCTTCCACTTCCATGGCAGGGGAACCCTTGGAGCGTGTTAGGCAGGGGATGCTCCCAGTTTGCTCTAGAGAGGTATGGCTGCTGTGCGGGGGAGCGGAGCGAGGAAGGAGAGAGAGGGCCCTTTGGGGGGCTGTTTTGAAGCACTGGGGAGGTGTAACCACAGCTGGGTCCAGTGCAGGGACGGGGTGGGGAGGGGTGTCAGACCCTGGGAATGTTCTGGAGGGGGAGTCAACAGGACCTGCTGATGGATTACATGGGGGATGTGGAGGAAACAGAGGCTGAGTCTGGGGCCAAGAGTGGCCGTAGATGGTGGTGCCCTTACTAAGCTGGTGAGGATGCGGGGAGAAACCTCGATGACCCCGGGAGTTTGGTGAGAGCCGTGCTGGCTTTGAGATACGCACCAGACATGCGGGGCGTGGCAAGGGGACACGTGTTTTGGAACCTAGAGCCCAAGCAGAGGTCTGGGCTGGAGCCGAGAGCCTGAGCACATTCCAAGTCCTGGCACTGCACAAGAACAGCACGCAGAGAATTTGGAGAAGACCAGGGCGGAGGTCAGGGGCATAGGCAGAGGCCTGGCAGGGGTCCGGGGCAGCCGCAGGCAGACCTGTTGCCTTGTCGCGTATGTGGATATGTAGTTCGTGGAATGAGAAAGAACGTTCTGAAGCTGTCAGTTTCTTTCTTTATGCCTCAGTTTCTCCATTAGTGCAATGGAAGATGCAGGACCTGGATTTGGGCTTGATTTTAAAAGGTGGCTTCCAAAGACGCTTTTCTTGGCCCAGGGTTGCCTCTTCTTCCATGTCATGGCAGGCCAGTCCCACCACGGCTGAGGGAAGCCATGAAAATGATAGTCCACAGCGAAGGACCACTGTCCAAGGTCAGTTCCAGAAGACCTGGGCCTGGGCGAGCCCGGCAGTGGAGCTGAACGGCAGCGAGGATGATGCTTCACGAGTTAGAGACGCTGGGAAGACAGGCGAGGAAGGGAGAGGTCAGTGGGAGAAAGGAAGGAGGAGGTTTAGAGAATCGAGATGAAAGAAACAAGAGACAGGAAAGAAGAGACAACCAGAAAACAAGATAAACAGAAAGAGAGGAGGACAGGAAGGGAGAGTGGGCGAGAAGGTGGCTGAGGAAGGTAAGACAGGTGTCAGGTTGCCAGGGCGACGGCACCTCCTGGGGAGGTGGGAGGCAGCCCCGGAGCCCAGGCCCCCTGAGAGGACAGCCCTGGGGGTGGGGGCTGCCCTCAGTAGCCCTCGCCTGCCTGCCCGGAGGAGGGGGTGCTCCCTGGGAGCTGGGCTTGGTGGATCTGGAAGCCTTGGCTCAGAGGCAGGAGGGGGAGTGGGACGGCAGAGGGGCCGAGGCGCCAGGGAGAGTGGGAGAGGCAGCCCTGGAGCGCCAGAGGCGAGAACATCCCTGGCAGATTTCCCGAGGGCGAGCGGGGAGGGGCCGCCTTGGAAATCAAGTCTCCGGGGACGTGTGGGAGGACAGCTCCACAGGACGGACTTGGCAGAGGGAGGACGGCGCACAGACAGACTGTAGCCAGCTCGGGCCGACTCCACAAGGCACCGCTTCCTCCTCCCTCGGAGCCGGTGAGTCACCCTGATGACAGCAGCAAGCACCTGTGACACATCCTGTGTGCCGGCACATCCAGCCCACCTGTGTGAACAGCAGTTCTCGCCACCGCCCTGCGGACTAGACATGGACTCATTTGTGACACGGCTGAGTTTCAGCACCGTTTTCTAGATGCAGAGACTGGTGCGAACTTGCCCAAGGTCACAGACGGGGGAGTCTGGTTGTCTCCCTTCCTCCCTCCCGGAAAAGAGAGTGGAACTGGGGTAGAGTTGTCTAGAAAGAGGCAGCTGTGCCTGAGACAGCCCCTGCGTGTGCATGGCACACACACACACGCACACACGCACGCACGCACGCACACGCACGCATGCACGCACATACACACACACGTGAGCACACAGTACTACCGCTGACTAGTATGTAAATAAAAGGTCCCCATCTAGTGGCGACTCGGCCAAAGGGCAGACACCCAATCCCAAAGGCTCACAGAGGCTTCCTTCATTCATTCACTATTTCTTGAGCATCTACTATGTGCCAGCACCTGTCCTTGATGCCTGGGATACTGTGACGAGCCAGACAGACCAAGGCCCGGGCTCGGGAGCTCGTGCTCCATCGAGGGGGACACACAGAAGGGAGTAAACAAGTAGGAGAAGCGCAGACTGGGAAAAGCTCAATGAATGAAGTAAACAGAGACGTGCGACGGAGTGGCCCGGAGAGCGCTGTGGATCGGGAGTCAGGAAGAGCCTCTCCCAGGAGGCGAAATTTGGCCAAGACCCAGAGGGCGGGATGGATCTTGCCACTTGCAGATCCTGGGGAGAAGCGCTTTACACGAAGAGAGCAGCACGTGCAAAGGCCCTGGGACAAGACAGAGCGAGACATGTGACATGAAAGAGGCCGGTGTGCCTGGAACAGGGGAGGACGGTGAGGAGGGGATGAGGCTGGAGAAGCTCGTGAGGGTCGCGGCACTGCAGGGGGGCTCCGTGGGGCCAGACTTGTCACATCTTCCCCGAGTGATGGGAAACCTCAGTGGGGCTTTGAGCAGGAGAGTGGAGACAGTTCAGGCTACAATTGGAGACTGTCCCTGCATTAAGGAGGAGGAGCTGCTGGTGACAGGGACTGGGTGGTTGTGGCCCAGGAGCTGGAGAGAGGAGGGCAGAGCATGCAATGTCTTAAAAACAGGAGATCAGCGGGACCTGCTGCTCCGCTGAATGTGAAAAGTGAACCCAGGGGGAGGAGCCAGGTCGGCCCCTGGTGTCCCGGCTTGGGGACAGGCCAGGCCGTTTGCTGAGAACATGGGTGAAGGATGGGCTCGCGGGCGGAGGGAGCGCTGGTGTACCAAGGGCTCCCTTTGGAACGTCTTGAGTTGGAGATGCCTGGGACGCCTGAGCGAGATGACAGGCAGGCAGCCGGAAACATGAGCCGCGCTCTGGGAGAAGGGCCGCCGCGGCCCTGTGCTGCCCAGGTGCGCTAACTCGGGCCCTCCGTGCAGCCCCTCCCTCCCCTGCTTGTTCCTCCTAGGCTTCTCCTCGCTCCAGCACCTGTGGGCTGCCCAGCCATGATCTGGAAAGGACTCCCAGTTTCCTTCCTTTCTGTCTTTTACCCTTGACCCCTTGCAGCAAGCTCCCTGCTCTCCCCAATCTTAGAACCAACCTCCCCGATCCCCACCAGGGGTGGCCCCGGAGCCCCCAGTGACCCCGTGTGTCTCTGCAGGTGGATGTGCACTCGGTCCTGGTGTCGGCTGCTACTGCGGACTGAAGGCCTGCGAGTGTGACAAGCGCTCTGTGCACTGCTTCAAAGAGAGCCTGCCCACCTACGAGAGGAACTTCAAGCAGTTCTTCTCCGGCCGGCCCCGCTGTGGCAGGCGTAAACCCCGCTGCTAGGGAGGCCGCAGAGTCTCCCTTGCCATTCTGCACCTGCTCTAGTGTCTCACCTCCAGGAAGCCTTCCCAGATCACCCCCGGCAGACTCCAGTTCTTTCCCAGGAGAGGGAGAATGAAAGGTCCCCCCGCGGGCAGCTCGCCCTTCAGCATTCTGTCCTCAGGGACTCCTTGTCGTTGGGCATCTGAGAACGGGAGAACAGAAGTGACAGGAAGGAGCTTGCATCCTAGGGAGGGAGGTGGGCTGCAATATATGTGTGTGTATAAATATATAGATAAGGGGCACATTCAGATAGTAGTAAGTGCTATAAAGCAATAGAACAAAGGGACAGGTAGAGAGATACAAACAGCCCCCATCCCAGGAAGTTTCCAGGAGGGGAGAGGCCCCGAAATCTACCCGAAACTCTCCCTCCACCCCTACCCCAAATCAGGATGCAGGGCAGACTTGGGGACCAGGCCCACACCCAGCCCTAGCTGGGAACAAAGGCCCCAGAAAACAAGGTCTTGTCACCCACGCCAAGGACCCGAGGGGCACGCCTGAAGTGTGCTTCTCATTTGCTCGAGTTCTGCCCTCGGGTAGGAACGAATTGATGGCATTTTCACGTCTCAGGAGACAGAGCACCATGAACATTGGCGCCCTGCCACTGCTGTGTGAATGTCACAGCCAGGAGGATGTCAAAGAAGTGGAGAGAGAGGGCATGGGAGACAGAATCAGAGGCCTCCAAAATTTCCACCCAAATTTAACAGCCTCTGGTTCCATCAGACTTACATGCTGATAGATATTAAAGTGGTCTAATCCGGTGGGTCCTGGTGTTTACATGCCCGGCTGCTACGGCAGATTGCACAAAGGCCACCCTCGTTCTCAGCCCCTGTACCCGCACCTTTCAGGATGAGAGGCTCAGCTTCCCCCCACCCTCGAGCCGGACCCAGCCTGTGACTGACTGCGGTTGTTGGAACGTAGTGGAAGCGGTGGTCTACCGGTTCTGGGGCATCTACATTTTGGATGCCTCAAGAGGTCTAGGGCACTTCTGCTCTCTCCGGGTACCTGCCTCCACCACGGGAAAAGGGCCCACCTGCTGGAGGATGAGCGCCCACCTGGATCAGAGTCGGCCGCTCGGTTGTCTCAGCTGAGACCTCAGACTCAAGAGCCAGCTCAGCGAGGATCCGCCCACAGCTGACCACACACACGTGAGGGAGCCTCGCCGAGCCCCAAACACCTGCCCAGCTGAGCCCAGGCTGAACTGCCAACACGCAGAACTGCGAGCTAAGTAAAGGCTGCTGTTTTACGTCCCTAGGTTTGGGTGTGGTTTGTTATGCGGCAGTAACTTCACTGGCTGGCACAATTGGTCCTTCGCTGAGCCTCCCGGGCCCTCAGCACGGTGCTGCCCCTGGAGGCCATAGGGGCATAGTGGACTTGGCCCTGCCCTCACCTGGTGGGTGTGGGAGGAGAAGGGCAGGCCCATGCAACCCTGGAGAACACAGGAGAGCTGTCATCGCTCACTCAGTCAGCCAGCACACGTAGATTGAGCACCTGCTGTATGCGGGGCAGTAGGATGCAGAGATTCAAAGGAAACAAACAAAATCAGATCTGCAAATCCCTGGGAGAACTCTGAGAGGCGTAGGAGCTTTTAGGACACTTAAAATCTGGACTGAGAAAGGGACAGATGTGGAGACAGACAGGGATGCCAGAGGGGATGGTCAGCGGAGGGCCTGGGCTCTACGTGGGTGATCGGCCTGCTCTTCCTCCTCCTCCTCCCCC